>JALAZF010000261.1:8213661-8816028 GCA_022829125.1 Lathyrus tuberosus | reverse complement strand
GTCAGCACATCTGCAAGTTGCTTTTGAGTGCTGACATGAACAACCTCAAGTACTCCGTTCTTAACTTGATTGCATAGAAAGTGGTTTAGTATCAATGTGTTTGCTTCTTCTATGCAACACTCGATTCTTAGCAAGACTTATGAAAGATTTGTTTCCAATTATCAATCTGACCGGTTTGCTCACTTTGAACTTCAATTCTTGTAGCAAATTCATCAGCCAATCAGCTTGACAAGCTGACAAAACACCAACTAAGTATTCAGCTTCACATGTTAACAATGCCACCACTGGTTGCTTCTTTGAACACCAAGAAATAGGGGCTCCCAGATACATAAACATGTATCCTATATTGCTTCTTCTATCTACTCTATCACCACATCAGTTAGAGTCTGAGTAACATACTAGCTTAACTGCATTTGACACTCCAAATAGAAACAAATTTTCATGCCTCTGAGTTCCTTTTACATACCTCAGAATCCTGACTGCAACTTAGTAATATGAGCACTTTGGTTTGCTCATAAACCTTCTCACTATTCTAATTGCATAACAGATGTCATGTCTGGTGTTACACAAATTTCTCAGACAGACAGCCAACTGTTTAAAGGTTATAGCATCTACATCCTCACCATCATCATCAGAATCCAACTTATGCTTTGTCTCAGCATGTGTGATTTCTGACTTACAATTCATCAACTCAAATCTCTTCAGCAACTCAAGTTCATACTTTAGTTGGTGCACAATAATTCTTCTCAGAATTCAAAATCTCCATCCATAGAAAATATACCATATTTCCAAGGTCATTCATATCAAATGCATTCATCAGCATCTTCTTGGACTTGTTTTTCGCAGAAGTACAACTTCCTGTCATAAGTATGTCATCCACATAAAGACACACCAGCACCACATTGCCATCAAAAGTGTGATGCAAATACACACCATACTCCATTTCACATTTCTTGAATCCCAAATGCTTGAAAAATGAATCAATTTTCAGTTTCCAAGCCCTTGGAGCTTGTTTTAACCCATACAAGGCTTTATGCAGCTTATACACAATCCATTATTTGTTCTTTTTCACAAAACCAGAAGGTTGTAACACATAAACTTCTTCTTGTAATGGACCATTTAGAAAAGCTGACTTTACATCTAAATGTATTAGAGGTCAATTCCTATTTGCAGCTATAGCAATAACCAACCTTATGATTTCATGTCTAGCTACAGTTGCAAACACTTCAAAGTAGTCTAAACCATACTTTTGTAGGAATCCTCTAGATACTAACCTTGCTTTATGCTTATCAACTGATCTGTATGGCTTCAGCATTATCTTGAAAACCTATCTCACACTAATGGATTTCTTATTCTGAAATAGAACAGACAATTCCCATGTCTTATTTCTTTCAATGGCCTCAAGACCTTCCTTCATGGCATTCACCCAGACCTTCTTCTTGAGAGCCTCATTGATGTTGACAAGTTCAGAGTACACCATTATGGCACTCTGTATGACTTCTCCTTTAGAATCAATCTTAGTATTTTATAGCAACTCAAAATCTGCAAGTCTTTTTGGTATCTGTCTAACTCTCTGTGGTCTCTGGAACTGTGCAAGTTCACCTTCAGAAGCAGGACCACCTTCAGAGGCTCCACCTTCAGAATTTCCACCTTCAAATGTTGGATCAATTTCAGAAGCTCTACCTTCAGAAGTTCCACCTTCGAAGGCTGAACTACCTTCAGAGTCTGAGTTACCTTTAAAGGCTGGATCACCTTCAGAGGTTAATCCATCATCAAACGCAGACTCACCTTCAGAGTAAAAGTCACCTTCAGAGCCAAACACACCTTCAGATTTAGAGTCGTCTTTAGATTTAGACTTCCCTTTAGAGTTAGAATCAGACTCTAGTGTTGACACTGCACTAGAATTGGATTGAGACTTTCTACAATCCCATATTTCTAATTCTTTCACTATGACATCTTTGTTGACTTCAACTTTGCTGGTGACTAGGCAATAGAGATTATGAGAACCTATACTGTGGTAACATAGAAGCAACATGACTTTGCTTCTGTCATCCAATTTCATTTTAGTTGCATCTGGTATATGTTTGTGACATACAGAACCAAACACCTTGAAATGGATGACACTTTAATTTCTTCCAGTCCACTTCTCAATAGGAATTACTTCCTTTAACTTCTTTGTTCGACATCTGTTGAGCACATATACTGAAGTAGCAATTGTTTCACTCTACAATTACTTAAGTAGATTCTTTTCCTTCAGCGTGCTCCTTGTCTTGTCAAGCAGAGTTCTATTTTTCCTTTCAGCAAAACCATTATAATATGGAATGTATAGAGTAGTCACCTCATGCTCAATACCATGTTCCTCACAGAAATTCTTGAACTATTTTGAGTTGAACTCACATCCACCATCAGTTCTGAGAATCTTCAAACTTTGTCCACTTTGATTTTCAGCCTTCACTTTAAACTTCTTGAACTCTATAAACACCTCATGTTTGAAATTAATGAGTGCTACCCATGACATTCTTGTGAACTCATCCACAAATGACACAAAGTACTTGTTCCCTCCAAGTGAAATCACCTCAAATGAACCACATACATCAGAATGCACCACACTCAAAGCATGATTTTCTCTGAGGCATTTATGATGAGAATGGCAATATTGGTTGCTTTCATCTCATGAATATATGACATGATTTCTTTAGTGCCACGATTTTAGGAATTACATGTACCCGATTCTTTGAACCCATATGCCCTAAGCTTCTGTAGTTCATATGCCTAAAATTCTTGTACCATATCTCACTTTTCCCTTTAGCACTTCTTGCACAAGACATTGAGTGTTTGTTGTTGCAACGTTCACTTTGAAATGTTATGTTTCTTCCCGGTTCAAACTGCATAATCAACTTCTGATTACAGTCATACAACTTCAAGAGATTGTCCTTCATGGTTATTGAAAATCATTTTTCAATCAGCTGACCTACACTCATCAGATTTCTATTCATGCCAGGAACATACCATACATCCTTGATAAGTATAATTTTTCCAATGTTCAACTTAACTTTGACATTTACCATTCCTTAAGCATTTAGATACTCATCATTAGCACATATAATATTAGTCCTTTTACCAGTGTCAAAATCAACCAGCTATTGCTTGTTTTCAGTCAGATGATTTGAGCAGCCATTGTCCATATGCCACCAGTCTACCATTGATCCACCTGCATTCTCATATACCATCAATAGCACAGGTTCATCATCATAATCTGCTTCGGCTATGTTGTCTTATTCACCCTTTTTAATCTTGTTTGACCAACAATCAGCAACAAAATGGCCAAACATTTTGCAACTATAGCACTGAACCTTTCTCTTGTCAAACTTCTCTTTTCCCTTCTGAACATTTTGATGTTTCTTATTAGAATTAGAGAATTAGAGTTTCAAAATTCTACCTTACTTCTTCTTCTCTAGCCATGCTAGCTTCTGGTTCTTCTTGCCAGAATAAACTTTCAAAGTGTGAGCTTTTAGAGTCTGTTCTATCTCCTTTTCAGAGTTTCTTTCAATCAGACGTAACTCTTGTGCCTCTAAACTACTCAGAAGCTCTTAAATTCTCATGGTGCTGGTATCTTTAGAGTGTTCTATGGCTACAACTATGTAATCAAACTTAGTATCAAGTGATCTTAGTACCCTTTCAATGATTACTTATTCAGAGAGCATTTCTCCACTATTCTTTATCTCATTCATGACGACAATCACTCTAGAGATGTAATCAGGCACCTTGTCATTGTTCTTCATGCTGAGATTCTCATACTACATGCGTAGGGACTGTAACTTGGCCTTCTTCACTGAGGCATCACCGCCACAACATCGTACCACTGTATCCCACGCCGCTTTCACATCATCGAATCAATAATTTTCTCAAACACTTTCATATCCACACATTGATGGATATAGAACAAAGCCTTCTGATCGTTCTTCCTCATTTCAGGTTGAACAATTATTTGCACTTCTGTTGTATTTTCTTTAACCAGAGTGTAATTGTCATTGACGAGATTAAGAACATCTTGATCTCCAAACAACACACACATCTGAATCGACCATTGATTCTAGTTATTTCCGTCAAAAACTGGAAGCTTTGTGTTCAAGATACTATTTCTACCGTTCATCTTTGTTCGTGTGCAAATCACTCACACTCGTGTTTCCCAAACCCTGAGAATCAAGATCTATGATTCTCCTCTATTTCGAACTTCAATTAAACACGAATTTCAGGAACAGAATCAATCATACACCTCCCTATACTCGTGTTTCCTTGTGAATCAAACCGGAGTTCTAGATACCAATTATTGGAGTTCAACAATGAACTTCCATTAACAATGCATAAGAATGAAGAAGATGAAGGTAAAAGAATAAGATGAGAGAGAGAGAGAGAGAGAGAGAGAGAGAGAGAGTTTTCTAACTATCTTTCTCAATTTGAAAATGTGTAAGATTCTATTACAAATTCACTTTCATATGAGTTTTATACAAAAACTAAAATGAAACTCAAATTCAAATGAAACCTCAAATGAAATACAAAGCCAAACTCAAATGCAAATGAAAAACTATTCTTAAATGTTGAATTACATTTAACAAAATGTACTTAGAAGAATAAATGTTCAAGTTATTCACAATGATTAAAGCACAACACATAACAAGTTTGGTGGTTGTTTCCAAGAATACATCTGTGCAAAAGGTTTAACCGAGTTTAAAGCCTATCCTCTAGCCAAAAACGTTTATTTTACTTGGAGTTGTGGATTATCGAAACCTATTACATGCCATTGTGAAAGTGTTGTGCTGCTCCAATACCGACCTGAAAGTTCAGACCTCACTATAACCGTTGCTCACATTATAATTTAGAGACAGATCAAGTAGCCAGAGTAATCTTCCACGTTTGTTCTGCAACAAAGAAACACAATTTATAAGATTTTGAAGTTGTGACTAATCCCGCGTATCTAGATGCCTAACCCATCATAAATTCCAAGCCCAAAAACCTGGAAACCAATCTTCCATGTCGCTAACTTTACCGTTTATGTTCTGGGACATCATATAAAAATCATAGACAATGGCTTTTAACACGTTCTCACCATACCAGACGTCGTTCTGAAAGGAGATGGAATCACTGCTACCTTGACAGACTTACGAATCAATTAACTTCTCCATCATCAACAAAACTGCTAAGGAGGAAATCTTTCCACCACAAGGAATCTGAAGTGTTAGTTACTAATCTGTCTGGATGTAATAGCTTATGTGTAACATCCCTATACCTATATCTGATTAGGTTGGACCATACGTTGTTGTGTTCGTTGAGTATTCGCCAAATCTAGGAAAAAATACTGTTTTAGTCCTTTAAGTTATTTTAAAATATCAAGTTAGTCCTTTAAGTTTTTTTGTAACGCTTCGGTCCTTTATGTTAAGTAACGTTTGCGTCGTTGACCTTTTTAAAAATCTCTGTTACAATAAATTGCAAACTCATATACCATTTGAACTGGTTTTTCGCGCTGATCACGAATATGTAATTAGTTTTGCGTTTGATTGTGTATTTTGATCAGATCGAACGATTTTTCAATATGTATTTGTCCACTTTTTTCCCTGATTCTCATGAACCGTAACTTGTTTGATAAATTTGATTGCTTATCTGTGACCAGTGCGAAAAACCTGTTCAAATGGTATATGAGTTTGCAATTTATTGTAATAGAGATTTTTAAAAAGGTCAACGACGCAAACTTACTTAACATAAAGGACCAAAGCATTACAAAAAAAATTTAAAGGACTAACTTGATATTTTAAAATAACTTAAAGGACCTAGACAATATTTTTGCCCCAAAGCTATTTATTTTACCGTGCGAGATTGAATGAGAGTTTTTTTTTTACTCGGAGCCCTCATTTTTCCTTTGGTGTGAACAGACAATGTCACACTTTATCCAACAGACTTTACGCGATTCCGAGCCTCCTCCCCATAAAAAGCGCCTTTGGACTTGTGACAGCTCTGAAATGACCTTGTTTAGTGCTTTGTAGACGGAAAATAAGAACACCAGAAGACTATCGAGAACCGAATTTAAGAATACTAACCTTCCACCAATGGACATATTTTTCCTTTTCAAACTAGAGTGTTTTTTTTTTTTGAAAAAAGTGATAACCAGCTTCCAAGTCTCCTATCTTCGAAGATTAGCGCCTACAAAAAGTCCCAAGAAACTGAATGAAGCTTTATCAAGATTGTAGAACAAGAAGTATGATGTTGCCAGCAAGAAATTTTCTTCTAAATTCCATCCATATAACTTACTTTTGTCGAAGTTAACTTTTATATGAACAATGTTGAAGTAGTTACAAATAATGCCACTTTTTTCCCCTCAGATATGGGTCGACAGTGGCATTTTTTAGGGGTGCATCTATTACACTTGGATTTTCAACTACTAAAAAGTCAATAAATAATGTCAATAAAAAGACGTTTACTGTGAAAAAACATTAATGAAGTGTCTTTAAAGAAGTATTAATGGTAAGTTGTCGACAAGCCAACGACGAAGGGACGACCAAGTCGTCGACACAACGTGACATGGTTTGGAAGACTCTCAGAGATAAATCCCCAAAACCCAGATCGCAGGAAAATATGTTCAAAATCTCAAAAATGGAAGTTGACAGATACATGTTCATAATCTTGAGAAGGACAGTCGACATAAGCCATAATTCCATTAGAAAGGGTCAGTCGACTAAACAACATGATATGAAAGACTTAGTAATTTTACAAGTCTTGGGTCCTTGATAGACAGTGTCGATAACACGTTGGAGCAGTTATTTTTGAAGGGATCATGGAGAAGTGCAAGAAGTTGGAAGTGTAGCGGCAAAATCGTGAGTGTAAGCTATTGATTAACTTAGCTCGAAAAGCAAGAGTCGCCGCCGCACTTTTATTTTATCCAAAAAGGAAAGGAAAAAGAGCGAACAAAACCTACACAAGCTCTAAATAAGAACAAGTGAACAGAGACTGGGTAAGGGAGTTGGTTACGTTAAGGGATGATGTTAGCACCCAAAACGTCTATAGTACTCTATAGGAACCCTTTGAAATATCTACGCTTTTGGGTCTGAAAAGGTTTGTTTGAAAAGTGATTGAGGAGATGAGAAGAGAAATTATTCTTTAAGATTTTTGTGTTTGGAGAGACTTGTCGTCTCATGCCTACGTACCCACGATGTGCAATGTAGGATCAAAACCCCGTAGTTCATGGTACAAAGAATGAAAATTGTTTGTTTTGGTTGATGTTCTGGACTAGGCCGAGTCTGTCCAACAGTCGAGCAGGCCCAACCCATACAGCCTGGGGAGGCCCAATAAGGCCCTTCTGCAAGACACGTGACTACCACGGGCAAGCCACAGTTTCGTCGGGCACTTTGGCAGTGTCGGGCACTTGGGACAATAGGAAAGGAGGACATCACGCCCTGCTAAGATGTACCTCCCCGATAGATTAGTTTCTCCCCGCGAGAATGCTACACATCACTCCTCGACGGACATGATTCCTCCCCGCGAGGCCATGTCCTTTCTACGGGCTTGATATATCCTCGACACAGAAGGCTCTTCCCCGCAAGGCCATGTCCATTCTACGGGATTCATATCTCCTCGACACAGAAGGCTCCTCCCCGCGAGGAGTACCCAACGGTCCGTACCACGTGGACACGTTCCAAGTAACCTCCCACGTCCGAAGGATTCGGTCTTCCCTACTTCCGGAAATCTAGGAGCAGTTACTCTAGGGCGAAGACCACGTGCTGGTCTTCACTACTACACGTAAGCCCTAGCAGTTACTTGGAGTGGGCCTAGTTGATCTAGCCCACTGCAGGTAATCGTTGGCCCCGCGCTGGGGGCTCTCTATAAATACCCTCTCACTTGAGAGGGTCAGGTTAGACATATTCTTCTTGCCACTCTACACTTTCTGTATTTGCTGTTACTCTATACACTCTCTCACTTGATCGTCGGAGTACCTTACAGGTACACCCCCCCGGCCGTCTCTCACCATCACCGGAGCTGCCGTTCCAGACGCCGTTGGCCACTATCAACTGTCTGATCCAGGTACGATCATTGGCGCCGACTGTGAGGACTATAAGCTTCCCCGTTTTTCTGCTCGATAAACCAAATCTTTCTCCATTCAACAACCATCATGGCCAACCCGTCGGCGAATCAAGCTCTAGACAACGTTATCGCGCAGCTTAGTACTGGCAACCGCATCGACAACAACGCTGCCCAAACTGTCGTGGAGAACGACATCAGAGACGGACTCACCACCTCACCATTTTCCGAGGAAGTGGAGTACGAGACAGCTCACCAAGACGGACATGAAACAGTCCTCCAGCCCATGGACCCGCCGCCAAATACGGACCCGAGCACTGCTGCCCTGTTTGCTTTGGTCAATCAGACCAACCAGATGATCTTCAACCAGAACATCCGGATCGAGGCGCTGGAGAAAGGTCGTGGTCGGACTTCCCCGCGAAGGCACCGACCACCGCCATTTCCAAGACATTCGCAGTCCCCAGAGGCATCTCGCAGCCCCTCCCCAGTTCACAGGGGTCACAGGCCACGCTTAGAGCGTACTCAGCCGGAACATCCTCAGAAACGCCACCGCTCCCCGCCACCAAAGGGACCAGTTCGCTCCTCGAAAAATAAAAGGAGCAGGCCGGACGCCGAGGAGCCCAGAGGCCGCCAAAAGGACCACTCCCCGAGGCGTCACTATGTTCATGGACAACACTCTCCCTCTGTGTCTCCGGGAGCCAGCGAGGATGACGATTACCAGACCCCTCTGGCCAGGCACATCATAGATGCCCCTATTCCTAAGGGCCTGGAGAGGCCCCCATCCTTGGGGACATATGACGGGACATCTGATCCTGATGACCATGTCGAGAGTTTTGAAGCTCTGCTCGATTTCAGGAATGTCTCCGGCGCTATCAAATGTCGATTATTCCCTACGACTCTTCGGAAAAGGGCCATGGCTTGGTACAAAAACCTAGATCTGAATCAATCACGTCGTGGAAGGTCCTGAGGGAGCGCTTCAGAAAACATTTTACGGCCTCTCGTCGACATCTGAAGATTATAGCCTCCCTGGAAGCCATATTTCAGGGGAAGAATGAACCTCTCCGGAGCTACATCGAGAGGTTCAACAAAGAAGCGGTCGAAATCCACGTGACCGATCACATCAAAATGTATCTCATCATCAAGGGTTTACGACTAGGATCCAAGTTCGTAGAATCCGTCGGACTACACCGTCCCCGCAGCTTTGAAGGCCTCCTCGAGAGGGCTCAGTCGTACATTGAGTTCGAGGAAGCTAAAGCGCATAAATTGCCCTCGATTCGAGGTGCAGAGAAGGCCCCCGCGGCAACAAGGAAGAAGACTCCCCTCCACCCAGGCGAGGTGGAGACAGGAGAAGAGAAGACTCCCCTCCACCTAGGCGAGGTGGGGAAAGAAAAAAAGAAGCTCGGACCAAAGAGCCCCGCGAATCACGGGGACCGTCTGGGCTTTTCAAAGACTACACACCGCTAAACGCGTCCCGCGCGCGCATTTTTAAAGACTGTGCCAATTCGGAGTTCGTCAAAGGGGGAATCTACTTCCCGAAACCGACGGCTCCCAATCCAAATGCTAACAAGTCCAAGTACTGCTGGTTCCATCGCAGTCACGGGCACGTTACTGAAGATTGCGTCCACCTTAAGGACGAAATCGAAACGCTGATTAAAGAGGGGTACCTGAAGAAGTACGCCAAGCAGCAAGAGGCCCAGATTGTCGAGGAGTCAACTCCTTCTCCCAACAACGGATCACTGCAAGTCGCGTTGAGCATCACGCGACCTGAAGACTTTGGCTTTTCGGGAGAACTCGACAACCCTGAAGTTGTCCAAAACATGTGGAAGAGCTTCCCAGCAGAAGAGCCAATAAGTGCCCGCAGTACCTGGGAGTCTTTCCCCCAAGCCCTGGTCATATTTGGCGGAGCCCCTGACTGTTTGACCGTAGGGTCAATAAAGAGGAAATTCGACGAACTGAAATCAACAACTCCTCGAGCCCCTACCCTCGAGAGGGTTAACGGAAGATCAACTCCGATTACCTTCTACCTTGAGGAACTTCCCGGTGGGGCGCCTAACGCCAACATCCCCCTCCTGATCCGGGCACAAATGGCCAATTTTGATGTCCACAGAATTTTGGTTGACCAGGGGAGCTCGGTGGATATCATGTACGTCCACCTCTTCGAGACCCTCCAGCTGACCAAGAGACACTTGTCCCCGTACGTAGGGTCGGACCTACAAGGCTTCAATGGCGCGACCACCAGACCATGGGGCTTCGTGGAGTTGATGGTCACCTTCGGGTTTGAGGAAACTGCCCGACAGGTGAAGACGCGTTTCTTGGTGGTGGACTGCCCGTCCCTCTACAACTGCACCATGGGGAGGACCACGTTGGCGGAACTGACGGTCGTACCATCAACAGTCCACCTAAAGATGAAGTACTACACGAAGCGTGGACGTGTGGTCACTCTCCATGGGGACATCAAGGCGGCCAGAAGATGTTTCGACACAGCAATCAAGGGTCTGAGTGTCGTCGGCGGCGTCAAACCCAAGACTCAGGTTGGGGCATCTCCAGACGTCGTGCAGGTTCCACTCCCGCCAGTCAGCGCGGTCGACCTTGACAGCAGGTTTCTCGGGGAGCAGGAAGAAGCTGCAGGCGAGGACCTCCCAGTTGAAATCAATGGGCAGCCTCTCCACCCAACGCGCCCCGTCCCAGACGGAGATTTCTAGCTGGTTCCTCTCGGCGACAGCCCAGATCGAAGCGTGAAGATTGGCTATGGACTCCCCGACCTGGCGAAGAGGCAACTGAAGGCATGCCTCCGAGAAAATGCAGATTTGTTCGCCTGGAGTACTGCAGAGATGCCCGGACTGGACCCTGAAGTAGCTTGTCATCATTTGACTATAGATCCGGCCGCTAGGGCTGTAGCTCAACATAGGCGTAGGCAGTCTCCGGAAAAAATGGAGGCTGCTGAAAAAGGTGTAAAAGACCTCCTAGAGGCAAACTTTATTTCCGAGGCCAAGTACACGACTTGGCTCTCAAATGTTGTACTCGTTAAGAAAAATAATGGAAAATGGAGGATGTGCGTTGACTACACGGATCTTAACCGGGCATGCCCGAAAGACTCTTATCCCTTACCTAACATCGACCAGCTGGTCGATAACTCTACAGGATTCAAATTAGTATCCTTCATGGATGCCTACTCGGGGTACAACCAAATCCCCATGGACGAGGCCGACAAGCAGCATGCCACTTTCATGACCGAGTCTGGCAATTACTACTATAACGTAATGCCCTTCGGCTTGAAAAATGCTGGCGCCACCTACCAACGGATGATGAACAAGGTCTTCCGGGCAGATATCGGCGACGTGCTCGAGGTCTATATGGACGACATGATCGTCAAATCTGCAGAGGAATTCGACCATGCTGCTCATCTCAAGAAAGTGTTCGACACGGCGAGGAAATGTCGCATGAGGTTCAACCCCGACAAATACACCTTCGGTGTTCGCGCAGGGAAGTTCCTCGGCTTCTACCTCATAGAGAGGGGAATCGAGGCGAACCCTGAAAAATGTAGGGCATTCTCCGAAATCCCTACCCCGAACTCGAAGAAGTCGATCCAGTCACTTAACGGAATGTTGACTGCTCTCTCCCGTTTTGTCGCCAAATCTGCTCAGTACGCACTCCCTTTTTTCAAGCTTCTCCGACAGAAGGCAACTTTTGAATGGAGTGAAGAATGCGAACAAGCCCTCCTCCATCTAAAACAAGTCTTGTCGCAACCCCCGGTCTTGTCCCGACCAGATAACGGGGAAACACTTTTCTTGTACCTGGCCTCACCGGCGAAGCGTGAGTGCTGTCCTCATACGGGAGACCCGCGACGAATAGAAACTGATTTATTTCACGAGCAGAGCTCTTCAGGGTCCCGAGCTCAGATACCAACAGATTGAAAAGGTCGCCTTGGCCCTCGTATCTGCATCCAGAAGATTACGTCATTACTTCCTGGCCCACACAATCGTGGTAAGGACGGAGCAGCCTATCAGACAGCTCCTCAGTCGGCCAGATATGGCGGGGAGAATGCTCTGATGGTCTCTCGAGCTATCCGAGTTCGACCTTCGATACGAAGGAAGAAAAGCCTTGAAAGCTCAGGTACTGGCCGACTTCGTAGCGGAAATGACCGTCCCTGAATCCTCGACCAATGGCTCCCATAAATGGACGATTTACGTCGACGGAGCCTCTAGTGCAAAAGGTATCGGAGCGGGCATTATCCTTGAAAACAAGCAGGGCATCCTGATAGAGGTCTCCCTCGAACTGTCCTTCAAGACATCGAATAACCAAGCCGAATACGAGGCCTTCCTCGTGGGACTTCGACTTGCGAAAGACCTTGGCACAAAAGAAGTCAAAATCTTTACAGACTCCCAGCTCGTGGCATCACAAGTTCGGGGAGAATTTCAGGCAAAAAACGATAGCCTCATCGAGTACCTAACCTTGGTGCAAGAAAATTTGAAGAAATTTGTCTCCACGGAGGTGGCTCACATCCCGCGCGAGCACAACACTCGAGCAGACGTGCTCTCCAAGCTTGCGAGCACTAAGAAGAAAGGAGGGAACAAATCAGTTATCCAGGAGATACTCTCCCAGCCGAGCATAAACAAACCCACACCGACCACAGAGGTCAACGTCGTCGGGGACGCAAACTGTTGGATGAACCCAGTTTATGAATACTTGATGACGGACAAACTGCCCGACGATCCTAAAGAAGCGGGGATAGTCAAGAGGCGGGCATGTGCGTACACCGTCGTCGAAGGTAAGCTATACCGTCGAGGATTCTCCATTCCCTTACTCCGGTGTGTCGAAGAAAGCAAAGTTTCGGGGATCCTCTAAGAAATCCACGAAGGGATCAACGCCCAGCACCTCGGCAGAAGGTCCCTAGCCCGAAAGGCACTCCGAGCGGGGTATTATTGGCCCACTATGCAACATGATGCAGAGGAACACGTCAAGAAATGTGACTGTTGTCAAAGACACGGGGACATGCACCTCGCTCCTCCAAACGAGCTTAAGTCATTGTCATCCCCATGGTCGTTTGTGTGGTGGGGAATGGATATCCTCGGACCTTTCGTCATAGGGTCGTACCAAAACAAGTACCTCATCGTCGGGGTAGATTACTTCACGAAGTGGATTGAGACAGAGGCACTGGCCAAAATCATTGCCTTCAACATACTTCGTTTCTACAAGAGAAACATCCTCGCCCGATTCGGTGTGCCCTAAGGCATTGTCACCGACAACGGGACACAGTTCACCAATAGGAACTTCCAAGACTTCGTCGCCAAACTGGGCACGAAACAGCACTTCACGTCGGTCGAACACCCTCAAACCAACGGGCAGGCCGAAGCAGCGAATAGAGTGATACTCCGAGGACTGAAGCGACGACTCGGCGAGGCCAAACAACGGTGGGTCGAGGAGTTGCACAGCGTCCTCTGGGCGTATCGAACAACCCCACACTCCACGACTGGGGAGACCCCGTTTTGCCTAACTTACGGAACCAAGGCAGTTATCCCAGTGGAGATCAGGGAACCCTCGAGGAGGACAGAAGCTCCCCTCGACGAAGAAACAAACAACGAAGCCCTGCGAGAGGAGCTCGACCTCGTCGAAATGATAAGGACTGGCGCTTCCCTCCAAGAAGCCTCTTTAAAACAAAAAATAACTTTGCGTTATAATGACAAAGTTATCAAACGAGACTTCCAAGTAGGCAGTCTCGCCCTACAGAGAAATCAGAAAGATTCACGCGAAGGAAAGCTGGCCGCAAACTGGGAGGGCCCATACCGCATCATTGCAAAGACGGGGACGGGTGCCTATTACCTTGAAAACCTCCACGGTGAAAAACTTTCTTGACCATGGAATGCTGAGAAGCTCAAACAATATTACAGTTAGACACTGCCCGGGACAGTACGATGTCGCGACCACGGGGGCGTACAACGGTACATGCGCGACACCTCTATATAACACACGACGGCCAAAAACCACGAAGTGTGTGCGTGAGACTTTTTGGCCCGACGAGGAGACCTCAACCGAGCTCCGTCGTTGACGTACCAAATAGGCAGAACACCCAGCTCGCGATGGGAAGTTCACGCCATGAAGCTAAGACCTCGACCAACTTCTTAGCCTCGTTGAAGGTCGGAGTACAACCCCCGACCAACCGACTAGCTCTCTTCACAGTCGAGGATTATCAGAGTCGAGCAAACTCCCAAGGCGCCAGCGATCTCAACTACTTAGGCAAAAATAAGTAATGTATAAAGTATCACACACAAGCAAAATAAATAAAGAGGCAAAGCGAAGTATTAGAATCGGGCAAAACCCATTGTACGAATATTACATCAATAAGCCCCTGGCCCACAAGCCGGGCAAAAACAACAAAATGGCACGCAGGCCAAGTAAACTATACTCCTACGCAGCAGCAGTCTCAGCAGCGTATGGCCCACCTCCTTCGTTGGCATTTCCTTCTTGCCCGGGCAGCACTATCCGGCCATCGACCACCTCGCAGTTAGCATCAGCCCCGTCGGTCACAAAGCCGGGATTTAGGATCCGAAGTTGCGCCACTACATTTCGGAACCCTATGTCTGTGGCCTCAAGAGTATCATCCTCGGCTAGCCGGAGATCCTGCTCGACTCTCCTGAGTTTGGCCACCAGAGCTTCCCGAGAGGTTAGGAGCTTATCCTCTTCAGTTTCACCTTCAGCTGGCCGAACAGCATCCTCCAGCTCTGCGACCCTCTCCTTGAGCCGCTTCTCCTCTGCCTCCAGCTCGGTGATCCGGGCAAGATGACCTTTCTCCGCTTCCTCAGCTTCCTTTAGCTTTGTCTCCGCCCGCTGCTGCTGCTCGCTCTGTTCTTTATTCAGGTCCCTGCATTCCTTCAACTCTTTGCGCAGGTCTAGCAGTTCAGCCTCCAAGGTCTCGAGCCTTTCTTGCAGTCGAGAAAGTTCAGCAGCGGGGCGGGTTTTATCATTCAGGACAATAGCAGTCGAACAGAGCCGCATAACGGCAGACATGTCCTCAAAGATCGTCCTCTTCCTCGCTGCCGCAGCGGTCCCCAGCACAGCTTGGATTTCAGAGGGAGGGACGCGAGGATAGATGACTTCAGAGAAGAAGCAGGGCTAGAGATGGCATGGTGGGAGTTAGAAGCTTGGAGGAGGTAGGGGACTTTCTTCGTGGGCCAGGTCGACAAACTCCGCATTCGAAACCTGTAGCCGTTTCGGCGTCCCTTGATTACCTGGAGACTGGCTCCCTGCAGGAGGTGTGCGCGTACCTGAAGTCCCCGACGCAGTCAAAGCAAGCTGGGATTGGCTGGAACCTTCGGGCATCGCAGCAGAGGAAACACCCTCGGGCATGGCCCCAGAAGGAGCAACACTTTGACCCTTTGAATGAGATGGCTCTCCCCGAGCCTGTTCTTCCCGAGCCCTCTTCGCCTTCAACTTCTTGAGCCTCTCCTCAGCTCCGACCATTTTCCCTACAAAAAGAAAGAAAACATTAGTAACGCAAGGTATACAAATGCGAGGAAGGCTTAGGTCGAGGATGTTTTCACCACCTAACAGCTCATCTGCTTCTTCATCGGAGAAGGTCTCGAGCAGAACACGGATATTGATCAAGCGACGTTGCTTCATCACCTGCCCGTCTGCTCTCGTTATAGGCTCGCCATCCGATGTTTCGTACTGAGCTTCATTGAAGCTTTCGACGAACGCGACGATCTTATCATAAGCTGCCCGGTCGTCGGCGTCCAAGTTATTGTGTTTCACCTTGTATTTATCCACCCCTTTTTTGAAGTGTTCCCCCGTCCAATTGTCATACCCCAAATTTTGACCACTAAGATTTCCCATCATTGTGCAAATCATCATCACAATATGGAGGAACCATCATACTTCATCAGTCTCCCCAAAGATGGGTGAGCATCCATTATAATCAAAATTAGGGTTTTAAGCCCTCTCTGAGTGTTAGGCAAAGGATCAATCAAGGAATGACATGATCTTCAACTTGTATAACATCTCAAACATACACAATGGATCAAAAGGACTCCCACTTAAAGGATTAAGCACAAGGCTGCTCCCTTCTAGGTGGATTAAGTCTCAAGATTGACAGTGTCACCAAATTAGGGTTTTGGTCTACCAGGGCCTCCAGTTGGGAATTTTTCATCTGGGCACAAGCCAATGATCCAAAACCTAACCTAATATACTCCATGGAACCTCATGGACCCAATCATCAAGTCAATTTTGCCTCAGGGGATGCATTCATAAAAAATCAGGAATTAGGGTTTCTTGACCTAATTCACCCCTAAGTTGACTTTTGGGACAAACCATGAGCCAAGACCTCAAGAGAGGGTTTGAGGGTCTCCAATGAACTATATTGATCCATTTGGAACAATGGATTAATCCAAGAAGCTTGAGCAACAAGTCTCAATTTCATCTGCACCACAGTTAGGGTTTTAAGAAAAAAGTCAACTGTAACTTTGACTTTTGACCAGGACATGCTCCCAAGCCCTATGAAATGCACCAATATACCCTATAACACCCATGGAACATGTCCATCAAGTTTGATTTAGGTCAAGGACATGATTTCCTGAAGAATTGCACAGTTTGGAATTCATCTTATAAAAAGTCAACTGTGCACAAAAGTCAACTTTGACTTTTTGAGATTTTTCACCAAAATGGATTTTTAACCCTAAAATGATGTTAATGTATGATTTGAATCATCATTCATCAAGAAAAATCAAGAAAAGTTGGATAACTTGTAAAAGGGATAACCATAAAACTTAGAAATTTTTCTAAGTCATGAAAAAGTGCCACTAATGCACCAACTTTGGAGGACCATAACTCCTAAACCACAAGGTCATTGTGCCCCATTCAAAGCTTGATTTGTAGATCTCATTGCCCTCTACAAAAGCTTCATACTGACCTATGTCCAAATTCCTCATGGATTTTGAGTTATGGAGTGATCAAAATCAAGAGAAAACACTTTGTTCCAACACTTGGTGAAAATTTCACTAAGTCAGATTTTGCCTTACTTTTTGCCAAATGTAGGGGGATTTTTCACTTGTATTCAAAAGAGATCAAAACCAAACATGGTCAAACAGTTGTTGTATCATGTAAGGGTTTTCCAAAATGGTCAAGAACATTACCAAGTTCAACTTACACCATTAGATATGACATTGGCAAGTTGCCTTGCTGAAATCTGTCAAAGGCAAGGCAGAATTTGCAATTTTGCTCGATTTGCCAAAATCAGCCAAATTCAAATGCTCCTATCCACTTGGACACCTCGGAGGATTGAATCTAAAGGGGACAATCACTGAGCCAAGCCTCCAAAGTCCATGGAACAAGAAATAACATGTTGAACCTAGAATTGCCAAAATAGGGACAAGACTCCAAATTTGGATTGAAGCATTCAATGGAAGCATCAAGGTGGCATGGACTGACCCATTCTCATCTGAAATCAGTCAAGACTTATCCAAGACCAAGGAAACTAAAGCTCTGTGCCCTAACCTCTAGTCAATGGCTAGAGGAGACTTGAATTTCCATTGGCCAACATTGAACAAACCTACTTAGCAATTACCATTCACTATTCCTTGCAAAACAAACTTGCTCTACTATAAATAGAGCTCAATTGTGTTCAGTTTAAGTACACCAAAGGCCTACAACACTTGCCTTTCTCAAAATCTCTTTCTCTTGGCAAAAATGCCTTTCTTAGCAAGGTAGTTATCGGGTTTTGAGCTAGAGGGCAATTCCACTCAAACCAATCACTCACACACCTCATATACATCACATATGAGCTGATCAAACACTTAAACAACAACTGGAACATTGATTTCTCAGAATCACCAGTCAATTGCTCAAGGTTTTAACCAAAGTGCAGTTGAGATGCCATGAAGTGATCCAGCCAATTTCCATCAAGTCCAAGCATTCAAACACACTCCATAGCACCTAGAAAAGCTGTTCAGATCATCACAACACAACTGTAACACCTCATACACAAATCACGATCACCAGCTGCAAGTGGTAAGCATGAGCTCTTCTAACTCTATGATTCATGCAATTTTTGCTGCACAATAATTTGGCCATATGTTCATAATCATGCATGGAATGTTTTCCCTCAATTAATTGCTTTGTTTGAATCGTGTATAAAAAATCCTAGCCTTCATGCAGAAATTAGGGTTCTTGAGGTTTATTCGTGATTTCATGTTTTATGTTTAATTTAAATGAAATTAAGTGTTATAGACATGATCGTGAGGTTGAAACGAGTTGATTGGTATGTGGATTGCATGATATGGTTAAGTATTTAGTGAGATTGGATGGAAAATGAAAATCTGGGCAAACCTAGAACACGCGCGTGTTCTTGGGTGTTCTTGGCGCCATTTTTTTGAATATTTGAATATTTGAATTTTGTGATTTTTGTTTAATTGATTCAAAAATTAATTTCTCTCTGAGTTTTAATGATTTTGAGTTGATTCTTTTTTTAATAATTCACAAAAATGTTAAAATATTTTATTTTATCAAAAAATCCCAAAAATATAATTTATTCCATATAATTGATATTTTTGCAAAGAATTAATGTTTTAATTGTTTTTGACATTTAAAATATTTTTTCCACATTGATTTTGCAACTTTTAATGCTTTCTAATTATTTTGTAGGTTAATACTTAATTTTTGAAGCATTAATCCAAGATCACAATTTGTTTTTCATATGTTAAACAATTTTGATCATTTTAATTGAATTTTTATTCAATTAAATACATTTTTGAAAACAAATTAGGGTTTTTGGATTAATTCAACCCTCATAAATAATTTTCAAAACACTTTGGGCCTCTAATAGAGTGTAAGACCCAATCCTTTTTTGACCAAACCATTTTTGGGCCTCAGGATATTGTATAAGTCTCGATACCGTTAAAAACAAACGGCGCGATCGTCGCCTATTCAAAAATCAATTGGGCCTACCCTCGAGTAGTAAGACCCATTTCTTTTTTCAAAACTTTTTGGGCCTCTTGAGAGAGTGTAAGACCCAACACCCTTGTACAGAAAACAATTTTTGGGCCACACTCATTGTATAAGTTCCTCTGTACAAATTCAAACAGTGCGCTCACTGATAAAACCCTGGGCCTCTCCTTGAGCTGTAAGCCCCAAATCTTTCTTTTTCAAAGCACTTTCTCCATTAATTTTGAATATACTGTTGTTTTCAATCTTTCTTTGTTGAACAACTAACCAAACAGCATGGAAGCTCTACAACCGAGTAAGTGGTTATTGCTTTCATTTACCGCTTTCGTATACATATAACTGTATTGTGGGGTTGTTCGCTGTAAGTCTTCTTTCATAAACTCATATCAACTGTGTAATAATAGTATAGATATTTAGAGTTTCCCCGGCAGCTACGTCTAGCATTAAGCCCGTTGATTACTCTTAAAAATAGTCAAAACTAGATCCCCATAGGATTACCAGACACAATCTTCCCTCCTCTTGGGGTTAAACAATATGGAGATATGAAAGGCATCATTCTCGGTGAACCCTTTCATAGACTGTCACTCGTAGAAGTTGTCAAAGAAACTCTATTCCCTAGAGATGATCTTTTCTCCGTGAATGGCATCTCTTGAGATTCTTCCAAATTCTCGGACTTTCCTGGCTTGATCTATTATCGGTGAATGGCATGTCTTGAATTTCTCGGGGTTTGGGGACCCACAGGCTTCTTAAAAGCACTTGTCAAGAAACTCTACTCCCCAGAGATGATCTTTTCTCCGTGAATGGCATCTCTTAAGTTTCTTCCAAATTCTCGAACTTTCCTGACTTGATCTATTCCTTGTGAATAGCTTGCCTTGAATTTCTCGGGGTTTGGGGACCCATCGGCTTCTTAAAAGCATTGGCCTCATCTTGGGCATAATACAAGGACCCGCAGGCTTCCTAAAAGCAACCCCGCCTCCTCTTGGGCTTAGTACAAGGACCTTCCGGCTTCTTAGAAGTATTCACAGCCTCCTCTTAGGCTTCGTATAATGATCTCTTCCTCCGGGAATGATAGCCTCCTCTTGGGCTTTATACAAGGACCCGTCGGCTTTTTAAAAGTTTCCAGCCTCCTCTTGGGCTTCGTACAAATTGTCCCGACGACCTCCTAGAGGTATAGGAACAGAACCTAGTCATCTTCATAGAACAATTCTTTCATAGAGTCTACTACTGTTTTTCAAAGCATGGTACAAAAGATGACACTCTAGACTTGGACAGTCTAATCTCCTTGAGTCTCAAAGACATTCTCAAGTGACCCCTTCGTTAAATAGGAAGGAAACCCGTAGACTCGGACAGTCTCAATACCCTTCGGATTTCCCGCTTTCTTAAAGAACAGGAATAGCCCGGATCCTTGAATCAAATCCATGAGTACAGTGTTGCTCATATAAGAACTGATTTTCTCTTTAAAATCAGCATACTGGACCTGTCACTTAACTGAAACAGTAACCATAGCCTCCTCTTAGGCTTTGTATAATGATCCTTCTCTAGTGAAGTTAGCCTCTTTCTCGGGCTTTGTACGAGACACATGAAGAGACTTCCTCGTTGAGTCAATCACCCTTTCGCCTCCATCTCGGGCTTTATACGAGATACAAAAAGGTTCTTATTGAGCCAAACTAATTTTCGCCTCCATCTCGGGCTTTGTACGAGATACAAAAACTCTCTTGTTGAGTCAATTAGCCTCCATCTCGGGCTTTATATGAGATACCAAAAGATTCCATCGTCGGGTCAAAAACCTTTTAGCCTCTCTCTCGAGCTTTGTACGAGACACATAATAGCCTCCTCTTAGGCTTTATATAAGAAAACCACTGGTTAATCCAATTAACCTTTTAGCATCAAAGCTGTGCCTCGTTCACAGTACACAAACATCAACAACTCCTTCCCCTCCATCTAACTGTTGTAAGCGGCAAGCCTCTGGATCATCTACATCCATGCCAATGTCCCTCTTTTAGTATGAGAAATTCCTAAGGAAAGATGACATTACTCTACACTGAGTTAAAGTCTTCTCCTTCAGGTTGGAAATCCCCTATAAAGGAAATTATGGCATTGATGGATTCACATATCCCGGTTAAAGTAATTCTCCTTTATAAACAGTTGTGACATACAACCCCCTCTTTAGAGATGACAAATTCTCTCTAAAGTTAAGACCTTTCAGCTTCACATCTTGGGCTTTGAACAAGATACAAATAGACTTTTTAGCTTCACATCTTGGGCTTTGAACAAGATACAAACCACCTTTTCGCTTCACGTCTTGGACTTTGAACAAGACACCAAATAGCATTTCCTCCCATAGAATAGGAGGAACTACGAACGCTCTGATTTCCTTGTTTCGGTAAACGGGAATACATAGGCATAAGATTGAAAGAAAAATCTTAGCGAGCACACTAAACAAAAACCCAAAATCCCATGTATCTATCAAAAGCATCAGTCCTAACATCCTAATCCTTGTTCCCCGCTATAAAGTCCTAGAAAGAGAAAAGAAAACCATATTGGCGAAAATACAAATAACCAGTACAAAGGCCCCCCACATTGATAGCATTCGCAACCTAACAGACCGCTGTTTAAACTCAGTATGCAAAGCAGGGTTAATTGGAGACATCTATTTCCATTCCTTCATCAGATTTAATAGGATAAAAAATGAATCGACCTGTAGTAAACTCAACCGCAGAGAGCGACCAGCGCTTAAGAACCGCTTCCAAAATCGCTCGCTACAGAAAAATGGCGCCCACCGTGGGGCCGATTTCTTTTTCCTTTTCATCTCTTGTGTGAATACCACAGATTAGGGCTTCCTCCGGGGAACCCATCTTCGTTCAGGAACCTAGGATTCATAGCTTTAAAGGTCTAGGATGATTAGGACAAATATATATACTGCTTTTCCTAATTGCTATACGTGTTTATTTTTCTGCTAATGGGAATGCGTGTGATGCCGCATGTGGAAAGATTGAGTATACACTTAAGATAAGTGATGGCGACGAGGTCGACCATCAACCTCAGTGGAGGCTGACCAATACAACCCATTCTCTCACCTAGACAATGGGCCGATTGTTAAGTCTGAGAAGCTGAGGAGCCAAACCCTTTCGTAGTGCAGAACCTATCGGGAATAGTTGTTACGCGATACTACCCTCATTTGAGGCTGGTGATCTATTCTCGGTGAATGGCACTTACTCTAAGATTGCTCTACAACTAGCTGGCGATCCGCTTGTTGTTTTGCTTTCCTGGGAGGAGCTGATGATAATGAGTACAGGTACAAAAATCACCTTAGTATAAACCTTTGGGGATGGGTAGAGCCTTGACTTCATGACAACGACCCTTTGACCTTATGTTTTTTCTATGTTTTTGTGTGTTGCATTCATGCATTCATTTAAAAAAACATTAAAACATTCAAAAAATTCTTCTCTTCTAGTCTCTCTGTTTTTCAAATTAAACTAAGACTGTGATTGCAAATATCAGAGAAAAGGATTGCACTAATGGATTTCGGTAGAAGAAGAACCCATAGTTACACCTTCAAGGTTCCAAAGCTAGAGGATTTGAGAAGGTTAGCGAGAATGATCACTAATCCTGAGGCTTTCAGAGCCAAGCACGGAGGTCTGCTACCACTATTAAGAGTCCATGTGATTGAGGGAATCATGGACGCGCTCATTCAGTTTTACGATCCGGTTTATCACTGTTTCACATTCCCGGATTACCAGCTCACACCAACGCTGGAGGAGTATTCTCATCTGATCGATCTACACATTACTGATCGAGCTCCATTTTCTGGACTGGAAGAAATTCCAAAGAATCAGACCATTGCGAGAGCAATTCATTTGGACGAGTCTGAGGTCAGGACTCACCTAACTACCAGGGGTGACATCCAAGGTTTGCCAGCCCAGTTCTTGACAAAGAAGGCCCTGTATTTTGCCAGTATAGGAAACGTGACTGCTTTTGAAAGCATCTTTGTCTTGCTCGCCTACGGATTATTTTTGTTTCCCAACATCAATAATTTCGTCGATATCAACTCCATTAAGGTTTTTCTCATTGGAAACCCTGTGCCGACTTTGCTCGCAGATGCGTATCATTCTGTACACTTGGGAAATTTGTACAGCGGAGGGGAGATCACATGTTGTGTACCTCTGCTTTATAAATGGTTTATCTCTCACTTGCCCAAGTCTGCTGCTTTTTGGGATGGTAAGAGTGCCTTACGTTGGTCGCAGAAGATCATGTCCCTTACCAACTCTGATATAGATTGGTGTAGTGGGATCTATGATGGGATCAGAATCATTGACCGTTGTGGAAACTTCCCCAACGTACCCCTTATAGGAACTAAGGGAGGAATCAACTATCATCCAGTTCTCGTTCATCGTCAATTTGGATACCCGATGAGACACGTCCCACGGGGTGTTCATCTGGAAGGTCTTTTCTTCAAGGAAGGAGAAAATGACAGAGCACTAAAGATGGAAACAGTGCATGCTTGGAAACACGTTTATAAGAAAGGACAAGAGTCTCTAGGAAAACCGGACTGTGTCTCGGTGGAGCCTTATCTCCATTGGGTACAAACTAGAGCTCTCAAGCTAAAAATGCCTTATCCTCGTTATGGAATTCTTCCGCCAAAGGAATCTGTCATGTACTTCATGAAGAAAACGGAAAAGCTTCAAGTTACTCTCAACAAAGTTCAAAAGGAGAGAAGGTCTTGGAAGAACAAGTACCGCACCCTCGACGTAGAGTGCATCAAAATACAGCAATTACTAAAAGAGAAAGATGCTCTGATTGAAATTTTGGAGCAACATGCTGTAGAGAATCAAGATGACCAAAGGAATTTGCTCGCTCCTTTCACCTGGCAAAGGAATGACAACTCGACAACGGCCCAAGAGTCCCGGTCAAAGAAAAGGAAGATACCAGAATCAGCACCCGATTTCTCTTCAGAGAGGACTCGGGACCCATTAGTTTAGGTTTCTGTTTTTGCACTTTGTAATCTACTGTATTTCCATTTCTGTAATCCTTTGAATTCAATAAAAAGGGGTTTCCCCACTGTTTGATATTTGCAATCTAATTGTCGAAGTTTATTTTGATTAAACCATAAACAATTAATATAATCATTGCATTCATCATTCTCACATCGCGTATTCTTCTTATCTACGAATCTCACATTTGTGTCTCGGTTCTAGAGTCAAACTGTCTCATTCGTATAATACTCGGGCCAATCGTCAGAAAAGGATGGATGATCTTGAGGAAGAAAACAGAGAGTTGAAAAAAGAGATCGACGCTCTGAGAGAGGATATGAGAAAGATTCAAAGCAACATGCAAGCCATGGCAGAAGCTCAGCTACAACGAACTGTGATCTCAGAGATCACCTCAACGCCCATCGTGGAAAAGTTTAATCCTAGGTATCAGATGCCGAAAGATCTTCCTTGGGGCATGCCTGTTAACTATATCCCAGAAGGATATGTTCCGCCGATCACTAAAGATCAGGGAATCACAACAGAAGCCGCTGGGCTTGAAGGTTACAAACTTTGGGAAAGCAAAGATGTCAGGGGCATACTAAAGACTCCTGAAGGTTACAAACTTCGGGAAACGCCAAGAATCACTACCGTAGTTGCGGTCCCACCCCCTGTGGTGCACACTGTCCCGGAAGGACAGATTATACAGACACCTTCTGGTAAGAAGGAAACCATGTTCGATAGAATGGATGAATTCCAAGAACAGTTCTTGGAAATGCAGAAGGAGCTACAAGCCATTCGCGGTCAGGATCTATTTGGAAAGGACGCCGCAGATCTCTGCTTGGTCCCAAATGTGAAAGTTTCGCACCAATTTCAAGTGCCCGACTTTGAAAAATACAAGGGTAACTCTTGCCCTCAAACCCATCTGGTGATGTACGCTCGGCGGATGTCAGCTCAGACGGAGAATCAGGACCTACTGATTCACTACTTTCAGGATAGTTTAACTGGTGCCGCATTAAAATGGTACATGGGTTTAAACTGTACTACGATCAGTACGTTCAGAGATCTTGGTACTGCCTTCGTCCAACAATACAAATACAATTTGGACATGGCACCCGACAGAGATCAACTCAGATCAATGTCGGAAAAGGACAAGGAAACCTTTAAGGAGTATGCTCAAAGGTGGCGTGAAATTGCCGCTCAAATTTGTCCACCTCTTGAGGAAAAAGAGATGACAAAGATCTTCTTAAAGACCTTAAGCTCATTTTACTATTATCGAATGGTTGCCAGTGCGCCCAGTGATTTCACCGAGATGGTGGGCATGGGCGTACGTCTTGAGGAAGCCGTCCGAGAAGGACGTTTAGTAAAAGACACTGGATCGACGAGCGGTACTAAAAAATACGGTAGTGCTCTCCCTAAGAAAAAAGAGCAGGATATTGGGAATATCTCTCTCGGAAAGCAAAGGCGACGTTATCAACCGGTAGTAGCTGTGACTCCTGCTATCAACCCTGCGTCTATTCCTACGTATCAACCTCAGGTTGCGCAGAGCCAACCTGATCAACAAAGGACACAACAGCCTCTTCAGCAGGCTCGTCCTCCATATAACAACAACCGTACAACACGGCCACCAGGATTTGATCCTATACCCGTGCCGTATGCAGAGCTGTTTTCGTTACTACTGGCTAAGGGGCACATTCAGACTAAATCTCCTCTTACAGTACCGGAAAATCCGCCTTTTTTGGTTTAAGGTGGGTCAAACTTGCCCTTATCATCAAGGAGGTCCAGGGCATAACATAGAGACTTGTCTCAATTTCAAGTCCGACGTGCAAAAACTTGTTAGGAGCGGGGTCTTATCCTTCAAGGATACGAATCCCAATGTTCTCACAAACCCGCTGCCTCAACATGAGAAGGCTGCAGTCAATTTGATAGAAGGAGAGACTAACGATGTCTATCAAATTCACGATGTACTCTTGTTGAAAACCAATCTGGTCAAGATGCATTGTAGACAAAGTGGATATGGCCATGTGCCACCTCATAATTATCACCAGTGTGATATATGCTCAAAAGACAATCAGGGATGTTCTGTGGTGCAAGCAGCTCTACAGGAACAGATGGATCTTGGATGGATCCAAGAGCACCGAGTTCGTGGAGTTAACATGGTTTACACAAATTCTAATGTCATTCAGAACCACGATATCCGTGCAATGAATGTCAACCTGGTGGCAATGCACTCAAGGCAAAGCCAATATCATAATCTGCCGTGGCACGATTACAGTTCCTGTCTGATTTGCTCGGTAAACAAACAGGGATGCTCTTTCATACAAGAGGCCCTCCAGCGTCAGATGGATCTTGGATAGATCCAAGACTACCATGATAGGAACTCCTATCAAATCAACATGGTTCAGATCTTCGATATTCGCGTGATGAATACCAACTTGGTAGATTTACATGCTGAGCAGGTCCAACTCGGTTTCTTAATGTCACACGACTATCAAAGCTGTAAAGCGGGTTGCGAAAATGATCGAGGTTGTACCCTTGTCCAGGAGGCACTTCAGCACTTGTTAAATCACTGGTGGATGCCAATCTATATGGATGAAGATACTCAGCAGATTAGTATCAGTAACAGGAATCCTACTCGGCGTCAGAGTCAGGATGTCCGATCTATGGAAGCTAACCTAGTGAGGTTACATTGTATTCAAAGTGGGCATGGCCAGGTGCCACTACACAATTATGAACGTTGCGGCGTCTGTTCGGAAAGTAACCAAGGGTGTTACCTTGTGAGAGCAGCTCTTCAGGGTCAGGTGGATCGTGGAGAGATTCGCCCATATCTGGGTTCTGAACCCATCAACTGGACGCCGAACTACCTTGCTGAGCAAGTTGAGGATGTTGTCACGATCTCTGGTCATCATAGGACCAGGGATGTTTTTGCCATTATCCCTCTACTTGACGAATCTAAAGTTCCCAACCGGGAACGGATCGAGATTAATTATGATGGTCAGAAAAATCAGAAGGTTCCCATTGTCATCTATCTGCCGGGACCAATATCGTATGAATCAACTAAGACTATCCCTTACAAATACGGTGCAACGACAATTGAAAATGGAAAGGAAATTCCATTACCCTCCGTTGTGAATATTGCAGACATCAGTCGTGTAACACGGAGTGGCAGAATCTTCAACCGAGGGGTTGGGGAACCTAACAAAGAAAAGGAACTTTAGACAGAAACTCCTGATCCACCAGTCGGTCAATCCAGTAATCCCGACCTTTCGAAAAATAATGATGAGATGCTGAAGCTCATCCAAAGGAGTGAATATAACATTGTGGATCAGCTGTTACAGACTCCTTCAAAGATCTCGGTATTATCACTGTTACTCAGTTCAGAAGCCCACAGGGAGGCTCTACAGAAAGTCTTGGAGCAAGCCTTTGTGGAACAGGATGTAACAATCAGACAGTTCGATAGCATTGTCTCTAACATCACTTCCTGCAACAATTTGGGATTTAGTGATGAGGAATTACCCGAAGAGGGTCGCCGTCATAACATGGCGCTCAATATTACAGTTAACTGCCAGGACGATGCTTTAGCCAGCGTACTGGTAGACACAGGGTCAACCCTGAATGTTATGCCAAAGTCCACTTTGATGCAATTATCATTCAAAGGCCCTCCGATGAGAATCAGCGAGGTCGTAGTCAAAGCATTCGACGGATCCAGAAAAATACTTATCGGCGAAGTTGATCTTCCCATAACTATTGGTCCTCATACTTTCCAAGTCACTTTCCAGGTCATGGACATCCGGGCAACGTACAGTTGTTTATTAGGAAGACCTTGGATACATCAAGCTGGAGCGGTCACTTCAACCCTCCACCAAAAGCTAAAGTTCGTCAAGAACGATCAACTTGTCACAGTCTGTGGAGAACAGGCCTTGCTCGTGAGTAACTTATCATCATCTACTTGTGTAGAACCCGAGGAGGTTATTGGAACTCAGTTCCAAGCACTGTCGGTGAGCAAGAACAATCAGTTCAGAGGAGGAACCTCGATTTCCTCATACAACGATGTTATCAAAGCAGTCGAGAGTACCAATACAACCGGATGGGGACAGCTTGTCATTCCTATTGACAATAAAACAAAGAAGAGTCTTGGTTTTTCTGCAACCTGTACCCAGACAGCTGCCAACGATGA
This sequence comes from Lathyrus tuberosus, assembly GCA_022829125.1. Taxonomy (NCBI): domain Eukaryota; kingdom Viridiplantae; phylum Streptophyta; class Magnoliopsida; order Fabales; family Fabaceae; genus Lathyrus; species Lathyrus tuberosus. The sequence continues at coordinate 8,787,885 of JALAZF010000261.1, read as the reverse complement.
AAGTCTTCATCCCCTTCAAAACTTCTTCCACAGTGGAGGTTTTCTTCACCCAGTGTCTCAGGCAGTATATGCTATCAATGAGGAAGATCCCTCTGACACAGATGAAGAATGGAAGTCCTATCTGAATGAGGACGGTTATATGTCTCAGGAAGAAGTGCCTACGCCATTTTGCTATCCCGCACAGAGTCTGAGATTTATACCAAGGTCAGACGTCGAAATGAGATATGGAGATTGTGATTCAGAAGGATGCCGTGCTCCGCCAAATTCGTTAGAGGAAGACACTCTGATGAAAGACAACTTTGACCACAATTACTATGGCCCAATGGATGGTCTGCCAATGTGGCAGCCTTACCCAGGAAACTTGGGGCAAGAGAGTCAGCCGAACAATGAAAATCAGCTAACCATCATTGAACAGAATACCTGTGTCCCCACCATGTCATGGGATCAACACTCAGGTCATTCAGAAACTACTCAACATGACGATGAATTTGCAACGTTTGCAGGACTTGAATTCATCAACTATGCTTTTCCCGAGGTCAACGTCATCGAGAGGGATGCCTCCTCCAGTTCCAAAGAAGTGTGGGACACTCTGGGACAACCGAGTGGCAAATACAACTTTATGGTCAAGTACACCACTCCCGAAAGCTCTCATATCAGGCTCGAAGATATCCAGTCTACTGGATGGGGAGATACAGTTGGGAGCACAAATGCTATGCAAAATGCAACTGAGGAATCCTCCTACGACAACTCTTCATGGGAGACAGATTCCAATGATCCTGCTCCGCCAGAAATCAACGTCATTTCGGAGGACAAATCGAGGAAGGTACCAGACTTTGTGATCCACCGAGGATTTCGCCGCCAATGGGTTGCCGTCGAGGTTCCGAAGATCGTTCATCAGTCAAAGTAATTGCCGTCTTTTAACCTTTCACCCCGCCCAGGTGAAACAGATGTTTTGATAGGGCTCGCTTTCTGTAAATTTTCCCTCTTCGCTTAGCCCAAAGCGACAGAGTTTTGTTTTATAGGGCTGTAGTTTCAAGAATCGACTTGTTCATTAATAAAATAACGTCGTTCTGTAATTCCCGCAATATTTGCTGTTTTCTCTTTTTGCTTTTCAGAAAATGGTAATCCTAAAAAAAACAATTCAATAATAAAAAACAAGCAGTAATAAAAAAATACACTGCACACACTTTTGCATTTTCTCTATCTCTTCTAAACACGAATCATCACGTCATGCAGATTGCTTGTTTTAAACCCAGTTGAAACATACGATCCGATGTCTTCTCCCAACTTTGAGTTCCCGGTATTTGGGGCTGAAGAAGAAGTTGACAACGAAATTCCAGAAGAGATCTCCCGACTACTCAGACAAGAGGAAAGGTCCATTGAACCTCACAAAGAGCCGTTGGAAACGGTAAATGTGGGTTCGGAAAAAGAGAGAAAAGAAATCAGGATTGGGGCACTGCTCAGTCCAACTGCCAAAGAGAGTTTGATAAAGCTTCTCAAAGAATTCCCTGATGTATTCGCTTGGTCCTATCAGGATATGCCAGGGTTGGATATCAGCATCGTGGAACATCACTTACCGTTGAGATCGGAATGTCCGCCAGTAAAGCAAAGGTTGAGACAGACTCACCCGGACATGGCCATCAAAATCAAAGAGGAGGTACAGAAACAGATTGACGTGGGTTTCCTCGCCACGTCAGAATATCCTCAATGGTTAGCCAACATCGTACCCGTTCCCAAAAAGGACAGAAAGGTCAGAATGTGTGTCGATTACAGGGATCTAAACAAGGCTAGTCCAAAGGACGACTTTCCTTTACCACACATTGACATGCTGGTAGACAGTACAACAAAGTTCAAAGTTTTCTCCTTCATGGATGGATTCTCGGGCTATAACCAGATCAAAATGGCGCCGAAAGACATGGAAAAAACTTCATTCATTACCCCATGGGGTACCTTTTGTTACAAGGTGATGTCGTTCGGTTTGAAGAACGCCGGGGCTACCTATCAAAGGGCCATGACTACTCTGTTTCATGACATGATACACAAAGAAATCGAAGTGTATGTCGATGATATGATTGCAAAATCAAAAACAGAGAGTGAGCACGTTGAACATCTGTCAAAATTGTCCGAACGTCTAAGAAAATTCAAGCTCCGCTTGAATCCCAACAAGTGCACCTTCGGTGTCCGTTCAGTGAAACTACTAGGGTTCATCGTCAGCCAGAAAGGAATTGAGGTTGATCCTGACAAGGTCAAGGCCATTCAAGAAATGCCTTCTCCAAAAACTGAAAAACAAGTCAGAGGATTCTTGGGACGTTTGAACTACATCTCCAGATTCATATTCCTTATGACCGCCACGTGTGCGCCGATTTTCAAATTACTCAAAAAGAACCAGGATTGCGTTTGGACAGAAGATTGTCAAACTGCCTTCGACAGTATTAAGGAATATCTGTTGAATCCTCCGATTCTATCACCTCCAGTGGAAGGAAGACCACTGATCATTTACCTCACAGTCTTGGAAGACTCAATGGGGTGTGTACTTGGCCAACAAGACGAAACCAAACGGAAAGAGTCTGCCATCTACTATCTAAGCAAGAAATTCACCGACTGCGAAACTCGGTACACGATGCTTGAGAAAACTTGTTGCGCTTTGGCTTGGGCAGCCAAATGTCTACGCCAGTACATGATTCTTTATACTACTTGGTTGGTCTCTGAAATGGATCCAATCAAGTACGTTTTCGAAAAACCTGCACTCACGGGAAGGATTGCCCGTTGGCAGATGTTATTATCAGAATATGACATCGAGTACCACGCTCAGAAAGCCGTTAAAGGAAGTATTTTAGCCGATCATTTGGCTCATCAACCGATTGACGATCAAGAACCAATCAGGTTTGACTTCCCAGACAAAGATGTCATGTATCTAAAGATGAAAGATTGCGATGAACCGTTACCCAGTGAAGGGCCAGAACTAGGTTCCCAATGGGGACTTATCTTTGACGGAGCAGTTAATCATTATGGAAACGGAATTGGGACAATCATTGTTACCCCTCAGGGTACCCACATTCCTTTCACCGCTCGACTTACGTTCAAATGTACAAACAACGAGGCTGAATACGAAGCTTGTATTATGGGTCTCGAAGAAGCAATTGATTTAAGGATCAAAAACTTGGACGTATACTGCGATTTATCCCTGGTTATCAATCAGATAAAAGGAGATTGGAACACATACCAATCAAGACTGATTCCTTACAAAGACTATGCAAGAAGGTTGTTACCTTTCTTTAACAGAGTCGAGTTTCATCATATCCCTCGTGAGGAGAATCACATGGCTGATGCATTAGCCACTATCTCTTCCATGATTAGTGTAGGTCAATGGAATAACCTACCTAAGATCGACATAATGCGCCTTGAAAGGCCCACTTACATCTTCGCGATCGAAGCAATCATAGACGACAAACCTTGGTATCACGATATCAAATGCTTCCATCAGAAACAAGAGTACCTATCTGGGGCACTCAGAAAAGACAGAAAAACCCTCAGAAGACTGGCTAGAAACTTCTTCCTGAGCGGGGACACTCTCTATAAGAGAAATTTTGATATGGTCTTGCTCCGATGCGTAGACAGACCAGAAGCAGACATGTTTATGAAAGAAATTCATGAAGGATCCTTTGGCACTCATGCCAACGGACATACAATGGCGAAAAAAATTCTCAGAGCAGGGTACTATTGGTTAACAATGGAATCCGACTGCTACAAGTACATGAGGAGGTGTCACAAGTGTCAGATATACTCCGACAAAATTCATGTACCGCCATCATATCTCAAAGCTCTTTCTTCCCCGTGGCCTTTTTCCATATGGGGAATCGACATGATTGGCTTGATTGAACCTAAGGCTTCAAACGGACATCGGTTCATCCTGGTAGCCATTGACTATTTCACCAAGTGGGTCGAAGCAGCGTCATACGCTAATGTAACCCGACAAGTGGTGGTCCGATTTATCAAAAACAATATCATCTGCCGTTATGGTGTTCCAAGCGAGATCATTACTGATAATGGATCTAACTTGAACAATAAGATGATGAAGGAGTTGTGCACAGAGTTCAAGATCGAACATCATAACTCATCTCCCTACCGACCCAAGATGAACGGAGCGGTAGAAGCGGCTAACAAGAACATCAAGAGGATTGTTCAAAAGATGGTTGTAACCTACAAAGATTGGCACGAAATGCTACCCTTTGCTCTTCACGGTTATCGCACATCTGTCCGCACTTCAACAGGGGCAACCCCTTTCTCTCTAGTATATGGCATGGAGGCAGTGCTCCCCATAGAAGTAGAGATCCCGTCAATCCGAGTATTGATGGAAGCTAAGCTCACCGAAGCTGAGTGGTGTCAAAGTCGACACGACAAACTGAATCTGATCGAAGAAAAGCGAATTACGGCACTATGCCACGGTCAGTTGTATCAACAGAGAATGAAGAGGGCGTTTGACAAAAAGGTCTGACCTCGTGTTTTCAGAAAAGGAGACCTCGTGCTCAAGAAGATACAATCATTTCTCACTGATTCGCGAGGCAAGTGGACTCCGAATTATGATGGCCCCTATGTGGTCACGAAAGCTTTCTCAGGTGGCGCCTTGAGACTTGCAACCATGGACGGAGAAGAATTTTCCTACCCCACGAATGTTGATGTAGTCAAGAAATACTTCGACTAAACTAAACTAAAAAAAAAATGTCTCGGTGGATTGAAAACCCGAAAGGGCGGTCCAGGCAAAAGTTAGAGACATGAAAAAAAATCATCCCGATGGATTGGAAACATCACAGTACAATCCAGGCAAAAGTTAGGGATAATGACAAGTAACTATATTCAACAGAGGCAGGTCCCTCAGCAGCAGTTACACCATCCATCGGAGGAGAACTCCAGTCAAGGTCATCTTCGACAGAAGCTCAGGATGCCCCGAATTCAAAGTTGGTAGAAGGATAGTGGTCGTTATATTTCAACGTAGCCCTTTTCCCTGTAAATTACCATTTTCAAACTTTGTATATACTCTTTGGAATCACGCGCTTGGCTGATCTCCATTTTATCAATAAAATTTGAGCCCTTGTGCTTTTGTTTGTAATTCTTATTTGTTTTAGCTTTACAGAACGACGCTGTTAACATGATTAGCGATTCTTGAAATAAAACAAAAAATGAATTTACTTGTTAAAACTTTTTCTGCTTTAAAATAAAGATGGCAATTTGTTTTGACTGTTGAACATCAGAAGAACATCGATCGCTTCTCCAGAAGTAATCGAACCTCAAAGTGCAGAATTAAAGTACTCCTTCTAACCCAGTACGCCGGAATGAAGGGATCAACTGTGTCAGAGACCTTGTTTCGTCTGACACGCCTCGGCTGAGTTCTTATCTCCTAAGCCCGACCAACATAGCTCCCAACAGGGACTATCTCTCCTAAGCAAGGTGGAATTGCTATTCTGAACCAGCGATACTTTTTCGCCCTGCGATGGCCGAGTATCCAGTCGTGTTCACCTGTCAGTTTATATGTCGCGTCAGTTTTGTCAGCATAAACATACACACATCATGCATTATTGATTTGCATTCACATTTTATATTGCATCACTATCACTCTAGTCGGTCTTGTCCCCTAGTGATAAAAGTTCTCTCAATCAAGTCGTCAGTTCTTGCCTCGTCAGGAAACGCTGCGTCTGAATATTCTCTCTCCTCCAGTTTTATTTCTGGATTGAAGTTGGGTCCTCGACCACTTTGATAACTTGAACCTCTGAAAAACCAGAGAAGCCCTCAGTTAACATCACTCTTCGCCATTGAAGATAATATCCTTGCTTTCCCGGATTAAGGAAAATCCACAGAGAAAGCCTCCTAATCGAAGATTCGGCAGTACGGCAGTTTTTCTCCAAAAAACCCACTGATGAAAAGGTCATCGGAACCTCAAAATTGGATCACATCATATGGCATTTCTCCGAGAAAATCTCTGAGAAAAGTATGATGTAAAGACCCCAAACGAATGCAGTCTCTCAAGGGACTCGCATTCCCTGAGTAGAGTCGACAAATGGCGTCTCCGACAGAGAAGTTTGTGCACCTCTACAACTCAGACGACTGGGTTCCCCAGCAAGTCTGACATCAAAACTTTTTCCGTCAAATGGCATCTCCCCAGGAAAATTCGGCGAGAAGTTTGAGGAAAACCGCTACGCATAGCGTCCCTTGTCAATTAAGTTTATTGACAAAAGAAACTAAGATCAGTTCCTCGGTAGGAAACCAGGATCAAGGGGAAGTTTAAATCAGAAACTTAGACCAGCTCCTTGGTAGAAAACCAGGATCGAGGGGAGGTTTATTTCAAAAGAAAACTGAGACCAGCTCCTTGGCTGAAGACCAGGATCGAGGGGAAGTTTACCTTTTCTAAGTGTCATTGCTTAGCAAAAGAAGATGAATGTGTAAGCTACCATTCATAACCACCATCAAAATTTTGGGTATTCCGATATTTAATCCTCTTGCACCCCGAATGCCCGAATACCTTCATCATTCACACCTTCGTGTCCAAGAAGATTAAATATGGGCATCTGTCATACCCAAAATTTTGACCACTAAGATTTCCCATCATTGTACAAATCATTATCACAATATGGAGGAACCATCATACTTCATCAGTCTCCCTAAAGATGGGTGAGCATCCACTACAATCAAAATTAGGGTTTCAAGCCCTCTCTGAGTGCTTAGGCAAAGGATCAATCAAGGAATGACATGATCTTCAACTTTTCTAACCTCTCAAACATACACAATGGATCAAAAGGACTCCCACTTCAAGGATTAAGCACAAGGCTGCTCCCTTCTAGGTGGATTAAGTCTCAAGATTGACAGTGTCACCAAATTAGGGTTTTGGTCGACCAGGGCCTCCAGTTGGGAATTTTTCATCTGGGCACAAGCCAATGATCCAAAACCTAACCTAATATACTCCATGGAACCTCATGGACCCAATCATCAAGTCAATTTTGCCTCAGGGGATGCATTCATCAAAAATCAGGAATTAGGGTTTCTTGACCTAATTCACCCCTAAGTTGACTTTTGGGACAAACCATGAGCCAAGACCTCAAGAGAGGGTTTGAGGGTCTCCAATGAACTATATTGATCCATTTGGAACAATGGATTAATCCAAGAAGCTTGAGCAACAAGTCTCAATTTCATCTGCACCACAGTTAGGGTTTTAAGGAAAAAGTCAACTGTAACTTTGACTTTTGACCAGGACATGCTCCCAAGCCCTATTACATGCACCAATATACCCTATAACACCCATGGAACATGTCCATCAAGTTTGATTTAGGTCAAGGACATGATTTCCTGAAGAATTCCACAGTTTGGAATTCATCTGATAAAAAGTCAACTATGCACAAAAGTCAACTTTGACTTTTTGAGATTTTTCACCAAAATGGATTTTTAACCCTAAAATGATGTTAATGTATGATTTGAATCATCATTCATCAAGAAAAATCAAGAAAAGTTGGATAACTTGTAAAAGGGGGAACCATAAAACTTAGAAAATTTTCTAAGTCATGAAAAAGTGCCACTAATGCACCAACTTTGGAGGACCATAACTCCTAAACCACAAGGCCATTGTGCCCCATTGAAAGCTTGATTTGTAGATCTCATTGCCCTCTACAAAAGCTTCATACTGACCTATGTCCAAATTCCTCATGGATTTTGAGTTATGGAGTGATCAAAACAAGAGAAAACACTTTGTTCCAACACTTAGTGAAAATTTCACTAAGTCAGATTTTGCCTTACTTTTTGCCAAATGTAGGGGGATTTTTCACTTGGATTCAAAAGAGATCAAAACCAAACATGTTCAAACAGTTGTTGTATCATGTAAGGGCTTTCCAAAATGGTCAAGAACATTACCAAATTCAACTTACACCATGAGATATGACATTGGCAAGTTGCCTTGCTGAAATATGTCAAAGGCAAGGCAGAATTTGCAATTTTGCTCGATTTTCCAAAATCAGCCAAATTCAAATGCTCCTATCCACTTGGACACCTCAGAGGATTGAATCTAAAGGGGACAATCACTGAGCCAAGCCTCCAAAGTCCATGGAACAAGAAATAACATGTTGAACCTAGAATTGCCAAAATAGGGACAAGACTCCAAATTTGGATTGAAGCATTCAATGGAAACATCAAGGTGGCATGGACTGAGCCATTCTCATCTGAAATCAGTCAAGACTTATCCAAGACCAAGGGAACCAAAGCTCTGTGCCCTAACCTCTAGTCAATGGCTAGAGGAGACTTGCATTTCCATTGGCCAACATTGAACAAACCTACTTAGCAGTTGCCATTCACTATTCCTTGCAAAACAAACTTGCTCTACTATAAATAGAGCTCAATTGTGTTCAGTTTAAGTACACCAAAGGCCTACAACACTTGCCTTTCTTAAAATCTCTTTCTCTTGGCAAAATGCCTTTCTTAGCAAGGTAACTATCGGGTTTTGAGCTAGAGGGCAATTCCACTCAAACCAATCACTCGCACACCTCATATACATCACATATGAGTTGATCAAACACTTAAACAACAACTGGAACATTGATTTCTCATAATCACCTGTCAATTGCTCAAGGTTTTAACCAAAGTACAGTTGAGATGCCATGAAGTGATCCAGCCAATTTCCATCAAGTCCAAGCATTCAAACACACTCCATAGCACCTAGGGAAGCTATTCAGATCATCACAACACAACTGTAACACCTCCTACACAAATCACGATCACCAGCTGCAAGTGGTAAGCATGAGCTCTTCTAACTCTATGATCCATGCAATTTTTACTGCACAATAATTTGGCCATATGTTCATAATCATGCATGGAATGTTTTCCCTCAATTAATTGCTTTGTTTGAATCGTGTATCAAAAATCCTAGCCTTCATGCAGAAATTAGGGTTCTTGAGGTTTATTCGTGATTTCATGTTTTATGTTTAATTTAAATGAAATTAAGTGTTATAGACATGATCGTGAGGTTGAAACGAGTTGATTGGTATGCGGATTGCATGATATGGTTAAGTATTCAGCGAGATTGGATGGAAAATGCAAATCTGGGCAAACCCAGAACACGCGCGTGTTCTTGGGTGTTCTTGGCGCCATTTTTTGAATATTTGAATATTTGAATTTTCTGATTTTTGTTTAATTGATTCAAAAATTAATTTCTCTCTGAGTTTTAATGATTTTGAGTTGATTCTTTTTTTAATAATTCACAAAAATGTTAAAATATTTTATTTTATCAAAAAATCCCAAAAATATTATTTATTCCATTTAATTGATATTTTTGCAAAGAATTAATGTTTTAATTGTTTTTGACATTTAAAATATGTTTTCCACATTGATTTTGCAACTTTTAATGCTTTCTAATTATTTTGTAGGTCAATACTTAATTTTTGAAGCATTAATCCAAGATCACAATTTGTTTTTCATATGTTAAACAATTTAGATCATTTTAATTGAATTTTTATTCAATTAAATACATTTTTGAAAACAAATTAGGGTTTTTGGATTAATTCAACCCTCATAAATCATTTTCAAAACACTTTGGGCCTCTAATAGAGTGTAAGACCCAATCCTTTTTTGAACAAACCATTTTTGGGCCTCAGGATATTGTATAAGTCCCGATACCGTAAAAAACAAACGGCGCGATCGTCGCCTATTCAAAAATCAATTGGGCCTACCCTCGAGTAGTAAGACCCATTTCTTTTTTCAAAACTTTTTGGGCCTCTTGAGAGAGTGTAAGACCCAACACCCTTGTACAGAAAACAATTTTTGGGCCACACTCATTGTATAAGTCCCTCTGTACAAATTCAAACAGTGCGCTCACTGATAAAACCCTGGGCCTCTCCTTAAGCTGTAAGCCCCAAATCTTTCTTTTTCAAAGCACTTTCTCCTTCGATTTTGAATATACTATTGTTTTCAATCTTTCTTTGTTGAACAACTAACCAAACAGCATGGAAGCTCTACAACCGAGTAAGTGGTTATTGCTTTCATTTACCGCTTTCGTATACATATAACTGTATTGTGGGGCTGTTTCGCTGTAAGTCTTCTTCCATAAGCTCATATCAACTGTGTAATAATAGTATAGATATTTAGAGTTTCCCCGGCAGCTACGTCTAGCATTAAGCCCGTTGATTACTCTTAGAAATAGTCAAAACTAGATCCCCATAGGATTACCAAACACAGTCTTCCCTCCTCTTGGGGTTAAAAAATATGGAGATATGAAAGGCAGCATTCTCAGTGAACCCTTTCATAGACTGTCACTCGTAGAAGTTGTCAAAGAAACTCTATTCCCTAGAGATGATCTTTTCTCCGTGAATGGCATCTCTTGAGTTTCTTCCAAATTCTCGGACTTTCCTGGCTTGATCTATTCTTGGTGAATGGCATGTCTTGAATTTCTCGGGGTTTGGGGACCCACAGGCTTCTTAAAAGCACTTGTCAAGAAACTCTACTCCCCAGAGATGATCTTTTCTCCGTGAATGGCATCTCTTGAGTTTCTTCCAAATTCTCGAACTTTCCTGACTTGATCTATTCCTTGTGAATAGCTTGCCTTGAATTTCTCGGGGTTTGGGGACCCATCGGCTTCTTAAAAGCATTGGCCTCCTCTTGGGCATAATACAAGGACCCGCAGGCTTCCTAAAAGCAACCCCGCCTCCTCTTGGGCTTAGTACAAGGACCCTCCGGCTTCTTAGAAGTATTCACAGCCTCCTCTTAGGCTTCGTATAATGATCTCTTCCTCCGGGAATGATAGCCTCCTCTTGGGCTTTATACAAGGACCCGTCGGCTTCTTAAAAGTTTCCAGCCTCCTCTTGGGCTTCGTACAAATTGTCCCGACGACCTCCTAGAGGTATAGGAACAGAACCTAGTCATCTTCATAGAACAGTCCTTTCATAGAGTCGACTACTGTTTCTCAAAGCATGGTACAAAAGATGACACTCTAGACTTGGACAGTCTAATCTCCTTGAGTCTCAAAGACATTCTCAAGTGATCCCTTCGTTAAATAGGAAGGAAACCCGTAGACTCGGACAGTCTCAATACCCTTCGGATTTCCCGCTTCCTTAAAGAACAGGAATAGCCCGGATCCTTGAATCAAATCCATGAGTACAGTGTTGCTCATATAAATACTGATTTTCTCTTTAAAATCAGCATAATGGACCTGTCACTTAACTGAAACAGTAACCATAGCCTCCTCTTAGGCTTTGTATAATGATCCTTCTCTAGTGAAGTTAGCCTCTTTCTCGGGCTTTGTACGAGACACATGAAGAGACTCCCTCGTTGAGTCAATCACCCTTTCGCCTCCATCTCGGGCTTTATACGAGATACAAAAAGGTTCTTATTGAGCCAAACAAATTTTTGCCTCCATCTCGGGCTTTGTACGAGATACAAAAACTATCTTGTTGAGTCAATTAGCCTCCATCTCAGGCTTTATACGAGATACCAAAAGATTCCATCGTCGGGTCAAAAACCTTTTAGCCTCTCTCTCGGGCTTTGTACGAGACACATAATAGCCTCCTCTTAGGCTTTATATAAGAAAACCACTGGTTAATCCAATTAACCTTTTAGCATCAAAGCTGTGCCTCATTCACAGTACACAAACATCAACAACTGCTTCCCCTCCATCTAACTGCTGTAAGCGGCAAGCCTCTGGATCATCTACATCCATGTCAATGTCCCTCTTTTAGTATGAGAAATTCCTAAGGAAAGATGGCATTACTCTACACTGAGTTAAAGTCTTCTCCTTCAGGTTGGAAATCCCCTATAAAGGAAATTATGGCATTTTCGGATTCACACATCCCGGTTAAAGTAATTCTCCTTTATAAACAGTTGTGACATACAACCCCCTCTTTAGAGATGACAAATTCTCTCTAAAGTTGAGACCTTTCAGCTTCACATCTTGGGCTTTGAACAAGATACAAATAGACTTTTTAGCTTCACATCTTGGGCTTTGAACAAGATACAAACCACCTTTTCGCTTCACGTCTTGGGCTTTGAACAAGACACCAAATACCATTTCCTCCCATAGAATAGGAGGAACTACGAACGATCTGATTTCCCTGTTTCGGTAAACAGGAATACGTAGGCATAAGATTGAAAGAAAAATCTTAGCGAGCACACTAAACAAAAACCCAAAATCCCATGTATCTATCAAAAGCATCAGTCCTAACATCTTAATCCTTGTTCCCCGCTATAAAGTCCTAGAAAGAGAAAAGAAAATCGTATTGGCGAAAATACAAATAACCAGTACAAAGGCCCCCCACATTGATAGCATTCGCAACCTAACAGACCACTGTTTAAACTCAGTATGCAAAGCAGGGTTAATTGGAGACATCTATTTCCCTTTCTTCATCAGCTTTAATAGGATAAAAAATGAATCGACCTGTAGTAAACTCAACCGCAGAGAGCGACCAGCGCTTAAGAACCGCGTCCAAAATCGCTCGCTACACCAGCAGTACAGGGGGAACTTCGGCTCCAGAACTTCCTCGGAGCGACTGTCTAACGGGTAACTCTCCGGTACAGCGAGTTGACAGCCCCAAGGGTGACCGGCTTCACAAAATAGTAACGGTACTTGAAATCCCGGATGGAATCCAAATACGTGTGGAACAGAGCTTTGTTTTGCTTAAAGGACACCCAGCTGTGTCGTCCACCGACCGTCGACCTTTGAAGATGGAATATTCAAAAGAAGAGGGACACTGTCGCCCCAATTTTCAGGTGTTTACAAACAAGCTCAAAAGCCCGGATAAAGGCCAGCGAGTTCGGGTGAATTTGCAAGGGTGCCAGCTTCAACCAGGCGAAGACCCCCTCTTGGAAATCCGTGAAGGGCAACCTCCACCCCGCTTCGTCGAACATGAACTCGTATAACGGGATACGCGGTCCTCGGTAAGGCGAGCATATTCGGTGATGCTCTTCAGGGCGGAGAACCTTCCATGATTTATCAGACCCAATTAGCCGATGCTCGACTGTACAGAACGCATCTTCCACGTCTCTGTAGACAAAGATGGACGACATCTCTAGGGCTTCGTCGCAGACCCACTCCTCGAGCGGGCGCTCTTGTGCAAAAGCCATATGAGCCATAGGAGATTCTGGGTGGTCGTTTTCTTCAAAGGATCCTACGGCCACCTTCGCAGCCAAACCGTCCATTTACTTGAAAAGCAGAAGGAAACGGTGAATTCGATGGGTCATATCAAATTCACCCCTCCACCGTTGTTCAAGCGAACGGTGCGAGGAAGGGGCAAGGCTTTCTCGTTTTCCTGACATAGCCGGCCGAGGAACAACATGGTTACCGGGAAACTCATCGCCTCCCCGGAAAATTCTGCCCCTTTTTCCCATAACACTAACAAAAAAAGTAACCATTGGGGACCCCGGGACATTCATCGCGTCCCCGAGATATTCATCCCTTGTCCCCAAGACATTCAACAAAAGCAAGAGAAGTTCTTAACACTTCCTCTCTTAACAACAAAAGATTCCCGCCGTATTCGCCAGGAACCCTTTCATTTCTCATGGGAACTTCATCAGTTCACCAAGGAAGTGTTATACACTAGTTAAAATCAAGAGGAAACGCAAGAAAAAGGTCAGTTTTTGAACAAATACCTTATAGGCGACGATTTAGGTTTTCGGTGCGGAGTTCTGGCAGTTGACTGCGGCGAACGGCTGCTGTAGAAGATAGAAAGAGAAGGAGAGAGATTATTGAGAGAGAAACGAAAAAAGTGGGAAAATGAACAAGGGGAGGAGTTTTTATAATGGTTTTCACGGAACTCGAGGGACATAGGGCACTTGAGTGCGCTACCCTAGCTAGCCGCCCTAGCCCCCTAGGTAATGATGACAGACGACACGTGGCACACATGCCGCCGTTCATCCTCCCACGCGTGTCCTTTCGATTTTCCCCAACGTTTCGAATCTGAAACCCCTCATCTCCCCGGCGTTACGACCAGACACAACTGTCCGACGCCCGACTTGTGTGCGACCGTAGGAACTTCGAGCACGAGAATGGCCTCCTCGGTTCATCTCTTGGCGTATCCCCGACATGCTAATAACCCTTAAGTCATTACTCTGACATCTCAGAGCAACGACTTGGGGGGCTCCTGTTCTGGACTGGGCCGAGTCTGTCCAACAGTCGAGCAGGCCCAACCCATACAGCCTGGGGAGGCCCAATAAGGCCCTTCTGCAAGACACGTGACTGCCACAGGCAAGCCACAGTTTCGCCGGGCACTTGGGACAATAGGAAAGGAGGACATCACACCCTACTGAGATGTACCTCCCCGACAGATTAGCTTCTCCCCGCGAGAATGCTACACATCACTCCTCGACGGACATGATTTCTTCCCGCGAGGCCATGTCCATCCTACGGGCTTGATATATCCTCGACACAGAACGCTCTTCCCCGCGAGGCCATGTCCATTCTACGGGATTCATATCTCCTCGACACAGAAGGCTCCTCCCCGCGAGGAGTACCCAACGGTCCATACCACGTGGACACGTTCCAAGTAACCTCCCACGTCCGAAGGATTCGGTCTGCCCTACTTCCAGAAATCTAGAAGCAATTACTCTAGGGCGAAGACCACGTGCTGGTCTTCACTACTACACGTAAGCCCTAGCAGTTACTTGGAGTGGGCCTAGTTGATCCAGCCCACTGCAGGTAACCGTTGGCCCCGCGCTGGGGGCTCTCTATAAATACCCTCTCACTTGAGAGGGTCAGGTTAGACACATTCTTCTTGCCACTCTACACTTTTTGTATTTGCTGTTACTCTATACACTCTCTCACTTGAGCGTCGGAGTACCTTGCAGGTACACCCCCCCGGTCGTCTCTCACCATCACCGGAGCTGCCGTTCCAGACGCCGTTGGCCACTATCAACTGTCTGATCCAGGTACGATCAGTTGATTTTAAGTGTAAAGACAAGTCGTCATTTCCAAGCGAATAATTCCGCTTAAAGAAATGAATCATGTCTAAACTTATGAATAAAAGTTAAAGGAAAAGTGCACAAGGGCACAAAAAGAGAGTTTGATGAGTTTGATATTTTTTAAAGTCTTTTGAAAAATGTGTCAATATGCTTATGTAGTTTAGCATTTGTTAAGAAATGAAAAGAAAAGAGTAAAATCACTTGACAAAGTCAAGGTTTGATTATGAAAGAGGTGATAGTTTGAAATCAAGAAGGTTTTTGAAAAAGGGAGAGAGTTTTGAAAATTGAAGAATGGGTGGAGAAGAAGTGACTATCCTAAAGCATAAAGTAAAAGCTAAGGATAAGAATGGTCTAACCACACAAGCAAGCTTCATAGTCTTCGAACCATAATTCCAAAGCAAAGGGAGAAGGTCCTAGTTCTAAGTCCAAGGTTCCAAAAATTGCATTGGATGTCCAAGTTTTAAGTGCAAAACTCCATGTCCATTGCAAAGGATAGTAACCATAGTCCAAGATTAGAAGCACAAGTTTTTTTAGAGATTTTGGCCTTTATTAATGTTTTTGGTCCAAGTGGATAAAGAGAAAAAGGTGGAAGCATAAACACGTGTCCAACGGATAAAGGAAAAATATGCGGAAGCATAAACATGTGACCAACGGACAAAGAAAAAATTGCGGAAGCATAAACATGATATGAAATGATAATAATGGAGCATAAAAGTAAAAGAGATAGGGAGCAAGAAGGAATTGTAAACAAAGTTAGTACAATAGTATTGTTAGTAAGTTAGTGATTAATAGTTAAAGTAAGTGATCAATAATGATTGAATAATTGCACTTAGGTCAAGATTAATGAAAAGTCATTAGAGGATTGATAAGACCAATGCCTCCTAACAACAAGTTTCATAAGTTTTGAACCAAAAGACAAATAATCAATATTCTTGATCGTTTTCCGATACGGGACATATGTTGCGCTATGTTAAGCAATCGCCGAGTAATTTACGGAGTAATTACCCTACAACGAGGCCGGTCAATAGATCTTTGTGTTAATGCATGCTAGATGAACGATATGTAAATCGTCATCCGAAAGCAATACCGCACGAAAAGAAAAATGGTAGCGATCTAGTCTTGATCGAAATTCAACGAAGGAATTTCAAGATCCATTAGACTTTCATCGATCAAAAAGAAAAGAGATGAAGAAAATTGGATCTAACATTTATGATCCACACAACCAACAATTCATAAAAAAAACAATGAGAAATCACAAGAAGATAGAAATAAAAAAAAACTATAATATTTTTCAATGATTTTTTTTTTTAGAAAATGTTTTAGAAACAAAATTTAAAAAAAAAGAAAACAAAAGCAAATTCATATTTAAAATAAGAAAATGTTAGAAAGAAATTAAGAAAAAAAATAAAATAAAAAGTGAAGGAGGTTTTGTTTAGAAAAGAAGGTGGCGGTAGTAATTTAAAAGGCCCACGGCCCAAATGTAAAATCAACTATTACATAAAAAAAAAAGGGAAGAAAATTTAAAATAAAATTTAAATGAAAAAGGAAAAAGAATCAGAAAGGCATTTATCATCTTCTTCTTCGCGTGAGAGAGAATACGGCCACTATTCACGGCGGAGAGAGAGGTGGTCGAAACTTCATCATACAGACGCGGCGACTCAAAAATTGCACACGGTTGTGATCGAAAAACAGTGTAGATCTCAATTGTGTTATCAATTTCGTGCAATGGTGCCTGAATCAACCGAATCGAAACCGCGAAGTTTACGCCGAAGAGTTTCGATTACCTTCAGTTCAAGGTAAGAAATGCCTCAAATCTTCCTTTTCTCTTTTCTGAGCGAAACGTTGTTGTTGTTGTTGTTGCGTTGATGGCGTTGAGATTATTGGTGAATTCGGTTGAAGGTTAAAGATGATGCGAAGGTGAATGAACAAAGAAGATGATGAAAGGTGGTTGAATTGAACGAAGGAAATCGAAAGTGAAAGATATTTGAAGCTTTGAAGAATTTTTCTGCAGGTTTGTTAATGGAGTTGGAAATGATGGAGGTGATGAATTAAAGATGAAGAGAGGTTTAGGGATGGAGAATTTTTTTAGCAGAATTTTATTGGCTGTGAAAGCTTGGAAAATGAAGAGAACTTGCTCTTATTTATAGAGAAATTTGAAGGTGGATTGTGAAGTTTATTGCCGTTTCACTCCTCTTGTTTGCGTTTTGAATTTGCACTTATTTTTGCGCGTGATATCTTGCTGAAAAATTCTGCTATTGTTTACGTTTTGAACTTGTATGCCGCGTTTTGGACTTGAATTAATGCCTTCACATTTCGTTTTTGTTGCAGCTAGAAATGTGTGGCTTGGCTGTTGTTATGAGGGCTGGGATGCGCTCACGCAGCTTGTATGTCATGCTTGTAGTGAAGTATCAGCTGCACTTTATTTAGCTGAAAAAAATCATGTGGCTGGACGGCTTGTGTTGATGTAGCAGCGTGAGGCTTGGATGGCTTAAATGATGAGCTTGTAATGTTGAACGTGGGAGTGGTGGTAGAAGCAGCTTTTTGTCACGTGCAGCTTGTAAAAAAAAGTTCATGACGTGGCTTGGAAGTGTATGTTCGGCTTGCTTTGGTTTTGTGTTGAAGCTGGTATATCATCATGGCCTTGTTGTGGGTGGCGTGTGCTTTGTGAATTAGCTTAGAAATTTGCAAGTTTTTTTTTGTTTCACTCGGTACGGCTTGAAAGAGTTCACACGGTTGGGCATGGGAATGATGTTGATACTAGGGGCGGACAAATTTGAACTGACCGATTGAAACCGACCGACCTGTTGTTTGTTTTTTGCAAATGGATCGGGTCGGGTCGGGTGTCGGGTTGATTCGGTTGCTTAATTTGGATATTATAGGGTTGTTTCGGTCGGGCTCGGATGCTAATTTTGGATCCGACGAAAACCGAAACCGACTGAATTTAATTAATATATTTTTTATTTATTTTTATTACGATATGAATGACTCACTATAAAAATGAGATTCATAGGATACTATCATTTTTATAAATTGATTATTGCATTGTATACTCCCAAAAATACAAGATATGTAATATAAAATTTTGTATATTATTTAGTTTATCGGTTAAAGTATGATAATAATCAAAATTAATGTTAAATAATATTAAAAATATTATTCCGTAATAATAATTTTTATTAAAAAAATAGTTTTATTTTAAAAATTTAATATTTTTTATACAAAAATTAAAAAAATTATTTTTATAAATTTTTTCTAATAAATATTAAACCGACTAAACCGATCCGACTTAACCGCCAAACCGACTTAACCGAATCCGACGAAAACCGAAATTTTATCGATCGAAATTGGGTCATAAAAATGAAACCATGGTTTATGTCGGATTTAAGTTTTGGGTCCGAAACCGACCGTAACCGACCGATTGTCCACCCCTAGTTGGTACATGTAGCAGACTTTCAAATTGTGACAAAGTAGCAGCAACATGAATTTTGGTTTTGAATGTGGGCCGTATGAAATTATCATGAAACAATATTTTTTCAATTTTTATTGACTCCTTTTTTTTTGGAAAGTATTTTTTGTATCATGGCTGGGTGTATGGGCTTATGATATTTTTTGTAATAATTGTGTAATGTAGTGGACTTTGGAAAAAAAAAGGTTTATCTTCATTTTTTGTTGTTGCAATTTTTGTGGTGAACTCATGGATTGAATGATCAAAAAATGGTTATTTAGAACTAATTTGGAGAATAAATAATGAAATTGGATATTATCTAAAAAAATGGATATTTGATTTTTTTTGAAAAAAAAAGGTATTGGTTAATTGATTTGGATATTTTGAAATGGATTCAAAATGGATATTGAATTGGTTTAGGAAAAAAATGGATAATTGGTTATGAATTAAAAAAAATGAATTGGATAATCACGGATTAAAAAATGGATTAGAAATGGATTATAAATGGATAAAAAGTGGATAAGAAAAATGGTCAGCAAAATGGAAAAAGGAATTGGTTTAGAAAAAGAGATGGTTTAAGGAATGGAAATGAAAATGGATCATGAATAACAGATCTTTATTTTTAGCCCAAAATCAATCTTGACTTTTTTCGCAAGCCTCTGATAACATGAACACAGCCAATATTGAACACTTTGCAACTGAAGCCACGACTGTCAACCTTGATTTTCTGAATTTCTGATGAAAAGTTATGAACTTAATGGACATCACCACGCAACCATTTGACAATCATTGCTTGAGAAATAGTCCAATGGAACAAATAAATTGCATTTGAAGCAAATTCTTGATAGTCTGACCAAGATTAGGTCAAACATCCATCTGAACTGGATCAAAGTTGAACAACCACACTCAATTTGAAATCATGGCTTGCTTGGACAAACTTGCGAAACCCTAGAAGCACAGAGAGAAGAACGGGCAAACTGCAGCATATTTTTTGGTATTTTGATTAGAGGTTAGTAAACATAATCAAATATAAAGCAAATGAGAAAATACACAGATACTCGGAAGAAACACAGATTGTGATCTCGTTTGTGGTATGAGATGCAAATGAAATGTGCGAAATCTTAGGGGTAAAAATTAGGGTTTAACAGGAAGCAGTTATCACTCAACATGGGTTGCAAGCAGATAACAACTTGGAAGACACGTAAGTACACTAGTGGAAACTTGAGAAAGTGAACGTGGAGCAGATGTTGTAGTCCCTCAGTGGTCATAACCGTCGTCGACGGTTACTTTGTAAATAGAATAAATAGTAGACTCATACATGGGATCAAGGGTTAAAAATTTTCATACATACTCTCCATATCACTAGAGTACCCGAGTCAAAGAGCGAAATAGTTGAGCGAGAAACTTGTATGTGTCTGCGTCCACATTTTTGTAGTATTTTGTTTCCTCAAGTGGAACGTGTACTTTTTCTTTTTCTTTATTTAATGTTATTTACTGCATTTTACCTTATCGTATATCACAACTTGACTTCATTTATTATTTGCATAAATTCCTTTGGAGATTTTTCGAGTTAATCTCATAGACTTTCAAACTCGTGATTGTTTACCAAAAATACTGGTAAACAGGCCTACTCCTGAGACTCTTTTGTTGTCACCTTGAGGTTTCCTAAACTAACAGCTCAGGATGCCAGTCGAGAGAATCTGGTCGACATGCATCACTGTCGAGACGTATTTATCATTTGTTACACTTAGTATTTCCCCATGTGCAAAGATAGACTTGATTTTCCCCTTAGTCAGAAAATCCCAGGTCAACACTTACCTACTTGTGTTACAAGTAACCTATTGTAGATAAATACATGCATGGTGTAATTCAGTTTTATTCATTCAATACAATTATTTTTCATTCTCTCAATATATCTCTCTCTCAGTCCTTCCACATCCAAAGTGCTTCTGCACTAACAGAAAACGCCTTTGGACTTGTGAAATCTTCGAAATACCATTCTTTAGTGCTTTGTAGAAGGAAAAGAAGAATACCGAAAGACTACTGAATTTGAGAATAGTAACCTTCCACCAATGGACATATTTTTTCTTTTCAAACCATAGAGTTTTTTTAAAAAAGTGATAACCGACTTTCAAATATCCGATCTTCGAGGATTAGCGCTTACTGGAAGTTCCAAGATACATAAACGGAGCTTTATCAAGATTACAGAACAAGAAATTTGATGCTGCCAGCAAGAAATTTTCTTCTGAATTCCATGCATATAACTTACTTTTGCATAAGTTAACTTTTACACCGGATACCATGTTTTAAATCTTGAATCTAAGTATTTATTTATTTCTAGAAAAAAGAAGCAGATGACGGCGACAGTTGCATTGAATAATACAACAAAACTATTACACCCAATAATTCGATATGAGATGCATGAATATATTTAGGAATTTCATCTATCAATTGACCGACTTTTCCTTGACAGCAACTTACACTTTGTCATTTCTTCACTTCTTCTTATCTTTGGCCCACCCCACAATCATCTAATTTAAGGTATCCCAAATTTAAAACCATGTGGGAATATCCAACATTTTCATACTACAACTATCACTACATTACTATAATCATTTATCAACAAAGAAAACTTTGGTTACTCTTAATAGATTATAAAAACAATATTCACAACCCTACCATTTATCATAAAAGATTATAGTCACAACCATCATGTACTACTAATATGATACAAATCAGACAAAGCCAATTATTTGAACCCTACAACAGTTCAATAGTAATGAAAAGGGAATTTCACTTCTCTTATTATTTTGAAGACCCCTTTTCTTATGACATATGAAACACAGACACTCTAAATATGATCCCGACACTGATATGCTAATCATAAGTGTCAGTGTAGATGTCTGATACTGACACAGATAGAAACACATCTTTTTTAGAGGTGTCGTTGCTACATATTTTATGATTAATATCTTACATTATTCCTTCTTCCGGGCAAAATCTACCAAATATGTTGCTTGAAATTGACATCTTCATTTGTCATTGACTCCAAATTTCTTTTCACTTCCATCTTTGCCAATAACAATTCCAACCAATTTACAAGGTGCAGCATCCTCAAGCTGTTGAACCACACTTCTCATACTTGGTCTCATAGCAGGAAGAGTTGCAGTACAAAGAACCGCAGTTCTCAAAACCTTACAACCTTCCTCTTTATACATCTCCGGAATTCTCGAATCCACCACACTCATAAACTTCTCCTTACTCCTTGTCTTCCCATGAACCCAACTAACTATATCCTTGTTTTCTCCAAACTCTGTCTCACTTGGCCTTTTACCGGTTACTAGCTCCATCAACACGACTCCGAAACTATACACATCACTTTTCTCATTCACTCTGTATGTGTACCCATATTCTGCACCCAATTCAAACAACTCACATAAATAATCATGATTCATAATCATATTAATACTATATATCAAAGAAAATCATATGAATACTAACCGGGTGCGATGTAGCCGTGAGTTCCTGCGATGATATGAGTAGAATCCTTAACAACATTGGCATGAACAATCTTAGCAAGACCAAAATCAGCAATCCTAGGTTTCAAAAACTCATCCAACAAAATGTTACTAGACTTAACATCTCTATGAATCACAGGCCTTTCACATCCATGATGCAAATACTCCAACCCTTTAGCAGCACCAACAGCAATTTCATATCTTGTTTCCCAATCAAGCTCCATCTTCCCATTAGTATGAAGCCTATCCCACAAGCTTCCATTCGGCAAATACTCATACACCAATAAACTCGAATCCTCGCTCGTTATACTGCAGTAAAGTTTCACCACATTGACGTGTCTTATTGAACTCAACGACTGGACCTCCGCGTCGAACTCCCTCGACTTCGAACCACCACCACCTCCGCGCTTCGCCAGCATCGGAGTACTACTCCACGACTTTTTCCGTGAACTGAAATCAGTGTTCCATATGTGTTTAACCGCGAGATCTTTTCCATTTGCGAGTGTGACTCTATAAACATTCCCTGAACCTCCCTTTCCTATTAGATTCTCTTGCTTTATAGAATCAAGAATCTCATCTTCACTAAAACTCATCACATGGAAGGATTTCACATCCCATGATTCTTCCTTCAAAGAACGTTCCCTCCCATATTTATTTCCCTCTCCTTTTACCTCTTTCTCCTTCATTCTCCGCAATTTCAAATAAACACCCACAAAAGAAAGAACCAAAACCAAACCTATTGTAAAACAAAGTACAAGGGCACGAACGTCTTTCGACATTCCACCACTCTCTGAGCAACGCCGGAAGGAACCAATACCGTCGAGAGTGCATAAACCCGGGTTTCCGGTGAGACTTCCGTTGTAGGCTTGTATAGTCAAACCCTGTGGAATTTTACCAGATAACCGATTATGCGAAAGATCAAAGAGACTCAACCTAAGCGAACCTAAACTCTCCGGTATCTCACCGGAAAGTTCGTTCCAAGAGAAATTCAAAGAATTCAAAGCCGGTAACAAACCCAAAGACGAAGGAATTTCGTCGGAGAGTAAATTTCGCGATATATCAACGTCGTTGAGAGCGTTACAATCACCCAAAGACTTCGGAATTACTCCTGATAACTTGTTACCTTGTAGATGAAGGTTACCAAGCAGTTTCAGTTCACCGATTCCTTCCGGGATGTTCCCGGAAATTTGATTCTCACTAAGATCAATAGTCACCAATGACGTCGATTTCGAAATCTCTTCCGGTATTTCACCGGATAACCGGTTACTCCTTGCGAAAATACTTGCCAATTTCTTAGCGTTTTGGATATCAGAACTAACAGAACCTTCTAACTGATTCATTTCAATATCGATAATTTCAACTTTAGGTAATCTCCAAATACTCGAAGGAACGGTACCGGAAAGCGAGTTTCGACTCACTCTGAATCGTTTCAGAGATAAGCAATCACCATATGTTTCCGGTATCTCGCCGGTGAGATTGTTCTGAAGCACGAGAAGCTCGGTCATGTTTCCTTTGCTACACATATCCGGAGGAATAGGACCTGTTAAAAAATTCTCCGACACGTCGATGAATCTAAACTTCGTCCATGAACCAATCTTCTGAGGAATTGTACCTGTTAATCTGTTTCTATAAAGAGACAAAGCGTTGAGGTTTTTGAACTCGCCTAACTCCGGTGGAATCTCGCCGGATAATTTGTTTTCGAAGAACTGAAGCGAAACTAGGTTGGTTAAAAACCTTATCTCAGAGAGATTTCCTTCTAACTGATTCATTGATCCATCAAAATTTATGAGTCCGGTTAAGTTTCTAAACCCGACCGGAAGCTCTCCGGTTAACGAATTATTGTAGAATTCAAGCTGCCAGAGCTTCCGAAGGTTTACAATATCACCGGGAAGTTCCCCGGTGAGAAAATTATCAGAGAATTCTAATTCAGTCAACTCCGTCAAGTTACCGATTCCAACTGGTAACTTTCCGCCGAGGTTACAGTTACTCATGTAAAGCCAATTAAGTTTCCTGAGACTTAAAACTTCTTTAGGAAACGGCGTTAGATCGAAAGCGTTATCTCCGACGCTTAACCGTAATAGACCCGTCATGTTTAACAGAGATTGCCAAGGAAAAGTTCCAGAGAAACCACTTTTGTTTACATAAAGGTATTGAAGTTGGTTAAGAGGTGAAATATCTGGAAAAGGTCCATTGAAGAAGTTGTTTCCTAAGTCCAAGAACTGTAATTTGACGCAGTTTTGAAGAAGGGTTTGATTGAGTTTTCCATGGAGGAAGTTGAAGCCTAGTTCGAGTTTTGTGAGGGAGGGGAGGCTGCAGAGAGAGTGTAAAGGGAGGGTTCCGGTGAGGTTTTTGTGGGAGAGGTTTATTTCTGTAACGGAGTTGAGTGAGTTGCACGTGATTCCGTGGAAAGTGCAAACGGAACTGTTGGGATTCCATGATTCAAGTTTGGAGTTGGAGTTTGAAAATGAGGATTTTATGTTTAGTAGAATTTCGAGTTCATTTGATTTGGCAGGTGCGAGGAGTGAGAAGAATGAGAAGAGAAGAAAGAGAAGAAGAGAGAAGAGTTTTGTGGGGAACATGTTTTGGAAGGTTCAATTTGAGAGAGAGTTGTTATTTGGGTCTCTGAAGTTTGACGATTGGGAAGTGATATATTTGAAGGAAGATAAAGTGGTGTAGGGGTGGGGTGAGGTGACGTGGCGATAAAACGACATCGTTTAGTGGTGTTGTTTTTTCATATTTCTGTTATAACGGTCGCTTTCTTGTTTGTGTGGTGATGTATTTTTAACTTTTTTTAAAAAAAATTTGGGTGCTACAATTGTTTGTTATTGCTTGGTTTGATAAAGTAGTCACGTGTTTTGTTTTTTATTTGCTTTTGATAAAATGGAATGATCCACTGAGGTTCCGAGTGGAAGATGGCCAGCCGTGCGCGGTAACAGGGTGCCAAATAATTCATTCAATGGTTTTACATTCATAGAGCACATTGACGTTCACAAAACAATGATTGCTTGAAGATAAAACAAAGACCATATACTATGAGTCTATCATAATTGAAAAAATAAAAATCATTTTTATACTGAAAAAAAGAGAATAATAGTCATTTTAAAATAAATTTTATTTGCTAAAATGACAATTATTTTAAAATCGGAGGGAATAGTAAATTTAATGAAAAGATTAATTATTATTTACAGTTGGGATAAAAATTTTTATACAATCAATTCATCATAATCACCCGTATGTATTATTGTATAAATAGTTAAAATAAAAATTAAATTTCTCTCAACATCCAACATTTATGATTAACTAAGTATGCATGTTTCATTTTAATTATTTATTGAATTTAGTACATTATATTTTGAGATAAAAGTGGTTCTTTTATGTCCAATTCTCCATCCAATTATTATTAGTAGTATATTATTTTTAAGTATTATGTTATGATGGTGGGAACTCACCAATTGAGATCAGGTTAATTTAGTAATAATTTTATGTTACATGATTTTTTTATTGTATTTTTTAAGGAAATTTTTTTTGGTATCTATAAATTTAAATCGAATATTAATATTTTAGTGTAAATTGTTTTGAAATTTTAATTTATTTTAAAATAAAATAAAATAAAAAGTAATGTCACAATAAATTATATTGTTTGGTTGGTTGTGAATACTGGTACCCAATTAAATGTTGAGAATAACAAATGTGAGTTAAAAACACTGAGATACAAAGTGTGGGGAAGTCCCACTTTGGTTTAAAATGTGGAGACTTGAGCATTTACAAGTGGGAGAACCCATACACCTATCACCTTAAGATTTTTGGTGAGTATGTGGTGTGTTTCTCCATAGGCGTGTCGATCTTAAAGAAAAAGTCCCAAAGTGTAAAATGCTCCCTCGTGTTAACCCCCTGAACTAGCCCCAATAGCGGTATCAAAAGCCTTAGATTTGAGTGAGGGATCAGCTTCCTTTTATCGAAAGTACTCCCCATATGTGATGGGTAAGAGGTGTCTCGTTGAAGAGTATCAACAAGCGATACAAGTGTATGTAGATCAAAGAGCTTCCACTTGAGGAGGAGCATTGTGGATAGACTCACACTTGATGGGGAGTGTTGAGAATAACAAGTGTGAGTTAGAAATTTTGAGAAACAAAGTGTGGGGAAGTCTCACATTAGTTAAAAATGTGGAGACTTGAGCATTTATAAGTGGGAGAATCCACACACATATCACTTTAAGGTTTTGAGTAAGTATGTGGTATGTCTCTCATAAATGTGTGTTGCTCATAAAAAAAAGCCTCAAAGTGTAAAATGCTCACTCGTGTTGACCTCCCGAATTAGCCCCAACACTAAAGTCAAGAGTACTAGAGTGTTCACCATTTTTTAATTTGTGTAAAAAATTTTAAGTTAATATTTATTTTGAAATAGATAATTTTTTTAAATCCATTGCACTTAACTCAAGATATAAAATTAGTTCACGTGTAAAGAGAAAGGTATATTCTCTGATCTCCATTTTTCACTACACTCATTTTAGATCATGATTTGACATGGGCGTTTGAGTCCTAACCATGTAGGTCCACCCTGCAACGCCATGAAGGAGATCAACACCATCGTTCAAGACCATCAATTATTCAACTGCATCTATTTATGATTCCTAGAATGGAACAATGGCGTCGTCTATGGGAATCAACTTCTGATTCCCGCAAATTTTTATTTTGAGATTAATCTTAATCTAAAATCAAATATGTAACAGTAATAAAAGAAGGAAAGACGATGATTCTGATAGCCATGTCCAAGACCTTTGTTGCTTGAAAACGTGTGATTTCACATGCAAGTATACATGTTTGTTTAAAGTAGCAAGTGATAAAATAGTAAGGATGTCGAACCCTTAGGGAGTGGAAAATAACTTAGATTGATTTGTCAAACTTTCTTTTGTAAATGAGCATGAGCAAGAATAAAAATAATTGATTGTTGTCATAGGTTTGGTTTTATGAGTAAATAATGAAAAAAATAGTTTAATAAGAGTAGAATGAAGTTAATAATGGAGAGCATGTTGGGCAATGGTCCATTAATATAACTTATGTATTGTGTGTACATGATGTGTTATGTGGTGGCAGAAGAGGTCAGAAAGTGATCTTATGGTGTATCTCTACAACATCCTAAACATATACAATAATGCAAAAGGACAAATCTCTACGCCCCGCTTGAAACTTTAATGTGTGTTTGGCTTTATTCTCATTGTCCTATATGATTGTAGCTCTTTATCTCTAAAGTAGCTAATCTAGTGAATATCTTTATCCAACTATTTTCAATCACTTTTATCATGAAATACACTTGTTGTTGGATCTCTCACAACAACAAACTTGTGTCATTTCCTAAGTTGATCATTCGAAGAAGCAAATTTATGACATCTTAACACATGATAAAACAAAATACTAACAACACATTACTTAACACAAATAACTATTTATATTAACTTCACATTGCTCAACATAAAAGATTTTAGCTCATGATGAGCTTATTACATATATCAATACTGGATCCTAAGCTAAACATTCTTTAACTCATAATGAAAAGAAATGGAAACCTAAGAGTAATTTCTTCATCTTCTTGCAATCAACATGTGGGAGACAAAGCATCTTGTGGCAGGGTAGTGGCGAAGACATTCAGGCGGCATTGTCTGGTATTTGACCTTTGCATAAGCATGGCGTTGTAGTGGTGTACTATGGTGCAAAGGTTTATACTCTAGCGCCTTGATCTTATCCGTTTGCATATTATTCAAACAACATTCATTATGTAGATAGTTGTCACATATTCCCTAGAAAACCGAATGTCATCTCTCTTTAACTTCCATTACATTTAACTCTCTTTTTTCAATTATGGTTAGAGCGTTATGTTATAACTCATGTGTCGTGAATCATTAGAAGTTATCTCTACACAAGCAACAAACACACAAAAACTAACAAAAGGAAACACCTATTATACTTTTTATAAACTACTCAAAAACAACAAAATGCATTAAAACAAACTAGTAAAGAATTAAATAAAAAGGATAATTTCAAGGGCTAAGGTTTATAATAACTCACAAAAATCAGTTATCACACCCCCTAACTTTAGTCATTACCTTTCCTCAAGTGATGGGACAAATAATATCAGAAAGTAAAATTTTACCTTCCTCAGTCCCCTACTCTAGCAGCTCATTTCATATACAACTCAGACTCTATCTAAAGGGATCACATCCAAAAGTTGGCATAACTCAGTCTTTTCACAAATTAGTCTTATTTGTGTGTCTAAGAGTGTGTGTGTGTGTGTGTGTGTGTGTGTGTGTGTGTGTATGTGTGTGCGCACTGTTGAAACGGTATTTCGGGGGGTGTTTTTATCGTATCCACAGGGATTGTGCGATATTTTGATGCTTGCCGTTCAATAGTCGAAACGTTTTAAGTTAAGGAGTTTCAAATGATTCTTGGTTTCGTTTAACATAAATTTGTAGCAAAGAGTAAATTTTGAGCAAAGATGTTGTAAGTTTTAGAAAAACATGTCAAGATTAAGTTTCGCTAATCCTTTTCATACATATCCGATTAATCAAGCATATGAACCCAGTTCCGACCAATACAACCGCGTATCCTCTCGAATAAGTTTATGACTAAAGTAAATTCGTAAGTATCGTTGTTTAGACCGTTAGATGATGTCTCACACTAACAATCGAAACAACAATCATTAAGATCAACACAAAGCGAATAACAAATCCCAAATCTATGTCTAGAGTTTGGTTTTTAAGAGATGAAAATATTAGGTCATGATTTGTAAAATCTATGTCTAGAGTGATACAAACCACACATACATCATTAAGAACAAATAACTTCATCTATATTGATCATAAACTTTGTTCATATACAAAAGATCAAAAGAAATACATATAAGCAAGATCAACTACATCTAACCTTAACACAAAAGTGTTTAGCTACTCATTCCCATGGTAGCTTGGATGACAAGTTGCAAGAGGAGACGAAAGAACATCCGAGTCAAATAATCGAGATTGGATGTGTCTTCAGCTTCTCTATGTGAAAATTCACTCTTGGATGATCAAAGTTCAGAAAGCTATGTTTTTGAGTGAAAATATCAAGTTATGATTCCAAGAAAAAGTGAAAATCTATTTATAATACATTTGGGATCTGCTACATTTGCACTACAAATGAATCATTCGCCTAGCGAATAAAAGAAAATGGCACCCTAAGTGCCTCTGAAAGTTAAACCGCCCCAGGCTGTCTTCGCGGGTTCGCACTGCGAACCATTCATTCGCAAAGCGAACCATTCACCAAAACCTTCGCAATGCGAATTTTGGGTCCTTTTTCCACTGCCTCCATTCGCCAGGTACTTCGCAAAGCGAGCAAACTAGCGAACATTCGATGGGAGTTTGGAAATCGAACTTTAGGTTCTTTTCCCTCTGCCACATTCTGGAGCTATTCGCTGGGAGACTCGCTGCTGTCCGCGAAGCGAACCTTCGCTGGCTCTTTCGCCAGAGTTCGCAAAGCGAACACTCTATTGTTTTCCTCTTTCTTTGGCAACTTGTATCATCTCTTTGTGTCTTAATTCTTTGATCAATTAGTGCACTTTTCTGCACAATAACACACACATTACAAGCACCAAAGGTATAAATACAATGTATGAAGAACAACAACAATTCACTCCTACAATTCACAATTAAACATAGAAAAGTGTTGAAAAATGCCAAGTATCATATACAAATATGAAGCATGTTTGACATCTAACAAACTCTCCCCAACTAACTCTTTGTTTGTCCTCAAGCAAAGTATGCCTCTTATTGACACAAGAGGATTTGCTCGAGCATTTGAATCAAACCAAGCAAGGATAAATGGCTCAAATAAACAACAATTGTCGCAAAGCACAATTACAGAATCCTAGAATCGATAATGCAAAAGAACTTGATTCTTACAACAAATCTCAGACAATGTTTCAAGAGACAACTAAATCATCATGCACATGTCATTCTAACACTCCTCTTCAAAAAAGGATTGAAGGAAAACGCGCATGCAAGCACGGGAAAATTTTACTGTCTAAGAATGCATTGTATCACCAAATCCCTTTTCTCTTTTCAAAATAAACCATTCTCCCCAACTTCAACATTGCCATAATCTTTGCTTAAATGCTCTTCAAAACAGGTTAAAATCAGGTTCATGATTCAATCACAATTTTCAGCTCAAAAGAGGTTTCAAATACGCGCACACTCACAAGGTGAATTTAAATGTTTTTGGACTGGTGGTTATACTCGAAGTGCAAAAACATTGCCTTGATCATTTATATGCTTCCACAAATTCAAAACAACAAGCAAGATAAAGCATGAATTATAAGTATCAAACAATATTCATCATCAATCCAGAGCATTTAGTATACATGGAGGTTTCTCACTTTTGTGATTTTTGGACCTAAATGACATAAGCAATCAAATGGAGTTGTAACAGGAAACAAAATTTTCATTTGTACAAGGACAACAAAGTTCTAATTCATTATAAATTCTAGAACTATGTAACTATGTACCTTGCCACAACATCATGCTTAAGGTACTATCATTGCCATCCAACTTGGAAGAATCTTCTTTGATTATCACTCAACACCAACCTAAATTCCTTCCACAAATCATCCAAAAGTTGGAAATATTGAATTTCCACATGCATACCAACATAAAGCAATAAAAAAAACATATCAACAACTTAAGAGTTGAACATTCGTAAACTGAAGAATTCAACTCTTAATAAACAATTAACACACAAGCATACCCACAATTTAAGTGTGGAGCATTCGTAAACTGAAGAACTCAACACTTAATATCAATATTTAAAACTGAAATATTAGTAAAATTAAAAACAGAAATTTTTTTACTGGAAAACAACATGCATTACTAGGAATAGTAAAAATGTACTGGTGTGAAAACACCTACAAAGTCAAAAGCACCATAGCGGTACAAGTACATCAATCCAAAATAATCCACAAAGTGGATAAAGTACATCAATAACAACTAAAAATAAAAAACTGAATACAAGAAAACTACACTTTGATGCTCAAAGGAAGTACAAAATCATCATCACAAAAACATCAGTCCTCATCGGACTCTGTAGCATACACCTCGGTCTCCTCTCCTCCCTCTGAGCCAGATACCTCAATGTTTTCACCGTCACCCTCCTCATCTGCATCATCATCAGCAGGACCAGCCGCATCCTTAAAACAAAACAACTATTGCAATGCTTGCAATATCAAACAACAATCCCCGGCAACGGCGCCAATTTGTCGAAACAGTATTTTGGGGGGGTGTTTTTATCATATCCACAGGGATTGTGCGATATTTTGATGCTTGCCGTTCAATAATCGAAATGTCTTAAGTTAAGGCGTTTCAAATGATTCTTGGTTTTGTTTAACATAAATTTGTAGCAAAGAGTAAATTTTGAGCAAAGATGTTGTAAGTTTTAGAAAAACATGTCAAGATTAGGTTTCGCTAATCCTTTTCATACATATCCGATTAATCAATCATATGAGCGCAGTTCTGACCAATACAATCGCGTATCCTCTTGAATAAGTGTATCTCTAAAGCAAATTCGTGAGTATCGTTGTTTAGACCGTTAGATGATGTCTCACGCTAACAATCGAAACAACACTCGTTAAGATCAACACAAAGTGAATAACAAATCCCAAATCTATGTCTAGAGTTTGGTTTTTAAGAGATGAAAATATTAGGTCATGATTTGTAAAATCTATGTCTACAGTGATACAAACCACACATACATCATTAAAAACAAATAACTTCATCTATATTGATCATAAACTTTGTTCATATACAAAAGATCAAAAGAAATACATATGATCAAGATCAACTACATCTAACCTTAACACAAAAGTGTTTAGCTACTCATTCTCATGGTAGCTTGGATGACAAGTTGCAAGAGGAGATGAAAGAACATCCGAGTCGAATAATCGAGTTTGGATGTGACTTCAGCTTCTCTATGTGAAAATTCACTCTTGGATGATCAAAGTTCAGAAAACTATGTTTTTGTGTGAAAATATCAAGTTATGATCCCAAGAAAAAGTGAAAATCTATTTATAATACATTTGGGATCTGCTACATTCACACTGCGAATGAATCATTCGCTTAGCGAATGAAAGAAAATGGTACCCTAAGTGCCTCTGAAAGTTAAACCGCCCCAGGCCGTCTTCGCGGGTTCGCACTGCGAACCATTCATTCGCAAAGCGAACCATTAGCCAAAACCTTCGCAATGCGAATTTTGGGTCCTTTTTCCACTGCCTCCATTCGCCAGGTACTTCTAATAACACGAAAATATATCATGTTTTTACTTTGATTTATGTTATTTTCTTATTCCGTTGTCGTCTAATATCCGATTTTCTCGAGAGTATTTAAGTGTTTTTGCAGGTAATTCCATTTCCAAGCCAAAAGTATGCAAAGTGCGGAAAAGAAGTAAAACATGCAAGAAAAGAGCAGGAAAGTGAAGAAAAATAGCAAAATCCAAAATTTTCAGGTGTTACGACCGTCACAGGTCCACCACGACCATGGCAGATACAAATTTTATCACGACCGTCACAATGCTTCACGATCGTCATGCGTTCAGAGCAGTTTAATACGTTGAGCAGAAACGTGATTATGAAGTTTCAAAGAATCAGTTTTTGCACGTTCACATTTCCTCCGAGGAAATTTAGGTTCCAAAGTCACATAACTGTCAAAGAGAAGTGCCTACATTTTCTCCAACCACTACCTCAGCTCAGTCTATAAATATGAGAGATTTCGAAGGATAGAAAGAGCTATTTTCTGCATTCTGAAGTACCGTCTTGCTGCCAAATTTTATTCAGAGTTTTTGTTTTGTTTTGTTTACATCTACCATTCCTTGTCACCTATTACCGAACAAAGTAATAGTTTCTCACATTGAGGAACTATTACACTTTAGATTTAGATTGTTTCATTTCCTTCATCATTTGCTATTTTAATTCTATCCAAGCAAGAACCTACCAGTCTGTGGAGGGATTGCTGCTACTGCATTTACCAGGTTTCCATTATTCAATTTATAGTATCATTTATTTTCTTTTAATTATGTCTTTGATTAATTATTTTTTCGCTTTTATGTTTAAGTTCGTAATTATGTCAAGCTAAACCGATCTTATCGGTATGTAATGAAGTAACCAAATGGATTAAATAACTCTAAGCTAAAATCAATAATTAACTCTTCTTCTGGCTTCGATTCTTAATTTTAAACCCAACTTTTATTACGAGAGTAAAAAGGTAACAAAGGTTAAGGTCAAGACCACGGGAGTGTGAGGCTTTACCCGGATAACTGAAATCGGGCATTAGTTTTAAAAACAGCGGAATTGCTTTAAAGTTAATTAGGTCTTATTAGTTTTCAAAAAGTATTTTTAACCACATATGGGCTAGCGAGAGCAGACATATTGACTTAAGAGTATAGTCCGAAGCAATAACCACGGGAGTGTGAGGTGAGGGCTTTTAAACTGGTTTTTCCTACAGATGCATAGGGTGATAAATCTTTATACGCTTAGGTTTAATTAATTCCACGTAGGTTTACTGAATTATATACCGATATCTTATTCATAACTAGTATTCCTGAATTTTAATTTCTCTTTAATTTCCTGTTTGAACTTAAAAACCAATTCTGATTAGCCTTAGATAAGCATAGTAACGATAGATAACGGTGCGTTGGATTTCTAGTCTCTGTGGGATCAATAATCTTTTAAAACTACGCGATACGACTGTATACTTGCAGTTAGATTCATTTAGGCACACTAAATAAGCGATCAACTTCACAAAGCGAGCAAACCAGCGAACATTCGCTGGGAGTTTGCAAAGCGAACTTTAGGTTCTTTTCTCTCTGCCACATTCTGGAGCTATTCGCAGGGAGACTCGCTGTTGTTCGCAAAGCGAACCTTTGCTGGCTCCTTCGCCAGAGTTCGCAAAGCGAACACTCTGTTGTTTTCCTCTTTCTTTGGCAGCTTGTATCATCTCTTTGTGTCTCAATTCTTTGATCAATTAATGCACTTTTTTGCACAATAACACACACATTATAAACACTAAAGGTATAAATACAATGTATGAAGAACAACAACAATTCACTCCTACAATTCACAATTAAACATAGAAAAGTGTTGAAAAATGCCAAGTGTCATATACAAATATGAAGCATGTTTGACATCTAACACGCGCGCGCATGCGCACTTCCTGATGTTGCCTGTCATGCCAAAACTCTTCAGTTAAAATAGTTAGTGTAAATCATAGTTTGGTTATCTTATCCTATGGTCCAAGAATTCACTTTTCAATTTTAGAATGAGGGTTGACTATTTTGTTTTCAACTTTAAGTTAATTTTGAACTTGAGGCTTCCACATGCATTTTTATTATTATTATTGATAAGTCTTCTTAGATGCTTCACCTTTTCACTTGACATGATTTCACTTGTAATAAGACCAACCAGTTACTAATGGTGAAAACATCCAATGTTCCTCCAATTTCGTGCACAGGAACTTGTTCCTCCAATTTCGGGCACATGAACTTATTTGGCTTACTTCATTCTTTTTACACACTTTTGTGTGTTTATTTATAAATACGGTGTATCCTTTGTGCTAGCCTTAAGCAATAGTATTTTCCTATCTTAAACTGAATCCTAAATGAATCTTATTCCATATTTTAAGACAATTCAAACTTCTTAAGAGGCTAACTACTTTTCTGACTACTGCTGACGCGACAGGGGTTATTAGAAAATCACAATCAAGTGTGTTGATTTTTATTATCAAGACCTTGTTTCCAACATTGTCAGCAATCCAATTAGAAGTCTCGTAGGTCTTTAGAATTTTTTTTATTTTAGGGCTGAATTTGGTCATCCTTCTTTTTTATTATCATACAAAGTTTTATTATATATATTTTTATACAAAACTAGCTACAACAAAACACAACAGCACATCAACATAAACATAAATATTTCATTAACTGAAACTAATATTGCAACGACAAAATTGAAATTGCGAATTGAAATTCCAAAAACCTAAAAGCTAAACTACTAGATAAATGATGATTATGGATGATTAAATTGGTAAACTGGATTCATGATTGAGAATGTCACACCCCCAAACATAGAGTAAGGACAGAGTCCTCATTGTCATTTGGTGAGTTATGGCATGCCATGACATGTCAGCCTAGAATATGGTGATTAGGAAGAAATACCAGGTAGGCCTTAAGCATGTTTCTCTTCCTGGTGGCTTTGTCCTAGTCATGCTTATTCCTTTTCTTTTACTCATATTTCTTCACTCTTATTTTGTCATGTGTCTTTTTCTTTCCATTCACTTATTTTTTCTTCTTAGAAGTGCCACTGACAATTTCTGTCAAGACATCAGTAGTGGGCTCTTTCACCTTAAGTAGGCTTTTCTTTGTTAGGCTCTTGGCAGGACTCTTCAACGAGGCTAGACTGTTGAGCTTCTATGGAGACTTCTATTTTGTAGGGTTGACAACCTCTAGCACGACTGGGTTCTACAGAGGTTCGTTTGGGTCCTCGCCCTCATCATTGTTATCCTGTTCAAACTCAGTTTCAGATTCACTTGAGCTTAGTATCAACTTTCTCTGTCTCAGTTTCAAGATCTTATTTGCTACCATTCCCTTTCTCTTTTTCTTTGATTTGTTCTTCTTCCACAACCTAATTTTCTTCAACTTGGTCATCTTCTTTTTCACTCTCTTTTTCAACAACTTCATTATTCTTCAAATCCTCATTATCCTTGGTCATTAGTTTAATCAAGTCATTGATTGTCCTATCATCGTTGACTCCTATTCTACAAGTTAATTCCTATCAAACTCCTCTGTTGGGCTTGGATATTCAAGAACTAACTTCACATGGCTTTTTGGTTTCTTGTTCTTTTTGGTCTTTATCTTGGAGTTCTCAGGGATGTCCTCTTCAGGCACGCTAGAACTCGTCTCTGGTTGTGTCTCAAAAGACAATTTCTTCTTACTTTTCCTCTTTTCTTTCTTTGCTAGTCTTTCCTTTGACTTGTTCTTCGCATGGTCCTCCTAATTGTCCTATTCTTCCTCATCATTCAACAGTTATTCCAAGTTGCGTTCCATAAATGTTGGTGGTCAATTCATAAGTACTCCCTTATGAAGGGAGTATATCTTCTTGTGCAAGGTATGTTAGTCTATAAAAAATTTGAAAAACTCTAGTTGGTCCTTTTACATTTTAAGCAAAATTCCCCACAAGAGT
The DNA here is from genome assembly GCA_022829125.1 of Lathyrus tuberosus. NCBI lineage: Eukaryota > Viridiplantae > Streptophyta > Magnoliopsida > Fabales > Fabaceae > Lathyrus > Lathyrus tuberosus. The sequence continues at coordinate 8,751,762 of JALAZF010000261.1, read as the reverse complement.
CCTTCTCTTTCAAATGAAGAACTTCCTTTTGCTTTCTTCTGGAGCACCTCATGTTGCCTTTTCTTCCCTTTTGGCTTTATCAAGGTATTAATAGCTTCCCTGTCAAACCCAACTTGTGGGTAGCAAATTTTTTCTGTAGACCTTTCAGCAACAGCTTGCCTCTTGCACAAAGTAATGATAAGGCAAGGAAAATAGATCATTCCATCATTTTTCTTCGAGCATGCTTGAATCTTTTGCATTATGATATTTGCAACATTGTTTGTGCTAAAGGTTATGATACAGTAAAACAACACCAATCCGGCCTTGTTAACGGTTTCATTATAACCAATGGGCCTGAGGGAGTTCTTTATAAACTAGTACCAGATTTTGGGCCCCAGACGTAAGTCTATTCTCAACACAGTCTTCTCAAAGCTCTTGTCAGCATCCTCCATCTGGTGCCAAGGTTATAGAGAGAATCCTCTAGGACGTCTAAGTCCTCAACATCAATTGTTTCCAATAGATGTTGATAGGTATCACCAACATTTTTCAATTCCAACATCATTTTGATTATAGCTTCAAAATATTGAACTTTTGTTCCTGTTACTAATACCTCCAGCCTCTTGCTTGACGTGTCCACCAAAGTGGAGTGGAACTCCTTTACCATTTGCATGTTGTAAGGATTTGGGTTTCTGCAAAACATACTCCATTTCAGACTTGTTATGATATGCTCAATGTTGGTAAGAAACCTAGGTCATCATCTTCCATGATGTATATGAAGCCTCTCTCAGAATGAACACTCTTTGCAACAAAGTAGTTGGTGAATCTCTGGCGATCATCACTATTGATGAAGGTCACGACGTCAGAAGTTTCAGAGTCAGAGTAATCAATGAAATGTATTGTGTATTTCCTAGCACACGTTTTCACTCTCTTTCCTGTGATCTTTGGTTCCATGGATGGTTTGGTGTTTGGAGGTTTTGGTAGATGCAGAGTGGTGACGGTTCTTATGAAAGAAGGTTCGGTTTTGGGAAGTTTTCAGAAGTTAGAAAAAATGATGGATGATCATTGAAAAGGAGGAAACGTGTTTATATAGAAGAGAGAGTTAGGGTAAAAAAATTGAAATTGAAAGTTTGAATGGGAAAGGGTTAATCGTTGAAGAGTTACTATGTAGTAACTTGTTGTAGTCACAAACACAGTAAATAGGTGCAAACAAATAATTATTGCACTGCCCCTAGGACAACCTTTATGATGTCACACGCGTGGCTCCATGCGCTATCTTTTTCTGGATTTCTCCCCCCAGACTTTTCCTTTTTCATCAATATTTAATATTTCCTTTTTATCTCTCTTCTTTTTCAATCTTCCATTTAGATGCAACAAAATGCTTCCCTTTCTCATTACCAGTCACAGGCGCGACATAACTCTTCAGAGGACGTCAATTTTCACCAATTCTCCACTTTATCATCTAAAACAAAATAAACAAAGAGAAAAATATATTAAGTTTGACTGCCTCCCAGTAGCATTATTTTAAAGTATTGTAGCCTAAATTCTAACACAAATGAATTTAATCATGTAAATTCATGGCGACCCTTATGTTGTTTGAGGGATCACCAAAGTAAGTTTTGATTCTTTGTTCATTAACCTTAAACTTCTGCCCTATTTTCTCATTCAAGAGGTCTACAGCCCCATGTGGATAGATTTTCAGAAGCTTAAAGGGGTTTGAAAGGCTTTATTTGGTAAGACACAATTTTGAGCTTATAGCTTATAAGCTCACATGACAATTTAGACCTGTTTGGTAACGGTCTTTTTATCACGAGCTTATAGCTTATTTTCCAAACGCTAATTCAAATAGCATTTTAGCTTATAGCTAATAGCTTATCATTTTTTCTTCCTTTCTTATCCTTATTATTTTAACAAAAACCCACTTTTATCCTTTATAATTTATTTTAATTTAAAATGAAATAATTATGTATTAAATATCTTTTATGTCATTTTACATTTATAACAATAACTTAAAATAAACCGATTATAGGATTAAACATAATTTTCAAAAAAGAACATAAACCCGACTTTTTGATATGTTTAGGCGTGAAAGACTTGGTTGGGAACAACAAAATATTTGTCCTAACTAGATAAGTAGGAAAGTATTTGAAGAACTTCTTGTCTATTGGGACTTAGAGGCTTTTAAGGAAAAATATGAAAGGGCAAAGAAACTTAGAGCATCTAAATCAGAAGGCTGCCTTAATTCAGTAGAAAGTATCAATACCGTCGGACATGCTCGATGGATGGTAATTATAAACACTACTTTTTAAATTTACGTTTTGAATTATATATATATATATATATATATATATATATATATATATATATATATATATATATATATATATATATATATATATATATATATATATATATATATATATATATAATTATATTAATTAGACTAAGGACAAGGGGAGACCCCTGCGACTTAATGAGCATCATGTGAAAACTCATACCAAAAAATCGGTGGAGTATGTTGACGATCGTTCTAGAAAAACTCAATTAAGTTGTTTATACTTCATTATTTTATTTAATTATTGTATATAACTAAATTGTTTAAACTCTAATTTAATTTTTTTATATATGTGTAGGAACTATATCAGAGACTGCTCACAGAATTTTTATCTGAGTATTCTTAGTATATTCTGATGGGTTCATATCCGATTGATCCAAATGTGGACCTTTATATTTGGAGTTTAGCAACTAGCAGGAAGGGAGTTAATGGGTGTTTTTATGATGTTGGACCTTTGGCCGAAATTATAAAAAAGGAGATAGAAATTTATTTACAAGAATTGCATATGGAGAAGGATTGTCACGTCCACCAGAATTGACACCCGAAGTGATGAAAATAATGAGACAATTAATTCTAATTAAGTTGATACGCGAGGTGTCGGTACGGAGGAGACGCTAAAAGACGAATTAGAGGAAATGAAAAAGAAACAAATTGAGGTTGATGAGTGAATGCGAGAATATATGCTCTTACAAAGGAGCCAAACATATGGTACAAGTGATGAAAATCAAGGATTTGGTGGAAATGATGAATTTTGAACAGTTAGTGGCCATGGAGCGGTAAATGATGAGGATGAAGAAGAAGAAGAAGAAGAGTTTGATGTCGATGATTGATTTTCTTATATTTTTTATTATTATTTTACTTTTTAATTTTCGTATTTTATTAAACATTTTTAATTGAATTTTTATAAAAAAATTATATTTATAATTATTTTTTGACATAAAAATATATATATTTTATTTTATTAATTATTATTTAAAATATAATTATTAATTACATTTTAGTAATTATTATCTAAAAATATTTTTTATTAAAAAAATCAAACCAACGAAATAGAAATCACGTGGCAAACTTATGACAGATATTCAAATTTGCGATATGTTATTCTTAGTCGAAAATAAGTTTATATTGTACCCTAACTCATGCACCTATCTTTGACCTCTGACACGTAGTCAGAGTCACCTTCATAGTCAAACTCACCTTCAGAGTCAAACTCACCTTTAGAGGTTAACTCACCTTCAGAGGCAGAATCTCCTTTAGAGACATGATCAGACTCTAGTGCTGATATTGCACTAGAGTTGGATTGAGACTTGTTCCAATCCCATGTTTATAATTATTTCAATATGACATCTCTGCTGATAGCGATTTTGTTGGTGACTGGGCAATAGATCTTATAAGCACCTGTACAGTGGTAACCTATAAGCAACATGACTTGGCTTCTGTCATCCAATTTCCTTCTAGTAGCATCTGGTATATGTTTGTAACATACATAATCAAACACCTTGAAATGGCTCACACTTTGTTTTCTTCCAGTCCACTTCTCTAGAGGAACTACTTCCTTTAACTTCTTTGTCTGACATCTATTAAGCACATATGCTAATGTGGCAATTGCTTCACCCCACAATATGTGAGGTAGATTCTTTTCTTTCAACATGCTCATTGTCATGTCAAACAAAGTTCTATTTCTTCTTCCAACAAGACCATTGTGTTGTTGAGTTTAAGGAGCAGTTACCTCATGCTCAATTCCATGCTCCTCACAGAACTTCTTGAACTCTGTTAAATTGAACTCACCTTCACCATCGATTCTGAGGATCTTCAACCTTTGTCCACTTTGATTTTTAGCCTTCACTTTGAACTTTTTGAACTCATAAAACACCTCATGTTTTAACGTTATGAGTGCTACCCATGTCATTCTTGTGAACTCATCTACAAATGACACAAAGTACTTATTTCCTCCAAGTGAAGGTACCTCAAATGACCCACATACATCAGAATGCACCACATATAAAGCATGAGTTGCTCTTGGAGGAATTTCTGATGAGAATGGAAATCTTAGTTATTTTCCTCTCATGCATATATCACATAATTTCTCTGGTGCCACAATCTTTGGAATTCCATGTACCATATTCTTTGAACTCAAATGCCCTAAACTTCTGAAGTTCAGATATCCCAATCTCTTGCGCCAAAACTCACTTTCCCTTACAACACTAGTTGCACTAAGTGTCATACCCCAAATTTTGACCACTAAGATTTCCCATTATTGTGCCAATAATCATCACAATATGGATGCACTTTCATGTCTCATCAATCTCCTCAGAAATTGTTAGGCATTCTCTACAATCAAAGATTAGGGTTTTGAGCCCTCTCAGGGCACTTAGACAAAGGATCAATCAAGAAATGGCATGATCTACAACTTGTCTAACCTCTCAAACACCTATAAAGGATCAAGAGGACTCCCATATTAAGGATCAAGCACAAGGTTGCAACATTCCAAGTGGATCAATCCTCAAGATCGTTAGTCTCACCAAATTAGGGTTTTGGTCGACTGAGGCCTCCAAATGAAAATTTTCATTTGGGCATGAGCCAAGGCTTCAAAGCACAACCTAAGATACTCCAAGGAACCTCATGGACCCAATCATCAAGTCAATTTAAACCCAGGGGATGCATTCATCAAAAATCAGGAATTAGGGTTTCTTGACCTAATTCACCCCTAAGTTGACTTTTGGGACAAAAAATGAGCCAAGACCTCAAGACATGATTTGAGGGTCTCCAATACACCACATTGATCCATTTTCAACAATGGATTCATTCAAGAAGCTTGATCCACAAGTTTCAATTTCATCAGGGCTACAATTAGGGTTTCAAGGAAAAAGTCAATTGTACCTTTGACTTTTGATCAAAACATGCTCCAAAACCTTGGGATATGATTCAATACACCCTATAATACCTATGGAATCCACCCATTAGGTTTGATTTAGGTCAAGGGTTGATTTCACAAAGGATCGCACAGTTTGGATTTCACCCGATCAAAAGTCAACTGTACAGAAATCCAAAGTTTGACTTTTTGAATTTTTGGTCAACCAAGGTTCCTGAACCCTAAAACAATGTTAATATGTGATTTGAATCATCATTCATCAAGAAAAATCAAAGAAAGTGAGTTAACTTGTAAGAGGGGTAACCATAAAAAACTTAGAATTTTTCTAAGTTATGAAATAAAGTGGCTAGGGTACCAACTTCCAAGGACCATAACTTGAGATCCAAACAACCATTTTGGCTGGTCCAAAGCTGGATTTATAGCTCTCATTACACTCTACAAAAGCTTCAACTACAGCTCATTCCAATTCCTCATGGATTTTTAGTTATGGAGTGATCAAAATGGCAAAAAACATGAAAATGACACTTTTCCAACACTTAGTGAAAATCTGCCTAAGTTGGCAGTCTTGAACATCAATGTTCATGATGATTTTTCAATTGGATCCAAATAGTTTCAAGACAAACTATGATCACACATGTGTTGTATCATATGAGGGCTTTCCAATGAGCCCAAAAACATGAGAAAACTCCACTTGGGCTAGGAGTTATGACAACTGCAACATGCCTTGTTGCAAACTGTCTTGGCAAGGCAGATTTGTGCATAAGGGCTCGATTTGATCAAATTGTGCAACAACAAGCATGGTTATCCATCTCCACACCTCAAGTGGTAACAACCAAGGGACAAACACTGATCTACCAGCCTCACAAGTCCATGGAGCTATGTTTAGGCATGACACTCATAAATTCAAAGATGCCTCAAATATTCAATTTTGTTTCAAAGCGTTTAACTGATGCATAGAGGTGGCATTCATCAAGACAATATTATCCAAGTTCAGTCAAGACTTATCCTTGAACCAAAAAACCTTAGGCGTGTGCTCTAACCTTAAAATAAATGAAATTAAAGACCATATACATGATCGTGAGTTGAAAACGGGCAGATTGGTATGTGGATTGTGTGATTTCATCAAGTATTCAGTGAGATTGATGAGAAAATGCAAATCAGACAAAAATAGGGCACGCGGGCAAGAACAAGGTGTTCTTGGCGCCCTTTTTCAAACTTTTGAATTTTTGAATTTTTACTATTTTATTTAATTGATTCAAAAATTAATTTCTCTCTGAATTTTAATGATTTTGAGTTGATTCTTTTTTTCAAAATTCACAAAAATGTTAAAATATTTTATTTTACAAAAATTTCCCAAAAATATTATTTATTTCATATATTTGATATTTTTTCAAAGAATTAATTTTTATTTGTTTTTTAACATTTTAAAAAATTTCTTTCTCTTGATTTTCCAAACTTAAATGGTTTTCAATCATTTTATGGATAAAAACATGATTTTTGAAACATTGACCCAAAATCACATCTCATTTCTCATATGTTTTCAATGATTTTATTAATTTTTAATCAAAATTAATTCCATTTTTAACAAAATTAGGGTTTTGATTGATTTCACCCTCATCAATCTTTTTCAAAACACTCATGGGCCTCTAATAGAGTGTAAGACCCAACCCCTTTGTAAATAGACAATTTTGGGCCTCACACATTGTATAAGTCCCTCTGTATATTTTCAAAAGTTCGGCGCGATCGTCGCCTTTTTAATAAAATCAACTGGGCTTCTCCTTGAGTTATAAGACCCATATTTATTCATTTTAAAACTCTTTGGGCCTCTAATAGAGTGCAAGACCCAACCCTTGTTGTACATAAACCTTTTTTGGCCTCAGATATTGTATAAGTCCCGACACGATAAAAAAAATCTCGGCGCGATCGCCATTTTCAAACATAAATCTTTGGGCCTCTCCTTGAGTTGTAAGACCCGTCACTTGTACAAAAATAATCTTTGGGCCTCTAATAGAGTGTAAGACCCAATCCCTTTTTACAGTAAACCTTTTTGGGCCTCAGTCGTTGTATAAGTCCCGATATGATATTCAAAACAACTGTGTGATCACTGTTAAACCTTGGGCCCCTCCTTGAGTATAAGCCCCAACAATCTTTTCAAAAAGAAATTCTCTTTTGATTTAGATTCAAATATACATGTTGTTATCAAAACTTTCTTTAATTTCTTTAAACAACTAACAATACAGCATGGAAGCTTGATCACCTGTAAGTTATAGACTACTTTCATTTACTCGCTTTCATATAAATATAATTGTATTGAGGAAAGCTGCTCACGGTAAGTCTTCTTTCATATCCTTTTAAATACTTGTCATATATTAACTGTATATATACTAGTATAGTTATTTAGAGTTTCCCCCGGCAACTAGGTAAAGCCATGTTGGTCACTCTTGAATACAGCAAAAACTAGATCCCCATAGGATTTCCATATACAATCTTGCCTTCTCTTGGGCTTAAACAGTATGGAACAAAGAGAAAGGCAGTATTCTTCGTGAACCTTTTCTCAGACTGTCACCCCTAGAAATTGTCAAAGAAATTCTACTCCCCAGAGATGATTTATTCTCGGTGAATAGCATATCTTTAATTTTTTCAAACCTCAGGACTTTCACTAAATGATTTATTCTCGGTGAATAGAATTTCTTGGACTTTTCTTGGTTTGGGACCCACAGGCTTCCTAAAAGCATCCCCGCCTCCTCTTGGGATTTGTACAAGGACCCTTCGGCTTCTTAGAAGTTCTCATGTCTTCTCTTGGGCTTAATACAAGGACCCTGAAGACCTCTTAAAGGTATAAGACATAACTTAGTCATCCTTTACTAGAGCAGTCTTTCCAGTGTCAAATCACAGACCAATTTAGGGGTTAATTCTCATCCCTTAAAACACACGTCTCCTCTTGGGCATCATACAAAAGATAAAACTCTTCCACACCAATATACTTGGACAACCTAAATCCCCTTGAGTCTCAAAGACATTCTCAAGTTCCCTATAAACATAGGAGAAACCCCGGTTACTCGGGATAAATCTCCAGCTGAGTTAAAACCCGTGGGTTCTAAAACCCAGTCTCTCTCCCAAAAATCCCCAAACCAGGGTCAGTTTATCATCAGTATAACACTATCCAAAATCAGAACCTCAAGGCATCTGATGTCTCAACTCTTTTGGAACCCTCAGCAAGAGTTGAATCCCCATTTGGACCTGCTTTGGGATCTCAATAATCCTCAGCAGCAGAAGATAGCCTCCTCTTAGCCTTTCCTCAGCCGAAAGCTAGCCTCCTCTTGGGCTTTGTATAATGATTCTCCCCAGCGGAGCTAGCCTTTTCAGACTCTCTTGTTGAGTTAATCAAACTTTCAGACTCTCTTATTGAGTCTGTAGCACCCTAAATTTTGACCAATGTTTTTTCATCTTGTTAAGGATCTTTGTGCTACTAGGGGGGGAGTCATTCAGAGTCATCTGGGTTTTTGGGGGGTCTGCTAGTACTTTTAGACTTATTTTGGGGGTTGGGTTTCATGTAAAGGTTTTTATTTATTTATTATTATCAATTATGAATTAAAAGTCTTAGATTTTTTTTATTAGATAAAATTTAGAATTTTTGGTTATTTATTTTTAAATATTTTTTAGTTGGGATTTCTTGTTTTAGAGTTAATTGGGTAATGTTTAGAATTTGGGTTTTTTAGATTAATTAGAGGGTAATTAGGTTTTATTTTTAAATTAATTATTGTAAATATTTTTATTATTAGGGGTTTTTTATTAACAATTAAGATTTATTAGATATCAAGGTTTTTAGTGATAGGGATTAGTATTAAGGTTTTTTATGGCTATTATTAATTATTTAATTCGGTTATTATTGTTATTTTTATAGCCTTATTATTTTTTATTATTAAATTAGAATTCTCATTTTAGGGATATTTGTTTAGGTAAATATTTATCTTATTTTTCTTATTTTTATTATTGTTTATGTTTAATTGGGGGTCAAAATAGTTGACCAGAGCGAGTCTTCTTCTTCCCCAATCTAAAACCCTAACTTCACGCGCAGAAAATGTGAAAACGAATCAAGCTGGATTGGATTTCAAATAAAAAAAATCATTAACATTCAACTGCTTTAATTTCTACAATCAAATTGTACAAAGTTAAAACTCTAATTCTAAAGTAAAATTAAATTGATTTACAAATCAAATCAAACATCAGAAATTTACATCAAAGTGGATTAAAACTTTCCTAAATCAGAAGCCACAACTTAATTTCTAACCTAATTCCTAAGACTATATAAACCAGAAAAGAAATTAACAATAAGGGGGGACCCTAAACACTTGCTGCTGCGAATCCTCCTTAAACCCTCAGTAAAGCTCTCGAACTCATAGGGATTTGGGGTTCATCATTAGAACCCTATGACTTCCTGAGCTAAGCCACCTGCAAACAAAACGAGGAAAGGATTAGAGGGAGGAATCAGAAAATAAAGCAAAGGAAATGAGGGATATGAATCAGCTTAATCGGTCACGACAAGGGAACGTAAAAAAAACCCACTTAGCTTTTGATATTTTACGAACAATTATCGGTGATTGGATATATGCTATTGATTTGTTTGTTTAGGGTGTTTTTAGGTTTAAATTAGGGTTTAGGTTTCTTAGATCGTCGGTAGGGTTTATGGGTTATGGTTCTTAGGGTTCTTCACGAACCCTGAAGAACATAGGGGAATTCTGGGGTTTTAGGTTGACAGGGTTTTGTTTGAAAATTAGGTTAAGGCTCTTGGGTAAGGGTTAGGGTTCATGCGAGGAACCGTAGGGTTCATCGCTTAGGGTTAGGGTTCTTGGGTAGATGTTAGGGTTCTTCATTTCCAGGCTAGGGTTCTTAGGGTTCATTGCAAACCCTGAAGAACTGGGAGTTTTTTGGGGAAATTGGGTTAGGGTTTATGGGGTTTGATTTATCCTGTTGAATTTCAACCGGGATCTGGGTAGGAAGGTGGTTTAGGGGGTGAAGCACGGTGGCCGGAGGCTCACCGACATGGAGAAGGAAGAGAGAAGCGAGAGAGATTTTGGAGTTAGAGAGAGAAGTGTCATACCCCAAATTTTGACCACTGAGATTTGCCATCATTGTGTAAATCATCATCACAATATGGATGAACCATCATGCCTTATCAAATGCCTCAAGGGTTGTTGGGCATTCACTACAATCAAAATTAGGGTTTTAAGCCCTCTCTGAGTGCTTAGACAAAGGATCAATCAAGGAATGACATGATTTTCAACTTATCTAACCTCTCAAACATCCACAATGGATCAAAGGTACTCCCACTTCAAGGATTAAGCATAAGGCTGCTCCCTTCTAGGTGGATCAAGTCTCAAGATCGACAGTGTCACCAAATTAGGGTTTTGGTCGAACAGGGCCTCCAGATGGAAATTTTTCATCTGGGCACAAGCCAATGATCCAAAACATAACGTAATATACTCCATGGAACCTCATGGACCCAATCATCAAGTCAATTTGACCTCAGGGGATGCATACATCAAAAATCAGGAATTAGGGTTTCTTGACCTAATTCACCCCTAAGTTGACTTTTGGGACAAACCATGTACCAAGACCTCAAGACATGATTTGAGGGTCTCTAATATACCATATTGATCCATTTGTAACAATGGATTAATCCAAGAAGCTTGAGCAACAAGTCTCAATTTCATCTGCACCACAATTAGGGTTTCGCGAGGAAAGTCAACTGTAACTTTGACTTTTGACCAGGACATGCTCCCAAACCCCAAGACATGATTCAATATACCCTATGACACCCATGGAACATGTCCATCAAGTTTGATTTAGGTCAAGGACATGATTTCCTGAAGAATTGCACAGTTTGGAATTCATTTGATAAAAAGTCAACTGTGCACAAAAGTCAACTTTGACTTTTTGAGATTTTTCACCAAAATGGATTTTTAACCCTAAAATGATGTTAATGTATGATTTGAATCATCATTCATCAATAAAAATCAAAGAAAGTGGGATAACTTGTAAAAGGGGTAACCATAAAAACTTAGAAAAATTTCTAAGTTATGGAAAAAGTGACACTAATGTGCCAACTTTGGAGGACCATAACTCCTAAACCACAAGGCCATTGTTCCCCATTCAAAGCTTGATTTGTAGATGACATTGTCCTCTACAAAAGCTTCATACTGACCTATGTCCAAATTCCTCATGGATTTTGAGTTATGGAGTGATCAAAATCAAGAAAAGTCACTTTGTTCCAACACTTAGTGAAAATTTCACTAAGTCAGAATCTGCCTTACTTTTTTATCAAATGTAGGAAGATTTTTCACTTGGATCCAAAAGGTATCAAAACCAAATATGATCAGACAGTTGTTGTATCATATAAGGGCTTTCCAAAATGGCCAAGAACATTACCAAATTCAATTTGAGCCATGAGATATGACATTGGCAAGTTGCCTTGCTGAAATCTGCCAAGGCAAGGCAGATTTTTGCACTTTTGGTCGATTTACCAAAATCAGCCAAATCCAAATGCTCTTATCCACTTGGACACCTCTGAGGATTGAATCTAAAGGGGACAATCACTGAGCCAAGCCTCCAAAGTCTTTGGAACAAGAAATAGCATGTTGAACCTAGAATTTCCAAAATAGGGACAAGACTCCAATTTGGGATTAGAGCATTCAATGGAAGCATCAAGGTGGCATGAACTGAGCTCTTAGCAACTGAATTCAGTCAAGACTTATCCAAGACCAAGGGGACCAGCAGCCTATGCCCTAACCTCTAGTCAATGGCTAGAGGAGACTTGGATTTTCATTTGCCAACATTGGCCAAACCTACTCAGCAGTTGCCATTCACTATTCCTTGCAAAACAAACTTGCTCTACTATAAATAGAGCTCAATTGTGATCAGTTTAAGGACACCAAAGGCCTACAACACTTGCCTTTCTCAAAAACCACTTCTCACTCTCAAAAATGCCTTTCTTAGCAAGTCATTATCGGGTTTTTCATTAGAGAGCAATTCCACTCAAACCAATCACACACACACCTCACATACATCATATAGAAGTGATCCAAACACTCACATAACATCTGGAACACCAAAATCACAAAATCACCAGCCAGTTGCTCAAGTTCTTGACAGATTTGCAGTTGGGGTACCATCTCAAGTTCCAGATCATTTCAATCCATTCCAAGCATTCATACACACTCCATGGCACCTAGGGAAGCTATCCAGATCATTGGAACCTAGCTGTAATACCTCCAACACAAAACACGATCATCAGCTGCAAGAGGTAAGCATGAGCTCTTCTAACTCTATGATCCATGCAATTTTTGCTGCACAATAATTTGGCCATATGTTCATAATCATGCATGGAATGTTTTCCCTCAATAAATTGCATTGTTTGAATCGTGTGTGAAATTTATGAACCTTCATGCAGAAATTAGGGTTCTTGAGGTTTCTCTTTGATTTCTTATTCCATGTTAAAAATAAATGAAATTAAAGATCATGGACATGATCGTGAGGTTAAAACGAGTTGATTGATATGTAGATTGCATGATATAATCAAGTATTCAGTGAGATTGGATAGAAAATGCAAATCTGGGAAACTCAGAACACGCGCGTGTTCTTGGCGCCATTTTCAAATATTTGAATATTTGAATTTTGTGATTTTATTTAATTGATTCAAAAATTAATTTCTCTCTGAGTTTTAATGATTTTGAGTTGATTCTTTTTTTAATAATTCACAAAAATGTTGAAATATTTTATTTTCCCAAAAAATCCCAAAAATATTATTTATTTCATATAATTGATATTTTTGCAAAGAATTAATATTTTAATTGTTTTTGACATTTAAAATATTTTTTTCCCTCTTGATTTTGAAAAAATTAATGCCGTCTAATTATTTTGTAGGTCAATACTTAATTTTTGAAGCATTAATCCAAGATCACAATTTGTTTTCCATATGTTAAACAATTTTGATCATTTTAATTAAATTTTTATTCAATTAAAATACATTTTGAAAACAAACTAGGGTTTTTGGATTAATTCAACCATCATAAATCATTTTCAAAACTTTTGGGCCTCTAATAGAATGTAAGACCCAATCCTTTTTTTGACCAAATCATTTTGGGCCTCAGTGCATTGTATAAGTCCCGATACCGTCAAAAACAAACGGCGCGATCGTTGCCCTTTTGAAAAATAACAATTGGGCCTCTCCTTGAGCTATAAGACCCATTCAAAACTTTTGGGTCTCTAATAGAGTGTAAGACCCAACCCCCTTTTAACCAAAACAATTTTGGGCCTCACTTATTGTATAAGTCCCTCTGCGTTAAAAGAAAACCTCGGTGCGATCGCCATTTTTAACGAAAAATCAATTGGGCCTACCCTCGTGTTATAAGCCCCACTCTTTTTTCTTTAAACCTTTTGGGCCTCTTGAGAAAGTGTAAGACCCATCCCTTTGTACAGAAAACCTTTTTGGGCCTCAGTCACTTGTATAAGTCCCTCTGTACAAATTTAAACAGTGCGCTCACTGATAAAACCCTGGGCCTCTCCTTGAGTTGTAAGCCCCAAGTCTTTCATTTTCAAAGCACTTTCTCGTTTGATTATGAATATACTGTTGTTTTCAATCTTTGTTTGTTGAACAACTAACCAAACAACATGGAAGCTCTACAACCGAGTAAGTGTTTATATGCTTTCATTTACCGCTTTCATATACATATAACTGTATTGTGGGGCTGTTTCGCTGTAAGTCTTCTTTCATAAACTCATATCAACTGTGTAGTAATAGTATAGATATTTAGAGTTTCCCCGGCAACTATGTCTAGCATTAAGCCCGTTGATCACTCTTAAATAGTCAAAACTAGATCCCCATAGGATTACCAGACACAGTCTTCCCTCCTCTTGGTGTTAAACAATATGGAGATATGAAAGGCAGCATTCTCGGTGAACCCTTTCATAGACTGTCACTCGTAGAAGTTGTCAAAGAAACTCTATTCCCCAGAGATGATCTTTTCTCCGTGAATGGCATCTCTTGAGTTTCTTCCAAATTCTCGAACTTTCCTGGCTTGATCTATTCTCGGTGAATGGCATGTCTTGAATTTTTCGGGGTTTGGGGACCCACAGGCTTCTTAAAAGCACTTGTCAAGAAACTCTACTCCCCAGAGATGATCTTTTCTCCGTGAATGGCATCTCTTGAGTTTCTTCCAAATTCTCAAACTTTCCTGGCTTGATCTATTCCTCGTGAAGAGCTTGTCTTGAATTTCTCAGGGTTTGGGGACCCAGCGGCTTCTTAAAAGCCTCGGCCTCCTCTTAGGCATCGTACAAGGACCCACAGGCTTCCTAAAAGCATCCCCGCCTCCTCTTGGGCTTAGTACAAGGACCCGTCGGCTTCTTAGAAGTTTTCACAGCCTCCTCTTAGGCTTCGTATAATGATCTCTTCCTCCGGGAATGATAGCCTCCTCTTGGGCTTCGTACAAGGACCTCTCGGCTTCTTAAAAGCTTCCAGCCTCCTCTTGGGCTTCGTACAAATTGTCCCGACGACCTCCTAGAGGTATAGGAACAGAACTTAGTCATCTTCATAGAACAGTCCTTTCAAAGAGTCTACTACTGTTTCTCAAAGCATAATACAAAATATGAAACTCTAGACTTGGACAGTCTAATTTCCTTGAGTCTCAAAGACACTCTCAAGCACCCTTCAAGAATAGGAAGGAAACCCGTAGACTCGGACAGTCTCAATACCCTTTGGATTTCCCGTTTCCTCAAAGACAAGGAAATATCCCTGATCCTCGAATCAAATCCTTGAGTACAACATTGCTTATATAAGAACTGATTTTCTCTTTTAAAATCAGTATATTGGACCTGTCACTCAACTGAAACAGTCATACTAGCCTCCTCTTGGGCTTTGTACAATGATTCTCCCCAACGGAGCTAACAATTTTAGCCTCCATCTCGGGCTTCGTACGAGATACAAAAGACTCCCTCGTTGAGTCAAACAACGTTTAGCCCCTCCCTCGGGCTTTGTACAGGACATATAAGAGACTCCCTCTTTGAGTCAAAAATCTTTTAGCCTCCATCTCGAGCTTTGTACGAGATATAAAAACACTCTCTTGTTGAGTATAAAAGATCCTCTTGTAGGATCAAAACCTTTTAGCCTCTCTCTCGGGCTTTGTACGAGACACATATTAGCCTCCTCTTAGGCTTTATATAAGAAAACCACTGGTTGATCCAATTAACCTTTTAGCATCAAAGTTGTGCCTCGTTCACAGTACACAAACATCAATAACTCCTTTCCCTTCATCTAATTGCTGTAAGCGGCAAGCCTCTGGATCATCTACATCCATGCCACTGTCCCTCTTTTAGCATGAGAAATTCCTAAGGAAATATAGCATTGCTCTACACTGAGTTAAAGTCTTCTCCTTTAGGTTGAAAATCCCCTATAAAGGAAATTATGGCATTTCCGGATTCACATATCCCGGTTAAAGTAATTCTCCTTTGTAAACAGTTGTGACATACAACCCCCTCTTTAGAGATGACAAATTCTCTCTAAAGTCAACACCCATTTAGCTTCACATCTTGGGCTTTAAACAAGATACAAATAGACCTTCAGCTTTATATCTTGGGCTTTGAACAAGATACAAACTACCTTTCGCTTCACGTCTTGGGCTTTGAACAAGACACCAAAACAACAATTTCCTCCCATAGAATAGGAGGAACTACGAATGCTCTGATTTCCCTGTTTCGGTAAACGGGAATACGTAGGCATAAGATTGAAAGAAAAATCTTAGTGAGCACACTAAACAAAAACCCAAAATCCCATACTTTCATATACATCCGTCCTAACATCTCAACCGATAGCCTAAAACACCCCTTTTCAAAAAAATAACCAAGGAGAGACCCCGAATCTTTGTAGCATTTGTAAACCAATAGTTTTGACTGTTTAACCTCAGTATGCAAGCAGGGTTAGTTGGAGACATCTATTTCCCTTCCTTCATCAGCTTTAATAGGATAAAAAATGAATCGAACTGTAGTACTAGAGCAATCGTGCTTCGCAACCACATCCAAAAATCACTTGCTACAGAAAAATGGCGACTCTGCTGGGGAGTCACATGAGGATCTATTTTACCTTAGTCATCATCGTCCCCATTTTCAACAGAAAAATGGCGACTCTGCTGGGGAGTCACATGAGGATCTGTTTTACCTTAGTCATCATCGTCCCCATTTTCCACAGAAAAATGGCGACTCTGCTGGGGAATCATTAGGGATCTCGTTCTCGTCTCCTAGGTAGAAATCTTGGATTGAGGTACCACAAAAAGGCGCCTTTCAAGGCATTTTATTCCTCTTATTTCTTGAAGCCTTGACGTCACTAGGATCTTAGGTCAAAACGCCGTTAATTTGGAATGAAACCACAGGATGGTGACTCCGCCGGGAAACCATTTTCTGTCAGGAACTTAGGATTCATAGCTTTAAAAGGTCTAGGACTTTAGGACGAATATATATACTACTTTTCCTAATTGTTATACCTGTTTATTTTTCTGCTAATGGGAATGCGTGTGATGCCGCATGTGGAAAGATTGAGTATACACTTAAGATAAGTGATGGCGACGAGGTCGACCATCAACCTCAGTGGAGGCTGACCAATGCAACCCATTCCCTCTCATAGGCAATGGGCCGATTGTGATGTCTAAGAGGCTGAGGAGCCAACCCTTTTGTAGCGCGGAAACTATCGGAAATAGTTGCACGCGATACTACCCTCATTTGAGGCTGATGATCTATTCTCGGTGAATAGCATTTACTCTAAGATTTCATACAGCTCGCTGGCGATCCGCTTGCTGTTTGTTATCCTGGGAGGAGCTGATGATTTTGAGTACAGGTACAAAAAATCACCCTAGTATAAACCTTTGGGGATGGGTAGAGCCTTGACTTCATGACAACGACCCTTTGACCCCATGTTTTTTCTATGTTTTTGTGTGCTGCATTCATGCATTCATTTAAAAAACATTAAAACATTCAAAAAAATTCTCTTCTAGTCTTTGTTTTTTCAAAATAAACTAAGACTGTGATTGCAAATATCAAAGAAAATGATTGTGCTAATGGATTTCGGTAGAAGGAGAACTCATACGTACACCTTCAGTATTCCAAAACTAGAGGATTTGAGAGGTTTGGCGAGAATGATCACAAACCAAGAGGCCTTCAGAGCCAAGTACGGAGGTCTGCTACCTCTGTTAAGGGTCTATGTGATTGAGGGAATCATGGACGCGCTCGTTCAATTCTACGATCCAGTTTATCCTTGCTTCACATTCCCAGATTACCAGCTCGTACCAACGCTGGAGGAGTATTCTCATCTGATTGATTTACATATCACTGATCGAGCTCCATTTTCTGGACTGGAAGAAATTCCAAAGAATCAGACCATTGCAAGAGCAATTCATTTGGATGAGTTTGAGGTCAGGACTCACATGACTACCAAGGGTGACATACAAGGTTTTCCAGCCCAGTTTCTGACAAAGAAAGCTCTGTACTTTGCTAGTATAGGGAACAGGACTGCTTTTGAAAGCATCTTTGTTTTACTCACCTACGGATTATTTTTGTTGCCCAACATTAATAACTTCGTCGATATCAACGCTATTAAGGTTTTTCTCATTGGAAACCCTGTACCGACTTTGCTCGCGGATGCGTATCATTCTGTACACTTAGGGAATTTGTACAGCGGAGGGGAGATCACATGTTGTGTACCTTTGCTTTACAAATGGTTTATTTCCCATTTACCTAAGTCTACCGCTTTCTGGGATCATAAGAGTGCCTTATGTTGGTCGCAGAAAATCATGTCTCTCACCAAGTCTGATATAGATTGGTGCAATAGGATTTATGATGGAATCAGGATCATTGACCGTTGTGGAAACTTCCCCAACGTACCCCTTATAGGAACTAAGGGAGGAATCAACCATCATCCGATATTGGTTCGCGTCAGTTTGGATACCCGATGAGACATGTTCCCCGAAATGTTCATCTGGAAGGTCTTTTCTTCAAGGAAGGAGAAAGTAACAGAGCACTAAAGACGGAAATAGTGCATGCTTGGAAACATGTTCATAAGAAAGGACGAGAGTCTTTAGGAAAACCGGACTGTGTCTCGGTGGAGCCTTATCTCCACTGGGTACAAACTAGAGCTCTCAAGCTAAAGATGCCTTATCCTCGTCACGGAGTTCTTCCACCGAGGGAGTCTGTCATGTTTTTCATGACTGTGCCTGAAAAGCTTCAGGTTACTCTCAACAAAGTTCAACGGGAGAAAAGGTCTTGGAAGAACAAGTAACGCACCCTCAACGTGGAGTACATCAAAATACAGCAACTGCTGAAAGAAAAGGATGCTCTGATTGAAATTTTGGAGCAACATGCTGTAGAGAATCAAGATGACCAAGGGAATTTGCTCACTTCTTTCACCTGGCAAAGGAATGATAACCCAACAACGGCCCAAGAACCCCGGTCAAAGAAAAGGAAAGTACCAGAATCAGCACCCGAGTTCTCTCGGGACCCCTTAGCTTAGGTTTTTGTTTCTGCACTTTGTAATCTACTGTATTTTCGTTTCCACAATCCTTTGAATTTCAATAAAAAGGGGTTTCCCCACTATTTGATATTTGCAATCTAATTGTCGAAGTTTATTTTGATTAAACCAAAACACAATTAATATAATCATTGCATTCATCATTCTCACATCGCGTATTCTTCTTACCTACGAATCTCACGTTTGTGTCTCGGTTCTAGAGTCAAACTGTCTCATTCGTATAATACTCGGGCTAATCGTCAGAAAAAGATGGATGATCTTGAGGAAGAAAACAGAGAGTTGAAAGAAGACATCGATGCTCTGAGAGAGGATATGAGAAAGCTTCGTAACGACATGCAAGCCATGGTAGAAGCTCAGCTACAAAGGACTGTGATCTCAGAGATCACCTCAACGCCCATAATGGAGAAGTATGATCCTAGGTATCAAATGCCGAAAGATCGTCCTTGGGGCATGCCTGTTAACTATATCCCAGAAGGATATGTTCCGCCGATCATTGAAGATCAGGGAATCATAACAGAAGCCGCTGGGCCTGAAGGTTACAAACTTTGGGAAAACGAAGATTCCAGGGGCATACTGAAGACTCCTGAAGGTTACAAACTTCGGGAAACGCCAAGACTCACTGCCGTAGTCACGGTACCACCCCCTGTGGTGCACACTGTACCAGAAGGACAGATTCCACCGATCCCTTCTGATAAGAAGGAAACTATGTTCGATAGAATGAATGAATTCCAGGAATAGTTCTTGGAAATACAGAAGGAACTACAAGCTATTCGCGGTCAGAATCTATTTGGAAAGGACGCCGCAGACCTTTGTCTGGTCCCCAATGTGAAAGTCCCGCACAAGTTCCAAGTGCCCGACTTTGAAAAGTACAAGGGTAACTCTTGCCCTCAAATTCATCTGGTGATGTACGCTCGGCGAGTGTCAGATCAGACTGAGAATCAGGACCTGCTGATTCACTACTTTCAGGATAGTTTAACCGGTGCCGCATTAAAATGGTACATGGGTTTAAACCGTGCTACGATTAGCACATTCAGAGATCTTGGTACTGACTTCGTCCAACAATACAAATACAATTTGGACATGGTACCAGACAGAGATCAACTCAGATCAATGTCACAAAAGAACAAGGAAACCTTTAAGGAGTACGCTCAGAGATGGTGTGAAATTGCCGCCCAAATTTGTCCACCTCTTGAGGAAAAAGAGATGACAAAGATCTTCTTAAAGACATTAAGCTCATTTTACTATGACAGAATGGTTGCCAGTGCGCCCAGTGACTTCACTGAGATGGTGGGCATGGGAGTTCGTCTTGAGGAAGCCGTCCGAGAAGGACGTTTGGCAAAAGACGCTGGATCAAAGAGTAGTACAAAACGATACGGTAGTGCTCTCCCTAAGAAAAAAGAGCAATATATTGGGAATATCTCTCTCAGAAAGCAAAGGCGACGTTATCAACCAGTAGCAGCTGTAATTCCTGCTATCATCCCTGCGCCAATTCCTACGTATCAACCTCGGGTTGCGCAGAGCCAACCTAGTCAGCAAAGGACACAATAGCCTCTTCAGCAGGCTCGTCCTCCATATAATAACAACCGTACAACATGAGCATTAAGGTTTGATCCTATACCCATGTTGTACGCAGAACTATTTCCGTTACTACTGGCTAAGGGGCACATCCAGACTAAGTCTCCTCTTACAGTACCAGAAAATCCGTCTTTTTGGTTTAAGGTGGATCAAACATGCCCTTATCATCAAGGAGGATCAGGGCATAACATAGAGAACTGTCTCAATTTCAAATCTTACGTGCAAAATCTTATTAGGAGCTGGGTCTTATCTTTCAAAGATACGAATCCTAATGTTCTCACGAACCCACTGCCTCAACATGAGAAAGCTGCAGTCAATTTGATAGAGGGAGAGTCTAACAACGTTTATCAAATTCACGATGTACTCTTGTTGAAAACCAATTTGGTCAAGATGCATTGTAGACAGAGTGGGTACGACCATCTGCCACCTCATAATTATCACCAGTGTGATGTCTACTCTAAAAATAATCAAGGATGTTCTGTAGTGCAAGCAGCTCTACAGGAACAGATGGATCTCGGATGGATCCAAGAGCACCGAGTTCGTGGAGTTAACATGGTCTATAAGAATTCCAACGTCATTCATTACCACGACATCCGTGCGATGAATGTCAACTTGGTGGCAATGCACTCAAGGCAACGCCAGTATCATAATCTGTCGCGACACGATTACAGTTCCTATCTGACTTGCTCGGTAAACAAACAGGGATGCTCTTTCATACAAGAGGCCCTCCAGCGTCAGATGGATCTTGGATGGATCCAAGACTACCATGATAGGAACCCTTATTAGATCAACATG
Organism: Lathyrus tuberosus; assembly: GCA_022829125.1. Lineage (NCBI taxonomy): Eukaryota > Viridiplantae > Streptophyta > Magnoliopsida > Fabales > Fabaceae > Lathyrus > Lathyrus tuberosus. The sequence goes on along the minus strand of JALAZF010000261.1, from coordinate 8,730,642 downwards.
GTTCAGATCTTCGATATTCGCGTGATGAATACCAACCTGGTAGAGTTACATGCTGAGCAGGTCTGACTCGGATTCTTAATATCACACGACTATCAAAGCTGGAAAGCAAGTTGCGAAAACGATCGAGGTTGTACCCTTGTCCAGGAGGCACTTCAGCACTTGTTAAATCATTGGTGGATGCCAATATATATGGATGAAGATACTCAGTAGATTAGTATCAATAACAGGAATCCCACTCGGCGTCAAAGTCAGGATGTCCGATCTATGGAAGCTAACCTAGTGAGGTTACATTGTATTCAAAGTGGACGTGGCTAGGTTCCACCACACAACTATGAACGTTGTAGTGACTGTTCGGAAAGTAACCAAGGGTGTTACCTTGTGAGAGCAGCTCTTCAGGGTCAGGTGGATCGTGGAGAGATTCGCCCATATCCGGGTTCTAGACCCATCAACTGGATGCCGAGCTACCTTGCCAATCAAGTCGAGGATGTTGTCACAATCTCTGTTCGTCACCAGACCAGGGATGTTTTTGCCATCATCCCTCTACTTGACGAATCTAGAGCTCCCAACCGGGAACAGATCGATATTACTTATGATGGTCAGAAAAATCAGAAGGTTCCCATAGTCATCTATCTACCGGGACCACTACCGTATGAATCAACTAAGGTTATCCCTTACAAATATGGTGCAACGACAGTTGAAAATGGAAAGGAAATTCCATTACCCTCCGTCGTGAATATTGCAGACATCAGTCGTGTGACGCGGAGTGGTCGAATCTTCAACAGAGGAGTTGGAGAGTCCAACAAAGAAAAGGAACTTCAGACAGAAGCTCCTGATCCACCAGTCGGTCAATCCAGTGATCCTGACCTTTCGAAAAACAATGATGAGATGCTAAATCTCATCCAAAGGAGTGAATATAACATTGTTGATCAGCTGTTACAGACTCCTTCAAAGATCTCAGTATTATCACTGTTACTCAGTTCAGAAGCCCACAGGGAAGCTCTACAGAAAGTCTTGGAGCAAGCCTTTGTGGAACAGGATGTAACAATCAGATAGTTCGATAGCATTGTCTCTACTATCACTTCCTGCAATAATTTGGGATTTAGTGATGAGGAATTACCCGAAGAGGGTCGCCGTCATAACATGGCGCTCAACATTACAGTTAACTGCCAGGACGATGCTTTAGGCAGCGTAATATTAGACACAGGGTCAGTCCTGAATGTTATGCCGAAGTCCACTTTGATGCAATTATCATTCAAAGGCCCTCCGATGAGAATCAACGAGGTCGTCGTCAAAGCGTTCGACAGATCCCGAAAAATAGTTATCGGCGAAGTTGATCTTCCCATAACTATCGGTCCTCACACTTTCCAAGTCACTTTCCAGGTCTTGGACATCCGAGAAACATATAGTTGTTTATTAGGAAGACCTTGGATACATCAGGCTAGAGCGGTCACTTTGACCCTCCATCAAAAGCTAAAGTTCGTTTAGAATGATCAACTTGTCACAGTCTGTGGAGAATAGGTCTTGCTCGTGAGTAACTTATCGTCATCTACTTGTGTAGAACCCGAGGAGGTTATTGGGACGCAGTTCCAAGCGCTGTAGGTGGGCAAGGACAATCAATCCCAAGGAGGAACCTCGATTTCCTCATACAAAGATGCTATCAAAGCAGTCGAGAGTACCGATACAATCGGATGGGGACATCTTGTTATTCCCATTGACAATAAAACAAAGAAGGGTCTTGGTTTTTCCTGTAACCTGTACCCAGACAGCTGCCAGCGATGAAAGTATTCATCCCATTCAGAACTTCTTCCACAGTGGAGGTTTTCTTCACCCAGTGTCTCAAGCAGTACATGCTATTAATGAGGAAGATCCCTCTGACACGGATGAAGAATGGAAGTCCTATCTTAATGAGGACGGTTATATGTCTCAGGAAGAGGTGCCTACGCCATTTTGCTATCCCGCACAGAGTCCGATATTTATGCCATGATCAGATGTCGAAATGATATACGGAGGTTGTGATCCGGAAGGATGTCGTGCTCCGCCAAATTCATTAGAGGAAGACACTCCGATGAAAGACAACTTTGACCACGACTACTATGGCCCAATGGAAGGTCTGCCAATGTGGCAACCTTATCCAGGAGATTTGGGGCAAGAGAGTCAGCCGAACAATGAAAATCAGCTGACCGTCATTGAACAGAATACCTGTGTCCCCACCATGTCATGGGATCAACACTCAGGTCATTTAGAAACTACTCAACATGACGATGAATTCGTAATGTTTGCAGGACTAGAATTCATTAACTATGCTTTTCCCGAGATCAGCATCATCGAGAGGGATGACTCCTCCAGTTCCAAAGAAGTGTGGGACACCTTGGGACAACCGAGTGGAAAATTTGACTATACGGTCAAGTACACCGCTCCCGAAAGCTCTCGTATCAGACTCGAAGATATCCAGCCGAATGGATGGGGAGATACAGCTGAGAGCACAAATGTTATGCAAAATGCAACTGAGGAATTCTCCTACGACAACTCTGCCTGGGAGACAGATTCCAATGATCCTACTCTACCAGAAATCAGTGTTATTTCTGAAGACAAATCGAGGAAGGTGCCAGACTTTGTGATTCACCGAGGAGTTCGCCGCCAATGGGTTGCCGCCAAGGTTCCGAAGATCGTTCATCAGTCAAAGTAATTGCCATCTTTGTTTTAACCTTTCACCCTGCCTAGGTGAAATGGATGTTTTGATAGGGCTCGCTTTCTGTAAATTTTCCCTCTTCGCTCCGCCCAAAGCGACAGAGTTTTGTTTTATAGGGCTGTAGTTTCAAGGATCGACTTGTTCATTAATAAAATAACTTCGTTCTGTAATTTCCGCATTAATTGTTGTTTTCTCTTTTTGCTTTTTCAGAAAATGGTAATCCTAAAAAACAATTAAAAATAAAAATAAGCAGTAAAATAAATACACTGCACACACTCGCATTTTCTCTATCTCTTCTAAACACGAATCATCACGTCATGCAGATTGCTTGTTTTAAACCCCGTTAAAACATACGATCCGATGCCTTCTCCCGACTTTGGGTTCCCGATATTTGAGGCTGAAGAAGAAGTTGACAACAAAATTCCAGAAGAGATCTCCCGACTACTCAGACAAGAGGAAAGGTCCATTGAACCTCACAAAGAGCCGTTGGAAACGATCAATGCGGGTTCGGAAAAAGAGAGAAAAGAAATCAGGATTGGGACACTGCTCAGTCCAACTGCCAGAAAGAGTTTGATGAAGCTTCTCAAAGAATTCCCCGATGTATTCGCTTGGTCCTATCAGGACATGCCAGGGTTGGATACCAGCATCGTGGAACATCACTTACCGTTAAGATCGAAATGTCCGCCAGTAAAGCAAAGGTTAAGACGCACTCACCCGGACATGGACATCAAAATCAAAGAGGAAGTACAGAAACAGATTGACGCGGGTTTCCTCGCCACGTCAGAATATCCTCAATGGTTAGCCAACATCGTACCTGTTCCCAAAAAGGACGGAAAGGTCAGAATGTGTGTTGATTACAGGGATATGAACAAGGCAAGTCCAAAGGACGACTTTCCTTGACCACACATTGACATGCTGGTAGACAGCATAGTAAAGTTCAAAATTTTCTCCTTCATGGATGGATTCTCGGGCTATAACCAGATCAAAATGGCGCCGAAAGACATGGAGAAAACTTCGTTCATTACCCCATGGGGTACCTTTTGTTACAAGGTAATGCCGTTCGGCTTGAAGAACGCCGGAGCAACCTATCAAAGGGCCATGACTACTCTGTTTCATGACATGATACACAAAGAGATAGAGGTATATGTCGATGACATGATTGCAAAAGCTAAGACAGAAGAGGAGCATGTGACCCACCTGTCAAAACTATTCGAGCGTTTGAGAAAATACAAACTCCGCTTGAATCCCAACAAGTGCACCTTCGGTGTCTGTTCGGGGAAACTCTTAGGGTTCATCGTCAGCCAGAAAGGGATTGAGGTTGATCCTGACAAGGTCAAGGCCATTCGAGAAATGCCTTCTCCGAAAACTAAAAAAAAAGTCAGAGGATTCTTGGGACGTTTGAACTACATCTCCAAATTCATATTCCTTATGACCGCCACGTGTGCGCCGATTTTCAAATTACTCAAAAAGAATCAGGCTGGCATTTGGTCAGAAGATTGCCAAACCGCCTTCGACAGTATTAAGGAATACCTGTTGAATCCGCCGATTCTATCACCTCCAGTGGAAGGAAGACCACTGATCATTTACCTCACAGTCCTAGAGGACTCAATGGGATGTGTACTTGACCAGCAAGACGAAACCAAACGGAAAGAGTCTGCCATATACTATCTGAGCAAGAAATTCACCGACTGCGAGACTCGGTACACGATGCTTGAGAAAACTTGTTGCACTTTGGCTTGGGCAGCCAAACGTCTTCGCCAATACATGATTCGTCACACTACTTGGTTAATCTCCGAAATGGATCTAATCAAGTATGTCTTCGAAAAGCCTGCTCTCACGGGAAGGATTGCCCGTTGGCAGATGGTATTATCAGAATATGACATAGAGTACCACGCTCAGAAAGCCGTTAAGGGGAGTGTTTTAGCCGATCATTTGGCTCATCAACCGATTAACGATCAAGAACCAATTGGGTTTGACTTCCCAGACGAAGATGTCATGTATCTAAAAATGAAAGATTGTGATGAACCGTTACCCAGTGAAGGGCCAGAACCAGGTTCCCAATGGGGACTTATCTTTGACGGAGCAGTTAATCATTATGGAAATGGAATTGGGGCAATCATTGTTACCCCTCAGGGTACCCACATTCCTTTCACCGCAGGCTCACGTTCAAATGTACGAACAACGAGGCCAAATACGAAGCTTGTATTATGGGTCTCGAAGAAGCGATTGATTTAAGGATCAAAAACTTGGACGTATACGGAGATTCAGCCTTGGTTATCGATCAGATAAAAGGAGATTGGAACACATACCAATCAGGACTGATTCCTTACAAAGACTATACAAGAAGGTTGTTACCTTTCTTCAACAGAGTCGAGTTTCATCAAATCCCTCGTGATGAGAATCACATGGCTGATGCATTAGCCACTCTCTCTTCCATGATTAGTGTAGGTCAACGGAATGACCTACCTAAGATTGACATAATGCGCCATGAAAGGCCCGCTTACATCTTCACGATTGAAGCAGTCATAAACGACAAACCTTGGTATCACGATATCAAATGATTCCTTCAGAAACAAGAGTACCCACCTGGGGCGTCTAGAAAAGACAGGAAAACCCTCAGAAGATTGGCTGGAAACTTCTTCCTGAGCGGTGACACTCTTTATAAGAGGAATTTTGACTTGGTCTTGCTCCGATGCGTAGACAGACCAGAAGCAGACATGCTTATGAAAGAAATTCATGAAGGATCCTTTGGCACTCATGCCAACGGACACACAATGGCGAGAAAAATTCTGAGAGCATGGTATTACTGGTTGATCATGGAATCCAACTGCTACAAGTACATAAGGAGGTGTCACAAGTGTCAGATATACTCCGACAAAATTCATGTACCGGCGTCGCATCTCAAAATTCTTTCTTCCCCATGGCCTTTTTCCATATGGGGAATCGACATGATTGGTTTGATCGAACCCAAGGCTTCAAACGGACATTGGTTCATCCTGGTAGCCATTGACTATTTCACCAAGTGGGTCGAAGCAGCGTCGTACGCTAATGTAACCCAACAAGTGGTGGTCCGATTTATCAAAAATAATATCATCTGCCGTTATGGTGTTCCAAGCCAGATCATTACTAATAATGGATCTAACTTGAACAACAAGATGATGAAAGAGTTGTGTGCAGAGTTCAAGATCGAACACCATAACTTATCTCCCTACCGGCCTAAGATGAATGGAGCGGTAGAAGCGGCTAACAAGAACATCAAGAGGGTCGTTCAAAAGATGGTTGTAACCTACAAAGACTGGCACGAAATACTACCCTTTGCTCTTCACGGTTATCGAACATCTGTCCAAACTTCAACAGGGGCAACCCCTTTCTCTCTAGTATATGGCATGGAGGCAGTTCTCCCCATAGAAGTAGAGATCCCATTAATTCGGGTATTGATGGAAGCTAAGCTTACAGAAGCTGAATGGTGTCAAAGTCGACACGACGAATTAAACCTGATCGAAGAGAAGCGAATCACGGCACTATGCCATGGTCAGTTATATCAGTAGAGAATGAAGAAGGTGTTCGACAAAAAGGTCCGACCTCGTGTCTTCAGAAAAGGAGACCTCGTGCTCAAGAAGATACAATCGTTTCTCACTGACTCTCGGGGCAAATGGACCCCAAATTATGATGGCCCCTATGTGGTCACGAAAGCTTTCTCAGGCGGTGCCTTGAGACTTACAACCATGGACGGAGAGGAATTTGCCTACCCCACGAATGTTGATGTAGTTAAGAAATACTTCGCTTAAACTAAAAAAAAAAATCATCCCGATGGATTGGAAACATCATAGTACAATCCAGGCAAAAATTAGGGATAATGGCAAGTAACTATGTTCAACAGAGGCAAATCCCTCAGCAGCAGTTACATCATCCATCGGAGGAAAACTCCAGTTAAGGTCATCTTCGACAGAAGCTCAGGATGTCCCAAATTCAAAGTTGGTAGAAGGATAATGGTCGTTATGTTTCAACGTAGCCCTTTTCCCTTTAAATTACCATTTTCAAACTTTGTAAATACTCTTTGGAATCACGCGTTTGGCTGATCTCCATCTTATCAATAAAATTTGAGCCCTTGTGCTTTTGTTTGTAATTCTTATTTGTTTTAGCTTTACAGAATGGCGTTTTAATATGATTAGCGATTCTTGAAATGAAACAAAAATGAATTTACTTGTTAAAACTTTTTCTGCTTTTAAATTAAAGATGGCAATTGCTTTTGACTGTTGAACATCGAAAGAACGTCGATTGCGTCTCCAAAGGCGTTTGAATTTCAAAGTGCAAAATCAAAGTACTCCTTCTAGGCCAGTACGCCTGAACGAAGGATCAACTGTATGAGATGTGGCTTTACCATCTGATACTCTCGGCCGAGTTCTTATCTCTTAAGCCCGATCAACGGTATTCCCCGCAGGGATTATCTCTCCTAACCAAGGTAGAATTGCTACTTTCTTGAACTAAGTGATACCTTTCATCTCCAGCAGTGGCCGAGTATCCAGTCGTGTTCATCCTTCAGTCTGTGTGTTGTGTCAAGTCTTTGTCAGCATATACATACATACATCATGCATTTTACTTGCATTCGCATTCATATTGCATCACTATCACTCTAGTCGGTCTTATCCCCTTGTGATAAAAGTCTTCTTAATCGAGTTGTCAGTTCTTGCCTCGTCAGGATACGCCGCGTTTGAACAATCTCGCCTCCAGTGTATCTCTGGATTAGAGTCGGCACTCGACCACTTTGATAACTTGGACCTCTGAAAAGCCAGAGAAGCTTTCTACAAATGTCACTCTTCGCCATTGAAGATGATATCCTTGCTTTCCTGGATTAAAGAAAAATCCCCAGAGAAAGCCTCATAAGCAGAGATTTGGCAGTACAGCTGCCTTTCTCCGAAAGACCGCTGATGAAAAGGTCATCGACACCTCAAAATTGGAGCCCATCATATGACATTTCTCTGGGAAGATCCTGAGAAAAGTATGATGTAAGACCCCAAGCAGAAGCAGTCTCTCAAGAGACTCATTTTCCCCAAATAGAGTCGACAAATGGCGTCTCCAACAGAGAAGTTTGTGCACCTCTACAACTCAGACGATTGGGTTCTCCAGCGAGTCTAACGTCAAACTTTTTCCCATCAAATGGCATCTCCCCAGGAAAATCCGGTGAGAAGTTTGAGGAAAACCGCTACAAATAGCGTCCCTTGTCAATAAAGTTTATTGACAAAAGAAACTAAGACCAACTCCTTGGTAGGAAACCAGGATCGAGGGGAAGTTTACTTCAGAAAATGAGACCAGTTCCTTGGTAGAAAACTAGGATCGAGGGGAAGTTTAAATCAGAAACTAAGACCAGTTCCTTGGTAGGAAACTAGGATCGAGGGAAAGTTTACTTCAGAAACTGAGACCAGCTCCTTGGCTGAAGACCAGGATCGAGGGGAAGTTTACCTTTTCTAAGCATCATTGCTTAGCAAAAGAAGATGAATGCGATCTGCCATTCATAGCCATCAAAATTTAGGGTATTCCGATATTTAATCCTCTTGTACCCCGAATACCCGAATACCTTCGTCATACACACCTTCGGGTCCAAGAAGATTAAATAGGGGCATCTGTCATACCCCAAATTTTGACCACTGAGATTTCCCATCATTGTGCAAATCATCATCACAATATGGATGAACCATCATGCCTCATCAAATGCCTCAAGGGTTGTTGGGCATTCACTACAATCAAAATTATGGTTTTAAGCCCTCTCTGAGTGCTTAGACAAAGGATCAATCAAGGAATGACATGATCTTCAACTTGTCTAACCTCTCAAACATCCATAATGGATCAAAGGTACTCCCAATTCAAGGATTAAGCATAAGGCTGCTCCCTTCTAGGTGGATCAAGTCTCAAGATCGACAGTGTCACCAAATTAGGGTTTTGGTCGACCAGGGCCTCCAGATGGAAGTTTTTCATCTGGGCACAAGCCAATGATCCAAAACATAACCTAATATACTCCATGGAACCTCATGGACCCAATCATCAAGTCAATTTGACCTCAGGGGATGCATACATCAAAAATCAGGAATTATGGTTTCTTGACCTAATTCACCCCTAAGTTGACTTTTGGGACAAATCATGAACCAAGAACTCAAGACATGATTTAAGGGTCTCTAATATACCATATTGATCCATTTGGAACAATGGATTAATCCAAGAAGCTTGACCAACAAGTCTCAATTTCATCTGCACCACAATTAGGGTTTCGCGAGGAAAGTCAACTGTAACTTTGATTTTTGACCAGGACATGCTCCCAAACCCTAAGACATGATTCAATATACCCTATGACACCCATGGAACATGTCCATCAAGTTTTATTTAGGTCAAGGACATGATTTCCTGAAGAATTGCACAGTTTGGAATTCATCTGATAAAAAGTCAACTGTGCACAAAAGTCAACTTTGACTTTTTGAGATTTTTCACCAAAATGGATTTTTAACCCTAAAATGATGTTAATGTATGATTTGAATCATCATTCATCAAGAAAAATCAAAGAAAGTGGGATAACTTGTAAAAGGGGTAACCATAAAAACTTAGAAAAATTTCTAAGTTATGGAAAAAGTGACATTAATGTGCCAACTTTGGAGGACCATAACTCCTAAACCACAAGGCCATTGTTCCCCATTCAAAGCTTGATTTGTAGATCACATTGCCCTCAACAAAAGCTTCATACTGACCTATGTCCAAATTCCTCATGGATTTTGAGTTATGGAGTGATCAAAATCAAGAAAAGTCACTTTGTTCCAACAATTAGTGAAAATTTCACTAAGTCAGAATCTGCCTTACTTTTTTTTCCAAATGTAGGGAGATTTTTCACTTGGATCCAAAAGGTATCGAAATCAAATATGATCAGACAGTTATTGTATCATATAAGGGCTTTCCAAAATGTCCAAGAACATTACCAAATTCAATTTGAGCCATGAGATATGACATTGGCAAGTTGCCTTGCTGAAATCTGCCAAGGCAAGGCAGATTTTTGCACTTTTGGTCGATTTGTCAAAATCAGCGAAATCCAAATGCTCCTATCCACTTGGACACCTCTGAGGATCGAATCTAAAGGGGACAATCACTGAGCCAGGCCTCCAAAGTCTTTGGAACAAGAAATAGCATGTTGAACCTAGAATTGCCAAAATAGGGACAAGACTCCAATTTTGGATTAGAGCATTCAATGGAAGCATCAAGGTGGCATGAACTGAGCTCTTAGCAACTGAATTCAGTCAAGACTTATCCAATACCAAGGGGACCAGCAGCCTGTGCCCTAACCTCTAGTTAATGGCTAGAGGAGACTTGGATTTTCATTTGCCAACATTGGCCAAACCTACTCAGTAGTTGCCATTCACTATTCCTTGCAAAACAAACTTGCTCTACTATAAATAGAGCTCAATTGTGATCAGTTTAAGTACACCAAAGGCCTACAACACTTGCCTTTCTCAAAAACCACTTCTCACTCTCAAAAATGCCTTTCTTAGCAAGTCACTATCGGGTTTTTCATTAGAGAGCAATTCCACTCAAACCAATCACACACACACCTCACATACATCATATAGAAGTGATCCAAATACTCACATAACATCTGGAACACCAAAATAAAAAAATCACCAGCCAGTTGCTCAAGTTCTTGACAGATTTGCAATTGGGGTACCATCTCAAGTTCTAGAACATTTCAATCCATTCCAAGCATTCATACAAACTCCATGGCACCTAGGGAAGCTATCCAGATTATTAGAACCTAGTTGTAACACCTCCAACACAAAACACGATCACCAGCTGCAAGAGGTAAGCATGAGCTCTTCTAACTCTATGATCCATGCAATTTTTGCTGCATAATAATTTGGCCATATGTTCATAATCATGCATGGAATGTTTTCCCTCAATAAATTGCATTATTTGAATCGTGTGTGAAATTTCTGAACCTTCATGCAGAAATTAGGGTTCTTGAGGTTTCTCTTTGATTTCTTATTCCATGTTAAAAATAAATGAAATTAAAGACCATAGACATGATCGTGAGGTTAAAACGAGTTGATTGATATGTAGATTGCATGATATAATCAAGTATTAAGTGAGATTGGATAGAAAATGCAAATCTGGGAAACTCAGAACACGCGCGTGTTCTAGCCTTTGTTCTTGGTGCCATTTTCAAATATTTGAATATTTGAATTTTGTGATTTTATTTTATTGATTCAAAAATTAATTTCTCTCTGAGTTTTAATGATTTTGAGTTGATTATATTTTTAATAATTCACAAAAATGTTGAAATATTTTATTTTCCCAAAAAATCCCAAAAATATTATTTATTTCATATAATTGATATTTTTGCAAAGAATTAATATTTTAATTGTTTTTGACATTTAAAATATTTTTCCCTCTTGATTTTGAAAAAATTAATGCCTTCTAATTATTTTGTAGGTCAATACTTAATTTTTAAAGCATTAATCCAAGATCACAATTTGTTTTCCATATGTTAAACAATTTTGATCGTTTTAATTGAATTTTTATTTAATTAAAACACATTTTGAAAACAAATTAGGGTTTTTGGATTAATTCAACCCTCACAAATCATTTTCAAAACTTTTGGGCCTCTAATTGAGTGTAAGACCCAATCCTTTTTTTGACCAAATCATTTTGGGCCTCAGTGCATTGTATAAGTCCCGATACCGTCAAAAACAAACGGCGCGATCGTCGCCCTTTTGAAAAATAACAATTGGGCCTCTCCTTGAGCTATAAGACCCATTCAAAAATTTTGGGCCTCTAATAGAGTGTAAGACCCAACCCCCTTTTAACAAAAACAATTTTGGGCCTCACTTATTGTATAAGTCCCTCTGCGTTAAAAAAAAACCTCGGCGCGATCGCCATTTTTAACGAAAAATCAATTGGGCCTACCCTCGTGTTATAAGCCCTACTCTTTTTCTTTAAACCTTTTGGGCCTCTTGAGAAAGTGTAAGACTCATCCCTTTGTACAGAAAACCTTTTTGGGCCTCAGTCACTTGTATAAGTCCCTCTGTACAAATTCAAACAGTGCGCTCACTGATAAAACCCTGGGCCTCTCCTTGAGTTGTAAGCCCCAAATCTTTCTTTTTCAAAGCACTTTCTCCTTTGATTTTGAATATACAGTTGTTTTCAATCTTTCTTTGTTGAACAACTAACCAAACAGCATGGAAGCTCTACAACCGAGTAAGCGTTTATACGCTTTCATTTACCGCTTTCATATACATATACCTGTATTGTGGGGCTGTTTCGGTGTAAGTCTTCTTTCGTAAACTCATATCAACTGTGTAATAATAGTATAGATATTTAGAGTTTCCCCGACAACTACGTCTAGCATTAAGCCCGTTGATCACTCTTAAATAGTCAAAACTAGATCCCCATAGGATTACCAGACACAGTCTTCCCTCCTCTTGGGGTTAAACAATATGGAGATATGAAAGGCTGCATTCTCGGTGAACCCTTTAATAGACTGTCACTCGTAGAAGTTGTCAAAGAAACTCTATTTCCCAGAGATGGTCTTTTCTCCGTGAATGGCATCTCTTGAGTTTCTTCCAAATTCTCGAACTTTCCTGGCTTGATCTATTTTCAGTGAATGGCATGTCTTGAATTTCTCGGGGTTTGGGGACCCACGTGCTTCTTAAAAGTACTTGTCAAGAAAATCTACTCCCCAGAGATGATCTTTTCTCCGTGAATGGCATCTCTTGAGTTTCTTCCAAATTCTTGAACTTTCCTGGCTTGATCTATTCCTCGTGAATAGCCTACCTTGAATTTCTCGGGGTTTGGGGACCCAGCGGCTTCTTAAAAGCATCGGTCTCCTCTTGGGCATCGTACAAGGACCCACAGGCTTCCTAAAAGCATCCCCGCCTCCTCTTGGGCTTAGTACAAGGACCCGTCGGTACTTAGAAGTATTCACAGCCTCATCTTAGGCTTCGTATAATGATCTCTTCCTCCGGGAATGATAGCCTCCTCTTGGGCTTCGTACAAGGACCTCTCGGCTTCTTAAAAGCTTCCAGCCTCCTCTTGGGCTTCGTACAAATTGTCCCGACGACCTCCTAGAGGTATAGGAACAGAACTTAGTCATCTTCATAGAACAGTCCTTTCAAAGAGTCTACTACTGTTTCTCAAAACATAGTACAAAAGATGAAACTCTAGACTTGGACAGTCTAATTTCCTTGAGTCTCAAAGACACTCTCAAGCACCCTTCAAGAATAGGAAGGAAACCCGTAGACTCGGACAGTCTCAATACCCTTTGGATTTCCCGTTTCCTCAAAGACAAGGAAATATCCCTGATCCTCGAATCAAATCCTTAAGTACAACATTGCTCATATAAGAACTGATTTTCTCTTTTAAAATCAGTATATTGGACCTGTCACTCAACTGAAACAGTCATACTAGCCTCCTCTTGGGCTTTGTACAATGATTCTCCCCAGCGGAGCTAACAATTTTAGCCTCCATCTTGGGCTTCGTACGAGATACAAAAGACTCCCTCATTGAGTCAAACAACGTTTAGCCTCTCTCTCGGGCTTTGTACGAGACACATAAGAGACTCCCTCTTTGAGTCAAAAATCTTTTAGCCTCCATCTCGGGCTTTGTACGAGATACAAAAATACTCTCTTGTTGAGTATAAAATATCCTCTTGTAGGATCAAAACCTTTTAGCCTCTCTCTTGGGCTTTGTATGAGACACATATTAGCCTCCTCTTAGGCTTTGTATAAGAAAACCACTGGTTGATCCAATCAACCTTTTAGCATCAAAGCTGTGCCTCGTTCATAGTACACAAACATCAACAACTCCTTCCCCTTCATCTAATTGCTGTAAGCGGCAAGCCTCTGGATCATCTACATCCATGCCACTGTCCCTCTTTTAGCATGAGAAATTCCTAAGGAAAGATAGCATTGCTCTACACTGAGTTAAAGTCTTCTCCTTTAGGTTGAAAATCCCCTATAAAGGAAATTATGGCATTGCCGGATTCACATATCTCGGTTAAAGTAATTCTCCTTTGTAAACAGTTGTGACATACAACCCCCTCTTTAGAGATGACAAATTCTCTCTAAAGTCAACACCCTTTTAGCTTCACATCTTGGGCTTTAAACAAGATACAAATAGACCTTCAGCTTCATATCTTGGGCTTTGAACAAGATACAAACTACCTTTCGCTTCACGTCTTGGGCTTTGAACAAGACACCCAAACAATAATTTCCTCCCATAGATTAATAACTTAATTTAATTACCTAATTAGGATAAATATTTAGATGTTTTTAAATTTTTTATTATTTTCATGATAAATAATTTTATATATCTGAAATAATTTATTTGAGGAAATGGGGATTTTATTTTATTAGGGGTTTAGGGATGATTTTTGGGTTGGGTTTTAATGGGTATATTTAAAAATGTTTGGGTTTATACTTTTAAAAAATAGGATTTAAAATTCTTTTATTTTGGGATTATGTCAAAAATCTTTTAAATTGGAATATTTTGGGGATTTAGTTTGCTATGTTGCTTAGTAAATAGCATTTTTTGGGTTTTATTAAATTACTTGGGGGATTTGAGGATCTTGTTATTTTAAATAAGGGATACAAGAGGGATTTTAAGGATTTAAAATTTGGGATAAAACTCTTGGTCCGAGAGCCTAAATAAGGGATAAAACTCTTAGGTTCCAAGAGTATAAATAAAGGCCAAGGGATTAAGGGATAAAACTCTTTATCTAGGAGTATAAATAATAGATTTCTATGGGATAAAACTCTTGATATCCGAGAGTATAAACATTGGATTAGGGATAGAACTCTTGATATCCGAGAGTATAAACTAATGGATTAGGATTTTTGGGATAGAACTCTTCATCCGAGAGTATAAATAATGGATAAGGTTTTTAGGGATAAAACTCTCCGTCCGAGAGTATAAATAAGGGATAAGGGATAGAACTCCTTGTCTAGGAGTATAAACAATAGACTAAGGGATAGAACTCCTTATCTAGGAGTATAAATAATAGATTAAGGGATAGAACTCCTTATCTAGGAGTATAAATAATATATTAAGGGATAGAACCCTTTATCCAGGAGTATAAATAGTGGATTGGGTTTGGGATTAGGGTTAGGAATATGATTAGGGGGTAGGAATAGGGGAGGTGAACTACGATTACTCTGATCCTTCAAATTGAAGGTACGTAGGCATAGGGTTGTCAACCCTAGCGAGTAGAATAATAAAAAACTTAGGATTCTTTTGTAAATAAAGGAAAAGACAACAAACAAACATACCCTAAAATCTAAGGAGGATCCCATTGAGTACAATGGAAGTAAGGGGTGCCTAACACCTTCCCCTCACTTAACGGACTCCCGAACCTTAGGAATCTCTACCCTTAGGATTAGGATTTTAGGTTTATCATTTATTTTCCTTAAAAAATATGGTGGCGACTCGAATATTTTTGCCGGCCGCGACAGAGTCGGTCACTTTTCAGACTCTCTTGTTGAGTCAATCACCTTTTCAGACTCTCTTGTTGAGTCAATCACTTCCTCATACTCTCTTGTTGAGTCAATCACATTTCAACACTCTCTTGTTGAGTAAACCTTTTCAGCCTCAATCTCGGGCTTTGTACAAGACATATAAAGATACTCTCTTGTTGAGTCAATCCTTTTTCATGCCTCATCTTAGGCTTTGTATAATGATTTCCCCTAGCAGGAGATAGCCTCCTCTTAAGCTGTGTAGAATAATTTCTCCAGCTTGTTCAGCCACAATCCTGGGCTTTGTACAGGATAGATAAAAGCACTCTCTTGTTGAGTCAAACCCTTTTAGCCTCAATCTTGGGCTTTGTACAAGACATAAATCTCCATCTCTTAAACTGGGGACATATGTCTTCCCCAGCCGAGTAATTTCCTCCCAGCCTTCGTTTAGGCTTTGAGGAATGATTTCCCAAGCAAAGTCAAACTCATTTCCGCCTCCATCTTGGGCTTTGTATAAGACACATAAAAATACCTCACCAGAGTCAGTTAAATTTCCCATTTCAGCCTCAATCTTGGGCTTTGTACAAGACACATACAAACCTCCCCGGCGGAGTCAAAATCACTTTTAGCCTCAATCTTGGGCTTTGTATAAGACAGATAGAACACTTTCCCCAGAAAAGTCAAACTTCCAGCCTCCTCTTAGGCTTTGTATAATGACATCCCCAAAGAGCCAAATCTCTTTCACCCTACTCTTAGGATTTGTATAGAAACTTCCCCAGTGGAGTCAATCAACCTCTTAACTTCAACCTTGGGCTTTGATCAAGACACACAAAAATCAACAATCCCCTCAGAGGAAGTCTAATCCCTCTTTAGAGATGACAAGTTCTCTCTCAGTCAAACTTCTTTAGCTTCAATCTTGGGCTTTGAACAAGACACAAATAAATAACCTTTTAGCTTCAATCTTGGGCTTTGAACAAGACACCAAATATCTTTTTCCTCCCTCAGAATAGGAGGAACTACGATTGTTCTGATTTCCCTGTTTTGTTTAAACGGGAATACGTAGGTATAAGATTGCGAAATCTTAGCGAGCATACCAATCAAAACTTAGGTCCAGTAACTTACCAAAAACATCGAAAAACCCGAACATCAACAAAAACTCACTCACTCATACTTCCCAAGAAACTTTCCCAACCTATTAACGGATAAACACCATCAAGTATAAAGCGAAACCTAAAGCTAATATCTTGTGGATAACCACATATAGGATGGGCAATTGACAACTCCCTATTGTATAACCTGACCCTGGACCCCCCAATCTCTCTAAAAGCGTTTGTTCAATTAAACAATCGCGTGCAAGGTTAGTTTTAGATAGCTTCCATTTCCCTTCCAGCTTCACGGGATAAATAAGAAATCAGAAAGTAGCACCCCCTCCTCTTCATTGCGGTGAGGAAAACCCAGCGATAAGGTGGTCGCGTCACCAAAAAAAATCGCTCGCTACACTAAGGCATTGAGTGTTTGTTGTTTCAACATTCACCTTGAATGTACCGTTTCTCCTCAGTGTTGACTGCATAATCAACTTATGGTCACAATTGTTAGACAATATGCTTATATCTAGAGGGGATGAATAGATCACAAATTAAAAATCAATTTTTTGGAAAAAAATTATTTTCAAAAGTTTTATGGCACAACAGAAATAACTCGAATCGAATCGTCTAACCGAACATCTATCGAAAAGCTCGGATACGCGTAAATATACATAAACGTATGATAATGAACACAAATTGTTCAACAACAATTAATCACAAATAATCAAATGTTATATTGTACGTAGAGCTTATTCCCAATGATCAAAACACACAAAAACAAAATAATGCAATTTATTGAACACTTTGTGTGCAATCGATATTGTTTGGAAATTTACTTTGTTTTGTTGATCTTAAAAACCAATCACAATCAAACGGATTATGATTATATCAACAAAACCTAATTCAAAATGTAATAAAAAAATAATTCCCAAACGAATTGATCAAACGAACAATGAATTCAATAATTTGCATACACAAAATAAAGAGAGAGAGAGAGAGAGACACACACACACACACACACACAGACAAAGAGAGTACACAAGGACTTGTTTAGAAAGTTCCCCGATCAGACTCGCTATGGGTGCGTCTGCCCTCAATTCAAATTCGAATTGAGATAATTGCAATTAACCTTACTTTGCCTAAAGTGTATATACAAGAGATGAATAACTCTAGCCCTACAAACCCTAGGTTTGTTGTTGATTCTACCACCTCCAAAGCCCTTGATCAAAGATTGATCAAGTCATCAAAAAAGTCGCTTCAATTCACCAGTTGTTGCTACTACCTTCCAAGACACTTCTTATCTGAAGGTTTTCACTCGGTTGAATTAATTCTAAACGCACACTTGTTGAAACTAAATATTTACCAACACGATCCACCATCTCACACTACTCCCTTGCAAGGCACCCCTTGTCCCAAGGCTTTCACTTGATTGAATCCAAATTGCATATTATTTTCCAAAACCTTCAAATCCTTAATGCGTTGAAGGAAAACCCCAACTTGGTTTTCTTATTTTAAACCCTCAAAGAACTCAACCCAATTTTCTCGGTACAACAACCGAATTGTGTGTTATCAATCATAAACTAGATGGTCACCCAATCAAAAAATGATTATGTGTAGTTTGATTATATGTATGCATAGAAGAGAGGTTGAAGATGATGAGTATGCTTTGAAATTCTGGTTTCATGTAGGTTTTACTCTAGAACCTTACTAGAAATGATGCAAGTATAAAGTATTTATAAGTATGAAAGTTTGGAAGCAAAAGGAATGCAGAAGAATGGAAAAAATTGTGATTTTCGGAAAAATGCCTCAAATGAGTCGACCTATGAAAGTTATAGGTCAACCTATGAAGGTATTTGCGTCGACCTATGAAGGTCTTAGGTTTACCTATGACGGTCTTGTGTCGACCTTGTGTCGACCTATATCAGTCAGAACATGGACAGAACCTACAGGCTTCAATATTGGAGCATGCGTGTCGACCTATGCATTCTATGTGTCAATTTATAGAAGAAAAGTTTCTTCTATATGTCGACCTATAGTCGTATGTGTCGACACATACTATAATTCACTTCATAAAATTTGTTTTCAATGCAATTTTTGATGTATGAACTTTTCCAAAACATTTTAATGTTTCATAATGTTAAGATGCACATATAGAATCAGAGGATACCATCTAATTACATTAACGCTAAAGAATCCTAGTTATGACATCATGCAAAATACATCTAACGGAAAGCTGCACTCACAACAATCATACAACTTTAAGAGATTGTCGTTCATGGTTATTGAAAACACTTTTTCAAGCAACTGGCTTACACTCATCAGATTTCTATTCATGCCAGGAACATACCATACATCCTTGATCAGTACAATTTTTCCATTCTTAAATTTTACTTTGACATTTCCCATTCCTTTGGTATTTAGATACTCATCATCAACACATCTGATCTTGGTCTTTCTACAAGAGTCAAAATTAACTAGTCATTGCTTGTTTTCAGTTAGGTGATTTGAGCAGCTGGTGTCCATATACCACCAGTCCACCATTTTTCACCTTCATTCTCAAATGCCATCAATAGCACAAGTTCATCCTCATAATCTCCTTTGGCTATGTTGGCTTCTTCACCTTTTCTTTCCTTTTTAGACCAACAATCAACATCAAAATGGAAAAACTTGTTATAGTTGTAGCACCGAACCTTTCTCTTATCAAACTTCTTTTTTTCCTTCTGAACATTTTTACGTTTCTTTTCATCTTGATTAGAGAGTTCTGACTTCTGAGCACCACCATCATTCTTTTTCTTATTCTCTAGCCATGCTTGCTTCTTGTTCTTCTTGACAAAAGAAGCTTTCAAAGTCTATTTTGTTTCCCTTTCAGAGTTTTTTTTAGTCAGACATAATTCTTGTGTCTCTAAAATACTCTGCTGTCTTTTGAGTATTCTATGACTACAACTATGTAATAAAACTGAGGAGTAAGTGATCTTAATACCTTTTCAATTATTACTTATTCACTGAGCGTTTCTCCATAAGACTCCATCTCATTCGTGATCACAATCACTCTGGAGATGTAATCAGGCACCTTCTCATTGTTCTTCCTGCTGAGATTCTCGTATTGCTTGTGTAGGGACTACAAGTTTACTTTCTTCACCGATGTGTCACCACCAAAGCACCGCACAAGTGTATCCCACGCCACCTTTGTCGTCATCGAGTCGACAATCTTCTCAAACACCTTTGTATACACACACTGATAGATATAGAACAATACCTTTCGATCCTTCTTTATTGTTTCATGTTGCGCACTTCTTTGCGCTTCTGTTATGTTTTCTACTATCGGCGTGTAACCATCATTGACAAGCTCAATCACATATTGAGTGTCAAACAACACACGCATCTGAATCGACCACTGATTCAAATTCTTTCCGTCGAATACTGAAAGTTTTGTATTCAAGCTACTGTTTCTCCAGTTCATCTCCGTTTTTGTGCAAATCGATCAATTCTCACCAACACTCATGTTTCTCAATCCCTGAGAATCAAGATTGAGATTATCTTCGATTTCAACCTTTAATTCAATGTGAATTTGAGGAACCAAATCAATCACACACCTCACATAAACTCGTGTTTCCCTGTGAATCAAACCATACTCTGATACCAACTATTGGAGTTAACAATGAAACTCCATTGATGCACAAGAAGAAGATGATGATGAAGATTAAAAGAATTACACACACACACACACACACACACACACACACACACACACAGAGAGAGAGAGAGAGAGAGAGAGAATGGATTTTTTTCAATTTCAACAAACTCAATTTCTCTCTTTCTTTTTCTTAATTGTAACTAATTTTCAATTATATATAGTAACTAAAACTTAAATGCCAATCTACTATCAATCTATTAAAAATAGATTGCATGCATTGCCTCATTTCCCCATCCACCAAAAAATTATTACACTACATTATGGATAAATTGGTAATTAACAAATGTCTCAATTAATTTTCAATCATCACTCTATTTACATGTCAAGTGTCAATCTTTCTTATACACTCATTCTCTCTTCATTCAATTTTCAAACTCCCTCCCATTTTTTTCTCACACTTTCTCACTTTCATTTTAATTTTTTTCTTTATTTATTTATACCACTAAAAATATTAATAATCTATTTTTTAATTTTAATAAAATAACACTAAATATTTATCTCATGGGTCATTATCAACACAATATCTATTTTATTTTAATCAGCTATTATCTTAATTTAAGAGACAGAATCTTTATTTTTAAATATTAATCTTTTTTTCTTTTTTCATTTCATGGTTCTTTTTTTTATATATATAATTATTAAATACAATTAAATTTGTATGATTATTGTTCATTTTACAATTAAGTAAATTATTTTAAATTTTGCATTTGTATCTAAATACATTTATATCGCATCAAATAATTTTTTTATCTCACGGGTCAATATCGCATCAAAATTTTCTTTTTTGTCTTTCTTTATCTCACGAATCATTTTTTTCGTTTTGCATCATTATTTAATACAATTGAAATTGTATAATTATTTTTCATTTTACAATTAAATAATTAATTTCAATTTTACATCTATATATAAATACATTTTATATTGTATCAAATAAACTTTTTATTTCACGGATCACTATAAACACAATACGTATTTTATTTTAATCAATAATTATCTTAATTTAAAAAATAAAATCCTTATTTTAAATATTAAATATTCTATTTTTTTTATCTCACGAGTCCCTTTTTTTTATATTTTATTTTAATTAAATTTACATAATTATTGTTCATTCTAAAATTAATAACTAATTTTACATTTAAATAAGTATGTGAATATATTTTATATTTTATTAAATTTATACATATATTGACATATATTTAATATTATATTAAATAATTTTACTCATGTGGAAGCACATATATCGTATTAGTAAAATAAAACTGAAATCAAAACACTTCAAATTACATTTAACATATTTTTATTATTTTTATTAGCTATAAATATGGAGGAGTAGAATGCTTACATCAAAATAGAGTAGATGCCTTTGGATTTATAATTAGAGAGGTAATGTAGATGAGGTGAGCATGACAGCAGACTCAACACGGAAGAAGTGTAGCAGCCGCCAAATTTGACTATATCTTAGAAAACGTTCAAAAGTGGACAAAATGACAAATTGGGGAAGAATTGGAGATAAATAGCCCAAACACCTATGAGTCATAGGGTGTCTTTTGATTCACAAAATAGAACAGTCCTATTTGAAGTGTAACTCATTGGGGTGGACAATCGGTCCGTTACGGTTGGTTTCGGGCTCAAAACTTAAATCTGACATAAACTACGGTTTCATTTTTATGGTTAAATATTGACCGATAAAATTTCGGTTTTTGTCGGATTCGGTTAAGTCGGTTTGGCGGTTAAGTCGGATCGGTTTAGTCGATTTAATATTTATTAGAAAAAAATTATAAAAATGATTTTTTTATTATTTTTGTATAAAAAATATTAAATTTTTAGAATAAAACTATTTTTTTAATAAAAATTATTATTACGGAATAATATTTTTAATATTATTTGACATTAATTTTGATCATTATCGTACTTTAACCGATAAACTAAATAATATACAAAATTTTATATTACATATCTTGTATTTTTTGGAGTATACAATGCAATCATCAATTTATAAAAATGATAGTATCCTGCAATATTATGAATCTCATTTTTATAGTGAGTTATTCATACAGTAATAAAAATAAATAAAAAATATATTAATTAAGTTCGGTCGGTTTCGGTTTTCGTCAGATCCAAAATTAGCATCCGAGCCCGACCGAAACAACCCTATACTATCCAAATTAAGCAATCGAATCAACCCGACATTCAACCCGACCCGATTCATTTGCACAAAAGAGACAATAGGTCGGTCGATTTTAATCGGTCGGTTCAAATTTGTCCACCCCTATAACTCATCAAAAGATTAAGTGAAACATCATTTTAAAAAATTAAACATCATCAAACTTGACTATATGGATAGAGGATCAAAATAGTTTAAAGTCCTATTTAAGTAATGTTTGGTTTTTAAGAAAATAATTCGATATATTGATTTTAATGAAAAAAAATAATATTATTTATTTAAATATTTTTATTAAATATAGTTGATAAAGTTATTAAATAAAATGAAAGTTAGTGAATAGAGATATGACAATAAAAAAATAATAATAAATAATGAATTGATAATGTAAATAGATAATTAGTTTAAGATTAAAAAAAAGTGCAAATAAAATATTTTTTTATGAAACGGAGGTCGTACATAATAGTTCAAGATAAAATTTTATTTTCTATTATGTGTTGCATAATAAATACACTAAATCATTTTTTAACTATACTTTATTTTGTGTAAAAAACTATACAGTACTTTATTTGAAATGGGATAAAGCCAACATATGTCCTAAGAGCATAGGTAAATCTATAAATAAAAAGTTTGTATTGAAAGTATAATTTTTTTGAAACTTGTGTATTGATTTTATTAAAAATTAAAAATTAATTTTATATTGTATTTTTCAATACAAACTAGTAACTAACCCGTGCGTTCGCACGGACATGTCTCTTCGAGGATTTTATGTTATGGCCGCGTAATTGTTAATCAATTTAAAAAAAGAAATTGTAAAATTATAAAAATAGATATAATTTAAATTAAAAAGTTGTATGGGTGATATAAGAAATTGTCGAGAAACTTGTAGTATTCAAATTTAATCAAAATTAAAGTTGCGATCGTTTATAACAATAATAATTGTTTCGTATATTAAAATATTTGAATCAAATTTATAAATGTTTCCGTTTAAAACATATGTATTAATTTTTTGTTTAACACAATTTGAATCAAACAAGAAGTTGTGCCCATGAATTACAGTAGTATTTGTTTCGTATATTACAAATTTGATTCAAAGTTAAAGTTTTGTTCGTTTATACGATATGTATTTTATTTGTATATAAAAAAATTTGAATCAAAACAAAAGTTGTGCCCGTTGATTACAATAGTATTTGTTTGGTAGATTAAAAAATTAATTCAAAATTGAAGTTACGCTGGTTTATAACAATAGTATTTGTTTAGTATATTTAAAAATTTGAATCAAATTTCTAATTGTGTCAATCTAAAACATATGTATTAATTGTTTGTTTAACACAATTTGAATCAAACAACAAGTTGTGCCCGTGGATTACAGTAGTATTTGTTTCGTATATTAAAAATTTGATTCAAATTTAAATTTGTGCTCGTTTATACGATATGTATTTTATTTGTATATAAAATTTTTTGAATCAAAACAAAAGTTATGCCTGTTGATTACAATAGTATTTGTTTCGTAGATTAAAAAATTGATTCAAAAATAAAGTTGCACTCGTTTATAACAATAGTATTTGTTTCTTATTTATAAAAATTTGAATGAAATTTCTAATTGTGTCAAATTAAAACATTTGTATTAATTTTTTGTTTAACACAATTTGAATCAAACAAAAAGTTGTGCCCGTGAATTACAGTAGTATTTGTTTCGTATATTACAAATTAGATTCAAAATTAAAATTTTGCTCGTTTATACGATATGTATTTTATTTGTATATAAAAAAATTTGAATCAAAACAAAAGTTGTGCCTGTTGATTACAATAGTATTTGTTTCGTAGATTAAAAAATGGATTCAAAATTGAAGTTGCGCTCTTTTATAATAATAGTATTTGTTTAGTATATGTAAAAATTTGAATCAAATTTCTAATTGTGTCAATTTAAAACATATGTATTAATTTTTTGCTTAACACAATTTTAATCAAACAAAAAGTTGTAATAATTATATATTGCAAATGGTAACATGCACCAATTTTTAATTTACAGATTGAGTAGCAAGCAAGTCATTATATTTATTTACAATTTGTAAAAGAGAAGGAATAAATTAATATAATTTAACAAAAACTAAAACTCATTATACAAAATTAAGATCTGAGAAAATTATTAATTGAATATGATTAACGCTATATTTGTCATAATACACACACTATCATGATGTTATAATAATATTGTCATGACTTTGTATCTATACCAAAAGAAGACACTATCATAAAATTGAATATGAATCATTAACTATAAACACACTTAGTCAAAAGTTTTGAAAGAAATACTATTGCAATGAGCAACCTCTTTATTTTGTAAAATTTCCTGATATAACCAGAGCAATTGGTCCACCACTATATTTGACCTTTCAGTAATAAAAACATACTACATATTCCCAACCATGCCTCGTTGCAAATTCATTTGCTGCTTCTTCAGTACCTATAACCATGAATGAAAAAATCAGGGAAATTACATAAATTTAAAGCATACTGGTAACATAAAACTTTCTTAGTATGCTAACAATGAAGGCTAAATTAGTATGGTAATCATGATCATAATTAACAACACACCAAACAACTTTTGAAAGCACATATTACTTAATTTTCAATACAGGGAGGAAACTTGTATTATACTCAAACTGCATTTCCATGTCAATCTAAATATTACCTTTTAAGAATGGTGTGGAAGAAATCCCACAACTCTTAGCTACCATCTCAGTCTCATCGGAAAGAACTATGTTTTCATCAATATCAGTCCCTCATAAGAAGGGAACACTGCGATCTTCATCCTGTTACATATGGATGTTACTTAGAGAATTAAACAATTGGAAAATACTTATAAGACA
Source organism: Lathyrus tuberosus (assembly GCA_022829125.1). Taxonomy (NCBI): domain Eukaryota; kingdom Viridiplantae; phylum Streptophyta; class Magnoliopsida; order Fabales; family Fabaceae; genus Lathyrus; species Lathyrus tuberosus. The sequence continues at coordinate 8,705,661 of JALAZF010000261.1, read as the reverse complement.
ACAAAAAAAGTGAATCAAGCATAACTCATAACTCACCGCAGAAATAAATGTGGCTTTATAGCGAATGTCAAATAAGATAAATATAAACTTTCCCTTGAAATCCCTGAACCAATCCTGGAAGAAGTTTGTTATGATTAGCAGCAACAGAGAGAAACAGAGAGATGTGACTGCATAGATGACAACCTTGTTACAAAATTAAAACATACCTTTGACAAGCCACAACACAAGTAGGTCAAAAAAGAGTACAAAATACAGCTATATCTGATGGTACCCGTCAAATCTTAGATTTCAACACCAAGTCATTTTGGGGCATGTTATTTATGTCATCATCATCTTATACTTTTGATACTGATACACGTTACAGGTATAAAGGATGGGAAACAGAGATGTGTCACTCATAAACGTTAGACTTTGTCAAGAATCATACATTCAAACAACAAAAAACTTGAAATCAAAAAATCAAAACATCAAAAAATCAAAAAATCAAATTCATTCATATGAATTGAAATCTATTTCATTCATATGAATTGAAATCTATTTCATTCAAAGTGGTGGATTCAGAAAGAAAGTTACAACATTAAGAAAAATAAAACTCCTAAATGTCAAATCTAAAAAGCCTGAAAGACATGAAATTGCTCCAACCGATTGGTGCTAAGTCTTCATCATCTGAATCAAACGTATGTTTCTTGCTCTCTTAATTCTCCTCCCCCTCCGTCTTCTTTCAACTGAGACCGACTGTAGCCTCTGCACAGCTTCCTCGGGCTGGACTTATTGGGTATGAACTGGTTGTTGAACATCATAAGTGGGTCTCTGAACATCTGAGATTGATTGTTGAACATCTAAAATTTGTTGTGTATGAACAGCATCATTGGAACTCATGTTCGTTTTCCTTCTTGAATGATGTTGGTTGTGTGATAAAATGAAGAGGAAAAGGTTTATATAATGCTTAACGTTGAGATTCTAAGCGTTTTGTTTTGGACTGTAATTATTGGTTGGGTAGTTTAATAACCACTGCTGGTATTTGAATATCAATGGTCAAGTTTCTCATTTATTTTAAAATACATAATTATTTAATATGGGGGATTGGGAAGCAAAACATTGGTAAATATATTTCAAAGACATAAATATAATTTGAATATTTCATATCTATATAAGTAAAAATTAAGAAACACACAATTATATAAAACCATGGGATATTATATGTGTTATTTAAAACAATAAAATGTTATGTTGCAGAAAGTACATGTACCTTATCTATCGTCCAAGAAACATCAGTTTTAAGGCCTACTAATCCATAACCTTCATCCAGCATTTTACAGTGACCACACCTTAAGAGATAAATCAAATCATATAAAATTAACAATTATAGTATATACTATTTACAAAACAAAGGCCTTATGTTTACAAAACCACTGCAGAGACGCTCATTTCCTGCTCCTATAATCACAAATAAGGTTCATATGTCAATTGTATGGGTAAGGATAATGGGTCAGCATAAAAAAATTTATGTTGTAAGAACCTTGAAACAAAACAGGTTTCCATTTGTAATAATTACTCTCATGCGCTCATCCATGAGAAAAAATCCACGCTATGTTGCAACATCAATTTGCAGGAACATGTAACAATGATATACAATCACTTCCTTTAGGAAAAACTTGCTCTAAATAGAGACATTTCTGGGTACCTCACTTCTTCTACCACCTAAGATAGTTAAGGTAAATATAACACATATAGATATATTAGATTGCAGGTGTACCAGGACCAAGAGCATATCATGTATCATGTGTCAATAAAAAATTAATATCAGTAATACCTATAAGATCCTTTCTAAGGGAATGAAGAGGATGTAATGTAACATCTGTCACATTCCAATAATGAAACAGTTAGTAGAAAAACAGATTCAGGAAGGAACATCATCTACAAATGTAGCAAGTGATTTTTGGACGTGGTTGAGAAGCACGATCGCTCTAGTACTACAATTCGATTCATTTTTTATCCTATTAAAGATAATGAAGGAAGAGAAATAGATGTCTCCAACTAACCCTGCTTGCATATTGAGGTTAAACAGTCAAAACTGTTGGTTTACAGATGCTACAAAGATTCGGGGTCTCTCCTTGGTTATTTTTTTGAAAATGGGTGTTTTAGGCTATCGGTTGAGATGTTAGGACGAATGTATATGAAAGTATGGGATTTTGGGTTTTTGTTTAGTGTGCTCGCTAAGATCTTTTCTTTCAATCTTATGCCTACGTATTCCCGTTTACCAAAACAGGGAAATCAGAGTGGTCGTAGTTCCTCCTATTCTATGGGAGGAAATGGTTGTTTTTGTGTCTTGTTCAAAGCCCAAGACGTGAAGCGAAAGGTAGTTTGTATCTTGTTCAAAGCCCAAGATGTGAAGCTAAAGGGTCTATTTGTATCTTGTTCGAAGCCCAAGATGTGAAGCTAAAAGGTCTCAACTTTAGAGAGAATTTGTCATCTCTAAAGAGGGGTTTGTTTGTCACAACCGTTTATAAGGGAGAATTACTTTAACCGGGATATGTGAATCCGACAATACCATAATTTCCTTTATAGGGGATTTCCAACCTAAAGGAGAAGACTTTAACTCAGTGTAGAGCAATTCTATCTTTCCTTAGGAATTTCTCATGTTAAAAGAGGGACAGTGGCATGGATGTAGATGATCCAGAGGCTTGCCGCTTACAGCAATTAGATGAAGGGGAAGGAGTTGTTGATGTTTGTATACTGTGAACGAGGCACAACTTTGATGCTAAAAGGTTGATTGGATCAACCAGTGGTTTTCTTATACAAAGCCTAAGAGGAGGCTAATATGTGTCTCGTACAAAGCCCGAGAGAGAGGCTAAAAGGTTTTGATCCTACAAGAGGATCTTTTATGCTCAACAAGAGAGTGTTTTTGTATCTCGTACAAAGCCCGAGATGGAGGCTAAAAGATTTTTGACTCAAAGAGAGAGTCTCTTATGTGTCTCGTACAAAGCCTGAGAGAGAGGCTAAACGTTGTTTGACTCAACGAGGGAGTCTTTTGTATCTCGTACGAAGCCCGAGATGGAGGCTAAAATTGTTAGCTCTGCTGGGGAGAATCATTGTACAAAGCCCAAGAGGAGGCTAGTATGACTATTTAAGTTGAGTGACAGGTCCAATATACTGATTTTAAAAGAGAAAATCAGTTCTTATATGAGCAATGTTGTACTCAAGGATTTGATTCGAGGATCAGGGATATTTCCTTGTCTTTGAGGAAACGGGAAATCCAAAAGGTATTGAGACTGTCCGAGTCTACGAGTTTCCTTCCTATTCTTGAAGGGTGCTTGAGAGTGTCTTTGAGACTCAAGGAAATTAGATTGTCCAAGTCTAGAGTTTCATCTTTTGTACTATGCTTTGAGAAACAGTAGTAGACTCTTTGAAAGGACTGTTCTATGAAGATGACTAAGTTTTGTTCCTATACCTCTAGGAGGTCGTCGGGAAAATTTATACGAAGCCCAAGAGGAGGCTGGAAGCTTTTAAGAAGCCGAGAGGTCCTTGTACGAAGCCCAAGAGGAGGCTATCATTCCCGGAGGAAGAGATCATTATACGAAGTCTAAGAGGAGGCTGTGAATACTTCTAAGAAGCCGACGAGTCCTTGTACTAAGCCCAAGAGGAGGCGGGGATGCTTTTAGGAAGCCTGTGGGTCCTTGTACGATGCCCAAGAGGAGGCCGATGCTTTTAAGAAGCCCGTGGGTCCCCAAACCCCGAGAAATTCAAGACAGGCTATTCACAAGGAATAGATCAAGCTAGGAAAGTTCGAGAATTTGGAAGAAACACAAAGATGCCATTCACGGAGAATACATTCATCTCTGGGAGTAGAGTTTCTTGACAATTCCTAATGAGGACAGCCGAAGAGAAGACTGTATCTGGTGATCTTATTGGGGATCTAGCTGTCAATTTCTACGAATAAACGCGACGGCTTTTCCTAGTTCTAGACGTAGTTGTCGGGGAAACTCTAAATATCTATACTATTATTACACAGTTGATATGAGTTTACGAAAGAAGACTTACACCGAAACAGCCCCACAATACAGGTATATGTATATGAAAGCGGTAAATGAAAGCGTATAAACGCTTACTCGGTTGTAGAGCTTCCATGCTGTTTGGTTAGTTGTTCAACAAAGACAGATTGAAAACAACAGTATATTCAAAATCAAAGGAGAAAGTGCTTTGAAAAAGAAAGATTTGGGGCTTACAGCTCAAGGAGAGGCCCAGGGTTTTATCAGTGAGCGCACTGTTGAATTTGTACAGAGAGACTTATACAAGTGATTGAGGCCTAAAAATGTTTTTTGTACAAAGGGATGGGTCTTAAACTCTCTCAAGAGGCCCAAAAGGTTTAAAGAAAAAGAGTGGGGCTTATAACACGAGGGTAGGCCCAATTGATTTTTCGTTAAAAATGGCGATCGCGCCGAGGTTTTCTTTTAACACAGATATAAGTGAGGCCCAAAATTGTTTTGGTTAAAAGGGGGTTGGGCTTACACTCTATTAGAGGCCCAAAAGTTTTGAATGGGTCTTATAGCTCAAGGAGAGGCCCAATTGTTATTTTTCAAAAGGGCGACGATCGCGCCGTTTGTTTTTGACGGTATCGGGACTTATACAATGCACTGAGGCCCAAAATGATTTGATCAAAAAAAGGATTGGGTCTTACACTCTATTAGAGGCACAAAGTGTTTTGAAAATGATTTATGAGGGTTGAATTAATCCAAAAACCCTAATTTGTTTTCAAAATGTGTTTTAATTGAATAAAAATTCAATTAAAATGATCAAAATTGTTTAACATATGGAAAACAAATTGTGATCTTGGATTAATGCTTCAAAAATTAAGTATTGACCTACAAAATAATTAGAAGGCATTAATTTTTTCAAAATCAAGAGGGAAAAAATATTTTAAATGTCAAAAGCAATTAAAATATTAATTCTTTGAAAAAATATCAATTATTTGAAATAAATAATATTTTTGGGATTTTTTGGGAAAATAAAATATTTCAACATTTTTGTGAATTATTAAAAAAAGAATCAACTCAAAATCATTAAAACTCAGAGAGAAATTAATTTTTGAATCAATTAAATAAAATCACAAAATTCAAATATTCAAATATTTGAAAATGGCGCCAAGAACAAAGGCAAGAACGCGCGCGTGTTCTGAGTTTCCCAGATTTGCATTTTCTATCCAATCTCACTGAATACTTGATTATATCATGCAATCTACATATCAATCAACTCGTTTTAACCTCACTATCATGTCTATGGTCTTTAATTTCATTTATTTTTAACATGGAATAAGAAATCAAAGAGAAACCTCAAGAACCCTAATTTCTGCATGAAGGTTCAGAAATTTCACACACGATTCAAACAATGCAATTTATTGAGGGAAAACATTCCATGCATGATTATGAACATATGGCCAAATTATTATGCAACAAAAATTGCATGGATCATGTAGTTAGAAGAGCTCATGCTTACCTCTTGCAGCTGGTGATCGTGTTTTGTGTTGGAGGTGTTACAGTTAGGTTCCAATGATCTGGATAGCTTCCCTAGGTGCCATGGAGTGTGTATGAATGCTTGGAATGGATTGAAATGATCTGGAACTTGAGATGGTACCCCAACTGCAAATCTGTCAAGAACTTGAGCAACTGGCTGGTGATTTTGTGATTTTGGTGTTCCAGATGTTATGTGAGTGTTTGGATCACTTCTATATGATGTATGTGAGGTGTGTGTGTGATTGGTTTGAGTGGAATTGCTCTCTAATGAAAAACCCGATAGTGACTTGCTAAGAAAGGCATTTTTGAGAGTGAGAAGTGGTTTTTGAGAAAGGCAAGTGTTGTAGGCCTTTGGTGTCCTTAAACTGATCATAATTGAGCTCTATTTATAGTAGAGCAAGTTTGTTTTGCAAGGAATAGTGAATGGCAACTGCTGAGTAGGTTTGGCCAATGTTGGCAAATGAAAATCCAAGTCTCCTCTAGCCATTGACTAGAGGTTAGGGCACAGGCTGCTGGTCCCCTTGGTCTTGGATAAGTCTTGATTGAATTCAGTTGCTAAGAGCTCAGTTCATGCCACCTTGATGCTTCCATTGAATGCTCTAATCCAAAATTGGAGTGTTGTCCCTATTTTGGCAATTCTAGGTTCAACATGCTATTTCTTGTTCCAAAGACTTTGGAGGCTTGGCTCAGTGATTGTCCCCTTTAGATTCAATCTTCAGAGGTGTCCAAGTGGATAGGAGCATTTGGATTTGGCTGATTTTGGTAAATCGACCAAAAGTACAAAAATCTGCCTTGCCTTGGCAGATTTCAGCAAGGCAACTTGCCAATGTCATATCTCATGGCTTAAATTGAATTTGGTAATGTTCTTGGCCATTTTGGAAATCCCTTATATGATACAACAACTGTCTGATCATATTTGGTTTTGATACCTTTTGGATCCAAGTGAAAAATCTCCCTACATTTGGAAAAAAAGTAAGGCAGATTCTGACTTAGTGAAATTTTCACTAAGTGTTGGAACAAAGTGACTTTTCTTGATTTTGATCACTCCATAACTCAAAATCCATGAGGAATTTGGACATAGGTCAGTATGAAGCTTTTGTAGAGGGAAATGTGATCTACAAATCAAGCTTTGAATGAGGAACAATGGCCTTGTGGTTTAGGAGTTATGGTCCTCCAAAGTTGGCACATTAGTGTCACTTTTTCCATAACTTAGAAATTTTTCTAAGTTTTTATGGTTACCCCTTTTACAAGTTATCCCACTTTCTTTGATTTTTCTTGATGAATGATGATTCAAATCATACATTAACATCATTTTAGGGTTAAAAATCCATTTTGGTGAAAAATCTCAAAAAGTCAAAGTTGACTTTTGTGCACAGTTGACTTTTTATCAGATGAATTCCAAACTGTGCAATTCTTCAGGAAATCATGTCCTTGACCTAAATCAAACTTGATGGACATGTTCCATGGGTGTCATAGGGTATATTGAATCATGTCTTAGGGTTTGGGAGCATGTCCTGGTCAAAAGTCAAAGTTACAGTTGACTTTCCTCGCGAAACCCTAATTGTGGTGCAGATGAAATTGAGACTTATTGTTCAAGCTTCTTGGATTAATCCATTGTTCCAAATGGATCAATATGGTATATTAGAGACCCTCAAATCATGTCTTGAGGTCTTGATTCATGATTTGTCCCAAAAGTCAACTTAGGGGTGAATTAGGTCAAGAAACTCTAATTCCTGATTTTTGATGTATGCATCCCCTGAGGTCAAATTGACTTGATGATTGGGTCCATGAGGTTCCATGGAGTATATTAAGTTATGTTTTGGATCATTGGCTTGTGCCCAGATGAAAAATTTCCATCTGGAGGCCCTGGTCGACCAAAACCCTAATTTGGTGACACTGTCGATCTTGAGACTTGATCCACCCAGAAGGGAGCAGCCTTATGCTTAATCCTTGAAGTGGAAGTACCTTTGATCCATTGTGGATATTTGAGAGGTTAGACAAGTTGAAGATCATGTCATTCCTTGATTGATCCTTTGTCTAAGCACTTAGAGAGGGCTTAAAACCCTAATTTTGATTGTAGTGAATGCCCAACAACCCTTGAGGCATTTGATGAGGCATGATGGTTCATCCATATTGTGATGATGATTTGCACAATGATGGGAAATCTCAGTGGTCAAAATTTGGGGTATGACAGATGCCCCTATTTAATCTTCTTGGACCCGAAGGAGTGAATGACGAAGATATTCGGGCATTCGGGGTGCAAGAGGATTAAATATCGGAATACCCGAAATTTTGATGGCTATGAATGGCAGATCGCATTCATCTTATTTTGCTAAGCAATGATGCTTAGAAAAGGTAAACTTCCCCTCGATCCTGGTCTTCAGCCAAGGAGCTGGTCTCAGTTTCTGAAGTAAACTTCCCCTCGATCCTGGTTTCCTACCAAGGAACTGGTCTCAGTTTCTGAAGTAAACTTCCCCTCGATCCTGGTTTCCTACCAAGGAACTGGTCTTAGTTTCTTTTGTCAATAAACTTTATTGACAAGGGACGCTATTTGTAGCGGTTTTCCTCAAACTTCTCGCCGGATTTTCCTAGGGAGATGCCATTTGATGGAAAAAAGTTTGACGTTAGACTCGCTGGGGAGCCCAATCGTCTGAGTTGTAGAGGTACACAAACTTCTCTGTTGGAGACGCCATTTGTCGACTCTATATGGGGAAAATAAGTCTCTTGAGAGACTGCTTCCGCTTGGGGTCTTACATCATACTTTTCTCGGGATCTTCCCGGAGAAATGTCATATGATGGGCTCCAATTTTGAGGTGCCAATGACCTTTTCATCAGCGGTCTTTCGGATAAAAGGCAGTTGTACTGCCAAATCTCTGCTTAGGAGGCTTTCTCTGGGGATTTTTCTTTAATCCGGGAAAGCAAGGATATCATCTTCAATGGCGAAGAGTGACATTTGTAGAAAGCTTCTCTGGCTTTTCAGAGGTCCAAGTTATCAAAGTGGTCGAGTGCCGACTCTAATCCAAAGATACACTGGAGGCGAGATTGTTCAAATGCAGCATTTCCTGACGAGGCAAGAACTGACAACTCGATTGAGAAGACTTTTATCACAAGGGGATAAGACCGACTAGAGTGATAGTAATGCAATATGAATGCGAATGCAAGTAAAATGCGTGATGTATGTATGGATATGCTGACAAAGACTTGACACAACACACAGACTGACGGATGAACACGACTGGATACTTGGCCACTGCTGGAGATGAAAGGTATCACTTGGTTCAAGAAAGTAGCAATTCTACCTTACTTAGGAGAGATAATCCCTGCGGGGAATACCGTTGATCGGGCTTAGGAGATAAGAACTCGGCCGAGGGTATCAGATGGTAAAGCCGTATCTCATAAAGTTGATCCTTCGTTCAAGCGTACTGGCCTAGAAGGAGTACGTTGATTCTGCACTTTGAAATTCAAACGCCTTTGGAGACGCAATCGACGTTCTTTCGATGTTCAACAGTCAAAAGCAATTGCCATCTTTAATTTAAAAGCAGAAAAAGTTTTTACAAGTAAATTCATTTTTGTTTCATTTCAAGAATCGCTAATCATATTAAAACGCCATTCTGTAAAGCTAAAACAAATAAGAATTACAAACAAAAGCATAAGGCTCAAATTTTATTGATAAGATGGAGATCAGCCAAACGCGTGATTCCAAAGAGTATTTACAAAGTTTGAAAATGGTAATTTACAGGGAAAAGGGCTACGTTGAAACATAATGACCACTATCCTTCTACCAACTTTGAATTCGGGACATCCTGAGCTTCTGTCGAAGATGACCTTGACTGGAGTTTTCCTCCGATGGATGATGTAACTGCTGCTGAGGGATTTGCCTCTGTTGAACATAGTTACTTGCCATTATCCCTAATTTTTGCCTGGATTGTACTATGATGTTTCCAATCCATCGGGATGATTTTTTTTTTAGTTTAGGCGAAGTATTTCTTGACTACATCAATATTTGTGGAGTAGGCAAATTCCTCTCCGTCCATGGTTGCAAGTCTCAAGGCACCGCATGAGAAAGCTTTTGTGACCACATAGGGGCCATCAAAATTTGGGGTCCATTTGCCCCGAGAGTCAGTGAGAAACGATTGTATCTTCTTGAGCATGAGGTCTCCTTTTCTGAAGACACGAGGTCGGACCTTTTTGTCGAACGCCTTCTTCATTCTCTGCTGATACAACTGACTGTGGCATAGTGCCATGATTCACTTCTCTTCGATCAGGTTTAATTCGTCGTGTCGACTTTGACACCATTCAGCTTCTGTAAGCTTAGCTTCCATCAATACCCGGATTGATGGGATCTCTACTTCTATGGGGAGAACTGCCTCCATGCCATATACTAGAGAGAAAGGGGTTGCCCCTGTTGAAGTGCGAACAGATGTTCGATAACCGTGAAGAGCAAAGGGTAGCATTTCATGCCAGTCTTTGTAGGTTAGAACCATCTTTTGAACGATCCTCTTGATGTTCTTGTTAGCCACTTCAACCGCTCCATTCATCTTAGGCCGGTAGGGAGATGAGTTATGGTGTTCGATCTTGAACTCTGCGCACAACTCTTTCATCATCTTGTTGTTCAAGTTAGATCCATTATCAGTAATGATCTGGCTTGGAACACCATAACGACAGATGATATTGTTTTTGATAAATCGGACCACCACTTGTCGGGTTACATTAGCGTACGACGCTACTTTGACCTACTTGGTGAAATAGTCAATGGCTACCAGGATGAACCGATGTCCATTTGAAGCCTTGGGTTCGATCAAACCAATCATGTCGATTCCCCATATGGAAAAAGGCCATGGGGAAGAAAGAACTTTGAGATGCGATGGCGGTACATGAATTTTGTCAGAGTATATCTGACACTTGTAAAACCTCCTCATGTACTTGTAGCAGTTGGATTCCATGGTCAACCAGTAATACCCTGCTCTTAGAATTTTTCTTGCCATTGTGTGTCTGTTGGCATGAGTGCCAAAGGATCCTTCATGAATTTCTTTCATAAGCATGTCTGCTTCTGGTCTGTCTACGCATGGGAGCAAGACCAAGTCAAAATTCCTCTTATAAAGAGTGTCACCGCTCAGGAAGAAGTTTCCAGCCAATCTTCTGAGGGTTTTCCTATCTTTTCTAGATGCCCCAGGTGGGTACTCTTGTTTCTGAAGGAAGCATTTGATATCGTGATACCAAGGTTTGTCGTCTATGACTGCTTCAATCGTGAAGATGTAAGCGGCCCTTTCAAGGCGCATTATGTCGATCTTAGGTAGGTCATTCCGTTGACCTACACTAATCATGGAAGAGAGAGTGGCTAATGCATCAGCCATGTGATTCTCATCACGAGGTATATGATGAAACTCAACTCTGTTAAAGAAAGGTAACAACATTCTTGCATAGTCTTTGTAAGGAATCAGTCCTGATTGATATGTGTTCCAATCTCCTTTTATCTGATTGATAACCAGGGTTGAGTCGCCGTATACGTCCAAGTTCTTGATCCTGAAATCAATCGCTTCTTCGAGACCCATAATACAAGCTTCGTATTCGGCCTCGTTGTTTGTACATTTGAATGTAACTCTGGCAGTGAAAGGAATGTGGGTACCCTGAGGGGTAACAATGATTGCCCCAATTCCATTTCCATAATGATTAACTGCTCCGTCAAAGATAAGTCTCCATTGGGAACCTGGTTTTGGCCGTTCACTGGGTAACAGTTCATCACAATCTTTCATTATTAGATACATGACATCTTCGTCTGGGAAGTCAAACCCGATTGGTTCTTGATCGTCAATCGGTTGATGAGCCAAATGATCTGCTAAAACACCCCCCTTAACGGCTTTCTGAGCGTGGTACTCTATGTCATATTCTGATAATAACATATGCCAACGGGCAATCCTTCCCGTGAGAGCAGGCTTTTCGAAGACATACTTGATTGGATCCATTTCGGAGATTAACCAAGTAGTGTGACGAATCATGTATTGGCGAAGACGTTTGGCTGGCCAAGCCAAAGCGCAACAAGTTTTCTCAAGCATCGTGTACCGAGTCTCGCAGTCAGTGAATTTCTTGCTCAGATAGTAGATGGCAGACTCTTTCTGTTTGGTTTCGTTTTGCTGGCCAAGTACACATCCCATTGAGTCCTCTAGGACTGTGAGGTAAATGATCAGTGGTCTTCCTTCCACTGAAGGTGATAGAATTGGCGGATTTAACAGGTATTCCTTAATACTGTCGAAGGCGGTTTGGCAATCTTCTGACCAAACGCAATCCTGATTCTTTTTGAGTAATTTGAAAATCGGCGCACACGTGGCGGTCATAAGGAATATGAATCTGGAGATGTAGTTCAAACGTCCCAAGAATCCTCTGACTTGTTTTTCAGTTTTCGGAGAAGGCATTTCTCGAATGGCCTTGACCTTGTCAGGATCAACCTCAATTCCTTTTTGGCTGACGATGAACCCTAAGAGTTTCCCCGAACAGACACCGAAGGTGCACTTGTTGGGATTCAAGCGGATTTTATACTTCCTCAAACGCTCGAATAGTTTCGACAGGTGGGTCACATGCTCCTCTTCTGTCTTAGATTTTGCAATCATGTCATCGACATATACCTCTATCTCTCTGTGTATCATGTCATGAAACAGAGTAGTCATGGCCCTTTGATAGGTTGCCCCGGCGTTCTTCAAACCGAACGACATTACCTTGTAACAAAAGGTACCCCATGGGGTAATGAACGCAGTTTTCTCCATGTCTTTCGACGCCATTTTAATTTGGTTATAGCCCGAGAATCCATCCATGAAGGAGAAAATTTTGAACTTTGTTGTGCTGTCTACCAGCATGTCAATGTGTGGTAAAGGAAAGTCGTCCTTTGGACTTGCCTTGTTCAGATCCCTGTAATCAACACACATTCTGACCTTTCCGTCCTTTTTGGGAACAGGTACAATGTTGGCTAACCATTGAGGATATTCTGACGTGGCGAGGAAACCCGCGTCAATCTGTTTCTATACTTCCTCTTTGATTTTGATGGCCATGTCCGGGTGAGTGCGTCTCAACCTTTGCTTTACTGGCGGACATTCTGATCTTAACGGTAAGTGATGTTCCACGATGCTGGTATCCAACCCTGGCATGTCCTGATAGGACCAAGCGAATACATCGGGGAATTCTTTGAGAAGCTTCATCAAACTCTCTCTGGCAGTTGGACTGAGCAGTGCCCCAATCCTGATTTCTTTTCTCTCTTTTTCTGAACCCACATTGATCGTTTCCAACGGCTCTTTGTGAGGTTCAATGGACCTTTCCTCTTGTCTGAGTAGTCGGGAGATCTCTTCTGGAATTTCGTTGTCAACTTCTTCTTCAGCCCCAAATATCGGGAACCCAAAGTCGGGAGAAGGCATCGGATCGTATGTTTCAACGGGGTTTAAAACAAGCAATCTGTATGACGTGATGATTCGTGTTTAGAAGAGATAGAGAAAATGTGAGTGTGTGCAGTGTATTTATTTTACTGCTTATTTTTATTTTTAATTATTTTATAGGATTACCATTTTCTGAAAAATCAAAAAGAGAAAACAACAATTAATGCGGAAATTACAGAACGACGTTATTTTATTAATGAACAAGTCGATTCTTGAAACTACAGCCCTATAAAACAAAACTCTGTCGCTTTGGGCGAAGCGAAGAGGGAAATTTACAGAAAGTGAGCCCTATCAAAACATTCGTTTCACCTGGGCAGGGTGAAAGGTTAAAACAAAGATGGCAATTACTTTGACTGATGAACGATCTTCAGAACCTCGACGGCAACCCATTGGCGGCGAACTCCTCGGTGAATCACAAAGTCTGGCACCTTCCTCGATTTGTATTCAGAAATAACACTGATTTCTGGTGGAGTAGGATCATTGGAATCTGTCTCCCAGGCAGAGTTGTCGTAGGAGAATTCCTCAGTTGCATTTTGCATAACATTTGTGCTCTCAACTGTATCTCCCCATCCAGTCGGCTGGATATCTTCGAGCCTGATACGAGAGCTTTCGGGAGCGGTGTACTTGACCGTATAGTCAAATTTTCCACTCGGTTGTCCCAAGGTGTCCCACACTTCTTTGGAACTGGAGGAGTCATCCCTCTCGATGACGCTGATCCCGGGAAAAGCATAGTTAATGAATTCTAGTCCTGCAAACGTTGCAAATTCATCGTCATGTTGAGTAGTTTCTGAATGAACTGAGTGTTGATCCCATGACATGGTGGGGACACAGGTATTCTGTTCAATGACGGTCAGCTGATTTTCATTATTCGGCTGACTCTCTTGCCCCAAATCTCATGGATAAGGTTGCCACATTGGCAGACCTTCCATTGGGCCATAGTAGTCGTGGTCAAAGTTGTCTTTCATCGGAGTGTCTTCCTCTAATGAATTTGGCGGAGCACGACATCCTTCCGGATCATAACCTCCGTATATCATTTTGACATCTGATCGTGGTATAAATCTCGGACTCTGTGCGGGATAGTAAAATGGCATAGGCACCTCTTCCTGACACATATAACCGTCCTCATTAAGATAGGACTTCCATTCTTCATCCGTATCAGAGGGATCTTCCTCATTGATAGCATGTACTGCTTGAGACACTGGGTGAAGAAAACCTCCACTGTGGAAGAAGTTCTGAATGGGATAAAGGCTTCCATCGCTGGCAGCTGTCTGGGTACAGGTTGCAGAAAAACCAAGACCCTTCTTTGTTTTATTGTCAATAGGAATGACAAGCTGTCCCCATCTAGTTGTATCGGTACTCTCGACCGCTTTGATATCATCTTTGTATGAGGAAATCGAGGTTCCTCCTTGGGATTGATTGTCCTTGCCCACCGACAGTGCTTGGAACTGCGTCCCAATAACCTCCTCGGGTTCTACACAAGTAGATGACGATAAGTTACTCACGAGCAAGGCCTGTTCTCCACAGACTGTGACAAGTTGATCATTCTGAATGAACTTTAGCTTTTGATGGAGGGTCGAAGTGACCGCTCCAGCCTGATGTATCCAAGGTCTTCCTAATAAACAACTGTATGTTGCCCGGATGTCCATGACCTGGAAAGTGACTTGGAAAGTGTGAGGACCGATAGTTATGGGAAGATCAACTTCGCCGATAACTGTTTTTCTGGATCCGTCGAACGCTTTGACGATGACCTCGCTGATTCTCATCGGAGGGCCTTTGAATGAAAATTGCATCAAAGTGGACTTCGGCATAACATTTAGGGCTGACCCTGTGTCTACCAGTACGCTGGCTAAAGCATCGTCCTGGTAGTTAACTGTAATGTTGAGCGCCATGTTATGACGGCGACCCTCTTCGGGTAATTCCTCATCACTAAATCCCAAATTATTGTAGGAAGTGATATTAGAGACAATGCTATCAAACTGTCTGATTGTTACATCCTGTTCCATAAAGGCTTGCTGCAAGACTTTCTGTAGAGCCTCCCTGTGGGCTTCTGAACTGAGTAACAGTGATAATACCGAGATCTTTGAAGGAGTCTGTAACAGATGATCAACAATGTTGTATTCACTCCTTTGGATGAGCTTCAACATCTCATCATTATTTTTCGAACGGTCGGGATTACTGGATTGACCGACTGATGGATCGGGAGCTTCTGTCTGAAGTTCCTTTTCCTTATTAGGTTCTCCAACTCCTCGGTTGAAGATTTGACCGCTCTGTGTTACACGACTGATGTCTGCAATATTCACGATGGAGGGTAATGGAATTTCCTTTCCATTTTCAACTGTCGTTGCACCGTATTTGTAAGGGATAGCCTTAGTTGATTCATACGGTAGTGGTCCCAGTAGATAGATGACTATGGGAACCTTCTGATTTTTCTGACCATCATAAGTAATCTCGATCCGCTCCCGGTTGGGAGCTCTAGATTCGTCAAGTAGAGGGATGATAGCAAAAACAACCCTGGTCTGGTGACGACCAGAGATTGTGACAACATCCTCGACTTGATTGGCAAGGTAGCTCGGTGTCCAGTTGATGGGTCCAGAACCCGGATATAGGCGAATCTCTCCACGATCCACCTGACCCTGAAGAGCTGCTCTCACAAGGTAACACCCTTGGTTACTTTCCGAACAGACACTACAACGGTCATAGTTGTGTGGTGGCACCTGGCCACGCCTACTTTGAATACAATGTAACCTCACTAGGTTAGCTTCCACAGATCGAACATCCCGACTTTGACGCCGAGTGGGGTTTTTGTTATTGATACTAATTTGTTGAGTATCTTCATCCATATAGATTGGCATCCACCAGTGATTTAACAAGTGCTGAAGTGCCTCCTGGACAAGGGTACAACCTCGATCGTTTTCGCAACCTGCTTTATAGCTTTGATAGTCGTGTGATATTAAGAATCCGAGTCGGACTTGCTCAGCATGTAACTCTACCAGGTTGGTATTCATCATACGAATATCGAAGATTTGAACCATGTTAATCTGATAAGGGTTCCTATCATGGTAGTCTTGGATCCATCCAAGATCCATCTTACGCTGGAGGGCCTCTTGTATGAAAGAGCATCCCTATTTGTTTACCGAGCAAGTCAGACAGGAACTGTAATCGTGTCGCGGCAGATTATGATACTGGCTTTGCCTTGAGTGCATCGCCACCAAGTTGACATTCATTGCACAGATGTTGTGGTTCTGAATGATGTTGGAGTTCGTATAGACCATGTTAACTCCACGAACTTAGTGCTCTTGGATCCATCCGAGATCCATCTGTTCCTGTAGAGCTGATTGCACTACCGAACATCTTTGATTGCTTTTAGAGCAAATGTCACATTGATGATAATTATGAGGTGGCACATGGCCATATCCACTATGTCTACAATGCATCTTGACCAAATTGGTCCTCAATAAGAGTACATTGTGAATTTGATAGACATTGTTAGACTCTTTCTCAATCAGGTTGACTGCAGCTTTCTCATGTTGAGGCAGCGGGTTTGTGAGAACATTGGGATTCGTATCTTTGAAAGATAAGAGCCCGCTCCTAACAAGCTTTTGCACATCAGATTTGAAATTGAGATAATTCTCTATGTTATGCCCTGATCCTCCTTGATGATAAGGGCATGTTTGATCCGCTTTGAACCAAAAAGCCAGATTTTCCGATACTGCAAGAGGAGACTTAGTCTGGATGTGCCCCTTAGCCAGTAGTAACGGAAATAGTTCTGCGTACAACACGGGTATAGGATCAAACCCTGATGGTCGTGTTGTACGGTTGTTGTTATATGGAGGACGAGCCTGCTGAAGAGGCTGTTGTGTCCTTTGCTGATTAGGTTGGGTCTGCGCAACCTGAGGTTGATACGTAGGAATAGGCGCTGGGCTGATAGCAGGAATTACAGCTGCTACTGGTTGATAATGTCGCCTTTGCTTTCTGAGAGAGATATTCCCAATATCCTGCTCTTTTTTCTTAGGGAGAGCACTACCGTATCGTTTTGTACTGCTCGATGATCCAACATCTTTTACTAAACGTCCTTCCCAGACGGCTTCCTCAAGACGAACCCCCATGCCCACCATCTCGGTGAGGTCACTGGGCGCACTGGCAACCATTCTGTCATAGTAAAATGAGCTTAAGGTCTTTAAGAAGATCTTTGTCATCTCTTTTTCCTCAAGAGAAGGACAAATTTTAGCGGCAATTTCACGCCATCTCTGAGCATACTCCTTAAAGGTTTCCTTGTCCTTTTGTGACATTGATCTGAGTTGATCTCTGTCCGGTGCCATGTCCAAATTGTATTTGTATTGTTGGACGAAGGCATTACCAAGATCACTGAATGTGCTAATCGTAGCACGGTTTAAACCCATGTACCATTTTAATGCGGCACCGGTTAAACTATCCTGAAAGTAGTGAATCAGCAGGTCTTGATTCTCAGTCTGAGCTGACATTCGCCGAGCGTACATCACCAAGTGACTTTGAGGGCAAGAGTTACCCTTGTACTTTTCAAAGTCGGGCACTTGGAACTTGTGCGGGACTTTCACATTGGGGACCAGACAAAGGTCTGTGGCGTCCCTTCCAAATAGATCCTGACTGCGAATGGCTTGCAGTTCCTTCTGCATTTCCAAGAACTGTTCCTGGAATTCATCCATTCGGTCAAACATAGTTTCCTTTTTACCAGAAGGTATCTATGGAATCTGCCCTTCCGGGACAGTGTGCACCACAGGGGGTGGTACCGTGACTACGGCAGTGAGTTTTGGCGTTTCCCGAAGTTTGTAACCTTCAAGAGTCTTCAATATGCCTCTGGCATCTTCGTTTTCCCGAAGTTTGTAACCTTCAGGCCCAGCGGCTTCTGTCGCGATTCCCTGATCTTCAGTGATCGGCGGAACATATCCTTCCGGTATATAGTTAACAGGCATGCCCCAAGGACGATCTTTCGGTATTTGATACCTAGGATCATACTTCTCCACTATGGGCGTTGAGGTGATCTCTGAGATCACAGTCATTTGTAGCTGAGCTTCTGCCATGGCTTGCATGTCGTTACGAAGCTTTCTCATATCCTCTCTTAGAGCGTCGATCTCTTCTTTCAACTCTCTGTTTTCTTCCTCAAGATCATCCATCTTTTTCTGACGATTGGCCCGGGTATTATACGAATGAGACAGTTTGACTCTCTGAACCGAGACACAAACGTGAGATTCGTAGGTAAGAAGAATACGCGATGTGAGAATGATGAATGCAATTATTATATTAATTATTTTTTTGGTTTAATCAAAATAAACTTCGACAATTAGATTGCAAATATCAAACAGTGGGGAAACCCCTTTTTATTGAAACTCAAAGGATTGCGGAAACAAAAATACAGTAGATTACAAAGTGCAAAAACAGAAACCTAAGCTAATGGGTCCCGAGTCCTCCCTGAGGCAAACCCGGGTGCTGATTCTGGTATTTTCCTTTTCTTGGACCGGGGCTCTTGAGCCGTTGTAGGGTTGTCATTCCTTTTCCAAGTGAAAGGAGCGAGCAAATTCCTTTGGTCATCTTTATTTTCTACAGCATGTTGCTCCAAAATTTCAATCAGAGTGTCCTTATCTTTCAGTAGTTGCTGTATTTTGATACACTCCACATCGAGGGTGCGGTACTTGTTCTTCCAAGACCTTATCTCCCTTTGAACTTTGTTGGGAGTAACCTGAAGCTTTTCAGTTTCCGTCATGAAGTACATGACAGACTCCCTTGGTGGAAGAACTCCATGACGAGGATAAGGCATTTTTAGCTTGAGAGCTCTAGTTTGCACCCAGTGGAGATAAGGCTCCACCGAGACAAAGTCCGGTTTTCCTAGAGACTCCCGTCCTTTCTTATGAACGTGTTTCCAAGCGTGCACTATTTCTGTCTTTAGTGCTCTATCATTTTCTCCTTCCTTGAAGAAAAGACCTTCCAGATGAACATTCCGGGGAACATGTCTCATCGGGTATCCAAACTGACGGCGAACCAATATCGGATGATAGTTGATTCCTCCCTTAGTTCCTATAAGGGGTACGTTGGGGAAGTTTCCACAACGGTTAATGAACATGATTCCATCATAAATCCTATTGCACCAATCAATATCAGAGTTGGTGAGAGACATGATTTTCTGCGACCAACGTAAGGCACTCTTATGATCCTAGAAAACGGTAGACTTAGGTAAATGGGAAATAAACCATTTGTAAAGCAAAGGTACACAACATGTGATCTCCCCTTCGCTGTACAAATTCCCTAAGTGTACAGAATGATACGCATCCGCGAGCAAAGTCGGTACAGGGTTTCCAATGAGAAAAACCTTAATAGCGTTGATATCGACGAAGTTATTAATGTTGGGCAACAAAAATAATCCGTAGGTGAGTAAAATAAAGATGCTTTCAAAAGCAGTCCCGTTCCCTATACTAGCGAAGTACAGAGCTTTCTTTGTCAGAAACTGGGCTGGAAAACCTTGTATGCCACCCTTGGTAGTCATGTGAGTCCTGACCTCAGACTCATCCAAATGAATTGCTCTTGCAATGGTCTGATTCTTTGGAATTTCTTCCAGTCCAGAAAATGGAGCTCGATCAGTGATATGTAAATCAATCAGATGAGAATACTCCTCCAGCGTTGGTGCGAGCTGGTAATCCGGGAATGTGAAGCAGTGATAAACTGGATCGTAGAATTGAACGAGCGCGTCCATGATTCCCTCAATCACATGGACCCTTAACAGAGGTAGCAGACCTCCGTACTTGGCTCTGAAGGCCTCTTGGTTTGTGATCATTCTCGTAAAACCTCTCAAATCCTCTAGTTTTGGAATCCTGAAGGTGTACGTATGAGTTCTCCTTCTACTGAAATCCATTAGCACAATCCTTTTCTCTGATATTTACAATCACGGTCTTAGTTTATTTTGAAAAAACAGAGAGATTAGAAGAGAAATTTTTTTTTGAATGTTTTAATGTTTTTTAGATGAATGCATGAATGCAGCACACAAAAATATAGAAAAAACATGGGGTCAAAGGGTCGTTGTCATGAAGTCAAGGCTCTACCCATCCCCAAAGGTTTATACTAGGGTGATTTTTTGTACCTGTACTCAAAATCATCAGCTCCTCCCAGGATAACAAACAGCAAGCGGATCGCCAGCGAGCTGTATGAAATCTTAGAGTAAATGCTATTCACCGAGAATAGATCATCAGCCTCAAATGAGGGTAGTATCGCGTGACAACTATTTCCAATAGTTTTCGCACTATAAAGGGGTTGGCTCCTCAGCTTCTCAGACATCACAATCGACTCATTGCCTATGAGAGGGAATGGGTTGCATTGGTCAGCCTCCACTGAGGTTGATGGTCGACCTCGTCGCCATCACTTATCTTAAGTGTATACTCAATCTTTCCACATGCGGCAGCACACGCATTCCCATTAGCAGAAAAATAAACAGGTATAGCGATTAGGAAAAGCAGAATATATATTCGTCCTAAAGTCCTAGACCTTTTAAAGCTATGAATCCTAAGTTCCTGACAGAAAATGGTTTCCTAGCGGAGTCACCATCCTATGGTTTCATTCCAAATTAAAGCGTTTTGACCTAAGATCCTAGTGACGTCAAGGCTTCAAGAAATAAGAGGAACAAAATGCCTTGAAAGGCACCTTTTTGTGGTACCTCAGCCCAAGATTTCTACCTAGGAGACGAGAACGAGATCCCTAATGATTCCCCAGCAGAGTCGCCATTTTCTGTGGAAAATGGGGACGATGATGACTAAGGTAAAACAGATCCTCATGTGACTCCCCAGCAGAGTCGCCATTTTTCTGTTGAAAATGGGGACGATGATGACTAAGGTAAAATAGATCCTCATGTGACTCCCCAGCAGAGTCGCCATTTTTCTGTAGCGAGTGATTTTTGGATGTGGTTGCGAAGCACGATCGCTCTAGTACTACAGTTCAATTCATTTTTTATCCTATTAAAGCTAATAAAGGAAGGGAAATAGATGTCTCCAACTAACCCTGCTTGCATACTGAGGTTAAACAGTCAAAACTGTTGGTTTACAGATGCTACAAAGATTCGGGGTCTCTCCTTGGTTATTTTTTTGAAAATGGGTGTTTTAGGCTATCGGTTGAGATGTTAGGACGGATGTATATGAAAGTATGGGATTTTGGGTTTTTGTTTAGTGTGCTCGCTAATATCTTTTCTTTCAATCTTATGCCTACGTATTCCCGTTTACCGAAACAGGGAAATCAGAGCGTTCGTAGTTCCTCCTATTCTATGGGAGGAAATGGTTGTTTTGGTGTCTTGTTCAAAGCCCAAGACGTGAAGCGAAAGGTAGTTTGTATCTTGTTCAAAGCCCAAGATGTGAAGCTAAAGGGTCTATTTGTATCTTGTTCGAAGCCCAAGATGTGAAGCTAAAAGGTCTCAACTTTAGAGAGAATTTGTCATCTCTAAAGAGGGGTTTGTTTATCACAACCGTTTATAAGGGAGAATTACTTTAACCGGGATATGTGAATCTGACAATGCCATAATTTCCTTTATAGGGGATTTCCAATCTAAAGGAGAAGACTTTAACTCAGTGTAGAGCAATGCTATCTTTCCTTAGGAATTTCTCATGCTAAAAGAGGGACAGTGGCATGGATGTAGATGATCCAGAGGCTTGCCGCTTACAGCAATTAGATGAAGGGGAAGAAGTTGTTGATGTTTGTGTACTATGAACGAGGCACAACTTTGATGCTAAAAGGTTGATTGGATCAACCAGTGGTTTTCTTATACAAAGCCTAAGAGGAGGCTAATATGTGCCTCGTACAAAGCCCGAGAGAGAGGCTAAAAGGTTTTGATCCTACAAGAGGATCTTTTATGCTCAACAAGAGAGTGTTTTTGTATCTCGTACAAAGCCCGAGGTGGAGGCTAAAATATTTTTGACTCAAAGAGGGAGTCTCTTATGTGTCTCGTACAAAGCCCGAGAGAGAGGCTAAACGTTGTTTGACTCAACGAGGGAGTCTTTTGTATCTTGTACGAAGCCCGAGATGGAGGCTAAAATTGTTAGCTCCGCTGGGGAGAATCATTGTACAAAGCCCAAGAGGAGGCTAGTATGACTGTTTCAGTTGAGTGACAGGTCCAATATACTCATTTTAAAAGAGAAAATCAGTTCTTATATGAGCAATGTTGTACTCAAGGATTTGATTCGAGGATCAGGGATATTTCCTTGTCTTTGAGGAAATGGGAAATCCAAAGGGTATTGAGACTGTCTGAGTCTACGGGTTTCCTTCATATTCTTGAAGGGTGCTTGAGAGTGTCTTTGAGACTCAAGGAAATTAGACTGTCCAAGTCTAGAGTTTCATCTTTTATACTATGCTTTGAGAAACAGTAGTAGACTCTTTGAAAGGACTGTTCTATGAAGATGACTAAGTTCTGTTCCTATACCTCTAGGAGGTCGTCGGGATAATTTGTACGAAGCCCAAGAGGAGGCTGGAAGCTTTTAAGAAGCCGAGAGATCCTTGTACGAAGCCCAAGAGGAGGCTATCATTCCCGGAGGAAGAGATCATTATACGAAGCCTAAGAGGAGGCTGTGAATACTTCTAAGAAGCCGACGGGTCCTTGTACTAAGCCCAAGAGGAGGCGGGGATGCTTTTAGGAAGCCTGTGGGTCCTTGTACGATGTCCAAGAGGAGGCCGATGCTTTTAAGAAGCCCGTGGGTCCCCAAACCCCGAGAAATTCAAGACAGGCTATTCACAAGGAATAGATCAAGCCAGGAAAGTTCGAGAATTTGGAAGAAACTCAAAGATGCCATTCACGGAGAATACATTCATCTCTGGGAGTAGAGTTTCTTGACAATTCCTAATGAGGACAACCGAAGAGAAGACTGTATCTGGTGATCTTATTGGGGATCTAGCTGTCTATTTCTACGAATAAACGCGACGATTTTTCCTAGTTCTAGACGTAGTTGTCGGGGAAACTCTAAATATCTATACTATTATTACACAGTTGATATGAGTTTATGAAAGAAGACTTACAGCGAAACAGTCCCACAATACAGGTATATGTATATGAAAGCGGTAAATGAAAGCGTATAAACACTTACTCGGTTGTAGAGCTTCCATGCTGTTTGGTTAGTTGTTCAACAAAGACAGATTGAAAACAACAGTATATTCAAAATCAAAGGAGAAAGTGCTTTGAAAAAGAAAGATTTGGGGCTTATAGCTCAAGGAGAGGCCCAGGGTTTTATCAGTGAGCGCACTGTTGAATTTGTACAGAGGGACTTATACAAGTGACTGAGGCCTAAAAATGTTTTCTGTACAAAGGGATGGGTCTTACACTCTCTCAAGAGGCCCAAAAGGTTTAAAGAAAATAAGTGGGGCTTATAATACGAGGGTAGGCCCAATTGATTTTTCGTTAAAAATGGCGATCGCGCCGAGGTTTTCTTTTAACTCAGATATAAGTGAGGCCCAAAATTGTTTTGGTTAAAAGGGGGTTGGGTCTTACGCTCTATTAGAGACCCAAAAGTTTTGAATGAGTCTTATAGCTCAAGTAGAGGCCCAATTGTTATTTTTCAAAAGGGCGACGATCGCGCCGTTTGTTTTTTACGGTATCGGGACTTATACAATGCACTGAGGCCCAAATTGATTTGGTCAAAAAAAGGACTGGGTCTTACACTCTATTAGAGGCCCAAAGTGTTTTGAAAATGATTTATGAGGGTTGAATTAATCCAAAAACCCTAATTTGTTTTCAAAATGTGTTTTAATTGAATAAAAATTCAATTAAAATGATCAAAATTGTTTAACATATGGAAAACAAATTGTGATCTTGGATTAATGCTTCAAAAATTAAGTATTGACCTACAAAATAATTAGAAGGCATTAATTTTTTCAAAATCAAGAGGGAAAAAATATTTTAAATGTCAAAAACAATTAAAATATTAATTCTTTGCAAAAATATCAATTATATGAAATAAATAATATTTTTGGGATTTTTTGGGAAAATAAAATATTTCAACATTTTTGTGAATTATTAAAAAAAGAATAAACTCAAAATCATTAAAACTCAGAGAGAAATTAATTTTTGAATCAATTAAATAAAATCACAAAATTCAAATATTCAAATATTTGAAAATGGCGCCAAGAACAAAGGCAAGAACACGCGCGTGTTCTGAGTTTCCCAGATTTGCATTTTCTATCCAATCTCACTGAATACTTGATTATATCATGCAATCTACATATCAATCAACTCGTTTTAACCTCACGATCATGTCTATGGTCTTTAATTTCATTTATTTTTAACATGGAATAAGAAATCAAAGAGAAACCTCAAGAACCCTAATTTCTGCATGAAGGTTCAGAAATTTCACACACGATTAAAACAATGCAATTTATTGAGGGAAAACATTCCATGCATGATTATGAACATATGGCCAAATTATTGTGCAGCAAAAATTGCATGGATCATAGAGTTAGAAGAGCTCATGCTTACCTCTTGCAGCTGGTGATCGTGTTTTGTGTTGGAGGTGTTACAGCTAGGTTCCAATGATCTGGATAGCTTCCCTAGGTTCCATGGAGTGTGTATGAATGCTTGGAATGGATTGAAATGATCTGGAACTTGAGATGGTACCCCAACTGCAAATCTGTCAAGAAATTGAGCAACTGGCTGGTGATTTTGTGATTTTGGTGTTCCAGATGTTATGTGAGTGTTTGGATCACTTCTATATGATGTATGTGAGGTGTGTGTGTGATTGGTTTGAGTGGAATTGCTCTCTAATGAAAAACCCGATAGTGACTTGCTAAGAAAGGCATTTTTTAGAGTGAGAAGTGGTTTTTGAGAAAGGCAAGTGTTGTAGGCCTTTGGTGTCCTTAAAATGATCACAATTGAGCTTTATTTATAGTAGAGCAAGTTTGTTTTGCAAGGAATAGTGAAAGGCAACTGCTGAGTAGGTTTGTCCAATGTTGGCAAATGAAAATCTAAGTCTCCTCTTGCCATTGACTAGAGGTTAGGGCACAGGCTGCTGGTCCCCTTGGTCTTGGATAAGTCTTGACTGAATTCAGTTGCTAAGAGCTCAGTTCATGCCAAATTGATGCTTCCATTGAATGCTCTAATCCAAAATTGGAGTCTTGTCTCTATTTTGGCAATTCTAGGTTCAACATGCTATTTCTTGTTCCAAAGACTTTGGAGGCTTGGCTCAGTTATTGTCCCCTTTAGATTCAATCCTTAGAGGTGTCCAAGTGGATAGGAGCATTTAGATTTGGCTGATTTTGGTAAATCGACCAAAAGTGCAAAAATCTACCTTGCCTTGGCAGATTTCAGCAAGCCAACTTGCCAATGTCATATCTCATGGCTCAAATTGAATTTGGTAATGTTCTAGGCCATTTTGGAAAGCCCTTATATGATACAACAACTGTCTGATCATATTTGGTTTTGATACCTTTTGAATCCAAGTGAAAAATCTCCCTACATTTGGAAAAAAAAGTAAGGCAGATTCTGACTTAGTGAAATTTTCACTAAGTGTTAGAACAAAGTGACTTTTCTTGATTTTGATCACCCCATAACTCAAAATCCATGAGGAATTTGGACATAGGTTAGTATGAAGCTTTTGTAGAGGGCAATGTGATCTACAAATCAAGCTTTGAATGGGGAACAATGGCCTTGTGGTTTAGGAGTTATGGTCCTCCAAAGTTGGCACATTAGTGTCACTTTTTCCATAACTTGGAAATTTTTCTAAGTTTTTATGGTTACCCCTTTTACAAGTTATCCCACTTTCTTTGATTTTTCTTGATGAATGATGATTCAAATCATACATTAACATCATTTTAGGGTTAAAAATCCATTTTGGTGAAAAATCTCAAAAAGTCAAAGTTGACTTTTATGCACAGTTGACTTTTTATCAGATGAATTCCAAACTGTGCAATTCTTCAGGAAATCATGTCCTTGACCTAAATCAATCTTGATGGACATGTTCCATGGGTGTCATAGGGTATATTGAATCATGTCTTAGGGTTTGGGAGCATGTCCTGGTCAAAAGTCAAAGTTATAGTTGACTTTCCTCGCGAAACCCTAATTGTGGTGCAGATGAAATTGAGACTTGTTGCTCAAGCTTCTTGGATTAATCCATTGTTCCAAATGGATCAATATGGTATATTAGAGACCCTCAAATCATGTCTTGAGGTCTTGGTTCATGATTTGTCCCAAAAGTCAACTTAGGGGTGAATTAGGTCAAGAAACCCTAATTCCTGATTTTTTATGTATGCATCCCCTGAGGTCAAATTGACTTGATGATTGGGTCCATGAGGTTCCATGGAGTATATTAGGTTATGTTTTGGATCATTGGCTTGTGTCCAGATGAAAAATTTCCATCTGGAGGCCCTGGTCGACCAAAACCCTAATTTGGTGACACTGTTGATCTTGAGACTTGATCCACCTAGAAGGGAGCAACCTTATACTTAATCCTTGAAGTGGGAGTACCTTTGATCCATTGTGGATGTTTAAGAGGTTAGACAAGTTGAAGATCATGTCATTCCTTGATTGATCCTTTGTCTAAGCACTCAGAGAGGGCTTAAAACCCTAATTTTGATTGTAGTGAATGCCCAACAACTCTTGAGGCATTTGATGAGGCATGATGGTTCATCCATATTGTGATGATGATTTGGACAATGATGGGAAATCTCAGTGGTCAAAATTTGGGGTATGACAGCAAAATATTAAGGAAAGATGTTCAACGATACTTACACTATTCAGAAAACACTTCGTTAACTTTGTATGATCGCATCATCCAATCTGTCGACCATCTGAAAACAGGAAAAAACATTAATATAATTATAGATTGAGTTATGTAGTCAAACATTACAGTGTCAGAAATAAATAATACAACACTACCAATGTTTAAACCCAAATGGAGTTACAAAGTTAGTAATCCATCTATTTCAAATCAATTCAATGTGTTCATTTTAGAAGGATCTTGTAATTTCGTGTTTTACGCTTGAGACAATCAACAAAAGACAACTATTATCAATTGCATACACAAAGATTTAATTAAACATCAATCATTCGTAGATTTTCATCACAAACAACCCAAGTGCCTCAACCTTCAAAGTTCAGGTTTCTGATTTCAACAATAAGTTAAAGAAGAAAAATAATGAAACCCAACTTATCTCTTTATTATTCCGCGTAAGCAATTACTACGGATGGTATCTCCAAAGCACCACTTCTTTTCTCCGGTCCATTTTTTTCCACAGATCTTTTCAACTATTAAGACATAAACAAAATGTTTAGCCATTAACACGTTTATATTTATGCACAAAACATAAAGACGAGCATCTACAAGAACTGAAATGTTTTTTTACATGCATTAAATTCAAAAGTTTTTCAGTTAAAAGCAAAAGCAAGCTTACTGCCTCTTCAGTCGAAAATCTGAGATCTTTCTGCCATTCTCACTCAAGCCCTAACCTGCAATGCTCTATAGATTGAAAGTAATAGATAAAAAACACAAAATCCAAAAATCAAGATCCAAAACAATGCCTTCAATGCTTCAAAATTGGAAACACGGAGAAGGACGAGCGAGAATGATAGATATGAATCTCAGATAACGATTTCACCTTAAAATTTGAACCACAGTTTTGCAGATGTAACAGATTTATCAGAAAAACAAACCCTAAACCCTAAAATAAAATAAAAAGAAGAAAAACGATTAACAAATTTATCAAAGAAACGAAGTTGACGAAGAACAAACCCTTAACCGTTTTGCGACCATTTCCATCCACAGTACCATCGTCCGGACACAAATCAATGACGAAGACGAAGAGGAGAGACAAAGAAAGAGAATCTCACGGTGACAGTGAGAAAGAGAAAGAGGGAAAGACAAAGCGTGCAAGAGAAAGGAATAATGAGAATGAGAAAGAGGCCAAGACATAGCGTGAAAGAGAAAGGAAGAGAAGAGAGACAAGACACCTAAATGTCAGCAACTTTTAATTAAAGTAAACTATTACAAATGATATAATTGGATATGAAATAAATGACATCATCATTTGAATCAATTTTAACCAAGAAAGACTTATAACATTAACTATATAGTTGGATTACAATAGTGTGACATCAATAGTTAGAAAAAGTAATTTTTGGACACTTTTTGCCCTTAAAATTAAGGCGTGGCATTAAAAGAAAAAGGGGCAAAAGTGAGTTTTCCAGAGCCCTTTCTTTTCTTATATTATAGATATTCTATTTGTAGGTTTCTCAACATGAGTTATAAAAGCATATGTTATTATTACCTTTTCAAATTTTATATATTATTCCCTCTGTCTCATAATAGGTGTCCTCTTTCATTTTTTTATTTGTCTCAAATTATTTGTCCCTTTAGAATACCAATGTAATATTTATTATTTCTTTCCACTAACTTACCCTTATTTATTGTATTTTAATTCATTTAACTACTCCACTATCTATTATTAATAAGGTTATTTTAGTAAATGACACTCGTTTTATTATTGAAATCAACACAATTAATCATTATCTTAAAAAGTGTAAAAATCTCAAAGAGGACACCTATTGTGAGACAGAAGGAGTAGTAAAAAAACCTCTATTATATCGGTTAAAAAAAATTATAGGTGAGATAACGAAAGATGTTATGAAAACTTATCACTTTTCTCTCGCCTAAAGTTATCACATTTCAGCACCTTACATTCAAAATGGATTGTTAACTTATTCTAAATCATAACCTTTGAATTAAATATATTTTAATGGTTAAATAAATAAAAAGGTTAATTTAACTATTAGATTAGATTTAATTCAAAAGTTATGATTTGAAGTAAATTAAAATAATTTACTTTTGGAGTAAGTTGATCCACACTCTTTTCTATGTTGTAATTAATAAATGATAACATGTCATTTGTTAGTCTATTTGAAGTGTAACTCATCAAAAAAAATTAAGTGACACGTCATTTTAAAAAATTAAACATCATCAAATTTGACTCTAGAGGATCAAAATAGTTTAAAAATGAAATAAGAGGATCGATTTCGTAAAATTACTTAAATGGAGGAAAAAAATATAATTTAGCCTATAATTAAATAATTCAATAATCTTTTCAAAGCTGCCAAAATCACTCATCTAATTCAATTTTTGTTCTTAAAAGTTAGAGTAAACAAGACTACGACCCGCCCGAAGCGCGAGCGTGCATTATTTTTTTTTTTTATTGAAATTTTAATTGTAGATAATATAAGAACTATACTTGGTGGGATGATCTCCACTCAAATGTAATTAGTGATTATATAAGGAACTTTTAAGGGTTGCCTAGTTTTAGAGTTTCCTAGTTTTTTAGGTTTTGGCCTAGTCCCCTCATTTTTGTCCGTCTTCCATTTTAATACATCTTTTGGACTTGACCTGTTTTTTGAAAATAATAATAATAATAATAATAATAATAATAATAATAATAATATCATTCCTAGTTGGTAATTTATTTGTGACAAAAAATATATTTTATTTTGATAACTATGATTTGTCAACTTATATTTATAATATTTTATTTTAAACTAAACATTTAGGATAATTGAGTAAAATAACTTAAATATGTTGAATTTTTAAAAAATAAATCTCTTTCATTTTTTATCTGCATAGTTTCAAATACATTTAATTATTTCTATGTGAATTTATGGAATGATATTAAGATAATTTATTAGAATTTTTTGAGGATATATACATAAGTGTATAAAAAAAATTATGCACAATCTGATAACATGAAATATATATGATAATTATTGATATGATTTGAGAGTACACATGTTAAAATAATATATATGAGATGATATTAAATAAAGAACGTAATTATTAAATTTCATAATTATAGTTGATAATATAATTTTATGGTATGAAACTAAATAAAGAATGAGACAAAATAGTTTTAAATTTTATGATTATTATGAAGTGATGATGAGCAATTGTAAAAATTTGTTATTATATTTAATTCTAAGAGTGACACATAGGATTTTAATTGACGTGACGAAAATAGATTATATGACATATATTATATTATAGGAATACTTTTATGTAATTAGGAATAAATC
This sequence comes from Lathyrus tuberosus, assembly GCA_022829125.1. Classification (NCBI taxonomy): domain Eukaryota; kingdom Viridiplantae; phylum Streptophyta; class Magnoliopsida; order Fabales; family Fabaceae; genus Lathyrus; species Lathyrus tuberosus. The sequence goes on along the minus strand of JALAZF010000261.1, from coordinate 8,675,695 downwards.
TATGTAATTAGATATAAATCAATTTAGTTCAATTGTATTATTTTTTTAATTAAACTTATCTAGTTAGTTAATCGTCAATTTATTTTTGTGCTAAGTATTTTTTTGATATATATCAAAATAGTGTTATGTTGTTTAAATATTAGACTCTATAAAAAATAAATAAAGGATATGCAACAAAGTATAGAGGGAATGTGAGAAGTTTTAATAAAAAAATTGAGAGAATAAAAATAATTATAAAAAATAAATTAGAAATGTAAGGTTTGTGATAATTGTGTTTAATTATTAGTAACTCTAGTGGGGAGATGATAAGGTTTTTGTAACATATGAATTTTGGATAGAAGTTGAAGTAAATTATGCAAACTTGTTGTTAGATTCAATCTTAAGTGTGACACATAGGATTTTAATTGATGTGGAAATATCTAGCTACATGGCATATGAGGTGTCGTAATATAATCTACTGCTTTAAATTTAATATATTATAATAGATAATAGATAATAGATAATAGATAATAGATTTGTATTATGAATAAAATTAAACTTCACAAAATCTTTTTCATCTAAATTCCTCAATTTAAATTATTGTATTTATTACTTTAGCATTTCTTATGTTTGAGTGATATATATATTTTGCCTTTTCAAAAGTTCATAATCAATTCATATATTTGTTATCTTACACAAAATTTGACTATTAAACAGGGTGTAATAGTTGACTATGTTGGTGCCTTTTGTCCTATGTGTGGAGATTTGATAGAGTCAGCTTCTCATTTATTTATCATCTGTGATCTAACTTTGTTTGTATGGTATAATATATTTAAGTGTCTGGGTTGACATGTGGTTATCCCTAGTGATTCTAGACTCCCTTTTGAGATTTTTTTTTCAAAAAGGCGGTAAGTCAATTCATATATGTGTGGTAATTTTGGATTGCTCAAAATGACACTATTTTTTTCCTGATTCTTTAACAAATATGAAAGAGATGGATGACATAAGTATCATTATGGCTTGGAAGTGGTTTCTTTGTAGATCTGTGGTGAACTAATATTTTTCTTTGCTTGACTTCAAACCATTATCTACTACATTAACCAATAAATGATCGAGTGTTTTTGGTGAAGTTTTTGGATTAGCTAGTGGTTCAAATTATTTTTGAAAGTTTTGTTCCGTTGATAGTGATTCTGGTGAAGTGAGATCTAGTTTGTTCCCATGTTGAATTGGAACTTTAAATGTATGAGTTTGCTCTTTGTTTACTAGTTTGGTCTTTTTAGTGCCTTAGGTGTGTTGTTGTATTTTGTTTTTAATAATCTATATAAGTACTTTTTGTGCTTCTCTCTCTCTCTCTCTCTCTCTCATTTTCATAAAACATGTTTAAAAAAAACAAAAACAAAATATTTTTTTAAAGAAGTTTTAACTAATATATATATATATATATATATTCTTATAAATCGTTACGGATAAAGTATTAATTTTTCATTAAATAAAATGTCAACACATGTCTCGCTCATTTAAGTTCGTGCTGCAAAAAATTGGACTCGATGAGACAGACATAATTAATAGCGCATACTTAAAATCTTGATCTGCCTTTGTAAAAAAAAGATGGAGTGGTGCAGACTTTTGGACATTGCCCCTTTAAAACTTAAAAATTATAAAATTTATGATAATATTCACACTCGCAAAAAAAAACATAACAAAATGAGTACATTATAGGGAGCATATCTATAATTTTAATCTGCTTCACAAAAAAATGTGGACAAAATAGATGTTGATGACGCGAGATCCGTTTTGTCATCGTAAACATAAGAGTTAAATATGTTTTTCGTCCTTATAAAAAACTTAAATTTGATTTTAGTCTCTATAAAAATTTTCTTTGAATAATGGTCCTCCTAAAGTTTTCTGTCCACACTTTTAGTTCCTGCCGTCTACTTTCTCTAACGGACCACGTCATTTGAAGTCAACATCAGATTTGTCAAAAAAATTACATTAGATTGCGGGGGTTAAAACCTCCTTAAATTAAAATTATTTTTTAAACAACACTAAAGTGAAATTATCCATCCCTGAAACTTAAACCAGGATCTGCATGTTGAAAGATCATTAACATTCATAATCATTCATTCATAACAAAATATAAAACCCTCTATTCATCAAGCTCCACAACATTTAGAAAGATCATTAAAAACTCATTAACATTTGAAGTGTGGTTTTCGTTTAAGTGTGTGGTTTTCGTTAAAGATGGATGAAAACCATGTTAAATATGGTTTTCTACAAGGGCGAACATGTTTCTGCAACAATAGCAATGGCCATAGTAGTGCATACACGATTCTGTAATCCTTAAAGAGTTAAGAAAAATAAGAAAACATGGGTGGTTGTTGATTTGTGGTTTGGTCATAGAGAGGGAGGAACCAAACTTGCCTAAATTTTTTGTACTTTCTTACCAAAGATGAACATGGAAGCTCTGAATCCACCTTTGTGTTTCTTCTTGTGTCATTGTGCAAACAACAACCTTGCATTAAACAACAACCTTGCATCAAGCAACAACCTTGTTGACGATTTTTCATCTATAACCATTTTTTCTTCATTGTTGACGTAGTTTTGTCAAGATTAGATAACATGGGTTTTGTTGCAAACATGGTGAACTTAGTTTTATACTTTTATGGAGTGATGCATTTTGATCTTTCAAGATCTGCAATCACTCTCACAAATTTCATGGGATCAACTTTTTTGCTATCACTTATTGGTGATTTCATCTTAGATACACACTTCAACATATTAACCACATGTTTGCTTTTTGGATCACTCGAAGTTTTATAAAAAAAGCAAAGCCAATTGGGTCAGTCATTTCGTTAAACATGTAGTGTGCATGTTTTGATTTATAGAATTTGAGTTGTATAGGCTTTAATAATGATAACAATTCAAGTTGCATTGAAAAAATCACGCCCAGAAGCATGTGGAATTACTAGTGTTATTTGGGTTAGCACAAAAAAAAGCTTGGCGTTGGGGATTTTTCATTATCACACTTTCTTCTTCCATTGATTTTGTTACACTTGCTCTTGGTAAACCATTTTACCATATCAAAGTTCCCGATAGAAGTCAAATTTTAAGGATTATTTAGGTTATAAATTATTCTCTAATTCATTGATTAATGAACCATTGTTATTTGATGCAAGTTATTTTCGTGGCTTTTAAGAAGATAAAGCTACCATTGAGTGTTATGCAGATTTTTTATTGAATGGGTCTAAGAACTATATGCAACTTAGGAAGTAGCATTATGAACTTTGTGTGGAACTAGTCACAAATATACTATGGAATCCAAATCTCAATGGCAACGGCTACAGAAGGCGGCTATCTTGCTAGGTAAGTTCAACAACAAATTTTCCACCATAACTTAATCTTTCATTTTCATTCGTTGATTGACACAAACCATATTAAAAAATAACAAAACATTCAATTGAAAAACATGCTCAAAAGTTGTTTGATGAAATGTCTAAGAAAATTTAGACATTAAGGGGCGGTTTGTAACCCCCACAATCTAATTAATATTTTAAATTTGATTTTAAGTGATGTGGTGTGACACATGACATGTCACATCAACTTTCGTTAAAACAAATAGATAACAGAACTTAAAATTGAGGATATAAAACTTTAAGAGAATTATTCTTTGAAGAAAAATTTTATAGGACTTAAAATTAAATGTTAGATTATTTATACGGACGAAAAGCATATTTAATCCTAAACATAATAATAATTCGTACGCCACATATCCTCCATAGAATTCCATAAAAATTGAACAAATATTAGAGATGATGCAAGCAACTATATACTGTTTCTCTTTTAAAATAATTGTCATTTTAATTAATAAAATTTATTTTAAAATGATTATCATTTTTACTTTTTAATATATAAATAATAATTATTTTTCAATTGTACTATTTTATTATTATTATTATTTATGCTACTTTCAATATATTAATAGAATTAATTTAATATAAGTATAACATTTTATGATGATATTTTTATATTTTTTAATTTGTGTGTAAAAATTTTAAAATCATTTTAAATCCGAAGTAGTAATTAAATTTTCTGTCAAAAACAAATCTTTTAATTAAATTTAGAAGCATGCTGAAAAGTGAGTAGGCAAATGAATCTTTTGGTGCCCAATTAGTGAAAAGTTAACATTTTAATTAGCCCTTAGCTTATAGCCAAAATAAATGAAGCGATTGCGTCCGTGACTAGAAGAGCACTTGACGTTTGATTTGACACATTTTTTTATTCAAATTGATGTGTAACAAATTAAATTAGGTGCCATTTTCACTCATATATTATTCGAGTTCTGTTTATTAAATATAAAAAAAAATAAAAAACATAATTCTGATATGCAATAAATTTAATATAAAATTAGCAAACATTTTTAAAAAATAAGGAAAGGGGTGAAAAAAAAAGGCCACGAATAGTATGAGCATAATATATATACTTGTACCAATAACAAACAATTAGATAAGAGAAACTTGATAGCTAATTAGGCACGTCATAAACAAACACACATACGCAACTATTTATTGCTGAATTATATTCTATATTATAAATAGGACTTGTGAAAAAACTAATAAATAGCTGTTGTATAAAAGCATATAATGTGCTTATTGAAAAGTATATAATGTGGTGTATTTTGATGACATACTAGGACCACTTAAAGCCAAAAGTTGCTTTCTAACAAATCAACAAAGCATTTTTTTTCATACAAAATCATGAAAACATATATAGCAAACATAACAAGATTACATTCAGCCTAAATTATATACAAACTGCTTAAATGGAATTTTAAAATCTATTTTAATTCAAGCAATTATAAAGTTATGCAACCTAAATTACATTACAAGACTCAAATTGTAATCACTAATTAAATAAAATTTCATTACACAATTGCCAAAAAAATGTATATTAGTTAAAGTATATTAATACGTGACAATCTCTTATAGTGTGGGGCTAGGGATATCAATCGAATCAATTAAAATAAAATTCATCTAATTTTTCCATCACATAAAAAGTAAATTAATGAATTAGATTAAATCCATCCATTTATATACATGAATTAATTCAATTCATCCAACATATTTTAATGTGAATGAATTATTTTTATCTACGTTAGATTTATTTTAAAAATAATAATTAAAAATGGATTTTAAAATAAAAAAAATTGAATTTCTTTTCCAAAAAAAAGATATTTTTTCGAAAAAAATTCAGAAAAAAATGATTTTTTTCCAAAAAAAAAAACAATTTTTTTTCAAAAATTAAAAAATTGATTTTTTCCCAAAAAAAATGATTTTATTTCCCCAAAAAAAAGAGATTTTTTTCCGAAATAAAAACTGATTTCTTTTCGAAAATTAAAAAATCGATTTTTAAAAAAATACAAAAGTCAATTTTTCCCCAAAAAAATTGATTTTTTTCGAAAATACAAAAAATCACTTTTTTTTGAAAATACAAAAAAACTGATTTTTTTCCGAAAAAAAAATATTTGTTTTCGAAAATACAAAAAATTGATTTATTTTTTCAGAAAATACAATTTTTTTTTTCAAAAATACGAAAAACGATTTTTTTAAATAAAAAAAAAATCAATTTTTTCACGAATATATTAAAAAACAATTTTTTTAAAAGTACAAAAAATGAATTTTTCGAAAATAAAAAATCTAAAAAAAATCAATTTTTTTCCAAAAAATAAAAAATCAATTATTTTTAAAAATAAAATAAATTGAGATTTTAAAAAATATAAAAAAATTGATTTTTTCAAAAAAAAAAAACGTTTGTTTTTCCAAAATAAAAAAAAAACAATTTTTTGGATAGATGGATATCCATCCACTAAAATTATGTTAATGGATGGATTGTATGGATTTTATCCTTAATGAATGGATTGAATTGGATAATTTTAAGAAAATTTTAGTGGATTATTAATGGACTAATGGATTATTTTGACTCATCCATTAACATTCCAATCCATATCCATCCAATCCATTCATTTTGCCACCTCTATGTGGGGCTGTCAGAGGTTTTTGAGATTATTGTGGGTTTAGAGCAAGTTCACGTAAGGATGTGAGAAGTTTTGTATATGGTGTTTTGTGTAATGAATTGATGTCCTTCTCAACCTCATGATTGAAGTATTTATAGAATTACTAGGTTTGGATCTTAGACTCCAATAGGGTAATGTCCGCTCTTTAAGAGCATGGAAAATGTAAAGTCAACTCGTTTATTATTCAAGAGAACATGACCTTCTCATTTTAACTCCATCTTCTATATTATTGTGGACCGACGCACGTCACTCCCTAGGTTCTCACGAACGGGTGAATAATCCAGGAAATGGGTGAGATGATCAAGAAATATGCGCCCACCCCAGTAAATGGGCGACTAGTGAGTATGGGCAACATGTTACATCACATAGCCCCCTCTTGGGGGCCTTTGCACTTATATTGATAAACACCCTCAAGCATGAAGTATTTAGTTTATTTTCATTATGTGAAGCTCCTCAAGAAAGGCTTTAAGTCCAGTCCCTCATGCGAGACTTTAAGACGAGTTTCTCATACGAGATTTTAAGTCGAGTCCCTCAGGAGAGACTTTAAGTTGAGTTTCTCCGGTGAGGCTTTCAGTTGAATTCCTAAGGCGAGACTTTAAATTGAGTTCTTCAAGCGAGGCTTTAAGTAGAGCCCCTCAAGCGAGACTTTAAATCGAGTCCCTCATACGAGACTTTAAGTTGAGTTGTTGTTTTACGCATCGTGGGGATCTTTTCATGGAAGTTTAGTATTTATATTTCCTCTGAGAGAGAAAAATATCTTTTAGGGGAATTTCAACATTCGTATTGCCTTTTGAGGGCGACAAGGATATTCTAATGAAAGTGAAACGTTCATATTGGATTTTGAAGGTGACAAAGATTTTCTAGTGGAAGTCCAACATTTAGAATGCCTTTTGAGGGCGCCAAAGATTTTCTCATTGAAGTCTAGTACTTATATTAGCTGAGGAATAGAATAACCTGTTGTAAATAAGATAACAATAAAGTTTTTCAAGGCGATTCGTACATTGGGTGAACAATTTCCTTTTGCCTTAAACAAATAATATAAAAATAATTAACTATAGTGATATCTCAAATTAATTGAGTTCCATGCTTTTGGGATAAGTCTTTCGTTCAGCTCTTCAAGCTTATAGGCTTCGTGAGACAACTTCTATCATATGTGGTATGACCCTTCTCAATTAGGTTGTAGTTATCCCTACTGGGTGGGAACGATAACCTATCTAAGTACTAGGTCTCCCTCTTACATTTCCTTCGGAATCACCTCCGAGTTGTACCTTTTGACTGCCCTTTGTTTGGCGGAGAATTCCCTGATATAGGATACATCTTTCGTCTTATCAATTATGTTGACTACATATTTTAGCCCTGACGTCGCGCTCTCTTTCGCATTAAACTAAGAGCGTCAAAGAATAGGCGTGTGGATTTCAATAGGGAGCATTTCGTCTGCACTATATACCATTGTGAATGAAGTCTCTTTGGTGGTTAAATGAGGGTGGTGTCGTATAACCATAACACTCTGAAGCTGTTCAGCCCAAAGTTCTTTGGCTTCATATATCTTCTTCTTTATTCCCTATCACCTTGTTTGTTGACTTACCATGCCCATTTTCCTGTGGATGGATAACGAAAATAAACTTCGTTTGTAGTCCCAGGTCATGATAGAAATCGACAACGGTAGAGCTGGACAATTTAGTACCATTGTCTAAAATGATAACTCCAGTAAAACTGAACATGCACATCGTTCTTCCCACGATGGTTCGAGATAGGGAAGACCAATCGATCGAAGTTGAATTGGAATTCGATGTATTCAAACGACGTAGATCTAAGATCTTGACTCTATGGAACCATAATTTCCTCACCTGAAATGCTTTTGGATTTCGGATATGCGAAACAGACTTGATCTTGTGGAGATAGTAGGAATCAGAAGCCATTTCCCACAGACGATGCCACTGTTTCGTGGTGGAACCATAAATGGAAAAGGTTGTGGAAGCTACGATGGAGCGAAGCTTTGTAGGCGATTCAATAACGTAGCGACTCGATCCGAAGGTTGCGATTGTGACACATCTTGAATAAGCGGTGTTGATCTTGAACTGGTGTTGCTAATATCTGGTATGGTGGACCTTGAGAAGGCACCTGAATGGTTAGAACTCCAACGCGCAAGTCAGTTAGGGTTCAAGATAATCGTAGTGAGAATGGATATTAGAGATTGTGTGCCTGAAAATCTATTGTGAATGTATTTATACATTAGGCTCAATGGAACAGACAATAAAATTATTATATAAACCGAATCTATTTTATTCTATGTTAAATAACTAATTTTTCAAATATATACAATATATACTTTTGTTAAAATATATACTATTTTTTTGAAAATATATATTGTTTTAAAAAAATTAAAATATATTTTATTTTTAAAAAATAACTATATTTTTTCACACACACACACACACACACATATATATATATATATATAAACAAAAAATATTAATTACATAATAATCTATTAATATATTTAGAGCAAATAATAAATCAACAACCCATTCACAAAGCATATTCATCCTTAAATTATAATATTAACCACAAATTACAGTACATTCACAAGCATATTAATCTATAATTAATAATATATTTATATAAAAAATTAATTAAAAAATAAAAGGAATTAAATGTGTACTTGAGAAAATAAGACGAGTTGATGAGGATTTGAGAATCAAAAGCAAAATAATGAAAGTGTGAGTTGTAGAAGGAGAGAATGAAGTTGAGAGAATGGGGATCAAGGGTTGAGAGTGAGAATGAAGAGAGTGTTTCCTAGATTGTGAATGAGGGAGAAAGATAAAATCTTTTAAATGAAAACATGTAAAATTTTGCTGGGGGCTACCCTTTGCAATCTACAATGATAAAATTTTGTTGGGGACTTTCCCTCGCAATCATTTACCTCGTCTGCCATGCTAAGCACTCTCTGAAAAGTTAAAAATGTTGAGAATACACGTGGGACTTTGTTGGGGTCTCTCTTCCTAAAATAAACACTAAACTTTTGTTAGATGTGACTCATCGCAAACCTTCTTTCGTTGAACCACCAGAAAATTTCAAAATATTTTACCCCTCCTTGAGTGTTGCGAGGGGTGACCCCTCGTACACTTTTTTCCCACTCTTTTGCAAGGGGCGACCCCTCGTAATTATGTTTTATTTCTTTTCTTTATTCCAAGGGGTTAACCCTCAGCAATGTCAAAGTTTTTGTTAGGTGGTTAACCCCATGCAAAATTCTTTGGCTACATCACTTATTTCTTGTAGTGTTTTATCTATTCATGGCATGTTAGAGGACGCCCATGCGAACAATTCTAGGTTCCTCCTTAGTAGGGCGACCAACTCTCACTCCTCAAAATCAAATAAAGAGGTGCCTTGCTTGGTGACTTATTAATCCAAGGTCCCAATCTTGACTTCCATCATGTCCTTTATGGGAGTGAGCCTCTCATTTTTTATCTCCAATATAGGGTCCCTGCTTGCGACATCTACCTCTCATGCTTCTGGAAGAGGGAGAATGTCTGCAACAATGTGATCCCTTTTCTTTTCTAAAACTGTTATGATAGTATTCCTGAGCGACCTCTTAGTCCCCGTCAACTAATCCAAATCACTCGTCAAGTAACCAATACCTCATGCTCAAGTGAACGGTAGACAGAACCGCCTCTAACAAGTTGAAGGGGGGCAGTCCTAGGATAGCGTTTTATGGGGACAAAGCGTCCACCACAAGACATTTTACTTTAATTGTTGTCTCGCTTCCCTCTGAGCCAAACATTGTTTTTATCATTTTGTGACCTTTCATTTAAACCTGCTTATGTAACAAACCAATCATAGAACCTTGAAATGTTTGGGTAAAGTTGGAGACCTTGGAAAGTGCTCTAGAAAAAGACATTTGTCGAGCTTCCAAGGTCAATCAATACTCACTTTATATCCCAATCATCATGTTGCACCGTGATGACCATGTGATCATTGTTATGATGGAGAATATCACTGGCATATTTACTTGATAAGATAATTTTGGATTCTGGCTCTCTCTACAACAAAAATGAATTTAGGCAACAATAGAAATTTGTGGTCTAAAATAGGAAAACTGTTGTCTAATGTTTTAACGACGATTTTCCAAGCATGGAATTTACACTCGTTGCCTATTCTTATAAAACACGATTTTTTAAAATTTAGCCCGCAGTAATACAAAAATTTCACCTAAAATATGTGAACACACTACAGTTTACTGAGTCAATTTAGGCGATAGTTTATTTTGAGCAATTGTTGTAAATTGTTGCCCTAGATGTAAAGCCACAGTTTTAAGACTCAAATTTAAGCTATATTTTATTTTAAGCTACAACATAAAACTATGGGAATTAGAACACTTTTAAAAAAACAAAAAAAAATTGACCTATACCTTATACAATCATCGTTGTGTGAATCTATTTTACCCACCTTATATAATCATCGTTGTGTGAATCTATTGTACGCTTATATATTTTAGACAATAGATAACAAGTAATTTAAACTAAACCATAATAATTTGACAAGATTTCTTGTCAAAGTAATTTTTTTTTGAACATTAAGGATTCTATTACACAATTTTCAACTAAATTGCCAATTATTCTTGTATCATAAACATGAATTTTCAAGTATAAATTATCAAAATGAAAAAAACACTAGAAGCAAACTTGGAAAAAAATGTATGCATATATTGGAAATAAGAGGATAAACAAACTGATTTCATAGAATAGAGAGTAGATAGTGTTTAGTTACGATGCGACGGAGTGGGGGTGTACCCATAAGATTAGCATTCCGACACTCAAGTCTGTATGTGAAAGAGTAGAGAGTATTCAAATTGCCTTTGAAACTTGTTACTTGAAATTGTGCCATTCTCTCTATATATGGAAGAGAGGAATAATGGCCTCGGTATCTTTCAGCCGTAGAATACAGAGGACCATTGGATGTGCTCGAGGCGTAAATCTCTTGTAGCAAGGTATATGACAACCGTGTAGTAAAGAAAGTATTTATAGGGGCATAAACGCGTAGTTGACTAACAAGTATTGGCTCGAAGCTGCCTATCTCAGGGTACTAGGTATGATAGGAATATGGCCGGCCCATAACAGTTGTTGAAAAGTATTTCGGGGGGTGTTTTATCGTATCCACATGGATTGTATGGATATTGCCCCCGTTCTATAGTCGAAATCATTTTAAACTTTAAAGTAACAAAGAGTTTCGTTGTTTTGTCACGGATCGTTTGCATAAGAATTTAATAACTACGCTAAAGAATTTGGTTTTAAAATTTTGGTAAAAGCATGCCAAGATTAGGGTCCGATAATCTGTTTTATACGTATTTACTCGATAAAGGATGTGAACTTGTTAACGGTGAATATAATCACATATCCTCTCAACAAGTTTATCTCTAACACTTGTTGTGGGATTTATCATATTGATCCTTAAATGATATCTCACTCTAACTATCAATATGATAACATTCAAGATCAATATTTATGAACATCAACTCTCAAAACTATCTCTAGCCTCATGATTGTTGATGGATTAAAACTTAGGTCATGTCTTAGAACATATATCTTAATCATGAACCAAAACAAAATATAAACCATACAAACAAAGTTTTTCACCATATATTTATCATCAACAAAGTTCACAAACTACAATCAAGATCAATACATACAAAATGAAGGATTACCTACCACTAATCTTGACACAAGATGTGTTTAGCTACACATATTCATGGTAGCTTGTTTCACAAGTTTCAGGAGGAGATGAAAAAGCATCCGCGTCGAATAATCGAGATCGAATGCAAATCCAGCTTCTCTTGGTGATTTATCACTCTTGGATGAAGAAAAGTCAGAAAGTTAGGTTATGGTATGAGAAAAATAGGTTATGATCCCAAGAAATTACATAAAGTGCTTTTATAGTTCACTTGAAATTTGTCCAGTTCGCCTAGCGAACTACCAAATAGGCACCTGAGGTGCCTCTAATCTGTTAAAACGCCTCTGAGTTTCTGCATAACTTTGCAATGCGAAGTTTTATTCGCAAATCAAACTATTAGCCTACAAGTTCGCAAAGTAAACTTAGGCCCCTTTAGCTACTGCCTCATCCTTGGTGTCCTTCGCCAGGCCTTCACTGGAGCGATGAATCAGCGAACATTCGCTGGAAAGTTTGCAAAGCGAACTTTAGTGCCTTTTCTTACTGCCCAAAGTCTGGGAGTGTTCGCTGGAGCTTCACCAGATGTTCGCCCAGCGAACATTCGCTGGCAAGTTCGCAAAGCGAACTTCTTGAAGTTTCTTCCTTTCTTTGGCAACTTGGATCCTTTCTTTGTGTCTTATTTCTTTGATAAATTATTGCCTTTTTATGAACAATAACACACATATTACAAGCACCAAAGGTATTTTCACAATGTTTTAAGAATAACAACAATTCAAGAATAAAATCCAACAATTCAACATAAAAGAGTTGAAAAATGCCAAGTATTAATAAGAATTATAAGACATGATTGACATCTAACAAACTCTCCCCAACTAACTTTTTGCTTGTCCTCAAGCAAAGCATGCCTCTCATTGAAAACAAGAGTATTTGCTCAAGCATTTAACTCAACAAAGAAAAGATTTAAGGCTCAAATAAACAACAATTGCAAACAAGCAACGATTACAAATTTCTATAATCGAACAATGCAAAAGAACTTGATTCTTAAACAAATATCAGACAATGTTTCAAGAAACAAATAAACTATCATGCTCATATCACTCTAACACTACTCTTCAAAAAAGAATTGAAGGAAAAACGTGCTACAAACGTGGAGCAATTTCGCTCATCTGACAAATGATGCAATTACAAACCAATTCATACAATATCTAAATGATCAATAAATAAATCATGGAAGCAAAAAGATCACTAAGGGCTTTTAAGGTTGTAGCTTGGTCGGGTTAACAATAAAGGGACATTTCTAAAGGCCATTGAATCGAAATTTCCGATGCAAAAGAACATTCACTATACAAGGTATTCGCACATCTCAACTTCATTCACCAATTTCATTCCTTGATCACAAACCTTCTCAAACTTCCTTATGCACAATTATTTGGTCTCTATTTTTCTCTTTCAAGCAAGAATTCTTTTTCTTTGTTTTTCACATTCATATTCACATTTTCTTTTCTTTTCATGCTTGCTTGAATTTTTTCAAAAGTTTGAGCAATTTACCAATTTTCTTTTTCATTCTCCCCAATTTATTTTCAACTAAACATTAAGTGAATGCTCCTTGCTTTTTAAGGCAAGGAAATCAATTAAAACAATGTTCCAAGGTTCAAGAAGAAATTATTTTAGAATCTCTCAAAAAATCAATGATGAACTAAATTTTCAATTTATGTACATACACAAAGTTCATCACTAAGACGAGATCTAAACTGTTTAGGCTCAAAGGGCTAACGAATACTCACTACTCACAGGTAAATCAATGTTTGGAAATGGTCGTGCTCATTATCAACAAATGCCTTGATCATTTCTAATGCTTCCACAAAATCACATAAATCATAAGATAAATCATGAATTAAAAGTATAAAACACAATTCATCAGCAATCCTATGCATTTAGTAGACCATTGAGGTTTCTCACCATTTTGGTTTTTGGACCTAAGTGACATAAGCAATCAATAAAGTTGTAACAAGAAACAAAATTACATTTGTACATAGACAAGAAGTTCTAACACATTCTAAATCATAGAAATAGGTAACCATGTACCTTGTCAACAATTACATGCTTAAGTACTATCATTGCCATCCAAACTTGGAATAATCTTCTTTGATGAACAATAACACCAACCTAGAAGTTTCTTTCAAAACCACACCCAAAAATGGAAACATTAAATTCCCACAAGCATACCAACATAACACAAACATAAGCATACTAACTTAATTTAAGAGTTAAACATTCGTTAACTGAAGAATTCAACTCTTAACAACAATAATAAAAAAAAAGAAATGAAAATAAAAATGAAAATTGAACAACTGAACTGAATAACAAAATACTAATAATAATAGTACAATAGTGTCATGGTGTAGAAACACCAACAAAAGTCATTAGTACCTCACAAAGGTACAAGTACATCAATTATTCCAAAATAATCCACATAGTGGATGAAGTAAAATAATAAAAACTGATACATAAAACATAATAAGAAAACTTCACTTTGAAGATCAAAGGAAGCACAAATGACATCAATAAAACTAGTCCTCCTCGGACTCAGAACCAGACTCCTCAATCTCCTCCTCACCAGACTCAAATCCAGAAACCTCAACCACCTCGTCGTCATCATCATCATCCGCATTAGCATCAACATCCTTAGGCTCAGCTGCCTCTGCTCCCCCTCCAAAATCTGGCCTGACCTCAGGCCAACCAGCATGAGCCAGGAATTGCTCCCTAGTCATCATAGAGTGATCCACGGAGGGCTATCTAATCTGCAGCTGCAACACTTGCATAGAATCGTGCAAATCCATCATGTCGTGCTGAGAAGCCGCCATCCAGTCCCAGTTGTACTGGCATATCTATTGCTGATACAGGTAATATCCTTGAGATCCAGAACCACTCGACCCATCACCTACACCTGTGCTGGCATCAGTACCAGCACATAAAGACTCACCCCGCAACCCCTTCGGTTTACAAGATTTGTCCACATACCTTTCATCAATAGCAGCCAGGATGGTTACCTGACGGCGGATGGGGACATTAACCCCCGCATGCACACAAAGTACCATGATAAGACAAGGAAAGACAAGGGGATAGTTCTTCCGCGAGGTCGAACTAAGCCCACTTTCCACAATAGCCCGCATCTCTTCAGCAATAATTCGAGCCACATCAATTTGGACATTAGTCATGATGCTATGGACCAAATGAGCAAGGTGTATGGTAAAAGTCGAAGAATGCGACTTTGGCTTGATGTTTGTTAGAACCAACAATAAAACCAACTGGGCCAAAGGACGTATGTCCTCTCGACGGTACATGCGTTCAACCCCAGATGGGTTCAGCTCAACAGTTTTGCCTTCACGCAATAGGTCTCGAGTTATTTTATCTATGTCTCTATGTAATCTCAAGGTTCTGTGGTAGGCATCGATCTCATTCTCTCTCAACGGCAGTGGGTTCCCAAGAACCGTGTTTATCGTCGCCCGATCAAACAACACTTTTGTACCTAAAACCAAAATTTCCACCCAAATTCCTCACCATCATCCGAGAGGGCATTTGCATAGAATTCCCGGATCATCTCAACATTATAGATATCCACATGTGTTATCAACCTCCCTCACTTATTACTTTCAAGGAGTCCAGCTACCGCCCAGTAGCTTCCTTGCGGGTTCAAGTTGAATCTTTTCTCAGGCAAGATCGTCTTTCTCTCAAGAGTCAAGTAACGGGCATCCTGCTTTACCCCTCGGAAACGTACATTATCGAACTGAATAGGAACTGGTAGTGTAGAGCTTCAGGTTTTTCTCTTCTTCGCCAGAATAACTTTTGGAGCCATCTGCAAAACCATCAGTAAACAACAACAACTAGCCACAAACAGTTTTATTAGCAGAGGAACAAAACAGTAAAACCAGAATCCTCAAGAAAATAACAAAAAAAATTTGAGAATTATGTTCTGTTCGCCCAGAAGTTCGCAAGGCGAAGCCCTGGCGAACATTCGCCCCAGATTCGCTAGGCGAAGTTCTGGTGAATGTTCGGCCCAGGTTCGCAAAGCGAACTAGTGGCGAACCTGCGATTTTTTCAAATTTAACAGTTTCTGCCAATGAAAACAAAATCGTTCAATCTTTCATAACCCAACCTCTATTCTTAGGGTTTGCATAAAAAAACAACATGCAACAACAATAAACCTTAAAAACAGAGGGACATTGTACACATCAACCTAGAATCTACTTGTTCTCTAAATTCAACCTAACCTAACCACATTATTCTAACAAGAATTAAAAGAGAGAAAGAGAATCAAACCTGAACTTTGTGAGACTTGGAAAAATTCATGAAAAGATGTAGGAATCAGAGAGAGCATGTGAGAGAGTTCAAAATTGTGTGAGTATTTGTGAGAGATCGAGAGTGGCAAAGTGAGGGTAGGGTTACCTCGCACATTCAGAAAACAAAGCTGGGTCATGGGCCCAGGTGTCTGGCCCACACTTTTAAACCCCTTTTTTAAATGAGGTGGCAGCAGACAATTTGTGTCTGTCTCGCTGAGTTCGCAATGCGAACTGGCCAGCAAACACTCGCCCCAGGTTCGCAAAGCGAACTTTCCAGCTAACAAGACATCATTTTGAAATTTTTTTCTACAAGCTGCTACCACACTTCCTACAAACTCTAAACAACTTAATACTTCAAAACAGTAAGAAAAACATAAATACTTACAATGTTGGGGTGCCTCCCAACTAGCGCTTTGTTTAACCTCGTATGAGCTCGACAGTCCAAAATGATCTCAATGATCATCTAGAAACACTGCGCAATTTTCTCGATCAATTTCTCCTCCGAGATAGATTTTAAGCCATTGGCCATTCACAGTCCAACTTTCCTTCTTCTGTAAGTCCTCTATAACAATAGCACCATAGTGCTTGACATCCTTAATAAAAAACGGTCCAAACCACTTGGACTTCAATTTTCCCAGAAAAAGCTTCAAATGGGAATTGAATAGAAGAACCATTTGGCCTACCCGAAATTCTTTCTGACAAAATTTCTTGTCATGATACCCTTTAACCTTTTCTTTATAGAGCTTGCTAGAATGGTACGCATAATTCCTCATTTCTTCCAACTCGTGTAATTGAACCTTCCATTTCTCATCGGCCAAGTTCAGATTAAAGTTTAACAATTTAAATGCCCAAAGAGCTTTGTGTTCCAATTCAACCGGTAAATGACATGTCTTGCCATAAACCATTTGGAAAGGAGTTAAACCTATTGGAGCCTTGTAAGCGGTGCGATACGCCCACAAAGCTTCATCCAACTTTTGTGACCAATCCTTTCGAGAGCTTGACATGGTCTTTTCGAGAATCATTTTTACTTCCCTATTTGAAACTTTGGCCTGACCATTGGTTTGCGGGTGGTAAGGGGTTGCAACCTTATGCTTTACACCATAGTGCTCTAAAACTTTTTCGAGCGGTGTATTGCAAAAGTGCGACCCTCCATCACTAATCAACACACGAGGGGTGCCAAAACAGGAAAATATATTTTTCTTTAAAAACTTGATCACCATTTTGCCATCGGCCCTCGGTGACGCAATTGCTTCCACCCACTTGGAAACATAGTCAACCGCAACCAAAATATGCTCATTTGAAAAAGATGGGGGAAATGGTCCAACAAAATCAATACCCCAACAATTGAAAACTTCCACTTCCAAAATAGTTTGTAAGGGCATTTCATCCCGTTTTCCAATCCCGCCACTTCTTTGGCATATGTCACAACTTTTCGCATGGAGGTTTGCATCCTTAAACAATGTTGGCCAATAAAAGCCCGATTGGAGGACTTTTGTTGCCGTTCTCAAACCATTGTAATTCCCTCCATATGGCGAATTGTGACAATGCCAAAGGATACTTTTAGCTTCATCATTAGTGACACACCTTCTCAACAAGTTATCACCTCCTAACTTAAAAATATACGGTTCATCCCAAACATAAAAATTAGCATCCGATAAGAATTTCCTTCTTTGGTTCCAAGTTAGATCCTCCGGTATGAATCCGGTTGCTTTGTGGTTAGCAAAATCTGCGAACCAAGGTCTAACTTGTACCCGAAACAGTTTTTCATCCGAAAACTCTTCTCGGACCTCATTTTCTCGGTGTGTTACTTCTACATTAACCAAATGGGATAAATGATCCGCTACCAAGTTTTCAGACACCTTCTTGTCACAAATTTCCAAATCAAATTCTTGTAACAAAAGGATCCACCGGATTAGCCTTTACTTTGAATCTGGATTAGTAAGAAGATATTTAATGTCCGAGTGGTCAGTGTAGACTACAACTTTTGAACCATTCAGGTAAGACCAAAATTTCTCGAGAGCATACACTATAACGTGTAATTATTTTTCTGTGGTAGCATAATTCACTTGTGCCTCATTTAAAACTTTACTTTCGTAATGTATGACATGACAAATTTTGGTATTTCTTTGCCCAAGCACCGCACCAACAGCATAATCGCTTGCATCACACATCAAATCAAAATTTAAAGTCCAATTCGGAGCAATGATTATGGGTGCGGTGATGAGTTTTTCTTTTAAAATTTGAAAGGAATTTAAACATTCATCATCAAAGAAGAAAGACTTATCTTTGTTGAGCAGATTGCTCAAAGGTCTTGCAACTTTGGAGAAGTCTTTGATAAACCGCCTGTAAAATCCCGCATGGCCTAGAAAACTCTGGATTTCTTTAACATTGGTTGGTAGTGGTAACTTCTCGATCACTTCAATTTTAGCTTGATCCACTTCAAGGCCTTTAGAGGAGACTTTGTGGCCGAGCACAATCCCCTCTGTTACCATGAAGTTGCACTTCTCCCAATTTAGCACCAAGTTTGTTTCCACACACCGTTCAAGGACGGTCTCCAAATTTTTCAAACATAGATCAAAAGATGCTTCGAACACGGAGAATTCTTCCATGAACACTTCCATTGTTTTCTCAATAAGGTCGGAAAAAATGGTCTGTACACACCGTTGAAACATTGTCGGTGCATCGCACAAGCCAAAAGGCATCTTTCGGTAAGCAAAAATTCCAAAGGGACAAGTGAACGCCGTCTTCTCATGGTCTTCCGGATCAACCGAGATTTGGTTATAACTGGAATAGCCATATAGGAAGCAATAAAATTCTTGACCCGACAATCTCTCAAGCATTTGATCCATAAACGGAAGTGGAAAGTGATATTTTCTAGTAGTGATATTAAGCCTCCTATAATCGATACACATTCTCCAATCTGTTACAGTTCTCGTCGGAATCAATTCATTTTTTTCATTTTAAATAACAGTCATTCCTCCTTTCTTGGGCACAACTTGCAAAGGATTCACCCACGAACTATCGGATATCAGATAAATCATTCCGACATCTAATAGCTTAACAACTTCCTTTCTCACCACTTCCTTCATAGTCAGATTCAAACAGCGTTTAGGTTGAGCTACTGCTTTGAAGTCCTCTTCCATAAGATTTTGTGCATGCAATAGGCCGAACTAATTCCCTTTAAATCGGAAAGAACCCAACCTATATCTTGTTGATTCTTCTTCAAAACTTGAATCAAACGGTCTTCCTCTTTGTCGAACAAAATGTTACTAATGATGATCGGTTTGTTACAACCGTCATCAAGGAACACATACTTCAAATTAGAAGGCAACACCTTCAATTCAAGTTGAGATTTATCATCATTCACCTCTTTCTTCAACACTTCCATTTCACTTTCCCTTGGTTATAACTCTTTTAAAGATTCAAGTTCCTTCAAGCATTCTTCAAGTTCCCATTCTTCCTCATTGGTAAGTAATTCAAATGAGTCACCAAGAGCTCTTTCCAAGGGAGATGCTATGTGAACTTGCTTTGAGACTTCCATTATGGCTTCTTCCGTTGCATCAATATGGAAACTATCATGCTTATCTTTTGAATGCTTCATTGATTCAAAAAGATTAAAGCACACCTCTTCATTTTGAACTCTTACTTTCATAAGGCTGTCGTCAACATCAATCATCATTCGAGCGGTCTTTATAAAAGGGCGTCCAAGAATCAATGGAGCATCCTCGTCTTCCTCCATATCAATTACAACAATGTCAACCGGAAAGAAAAATTTATCCACCTTAACCAATACATCTTGAGCCAATCCAAGAGGATGAGTTTTAGATTTGTCGGCCAATTGTAATGTCATTCAAATTGCTTTCATTTCAATGTTCCCAGGCCTCTTCATAATAGAAAATGGAATTGAGTTGATACTTTAGCCCAAATCAATTAAGCCTTTGCCAACATAAACATCACCAATGGTTACCGGCAAAGTAACATGCCCCAGATCGACTTCTTTCTTTGGTAGAGTTCTTTGAATTATTGCACTACAACTTGCATCAAGGATAATTGTTTTCGGCTCCGAATATCTTCGCTTTTTTTGTAAGAATATCTTTCATGAACTTAGCGTATTTGGGCATTTGCTCAAGCGCTTCGGAAAATGGAATGTTGATTTGCAATTGCCGGAATATATCCATGAAACGAGTGTAATGCCTTGCATTGTCTTTCTTGGTGGGCACATGAGGGTAGGGTAGATTTTGGATAGGAATAGGATTCACTATCTCCTTCCCCTTTTTGACTCTTCTCTTTTTTTCTTCTATCTTTTCTTTTTCAAGGTTATCATTTTCAACTAACTTTTCATTTTCATTTTCAACTTCTTGCTTATCATTCTTTTCAACTTCTACCTCCTTATTTTTTGCTTCCTCCTCAATCTCATCACTCCTCACATCAACATTTTTCTCATTTTTTTCCCCTTCCCTCAACTCTTTTCCACTCCTAGTCACAATGGCTTTATAATGTTCCTTCGGGCTGGTTTGAGTATTTGCGAAAAAGATGGCCCCGATTGTTGATCGGCCAATTGTTTTGCAAGTTGCCCAACTTGATTTTCAAGATTTTTGATTGATGCTTCATTAGTCTATTGGTTATCCATGGACATTTGAATGAATTGGTTGAGAGTTTCTTCTAACTTTGAACTCCCACCTTGAGGTTGTGCCGATTGATAAGGATTTTGTCCGTATCCTTGTTGATTTTGATAATTCCCTCTTGGTTTGTATTCTTGTTGATTTTGATAAGGTTGTTGTTGCCTTTGATAACCTTGTTGTTGATTTTGATTATTCATGTAATTTGCTTCTTCATCAACCGGAGGATAATAGCAGGTGGCGTGATCTCCTTTACATAGCTCACAAACGGCTATTTGCACATTCTTGCTCGGTAAATGATAAGTGCAAAATGTACCTATTTTTGTATATAAGTTTTGTTGCACTTATCATTACTTTGTGTTAAAATTGGTTGAATAAACCCCGCTTTGTTCGTAAATACGTTTACTTTACGTTTTCGTGTGTATATCGCGTATCGTGTAAATATCATTGAGAGTAATTGATTTTCATTTATTTTTGTAGGTATTCCAGCAATTGGATTTTTCCATATTCATAAAGAGCATTGAATAAGCTTTCCGGTGCTTCAAACCGTGCGTCAATCGGAGTTACGGTTCAAGAGTTATGATCAAAACAAGTTCGGGTTTGCTGTCATGTTCGCACTGTGAATGCCCGTGGCGAGCACTCGCTGGCGAGTTCGCACTGCGAACCTGGGGGCGAATGAATAGTGCCTGAATGCTTGAAAAACACAATTTTTGCATCCCAAAAGGCGGTTTATGTTCGCAGTGCGAACGGGGGTTCGCAGTGCGAACCTGGGCAGTAACTTTTGCCTATAAACTTCATTTTTCAGCATTTTTTAGGTTATGGTTTTGGGGGTTCTTGCTCCAACTCCATCAAACTTCATTTCTTCATAGGATTAACTTAGAAAACAACTGTGGAGCATGCATACGGATGATCTGGAGTGGATTGATCGTCGACCGGCTCTGACAATCCGCGAGATGTTTGGTTTATTTCTCTTCTTCTTTGTGTTTTTCTTTATGGTTGGGTTGTGTATATGTATTTGCTGTGATCTCATGTATATTTGTCGCCCATGGCATTGTGTAAAACTTTCTTTACAAATCTTTATTGGTGATTGTCTCTGATTTTTGCTTTATGCGCGGGGTTTGGGTTGCGTTAGAGATAACCGTCGCAAACTTCGATTAGGGATGATTGTATGTTAGTTTCTGGATTCTAGAGATAGATTTAGGGCTAGCAATCTTCAATAGGCGTCGAAACTTAATGCCTCCGTGCCTTGAGATAAAGGGGAAGGACCAGCAGTAGGTCAACCAGAGTCGCCAGCAGAGTCGCCAGCTGTCGCTCCCGAAAGATTCGCATCCAACGGTACAAACGCGAGAGTGGCGCAAAAGACACAGAGTTGCCAACAAAGTGTATTTATCCCAAGATAGGGAAAGGAAACACTGCATAAACCTGAAAGGAAGGAAGGAAAGAGCATGGTCTCACGACCAAGAGAACGGGTACGGGAGTCGGTTACGCGAAGGGAAGGTGCTAGCACCCAACACGTCCATCGTACTCGATGAGATCCACGCTTGCTGTCTGCATCAAAGGGTGTCGTCATCTGGAACTCCACTGCTACTGGACCGACGAAGAGAACGAGAACGGAAAGAAACGAAGAAACAAATGTAGGGAAAATAAAAGAAGTGCTCGCATGGGCCCTACCCCACTGCCTACGTATCTCATCGGGAGCATGAGAATCAGAGCGACGTAGTTCCCCTCACTAGGGGTGGATTGTTTTTTTTAGGGAACGGCTTACGTTCTAGCTCAGGTGTTGCAGCTCGCTGAATCGAGACTTAGGCGTTACCGTCTTGTAAGAAAACGAGTAGGAGCACGTTCGTACGCTGAGAGTGAGTGAGATGAGAAAAGAATTCCCGCAGGAAAGACGCTATTGTTTGTTTGAGTTTTTTAGACAGAAGTGTTTTAAGTTAGTTCATAACTTGCATTGCACCAAAGTCTTAAACGTAGGAACGAATACTTCGCGTATCGTCCCCAACAGGACGTACACTAAGTATCCTAGAAGAACGAGAGGAAGCCCCTCGTTCCCCACTTCCCACATAGAAGGCTCAAGCGCAATACACGTTAACTTTTATTACGTGTTTTGAAGAAGTTTTGAGATGAGAAGAGAGAAGACACAAAGGAAACTCTAAAGGGATACTAAGAGTCCTAATGTTATCATGCATGGAGATCCTAGGGTTAGTGAAGTTTAGGAGAGAAGCAACTACCTAAGACCTAATGCTAATCCTACTCCAAGCTTAATCAGAAATTAAGTTGGACTAGGTAGCTCTAAGGGGAAGGAATTCAAGACTTAATCAAGTCTTGAGATTCAAGGGGTGAGAAAGATTGAAAGAGAAGAAGAAGAAAGAGAAGGGTAAGATGAGAAGCAAGATGGGGCAGCAAGTACATCATAATCATCATGTCCAACTCAAGTCAATTAGCATGTTCCAAAGATCAATGCAAATCACTTCAAGTAATCATGCAAAGGTAAACATGGAAGGATGCAAGCACACTTGAATTAAATGCACAATTAAAAGCACATGGATCTCATACCAAAGTGAAATGAAAGAGACAAGATGAAAATGAAACAAGACCAGAACTCACATCATACCATCATCAATAGTTCACATATGCAAAAGAGGTTCACATTATGCAACATGATGCACCAAAGAAGTTACAAAGCAAAAGGGATGATATGCATCACATAATTCAAACCAAATGCACCCAACAATGCTCAAGTAACATGAAAATCAAGTATAGAACTCAAGAGGCAGTAGCATATACATCAATGTCATATCAAACCCAAACTCAAGTCATACAAGATCAAACATCCATCAACAACTTCAAAACATGCACCAAAAATGAGAAAGACATTCACTTAACATCCATACAAACCAACAAAGAAGTGTGTGAAGCAAAGAGTGAGAACATGTCACATAGAGCACCTCAAACTAAGAGGGTCAGAACCTCTAGCATATCATACAAGTCAAACAAAAGGTTTCATACATGAGTGAGATCACGCAAAGAAGCAATCACAAGATTAGGTTGAGCATGCCACAAAGTTCAAGTCCAAAACAACATCCACTTGTAAAATAAAGAACAAAATGAAAAATGAGCAAATGAGGATGATTCCAAAGCCACAAACAAGATCAAACAGAACATGATCACACCATATGAACATCTCAAGCATCATTCAATCACAAGTAAGCAAATGCACTCAAACTAGGTCAAGTATCAAAGTATGCTTCAATCAAACTTGCATCACAAGTAAAGATCAACCAAAAATAGAAAAGTTTTCCAATAAATTCCCAAAAAATATTCAAACAGAAGTTAACTCAATCAAATAACATGTACAAAAATATTGGATCAAAAATGGTTAAAGAGCTTGCTTAAAAGTGATCCACAAGTCAAGATGTGCACATAACCGAACAAAGATTGAGGGTCAATAAAACTTGAGTGGCAAGTCACTAAAAGTAACTCAAACCAACCTCAAACCAGCATTGAAACATCCCCATATAATCCTCCACAAGTAACCAAAATATTGGCCTCAAATGATGAGTAAAATTTAAGAACATCCTAACCCTAGATGAAGGGTATCATTGGAAATACGTCATCAATTTAAATCAAAATAAAATATGAAAATAAAATAGGAAATAAAAATAAAATATGGAAAATAATCACAAGACAATGAATAAACAGAAAAATAATTTTTGGTATTTTTAAAACGTGTTTAACAATTAAAATAAAAATCAAATGGAAACTAAATACGAAAATAAAAAGGAAACGAAGAGAAGAACAAGGGGGTGCATCAGCAATTATAGGATCAAAAGGGGAACAGTTATACGCGCAATGGGCCTTAACCAGGGGTGTGTGGAAATCAAAAGTGCTAAGCCCAAAACAAAATCAGCAAATCAAACCAAAAAATAAAACAAGAAAAACAAGTGAAACGGTGCGTTTTCAAATCCATGCTAGAAAAAACCATTAAACGAGTTGGCAGAATGGAATAATCCTAATGGCTGGTCAAAAATCAACACAAAAACACGTCAGCGCCCTGCATCCCACCGGAACCCTACGCCGGTCATCTTCTCCGGCTGCCCTTGCCGGAGACGACTGTAACTCATGATAAAAATCCAAACCCATTACATCATTTTAAAGAGGAACTCATGTAGAACACTAATATGACCATGGATTTGCATAAAGGTTCGTAACCAAAGAGAAATCCGCGCATGAAAAAAAAAGTCTCAAACTGTAACTTGCGCAAACTAAAACAAGTGACGTTCAAACATTGCCTCCATCACTGGAGGGCTTCAGATGTCCAAACATGAACTCAAATGAATGCTTAGCATGAGAGATTCGAAAGTTGAAGAGTTACCTAACGGAGCAACTCCGTTGGTTCTTGAAATGATGGCGAGAGCTTCAAAAAACCAGCTGAGAACCTTCCCTGACCTTCAAGGAGTATAGATCAAGCCAAAGGATGGAGAAGATCTTGGTGAATAAGCAGACTCGAAGGTGAGAAACTTTGAGAGTGTGTGAGCTTGCTACTATCCAATTCTGAGCCAAAATGACCTCCTCCTTTTTATTTTTAGGGTTTGTGTCACTTATATATCCACTTGGCACGTGAGAAAGTTGATGAAATTTGCTCCAAAGTTTGTTGTGTGATTTTTACAAATTTGGTGGAAAAAGATTCACACGATCAGCACATGGGAAGGGTGTGTTTCTTGCGATATTTTTTAGTGGAATGGAGTATGAGAATGTTGAGGAAATGAGGAGTGTACTCGTGTGTTAATGGGCTGGCACTATGAAATTCTCTTTGATCCACTTTCAAGTTCTCCAACTTTGCATTCTATTTGGTATGACACCCCCTCATGTGGCAGGCTGCGTGCTTAGCCTATTTTGGCAAGGTTTTGGCATATGGGATCAAAGGATGATGGCTGGTACGATTGGTGAGGTACAATGCATAATTTGGTACACTTTGGCCATGGTATGCAAAGCTATCACAATCATCATGGGAGCACATTCAAAGAACCATAAGTTGATGAATTCTTCACCAATTCGTGAACTCTCTAGCTCAAATCAAACTAAGGAAGTCATAGAATGAAGGACATGTTGGAAAGATCTTAAAAGAACATTTGAATCCATGAGGAAATGACCACGAAAAGATGTCCCCAAAATCTTCCAAAACAAACTTGAAAATAACTCTAAGCCATCACCATTTTTCATTTGAAACCTTGAAGTTTGAATGACCATAACTTGCACCACAATGATCCAAGTGAGACAATCTTGGACTCTTTAGAAAGCTAACATGATGAGGAACAAGAATGGTGTTGGAATCAAGTTTAAATAACACTTGTAAACACATGAAACCTTGCCTTGAAATCGTGTCCTTGAAGCTGCCCAACAAGACTTAGAAAAAATTCTAAATTATAGTGAAATCATAGGTTGGAAATGTCACACTTTGAACATTCATAACTCCATGAAAAATAACCCAAATGGCATGGTTCTTGTGCTCATTTTGAAGGGAAAACTTCAATCTATAACTTTCATGTGAAAAAGGTTTTTGAATGATGCCTTGAACATGGTGAAAAGTGGCTTAGAAAGTGATTAAAAACTTACTAAAAATAGTAAGTTTCTAAAAACCTAATTTTCCAATTTTAGTAACTTTTTCCACATTCTTGATTTTTCATGAATCCTTGAACATCTCTTGATCAAATCTTGTCCATGGACCATATTTGACTTGAAAACCATGATGTTGACCTCAAAAAGTCAGGGGTTGACTTTTCCACTGCACAGTTGGCTTCATTCCCAATTCTCCTGATTTTGAAATTTCTGATCAATTGAAAACCTTCTGAAGCAAATTGATGGGCAATCTTCCACCCCTAGCCACTTGAGGACATAAGGAATACCATGAGATCGAGTTTTGTCCCAAAAATCAGAAATAAACTGATTCTATAGGAAACCCTAATTTTGGCTCCTCTGGTTAGGAGAAATCAGCACATCCTCCAAATTCAAATTCCTCTGAGTATGATGTGTGTCATGTCCACCAATGATGATAAGTGCCATTTGGAGATGATAAACAATAAAAGAGCTTGCTCATTTGAGGGTTAGGTATCAGAATCTCCAAAACCCTAATTTAAGAAATCAGGTTAGTAGAGTGTGATCCCTCTGAAATCTCTTGCCAATCTTGATTTTGTGATGAGATGATGGACCAATTATGACACATTGTGGCTCAAGGCTCATTTGTGGTTCAAGAATTGATAGCATCAAGAATTTTCTCTCCTCTTAGCCCCTTGAACAATACACATGAACTGTTGCTTAAAACCCTGAAAACCTCCTCTTCCCTTGAGTTAAGCCAAGTACCTTGATCCCATGCTAAGAACCAATGATATGCAAAGATGATGATGCAAGAATGAAAAGAAACATAAGCCAGTTAGTATCAAAACAAAAAGGACAAATTTTGAGGTGCTACAGCTGCCCCTATTCAAAGTTCTTGGATCCGATGGCAAGGAAGCAACGGCTTTCGGACCATCGGGATATAGGGAGATTGAATACCAAAAGAACCTGGAAATTTGCAACCTGTGGGGATGATGAAAAAAGGGTTGTTTATGAGGACGGCCGCAGACGAACTCGAAAAGGGTAGACCAACCAAAGGCGGACTACACTGGGGGATATAAAGGTAATACGAGGCCATGCCGAAGGTGGGCTCGAAAAAAGAAAGGCCAGGCCGAGTGTGGACTTTCAAAGAAAGACTATGCTGAAGGTAGACTTTCAAATGAAGGATAATACGAGACCAAGCCGAAGGTGGACTCGAAAAAGAAAGACCAAGCCGAAGGTGGGCTTTCAAAGAAAGACTATGCCGAAGGTAGACTTTCAAATGAAGGATAATACGAGACCAAGCCGAAGGTGGACTCGAAAAAGAAAGACCAAGCCGAAGGTGGGCTTTCAAAGAAAGACTATGCCGAAGGTAGACTTTCAAATGAAGGATAATACGAGGCCAAGCCGAAGGTGGACTCGAAAAAGAAAGACCAAGCCGAAGGTGGGCTTTCAAAGAAAGAATACGAGACCATGCCGAAGGTGGGCTCAAAAAGAAAGACCAAGCCGAAGGTGGGTTTTCAAAGAAAGACTATGCCGAAGGTAGACTTTCAAATGAAGGATAATACGAGACCAAGCCGAAGGTGGACTCGAAAAAGAAAGACCAAGCCGAAGGTGGGCTTTCAAAGAAAGACTATGCCGAAGGTGGGCTTTCAAAGAAAGACTATGCCGAAGGTGGGCTTTCAAAGAAAGACTATGCCGAAGGTAGACTTTCAAATGAAGGATAATACGAGACCAAGCCGAAGGTGGACTCGAAAAAGAAAGACCAAGCCGAAGGTGGGCTTTCAAAGAAAGACTATGCCGAAGGTAGACTTTCAAATGAAGGATAATACGAGACCAAGCCGAAGGTGGACTCGAAAAAGAAAGACCAAACCGAAGGTGGGCTTTCAAAGAAAGACTATGCCGAAGGTAGACTTTCAAATGAAGGATAATACGAGACCAAGCCGAAGGTGGACTCGAAAAAGAAAGACCAAGCCGAAGGTGGGCTTTCAAAGAAAGAATACGAGACCATGCCGAAGGTGGGCTCAAAAAGAAAGACCAAGCCGAAGGTGGGCTTTCAAAGAAAGACTATGCCGAAGGTAGACTTTCAAATGAAGGATAATACGAGACCAAGCCGAAGGTGGACTCGAAAAAGAAAGACCAAGCCGAAGGTGGGCTTTCAAAGAAAGACTATGCCGAAGGTAGACTTTCAAATGAAGGATAATACGAGACCAAGCCGAAGGTGGACTCGAAAAAGAAAGACCAAACCGAAGGTGGGCTTTCAAAGAAAGACTATGCCGAAGGTAGACTTTCAAATGAAGGATAATACGAGACCAAGCCGAAGGTGGACTCGAAAAAGAAAGACCAAACCGAAGGTGGGCTTTCAAAGAAAGACTATGCCGAAGGTAGACTTTCAAATGAAGGATAATACGAGACCAAAGCGAAGGTGGACTCGAAAAAGAAAGACCAAACCGAAGGTGGGCTTTCAAAGAAAGACTATACCGAAGGTAGACTTTCCTGGGGATATCAAGATAACAACGAGTGCGAGGACGGCCGAAGGCGAACTCGAAAAAGTAGAAAAAACCCAGCCGAAGGTGGACTTTCAAAGAAAGACTAAGCCGAAGGTAGACTCTCAAACAACGAAATGTAGAATCGACAGATTTACAAAGATGACTCCGCCGGGGACAAGAGAAATCTAAACAGACAACTCTGTGGGGGGAGTATAAGAAAGATCAACAAGAAGGACGAATCCACTGGTTGCAGTGTAATGTTAAACAACATCTCCTGAATCATGTTACTTTCTGCTAGGGAAAGAAACCGGCAAATGCTAATAAACCTGACTTATGCTTCGAATGCATATGTTTGAATTTTGCCGTAATGCTCCACACGAAGTGGAAATGCTACGCATTTGGGAGGATGCCATGCAAATAAAATGCTTATGCAATGCAAAAGAGGCGTCCCAGCAAAATAAATGCTGAAGACCAAGGCAGCTCCACTGGGGATGACAAACTAAATTGCCACTGAAACCAAGGAAACCCTGTTGAGGAAAACTTCACCCTGCTGGGGAAGATCACAATCACCGATTCTGCTGGAGATAGACAAAACTCCGAGAGAAAAACCCTCTCTGTTGGGGATGGATACTGAGAGTAGAGATTCCTTCGCTGGGGATCACTAAATTCTTCAGGACCTGAATTCAAAAGAAAATGCTGGGGATACCAACCGCCAACAAACTCTGCTTGGGGATAACCTGCTGAGGAGAGATGAGCCAAACCAAAACTCTGACTGGGTGCAAACCTCTTATATCCTGCCGAGGAGGACGATCCTCAATGACTCCGTTTGGGGAATTACTTCTTCATACTCTGCTGAGGAAAACGATCCTTGATACTAAAGCAACGAATCAATAATACTGAACCTGCTTGGCGATGTTACTGAACTCAACCTGCTACTGAGAGACATCTGCAGCTTCACCCTGCTGGGGAATATCATCCACTATCAGCGAGCTTGTTTAATGATCAACGACGTCAACTCTGCTAGGGGATGCCGTCAAGCCTACTCATCTGCTGGAGATCGGACCACACCATTGCTGATGAGAAAAAACACTTCCTGACTAGCCGAGGAAAATGAGTGTTCAGACTCTGTGGGGAAATGACATCTTTATCTAAAGAAGGTATCCCGTCAGTCTCTTGCTGGGGATGCTGAAACATCAAATCCTGGCTGCCTGCTAAAAGAGTAATCAAACAGAACTTAAGCTGGGGAAGTGATCCTCTGCACTCTGATGAGGAAGAGTAAAAAACTGCTGAGGACAATCAGACTTCAAAGTTGGGGAGAGCTCTACTGGGGAAGCACACCTGTCATCTTGTAAAACCAACAAAAAGGTCTACATGCAAAATAATTACTTTGATTATCATCATAGCGACTGTCGCCTAAGCAATTGCCACTGTTTTCCAACTTATTTCACAGAGCTCAACATTTTAGCATGTAATGTTTTTTTATCAAAAATATCGGACATTTTCACAAATAAAACAGGTAAAACAGAAAACAAAAGCTCCTTAACTGAAATGCAAACTTTATTGAATGAATTGGCATGTAAATAGGCATTTACATCTGAAAGCAATTCCTGAAAAGAGGTAATTGCGCGAAAAGCAAAAGAAAATACAAATGTCGGCAATGTGGGGAACAGACATCCACCATGACTCGACTAAGCTATAACCCATATGACTTGTTTATCCGCAGATACTTTGGCCTTCGAAGACGACTAACTGGACTGGATTCCTTTCCTCCGAATTTTCCAAGTATGAACAATGATCACAGATCGAATGCGAATCGTAGTCTTTGCTTTTAAATCCCTAACTTTTACCTGGATCGCCCTTTTCGGGTTTTCAATCCACCGGGATACCCATTTTTGCCAAAGTTGCCTTTTCAGGTTTTCAACCTTGCGGGTTTATTTCTTTTTTCTTTTATCCCTAATTTTTGCCCGAACCTTTTCTTTTTTATGGTTCGCCAGGATGCCCCATTTTTTCCTGAACCTTCTTTTTATGTTCAGCGGGTCTTCTTTATGCAAAGTATTTTTTGACTACATCCGCGTTCACAGGGGACATAAAATCTTCGCCATCCATAGTTGAGAGTAATAAGGCTCCACCAGAGAAAACCTGTCTTACTACATATGGCCCTTCGTAATTCGGAGTCCACTTGCCCCTGTGATCTGTTTGAGGAGGAATGATCCTTTTCAGAACTAATTCACCAGCTTGAAAACACCGAGGACGCACCTTCTGATCAAAGGCTTTCTTCATCCTGCTCTGATACAACCGGCCATGCGCAATGGCCTTCAGTCTCTTCTCTTCAATGAGGTTCAATTCATTCAGCCGGGAACGCACCCACTCAGCTTCATCCAGCTTCACATCTGTCAGAATTCTCAAAGAAGGAATCTCAACTTCTAATGGCAGGACTGCTTCCATGCCATACACCAATGAGAAAGGAGTTGCCCCAGTTGATGTGCGTACCGAAGTACGATAACCATGCAAAGCGTAAGGCAACATCTCATGCCAGTCTTTGTATGTCACTACCATCTTCTGTACAATCTTCTTTATGTTCTTATTAGCCGCTTCAACAGCCTCATTCATCTTCGGACGATAGGGAGAAGAATTGTGATGTTCAATCTTAAAGCTCTGGCATAGCTCCTTCATCATCTTATTGTTCAAATTTGAACCATTGTCAGTAATGATTCTCTCCGGGACTCCATACCGGCAGATGATGTCCTTTTTAATAAACCGGGCTACCACTTGTCTGGTGACGTTGGCATATGAGGCTGCTTCCACCCACTTCGTGAAATAATCAATAGCCACCAGAATGAAACGATGCCCATTGGAAGCAGTCGGCTCAATCTTTCCAATCATGTCGATGCCCCACATAGCAAAGGGCCAAGGTGATGATAAGACATTCAGAGGAGTAGGCGGCACGTGCACCTTGTCAACATAAATCTGGCATTTATGACATTCCCGGGCGTATTTAAAACAGTCAGACTCCATAGTCATCCAATAATACCCCGCTCTCAACAATTTTCTAGCCATAGCATGCCCATTGGCATGAGTACCGAAGGAACCTTTGTGAACCTCTTCCATTAACAGGCTTGCCTCGTGTTCATCAACACAACGTAGCAGGACCATGTCAAAGTTTCTCTTGTACAACACATCATCCTTGTTCAAAAAGAAGTTTCCTGATAACCTCCTCAATGTCTTCTTATCCTTGGAAGATGCCCCAGCTGGGTATTCCTGACTCTTCAAGAAGACTTTGATGTCATGATACCAAGGTTTGCCATCTGATACCCCTTCAACTGCAAATACAAAAGCAGGCCTGTCCAAGCGCATGATTCTGATTGAAGGAGCTTCATTCCAAAGATTCACCTTATACATTGATGACAACGTAGCCAACGCATCAGCCATCTGATTTTCCATCCGGGGAATGTGATGGAAGTCGATTCTGTCGAAGAAAGGTAACAACCTTCTGGAATAGTTGTTATATGGAACAAGATTTGCTTGACGAGTCTCCCATTCACCTGTAATCTGATTAACCACCAACGCAGAATCACCATAAACATCGAGGTTCTTGATTCTCAAATCAATTGCTTCTTCTAACCCCATGATGCATGCTTCATACTCCGCCTCATTGTTGGTGCATATGAACGCTAATCGGGCAGTGAAGGGTATATGAGAACCCTGTGGAGTCGTAATGATTGCCCCGATTCCGTTACCATATGAATTAACGGCTCCATCAAAACCATCTTCCACTGAGACCCAATCTCAGGTCCTTCATCAGGCAAAGGCTCTTCATAATCCTTCATCTTCAGATACATGATATGCTCATCCGGAAATTCAAACCTCATCGGTTGATAATCCTCAATTGGTTGTTCAGCAAGATATTCTGACAAAACACTTCCCTTAATGGCCTTTTGGGAAACATACTGAATATCATATTCTGTCAGAACCATCTGCCAACAGGCTATTCTACCAGAAAGTGCTTGCTTCTCAAACACATACTTGATCGGATCCATCTTCGAAATCAAAAGGGTTGTATGGTTTAACATATACTGCCTCAAACGCTTAGCGGCCCAAGCGAGTGCACAACATGTTTTCTCCAGCATCGAGTATCTTGACTCACAATCAGTAAACTTCTTACTCAGGTAATAGATGGCGTGCTCTTTTTTACCTTACTCGTCTTGTTGACCGAGCACACAACCCATTGAATTCTCAAGAACCGTGAGATACATAATCAAAGGCCTTCCTGGCACTGGCGGCATAAGGACCGGAGGTTCCTGCAAGTATTCTTTAATCTTTTCAAATGCCTTTTGACAATTTTCATTCCACCTGACCGCTTGATCTTTTCTTAGCAACTTGAAGATTGGTTCACACGTGGTTGTGAGATGCGAGATGAACCTAGCAATGTAGTTCAATCTCCCCAAGAAACCACGAACCTCTTTTTCTGTTTTCGGCACAGGCATTTCTTGTATGGCTTTTACCTTAGCAGGATCAACCTCAATACCCTTTTCACTAACAATAAACCCCAGCAATTTTCCTGATCTCACCCCGAAGGTGCATTTGTTTGGATTCAACCTCAGTCTGAATTTCCTTAACCTTTCAAATAACTTCTGAAGATTCACCAGATGTTCTTCTTCCGTCTGTGACTTCGCAATCATGTCATCAACATAGACTTCAATCTCTTTGTGAATCATATCATGAAAGAGAGTCACCATTGCCCGCTGGTAAGTTGCCCCTGCATTTTTCAATCCAAAGGGCATCACTTTGTAGCAGAAAGTTCCCCACGGTGTTATGAATGTTGTTTTCTCCATGTCCTCTGGGGCCATCTTGATTTGGTTATACCCAGAGAAACCATCCATGAAGGAAAACACAGAATACTGAGCAGTATTGTCAACTAACACGTCAATGTGAGGGAGCGGGAAATCATCCTTTGGGCTTGCTCTGTTCAAATCCCTGTAATCAACACACATCCTGACCTTCCCATCCTTCTTAGGTACAGGCACGATGTTAGCAACCCATGGAGGATAATTTGTTACGGCAAGAAATCCGGCGTCCAACTGCTTCTGAACCTCTTCCTTGATTTTGACAGACATCTCCGGTTTAGTTCTTCTTAACTTTTGCTTGACCGGAGCACAACCTTCTTTGAGTGGTAGCCGGTGTACAACAATATCAGTATCGAGCCCAGGCATGTCTTGGTAAGACCAGGCAAAGATGTCCACATACTCACGGAGCATTTCAATCAATCTTCCCTTGACACTGTCTTTCAATGCAGCCCCTACTCTTACTTCCTTTCTGGCGTCCTCGGTTCCCAGATTCACAATCTCAATTTCCTCCTGATGAGGTAGGATGACTCTCTCCTCTTGCTTCAACAATCTGGCCAATTCTTCGGGCAGTTCACAATCTTCGTTAGCCTCTTCTTCAGCCTGATAGATTGGATTGTCAAAGTCATACCGAGCTATAGCTGAGTCATGATCGGTGTCATCTGAACCAAAAGACCTGCAATGATTTACGAGGGATGTTTTATTATGATGCAACAAAAGAAACACATTGCCATTTTGATGTGGGTTTTTAATGCATAAAAATAAAAACAGAAAGACAGAGATCAAAATATTTGAGTGTGAAAAGTCCTTTATTGATGATAAAGCAAAACATGCAACAGTTAAAGCCCTACAAAATCACTACGCCTTGGGCAGAGCGTAGGATTAACATAATAGGAAAACAAAGCAATTACTCGAAGCCTGTCACTTGAATGACTTTCTCGGAAGACCAGTTATCTAAACTCTGACCAGGGTTGCAGGGACGGATCCATTCATCCATGTCATAATCACTGTCTCCTTCTTCTTCAATAGCATTAACTCCGTCGAAGAAAACTTCAGCGCTGGTGAAGCGGACAGGGCCATAGAATTTGGGAGGACCCTCATCTTTCCAGGCTGGCTTGTATCCCAATCCATAAGTATCCCTCTTTTCCTGTACTTTAACCACCTGGCCCCACCTTTGTGAGCTGCCAGCTTCAACCACAGCTTTGGCGCCTCTCAACGAAGACATGGAACCCTCAGGTTGATTTGCCACTACAGGCTGCACTATAGCTTCAGACTAAACAACTTCTTCAGAAACCTTCACCTTTTCAAACCCTTGGCACAACGTTTCATGGATTTCACCATCCACTTCCACGTATTTGAAGGTTGACAGCTGACTGATCAATATGTCTTCTTCTCCGCATACCGTCAC
The DNA here is from genome assembly GCA_022829125.1 of Lathyrus tuberosus. Taxonomy (NCBI): domain Eukaryota; kingdom Viridiplantae; phylum Streptophyta; class Magnoliopsida; order Fabales; family Fabaceae; genus Lathyrus; species Lathyrus tuberosus. The sequence goes on along the minus strand of JALAZF010000261.1, from coordinate 8,640,693 downwards.
TACGTGACCATCAACCATATACTTCAGTTTTTGATGCAGAGTAGACGTTACTGCCCCAAAACTATGGATCCAAGGACGACCAAACAAACAACTATAGGCAGGCTAAATATCCATTATGTAAAAGGTGGTGTTAAAAATCTCAGGACCCACCTTGATCGGCAGAACTAACTCTCCAAAAACCGACCTCTTGGAGCCATCAAAAGCACGTACCACCAAATCACTCAGCGTACAAATCAACCCACGAGTATCTAACTTCATCAAAGCCTTCTTTGGCAGCACATTCAACGATGACCCGGTATCAACTAACACATGCGACATTAAGGAACCACGACATTCCACTGAAATGTGCAGAGCATTGTTGTGATTCCTGCCAGCAGAAGTCAAGTCAAGATCTGTAAAACCCAAGCCATTACCGGCATTCACGTGAGCCACAACCCCCTCTAACTGATTGACAGATATTTCCTGCGGTACATAAGCCATGTTCAAAACCTTCAGGAATGCATTTCAGTGTGCCTCAGAGCACAATAGTAAAGACAGGATGGAAATCTTCGATGGAGTTTGGTGAAGTTCATCAACAATTTTGTAATCGCTTTTCCTGATCAATCTCATGAACTCCTCTGCATCTTCTGAGAAAGTATCCCCACCTGGCTTTGTCATAGAAGTATTTGCTTCCTGCCTCTGTACAGATTCATCCATTATCTGTTTACCTCTGTCTTGTTTTGAACTGCCAACTTGATCCTCAGACGGAATAAAGACTCTACCACTCCTAGTGATAGCATCAGTTTCAACTTTAACCCCTGAACTAGAACCCACTGGTGAAGTATTCATTAACTCTTGCTTTTGTCCATTGACAAACACCTCTGCACCGTAATTCCACGGAATGGCCTTGGAACTCTCGTACGGAACGGGTTCAGCCCTTGTGATAATGACTGGAGGTGGCCTTGCTGGACCAGAAATAGTAATTATTTTGAATGGAATGGTGATAGTGGCCACCTTCTTACTAACAACCTCTTCTTGCTTATTACCTCTGTCAAACTGCAAATAACCCTCATCAATCATATTCTGAATACCCCTCTTCAACGAATCACAACCATTCACCTTTGTCAAACATTCGGAGCAGTTCTCATCACAACCCGGATAAACACCACCTTTCAATAGCCTGTTCTTAACCACAGCCAACGGAGTCTTCAACTCTTCAACATTCATTATTAAATTCGAAGCTTCACATTCCTCAATTATTGCATTTACCCTCGGTCCGTTGTGATCAGGCATCAGATTTTGCACAACATTGGGCCCATCATTGGCAAAGTTGATAGCCTTGGAATCCACAAGATCTTGAACTGTGTGCTTAAAAGCTTTACAGTCTTCAATGTAGTGTCCGGGCACTCCAGAGTGAAAGTCACAGTGGGCGTTAGGGTTATAACCCGGAGGTGGATTACCGGTGGGAGGAGCGAGAGTCCTTTTCTGGACTAGCTGTAACTGTAGCAAATGCTGAAATAACTGAGGATAAGGTAGAGGTGGGGTATCAAAATGCCTATTCTGCCTAGGCCTTGGCTAATACTGACGCTGAGCCTGACCCTGATTAGCATTGTTCCTCAGTTGTTGTGGTGGAGGTAACGTTGCTGGGATGGTTACCGATGCTACTTGTTGATTATTGCCCTGACGCTGTTTCCCTTTTCCCCTGTGGGATGATACAGCGTTGGTCTCTCCTTTCTTCTTATAATTATCAAATGGCTTTTTTCCCTGTCCGGAAGACGATCCGTCACCACTAGAAACCTTTCCAGCCTTAATTCCGACCTCTATCTTCTATCCAATAGCAATCACATCTGCAAACTTACCCAGAGAACAAGGCAAAAGCTTCTCATAGTAGTGCTTAGGCAGTGTGTCCATAAACATATCCAACATCTCTTTCTCCAGCATTGGTGGCTGCACCCTAGCCGCCAATTCACGCCACCTTTGCGCGTATTCTTTGAAACTCTCATCATTCTTCTGGGACATGCTCAACAGCTGAGTTCTGTTGGGAGCCATGTCTGTGTTGTACTGATAATGCTTGATGAAAGCTGCAGCTAGCTCTCTCCAGGTACAAACATCTCTACTTTCTAGCCCCATGTACCATTCCAAAGACGCGCCAGACAGGCTGTCTTGGAAAAAGTGCATCATTAACTTTTCATCCTTAGCGTGAGCAACCATCTTCCTGGTATAAGCCTTGATATGAGTTCTAGGGCAGGTAGAACCATTATACTTCTCCAGCGTGGGAATCTGAATCTTATGTGGAATAACAATATCAGGGACCAACCCTAAGTCGTCCAAATCTATTCCCAAATCATCATGTTTCACCACTCCCTTCAATTGAGCTTCAATTAAACGGATTCTTTCATCACTGACCACAGGAAGGGCAGCATCTAAACTTCTGACTGAAAAGACATCGTCCTGTTGATCATCAAAATGATGGCCATGGATAGCCCGAACAGTACTTCCCTCTCCAACCACTGTAGGAATACCACCCTGTCCACCAGCACCAACTCCGCCAGGAGGAATATTACGATTAAGAAAACCACCGTGTAAGATACCATTTCCGTCGACCTGCGCCACCAACGGCTGAACCAGAGTTCTGAATTCATTCTGACTTTGCACCACACCCTGCATCATCTCCATGAACTGATCGATGCGAGCTTGCATAGCGGCCATATCTTCCTGAACTTTGTCCATCACTCTGTTTTGATTGAGCCTGGTAGAATAACGATGAGTTGGTTGATCAATCCTGACTGAAAAAAGAGAGAGCATAAGAAAACCAGAGAAACCCAAGAAAACCTGCAATGCAAGAATGATTATGATTATGCAAATGCAAATGCAAACAAACATATTTGAACATTTCCAAGGTATATCCGCTTTGATTCCATTCCAAGCAACCGGGCCAGGGATTAGACGCAATATCGGAAAATAAATCCGAACCCAGAGATACCACCGGATCCAACCACAGGAAGCCAATCACAAAAGTAAAAAAACTATCAAGGCAAAAATATCTGAATCAAACATTCTATTATCAAGATGGAAGAATTCATACAAACAAATTCAATTGTAATCAACGGTGATTCCATCAGCAATCCTGATGGTAACCACAAAAACGACAAACTACAACTCTACCCCAAACAGACTAGCCTCCACTTCTTCCAGAAGATTCAAAGTGTCCGGTCGCGAGATTAGCCCTTTGATTAACCTGTTTCTCTTTGCAATCTCTCGGGTCAGCGTTGAGAAGAGAGAAGACACAAAGGAAACTCTAAAGGGATACTAAGAGTCCTAATGTTATCATGCATGGAGATCCTAGGGTTAGTGAAGTTTAGGAGAGAAGCAACTACCTAAGACCTAATGCTAATCCTACTCCAAGCTTAATCAGAAATTAAGTTGGACTAGGTAGCTCTAAGGGGGAAGGAATCCAAGACTTAATCAAGTCTTGAGATTCAAGGGGTGAGAAAGAGTGAAAGAGAAGAAGAAGAAAGAGAAGGGTAAGATGAGAAGCAAGATGGGGCAGCAAGTACATCATAATCATCATGTCCAACTCAAGTCAATTAACATGTTCCAAAGATCAATGCAAATCACTTCAAGTAATCATGCAAAGGTAAACATGGAAGGATGCAAGCACACTTGAATTAAATGCACAATTAAAAGCACATGGATCTCATACCAAAGTGAAATGAAAGAGACAAGATGAAAATGAAACAAGACCAGAACTCACATCATACCATCATCAATAGTTCACATATGCAAAAGAGGTTCACATTATGCAACATGATGCACCAAAGAAGTTACAAAGAAAAAGGGATGATATGCATCACATAATTCAAACCAAATGCACCCAACAATGCTCAAGTAACATGAAAATCAAGTATAGAACTCAAGAGGAAGTAGCATATACATCAATCTCATATCAAACCCAAATTCAAGTCATACAAGATCAAACATCCATCAACAACTTCAAAACATGCACCAAAAATGAGAAAGACATTCACTTAACATCCATACAAACTAACAAAGAAGTGTGTGAAGCAAAGAGTGAGAACATGTCACATAGAGCACCTCAAACCAAGAGGGTCAGAACCTCTAGCATATCATACAAGTCAAACAAAAGGTTTCATACATGAGTGATATCACGCAAAGAAGCAATCACAAGATCAGGTTGAGCATGCCACAAAGTTCAAGTCCAAAACAACATCCACTTGTAAAATCAAGAAAAAAATGAAAAATGAGCAAATGAGGATGATTCCAAAGCCACAAACAAGATCAAACAGAACATGATCACACCATATGAACATCTCAAGCATCATTCAATCACAAGTAAGCAAATACACTCAAACTAGGTCAAGTATCAAAGTATGCTTCAATCAAACTTGCATCACAAGTAAAGATCAACCAAAAATAGAAAATTTGTCCAATAAATTCCCAAAAAATATTCAAACAGAAGTTAACTCAATCAAATAACATGTGCAAAAAAATTGGATAAAAAATGGTTAAAGAGCTTGCTTAAAAGTGATGCACAAGTCAAGATGTGCACATAACCGAACAAAGATCGAGGGTCAATAAAACTTGAGTGGCAAGTCACTAAAAGTAACTCAAACCAACCTCAAACCAGAATTGAAATATCCCCATATAATCCTCCACAAGTAACCAAAAGATTGGCCTCAAATGATGAGTAAAAGTTAAGAACATCCTAACCCTAGATGAAGGGTATCATTGGAAATACGTCATCAATTTAAATCAAAATAAAATATGAAAATAAAATAGGAAATAAAAATAAAATATGGAAAATAATCACAAGACAATGAATAAACAGAAAAATAATTTTTTGTATTTTTAAAACGTGTTTAACAATTAAAATAAAAATCAAATGGAAACTAAATACGAAAATAAAAAGGAAATGAAGAGAAGAACAAGGGGGTGCATCAGCAATTATAGGATCAAAAGGGGAACAGTTATACGCGCAATGGGCCTTAACCAGGGGTGTGTGGAAATCAAAAGTGCTAAGCCCAAAACAAAATCAGCAAATCAAACCAAAAAATAAAACAAGAAAAACAAGTGAAACGGTGCGTTTTCAAATCCATGCTAGAAAAAACCATTAAACGAGTTGGCAGAATGGAATAATCCTAATGGCTGGTCAAAAATCAACACAAAAACACGTCAGTGCCCTGCATCCCACCGGAACCCTACGCCGGTCATCTTCTCCGGCTGCCCTTGCCGGAGACAACTGTAACTCATGATAAAAATCCAAACCCATTACATCATTTTAAAGAGGAACTCATGTAGAACACTAATATGACCATGGATTTGCATAAAGGTTCGTAACCAAAGAGAAATCCGCGCATGAAAAAAAAAGTCTCAAACTGTAACTTGCGCAAACTAAAACAAGTGACGTTCAAACATTGCCTCCATCACTGGAGGGCTTCAGATGTGCAAACATGAACTCAAATGAATGCTTAGCATGAGAGATTCGAAAGTTGAAGAGTTATCTAACGGAGCAACTCCGTTGGTTCTTGAAATGATGGCGAGAGCTTCAGAAAACTAGCTGAGAACCTTCCCTGACCTTCAAGGAGTATAGATCAAGCCAAAGGATGGAGAAGATCTTGGTGAATAAGCAGACTCGAAGGTGAGAAACTTTGAGAGTGTGTGAGCTTGCTACTATCCAATTCTGAGCCAAAATGACCTCCTCCTTTTTATTTTTAGGGTTTGTGTCACTTATATATCCACTTGGCACGTGAGAAAGTTGATGAAATTTGCTCCAAAGTTTGTTGTGTGATTTTTACAAATTTGGTGGAAAAAGATTCACACGATCAGCACATAGGAAGGGTGTGTTTCTTGCGATATTTTTTAGTGGAATGGAGTGTGAGAATGTTGAGGAAATGAGGAGTGTACTCGTGTGTTAATGGGCTGGCACTATAAAATTCTCTTTGATCCACTTTCAAGTTCTCCAACTTTGCATTCTATTTGGTATGACACCCCCTCATGTGGCAGGCTGCGTGCTTAGCCTATTTTGGCAAGGTTTTGGCATATGGGATCAAAGGATGATGGCTGGTACGATTGGTGAGGTACAATGCAGAATTTGGTACACTTTGGCCATGGTATGCAAAGCTATCACAATCATCATGGGAGCGCATTCAAAGAACCATAAGTTGATGAATTCTTCACCAATTCGTGAACTCTCTAGCTCAAATCAAACTAAGGAAATCATAGAATGAAGGACATGTTGGAAAGATCTTAAAAGAACATTTGAATCCATGAGGAAATGACCACGAAAATATGTCCCCAAAATCTGCCAAAACAAACTTGAAAATAACTCTAAGTCATCACCATTTTTCATTTGAAACCTTGAGGTTTGAATGACCATAACTTGCACCACAATGATCCAAGTGAGACAATCTTGGACTCTTTAGAAAGCTAACATGATGAGGAACAAGAATGGTGTTGGAATCAAGTTTAAATAACACTTGTAAACACATGAAACCTTGCCTTGAAATCGTGTCCTTGAAGACTTAGAAAAAATTCTAAATTATAGTGAAATCATAGGTTGGAAATGTCACACTTTGAACATTCATAACTCCATGAAAAATAACCCAAATGGCATGGTTCTTGTGCTCATTTTGAAGGGAAAACTTCAATCTATAACTTTCATGTGAAAAAGGTTTTTGAATGATGCCTTGAACATGGTGAAAAGTGGCTTAGAAAGTGATTAAAAACTTACTAAAAATAGTAAGTTTCTAAAAACCTAATTTTCCAATTTTAGTAACTTTTTCCACATTCTTGATTTTTCATGAATCCTTGAACATCTCTTGATCAAATCTTGTCCATGGACCATATTTGACTTGAAAACCATGATGTTGACCTCAAAAAGTCAGGGGTTGACTTTTCCACTGCACAGTTGACTTCATTCCCAATTCTATTGATTTTGAAATTTCTGATCAATTGAAAACCTTCTGAAGCAAATTGATGGGCAATCTTCCACCCCTAGACACTTGAGGACATAAGGAATACCATGAGATCGAGTTTTGTCCCAAAAATCAGAAATAAACTGATTCTATAGGAAACCCTAATTTTGGCTCCTCTGGTTAGGAGAAATCAGCACATCCTCCAAATTCAAATTCCTCTGAGTATGATGTGTGTCATGTCCACCAATGATGATAAGTGCCATTTGGAGATGATAAATAATCAAAGAGCTTACTCATTTGAGGGTTAGGTCTCAGAATCTCCAAAACCCTAATTTAAGAAATCAGGTTAGTAGAGTGTGATCCCTCTGAAATCTCTTGCCAATCTTGATCTTGTGATGAGATGATGGACCAATTATGACACATTGTGGCTCAAGGCTCATTTGTGGTTCAAGAATTGATAGCATCAAGAATTTTCTCTCCTCTTAGCCCCTTGAACAATACACATGAACTGTTGCTTAAAACCCTGAAAACCTCCTCTTCCCTTGAGTTAAGCCAAGTACCTTGATCCCATGCTAAGAACCAATGATATGCAAAGACGATGATGCAAGAATGAAAAGAAACATAAGCCAGTTAGTATCAAAACAAAAAGGGCAAATTTTGAGGTGCTACACCTCCGTGCCTTGAGCTAGCGTACGAAAGTATCGGTAATGGTAACACGGTTGTTCTGTCAACTTTGCGTTAGACATAACCTGTGTTGTGAGCGATGCTGGGTGATATTGAGGAGTATTGTTGGTTGAGTATAACTGGTCGGTAAGTTTAAGTTTGTGAGGAGTGATTTATATGCATTGCCAGACGAGTTTTTCTCTCTGAAGAATGATTTCTTTTTGTTTTAATGTTTACTTTTCTAGTTTCTTATTTGAAACTATTTTAATCCAAACTCATTAACGCGAGAGATTGTCGAACGACATTCTTTCCCTCGAACCGATCTCTGTGGACACGACATAAATCCCGGAGGGAATTTTTTTTGAAAATAAATATTTTTGCTTGCTTGCCCTATTCTGCATTCAACAGTAAATCTTGCATCTGTTTAATCTGTTGAGGGAGCTTTGACATTTGTTGCGTTAACAACTCCACTTGTTGAGATAGGAATTTGTTCTGAGCGAGAATTGCATCATTAGTCCCCAATTCAAGCACTCCCGACTTCTTTTACAGTTGGCCACGGTTATGACTCCCTTGATGGTCGTTTAGTGGCATCTTGTCGATGATAGAAATGGCTTCCTCAGCGCTTTTAGTCATTAAAGATCTGCCCGCAGTAGCATCCAATAAGGTCTTGTGAACCATTTGGAGACTATTTTTGAAAATATGCACTTGCGTAAGCTCATCAAACTGTGCGCTTTGCATTTTCTAAGCATGGATTTGAATCTCTCTCAAGCTTCGTTGAGAGATTCATTTCCACTTTGTGAGAAAACCGCAATCACCGTTTTCGTTTCCGTGAAACGATTATGTGGAAAAAATCGTTCCAAGAATTTCTCTTCCAACATGTTCTGATCCGTCATAATAGAAGTTGATTGGTCAAGGTACCATTCCTTTGCCTTCCTAATTAGGGAATGTAGAAACAATCTCTTGAACACAGACTCTTCTTCAGCTTCAGGCGCTCCAGTTGCACCCGTAATTTCATAGAATTTGGTCAAATGGGTAAAGGGATCCTCGTGATCCATACCGGTGAATGGATTCTGGTATAGAAGAGCAAGGATGCCCGTCTTCATTTTCGAATGCCTTCCGTTATGGACATTGCGTGCAAACTGAGCTGTGTGCCTCGGACTGTTAACACATGGTGTTGAAGCAGGTGGTGGTGGTGGTGGTGCAGCCATGGTTGGCATTAACTGTGGTGTTGGTTTCGAAATTGAACTTTCTCCTCTTTCTCGTCTTTATTTAGCAAGTTACCTCCTCCGTCTAGTTTTTCTACTTAACTTACGTGCAATTAACTCAATCTCAGGATCGAAAAGAAGTTGATCTGCGGGTAACTTTCCTCGCATAAACAGAGTCTGCACACTTAACCAAACAAATTAACAAGTACAAGAAAAAGTTATACAAGCTTAAAACTTAACAACTATTGCAATGCTTGCAATATCAAACAACAGTCCCGGGCAACGACGCTATTTTGTTGAAAAGTATTTCGGGGGGTGTTTTATCGTATCCACAGGGATTGTATGGATATTGCCGCCGTTCTATAGTTGAAATTGTTTTAAACTTTAAAGTAACAAAGAGTTTGGTTGTTTTGTCACGGATCGTTTGCATAAGAATTTAATAACAATGCTAAAGAAATTGGTTTTAAAGATTTGGTAAAAGCATGCCAAGATTAGGGTCCGATAATCTGTTTTATACGTATTTACTCGATAAAGGATGTGAACTTGTTAACAATGAATATAATCACATATCCTCTCAATAAGTTTATCTCTAACACTTATTGTAGGATTTATCATATTGATCCTTAGATGATCTCTCACTCTAACTATCAATATGATAACATTCAAGATAAATATTTATGAACATCAACTCTCAAAACTATCTCTAGCCTCATGATTGTTGATGGATTAAAACTTAGGTCATGTCTTAGAACATATATCTCAATCATGAACCAAAACAAAATATAAACCATACAAACAAAGTTTTTCACCATATATTTATCATCAACAAAGTTCACAAACTACAATCAAGATCAATACATACAAAATAAAGGATTACCTACCACTAATCTTGACACAAGATGTGTTTAGCTACACATATTCATGGTAGCTTGTTTCACAAGTTTCAGGAGGAGATGAAAAAGCATCCGCGTCAAATAATCGAGATCGGATGCAAATCCAGCTTCTCTTGGTGATTTATCACTCTTGGATGAAGAAAAGTCAGAAACTTAGGTTATGGTATGAGAAAAATAGGTTATGATCCCAAGAAATTACATAAATTGCTTTTATAGTTCACTTGAAATCTGCCCAGTTCGCACTGCGAACTTTTTATTCGCCTAGCGAACTGCCAAATAGGCACCTGAAGTACCTCTGATCTGTTAAACCGCCTTTGAGTTTCTGCATAAGTTCGTAATGCGAACTTTTATTCACAAAACGAACTATTCGCCTACAAGTTCGCAAAGCGAACTTAGGCCCCTTTAGCTACTGCCTCATCCTTGGTGTCCTTCGCCAGGCCTTTGCTGGAGAGATGAATCAGCGAACATTCGTTGAAAAGTTCGTAAAGCAAAATTTAGTGCCTTTTCTTACTGTCCAAAGTCTGGGAGTGTTCGCTGGAGCTTCACCAGATGTTCTTCCAACGAACATTCGCTGGCAAGTTCGCAAAGCGAACTTCTTGAAGTTTCTTCCTTTCTTTGGCAACTTGGATCCTTTCTTTGTGTCTTACTTCTTTGATAAATTAGTGCATTTTTCTGCACAGTAACACACATATTACAAGCACCAAATGTATTTTCACAATGTTTGAAGAATAACAACAATTCAAGAATAAAATCCAACAATTCAACATAAAAGAGTTAAAAAATTCCAAGTATTAATAAGAATTATAAGACATGATTGACATTGAACAACAATCCAACACTATCTGCTAAGGGAGCTTTTGGTTCTCTAATCCTAGGAAGGTCTAGCTGTTGGGACGCGTGACGAGACGCGTCGGTTGGATAGGAGTGTTAACTGCTTGACTCTTCAACACGATATGTACATAAGGGATCTGCAAAAGGCTTCCACCTCTTTGAGAGAGGTAAATAAAACCCTAACTCCATTCAAATTCCCTAGCATAACAAGTAATCATGTGTTGAACCTGTAAATAATGATGGAGAGGATGACCGAGGCTCTCAATTCAGCCTAGAAGGAGTTGGAGTTCTTGCGTAGTCAAAATGCTTTTCTGACTAAAAAATAGAAAGAATGTACCTCTATTAGCCTTGGGGCGATAAAAAAGTATTTTGAGAATGTGCTGCAATAGGTGAAGTATTTTCACCATCCTCTAGCTATTTCGAGGGAGCAGGTCCAGTCGGGTCAGATACTTCGAGATGGGAGGGCCGTCTATATCCTTGAATAGGCCCTATGTATCCCACCTATTTTTTATACTCCTCGCGAAGTGTATACATGTAACCGCATATTTGTTATTTTAGCAATGTACGTAGTATTACCCGCATCAGGTGCATCAAATTTATTCTATAATGGATGTCATATTACTTTCAGTTGTCTCATTTGTGTTGTTTATGAGTTAGAGGAGCGTCAGGGTTTGATTTTATACATGCAATGGGTAGAGTTTGTTTTCTACAAAGAGTAGTAAAAAATATTTACTTAAAGTGTATATAACCTTAAGTTCTTTGGGAAGCCATGTTTGGTTGTTTTATTCATGAGCATGTCGCGTTAAGATGTACACGTTTTGTTAATACGATGTTGGTCCGGCTAGATGCAACCATTAGTCTAATTCGCAATCATGGGACCGGCTAGATGCGACAATGCCTTGGACCCGCGTTTACAATAAAAAAGGCTTGAAACTCGCTAGATACTGTCATGTTTTAAACTTCACTCCGCGTCACAGAGGATCATTCCATGACCAAGGATAGAGGATCCACGTCCCTCTCCTCGAGATAAAGCTCAGATTGAGGTGGACGTCTCTAGGCTCCACCGCTCACGTCCCTTGGATTAGCTAGATCCGAATGGGGGTGCGTTATCTACACATAAATGCATGTAGTTCTTTTACAAGGGGGTATTTGATTGTTGTAGTTGGACGTACAAAGCGTTTTCGCAGCACACTTGGGGGAATTGGCTGCTATAGTCGGACGTGCAAAGCATCGACTACAACTCCCCTAAAATATTTAGGTACAGTCAGCATTGTGGGGTATTGATTGTTATAGTTGGATGTGCAAAGCATCTTCGACTGCACCCATAAAATATTTAGGTGAGATCAGAGCTATGGGATATTGATTGCTGTAATGGACGTGTAAAGCGTCTTTGTCAGCACCCCTGAAATCTTTATCAAAGGCCTTAGCTGCATTGGCTGTACCCTGATATGTATTATTGAAATATAATCAGAAAGGAACAAATGTTTCAGACTTTGTGTAGTTTCATTCATAGTGGATAATTATTCGTATATGCTATTTCGAAGTTTACACACACATATATATATGCACGTGGATGCGAAAAATGAAACATAATCGAGCGATTTTTCTGCCTCTTATTTTCACTGTTGTCCTCTCCTTTATTTAGCCACGTCTGGGTGTGTGGAGGTTCATGATTTCACATTGATAGTTGGGGGGGGGGGCACACTGATTTACATAGCCTCGCCTTCTCCTTGATACCTCTCTAGTGCATGGTGTATCTTTTTGGCCGCCTCAAGGTCAGCATGCAGAACAACTAGTTCTCCATGAAGGTTATGGTATTTGAGCTTTAAGTGCACGAGTGAGGCAATGACGCTAAGTGTCATCGTGAAGGGCCTTCCCCAGAATATAGTATAGAGGCTTCTGAATGGGATGACCAAAAATTGAGTGTTGATTGATCGAAGGTCTCTTTCCTCCCCTGTAGATGCCATTTATTCCCCATATCCTGAGGGACGAGTGGTTGTCCCATTGAATGATTGCAAAATTTGAGCCGTTGTATGGTATTAGGCTTCCTCTATCTAGGCTCATTTTCTTAAGCAGTGACGAATAAAGGATATCACACAAACTTCCTCCATCAATGAACTACCTTTAATTTTGTAGACAGCCATCAGCTTGGAGATTTTCCTTTTGACCATCCCCTTGGAGGGGAGGTTTATTAGGGGTGCGACACCAATGATGGAAATGATATACAAGATTTTTACCTTATTGGTTTCCCTTTTTTCTCCACTATGACCGCCTTCAGAGATCTTCGTAGGAAACTTGATCTTTGGAAATTCTTCCCGGTCTCGCTTGCCACCCTTAACTTATTCGAACAGTCAAACTTTCTTGATTAACCTTTAAGCGCGTCTTTAAGTTGGATGAAATCACCCTTTTTATGACCGTGTCCTATGTGGAAACGAAAGTACTTCTATTTGCTTGTCAAGAAAGACTCCCAGACAAAATAAGGAGGTCGGATTCCTACTTTCCCAAACTCGATGTTAGCACACTTTTGGTAAATTTTATCACATGAAGTATTCAAAGGCGTGTGTAAGTCATGTAGTTTTTAGATTGACTACATTTTGGTAAAACAACATGCTGTTAGTAAGATGTTGAACTAAATGTTCTGCCATGTCAGTCAGACATCATGTTCTGCATGATGTTGGGACATGTTATACCAGGTAGTTAGGGCATGACTATTTTAGTAATTTTAGTGTAAATTTTGAGTGTGTTCTAATGCACATGTGGGCTACTGTTATGGGAGAATATTGTGGGGGTTTCTCTTATTGCAGATTCTGTTACTTTTCGTAAAAAGGATCCTTGAGCCTTTTAAGGAAAGTTTGTATTTTGCTCATATTATTATGCAGGTTGATTTGCAGCCAGTTTATACTGATTGTTGCTATTTGTGCGCCTCATGAAGCCCAATTCCAGTAGGTCTGAAGGTTATTTAAAGTGAAGAAAAACCATATTGAAGAAAGAGAGCATATCATGAAGAATTTAGAGAATTAGGATTAGCCGTTGTTTTGGTTGGTCTTTAGGGTTTTTCGTTTGTTAATTATATGTCACTCATGTATCTTCTGATGCATTGAGTTTGACTGATTGTTCATTATTCACTCTAAGCTTTTAAGCAAAGAGTGTACTGTTCTTGGTTGAAGCTTCTAAGCAAAACCGAGTATTGTTTTGGAAGTGTGATCTTCTATTGTTTATTTTGTATACAGACACTGAGATTGAGACTGTTTGATATCACTGAGGTGATTTAGGAAGTGAGAGGGGATTCTCATATCTAGATGGTGATTTCTAGGTAGATGTTGCACTGGGTAGGGATTAAGTGAGGAGTTGTAAACTGGGATTGTTTAACTTCGAATTAATACTACTGATAGTGGATTTCCTTCCTGGCTTGGTAGCCCCCAGATGTAGGTGAGTTTCACCGAACTGGGTTAACAATTTTGGTGTTGATTTTATTTTTCTATCTTTTAAATTCCTGCATCTTTGTGTGTGATCAAGCTGTGTTTTGATCCCAGTGTTGTAACATCTGTCTCGACATATGGTATCTGCGTGCCAGAATTTCAATTGGTATCAGAGCATGCACCCTGTTCTGTTTTGGGTGAGCTCCAGGGAGATACTTTTTGGTACTAGAGACATGGAACTAGGATTTATCAACATACCCCCTATTTTGGATGGCACCAACTATGATTACTGGAAGGTGCGTATGGTGACTTTTCTAAAATATATGGATAGAAACACTTGGAAAGCAGTTATCAAAGGTTGGGAACACCCTATTTTGAAGGGAAAAGATGAGAAGGACACAACTAAATTGTAGCCAGAAGAGGACTGGTGTAAGTAATAAGATGATCTTGCTTTTGGAAACTCCATGCCTTGAATGCCTTATTCAATGGAGTTGATAAAAATATTTGCAGGCTGATAAATACCTGTACCGTGGCCAAAGATGCATGGGAAATCCTTAGAATCACTCATGAAGGCACATCAAAAGTAAAGATGTCAAGACTTCAACTTTTCACCGCCAAATTTGAGAATCTCATAATGAAAGATGACGAGTCCATTCATGATTTTCACATGAATATTCTTGATATTGCCAATACGTCTAGTGCCTTGGGAGAGAAAATGTCAGAGGAGAAGCTAGTTAGAAAGATTCTTAGGTCGTTGCCTAAGAAGTTTGACATAAAGGTCACATCAATTGAAGAAGCCCCAAGACATCAGAAACGTGAAAGTGGAGGAGCGTGTTGGGTCACTTCAAACTTTTGAATTGACTATTAATGAAAGATCTGAAAAGAAGAACAAGAGCATAACTTTTATCTCCAACACTAATGATGAAGAGGTTCAATGTGACATGGAGACTAATGAAGGAATTTATAATGATATTGTGCTTCTTGGGAGGCAATTCAATAAGGTGCTGAAGAGTATGGATAGGAAGTCAAGACCAGATGTCAATAACATGTCATTTGACATCAGGAAGAGCAATGATTTTCAGAGAAAAGCAAGAACAGAGGAGAAGACCAATCAAGGAAAAGGTCGTCAATGTCATGACTGTGATGGTTTTGGTCACATTAGATCAGAATGTCCCACGTACCTCAAGAAACAAAAAAATGACATGTCTATTTTTGGGTCTCATGATGATTCTGAAAATGAACCTGATGTTGAAACTGCTTAGCATGTTGCAGCCCTCACTAGCAGATATGAATCTGGTGAAGATTCATGTGATCAAAATGTATCTTATGAAGAATTGGCTATTTCATAGAGAGAGCTTTGTGTCAAAAGTGAATAGGTGTGTAAGATAGGAGAAACGCTAAAGAAAATCATAGCTCAACTGTAGGCTGAAAAAGAGAATCTTTCATTTACTGCTTCTAGTTTTTAAGATATGGTAACCCTATTGAATTCTAAACTTGAAAACATGACCAAATATGTGAGAATGTAGAACAATGAATCTGATGTGTTGGATGAGATTCTTCAAGTTGGGAAAGGAGGTAAAATATTTACTGGTATAGGGTTTAATTATCAGTCTTTAAATAATCAAAGAAAAACCTCTATGACACAGTTTGTTCTTGCTGAAGTAAAGCATGAGCTCACGATGTCTGACCAAATGTTGCAACATCCTGCCAGACCTCAAAAAACTCAGACTAAAGCCAAGTTCCAGCCTTAAAAATATCATTATTGTGGTAAATATGGTCATATAAAGCCTTACTGTTACAGACTGTATGGTTATCCAAAACGTCCAACACAACCTAGGTCTAGTCATGTGATGATTGAGAATAGAAAGGAGTGGAAACCTATTGGTGTTGATACTTATAATTTGAACGTTGTTGTTAATAAGACTATTGATACAAGTGCTCATATGTCTCTC
Source organism: Lathyrus tuberosus (assembly GCA_022829125.1). Taxonomy (NCBI): domain Eukaryota; kingdom Viridiplantae; phylum Streptophyta; class Magnoliopsida; order Fabales; family Fabaceae; genus Lathyrus; species Lathyrus tuberosus. The sequence goes on along the minus strand of JALAZF010000261.1, from coordinate 8,624,816 downwards.
TCTAAGATCTTGGTTACTAACCTTGAGTCTGATGTTGTACCGGATGTCACAACATCCTTGGTCCGACCTGATCATCTTGTTGGAACCACACAAGAAAATTTTCATAGTGAGACTCCTGAAAAATTCCAAGAGAATGTGGTTGAAGATGATTTTATTGGTAGTAAAAGAGATGATTCTGATGATAATAGTATGTCTGGTGAAGAGGAGAAAGATCTGTCTGACAAAGAAGATAAAGAAAAGATGGTGGTGTGAAGAATGATCAGCCTACTAACATGCTCATTGTAGACGGTCAAGATTACTGGTATAGTACTGTGCTTAGTATGTTTGCTTAGTAAAAGGTTGTTGCTTCTGAGTTTGATCTACCTTTCTTCTGCTTTGATGAATGACTGCTTGGTTTGCCAATATTCTGGCTAAAAAAGGGGAGTAGTAGTATTAGTGTGCTTGTTGTTCTTTGCTTCTATGTGTGTGAAGTGTTCTGATTGTTCCCTTGATGGAGAGTATTGCTGAGCTTGCCTTTAAGGGTGAGTATGTGTGTCTCAATTTATGTTTGTTTACATTTACTCTATTTTCATTTTTTTCAATTTTTGGCTAAAAAGGGGGGAGTAAAGTGTTGGTATGGTTGTTGTTTCTGATGTTGGATCAGATGTCATGACTTCATGTCATGTTCATACTACTGCTTAAGAAGAGTAGTTTTATTTGTTGTACTGGTTGTATGCAACTATTTAGGGGAAGCGTGATAATCTATTGTTTGTCTGTGCTAAAAGGTAAAAGCCACTGCTGTTGGTACGCAAGAACAGGATGTCAGACTCTTTGTTCTGATCTCTGTGGTTGTTTGTAAGATGGAGTTTTGGTGTTGCTGTGTCTGGGAGAATGCATTATTCTCTGCAGTAGGATTGTGATGCTCAGGGGGAGTGTGCATGTGTTTGGTGTGTTTAAAGTTTGGTTCCTTTGTAAGAACTTGCAAGAGTTCATGTGTACTTTTCTTGTGATTTTGGTTTTCCCCTTCAGTGGGAGTACTGATTATGTGTGACAGGGGGAGTGGTGTACTTGTCTGTTTTATTGCTGCAAGATTGCAGTCTGTACACAGCTTACATGTTCTCACGTGGCTTGTGTTGGTTTGTGATGTCAGACCTAATGTCTTGATATTGTGCCGTCGTTTTTTTTTTCATTTTGTTTTGAAGGTATTGTGGTTCTTGAGGTTCTTTGTTTTGTTTCCGCTGTTTTCCATATGTTGAACAATTTTGATCATTTTAATTGAATTTTAATTCAATTAAAACACATTTTGAAAACAAATTAGGGATTTTGATTAATTCAACCCTCATAAATCATTTTCAAAACACTTTGGGCCTCTAATAGAGTGTAAGACCCAATCCTTTGTAAATACAACCTTTTTGGGCCTCACTTATTGTATAAGTCCCATTGTATTTCAAAAAGTTCAACGCGATCATCGTCCGTTGAAAAACAAACTCTGGGCCTACCCTCGAGTAGTAAGACCCATTTCAAAACTTTTGGGCCTCTATTAGAGTGTAAGACCCAATCCCCTTTTAACCAAAACAACTTTGGGCCTCAGATATTGTATAAGCCTCTTTGCGTTAAAAGAAAATCTCGGCACGATTGCCATTTTAAACAAAAAATCATCTCGGCCTACCCTCGTGTTATAAGCCCCACTCTTTTTCTTTAAACTTTTTGGGCCTCTTGAGAGAGTGTAAGACCCATCCCTTTGTATAGAAAACAATTTTTGGGTCTCAGTCACTCGTATAAGTCCCTCTGTACAAATTCAACAGTGCGCTAACTGATAAAACCCTCCTTGAGCTGTAAGCCCCAAAATTTTCTTTTTCAAAACACTTTCTCCTTTGATTTTTGAAATATACGGTTGTTTTCAATCTTTCTTTGTTGAACAACTAACCAAACAGCATGGAAGCTCTACAACCGAGTAAGTGTTTATACGCTTTCATTTACCGCTTTCATATACATATAACTGTATTGTGGGGCTGTTTCGCTGTAAGTCTTCTTTCATAAACTCATATCAACTGTGTAATAATAGTATAGATATTTAGAGTTTCCCCGGCAACTAGGTCTAGCATTAAGCCCGTTGATCACTCTTAAATAGTCAAAACTAGATCCCCATAGGATTACCAGACACAGTCTTCCCTCCTCTTGGGGTTAAACAATAAGGAGACATGAAAGGCAGCATTCTCGGTGAACCTTTTCATAGACTGTCACTCGTAGAAGTTGTCAAAGAAACTCTACTCCCCAGAGATGATCTCTTCTCCGTGAATTGCATCCCTTGAGTTTCTTCCAAATTCTCTAACTTTCTTGGCTTGATCTATTCTTTGTAAATAGCCTGTCTTGAACTTTTCGGGGTTTGGGGACCCACAGGCTTCCTAAAAGCATCCCCACCTTCTCTTGGGCGTTGTACAAGGACCTGTCGGCTTCTTAGAAGTATTCACAGCCTCCTCTTAGGCTTCGTATTTCTTCCTCCGGGAATGATAACCTCCTCTTGGGCTTCATACAAGGACCCGTCGGCTTCTTAAAAGTTTCCAGCCTCCTCTTGGGCTTCGTACAAATTGTCCCGACGACCTCCTAAAGGTATAAGAACAGAAATCAGTCATCTTAATAGAACAGTCTTTCCAAGAGTCTACTATTGTTTCTCAAAGCATAGTACAAAAGATGAAATTCTAGACTTGGACAGTCTAATTTCCTTGAGTCTCAAAGACATTCTCAAGCACCCTTCAAGAATAGGAAGGAACCCCATAGACTCGTACAATCTCCATACCCTTTGGATTTCCCATTTCCTTAAAGAACAGGAAATAACCCCGATCCTTGAAACAAATCCATGAGTGCAAACATTACTCATATAAGAACTGATTTTCTCTTTAAATCAGTATACTGGACCTGTCACTCAACTGAAACAACACTGTTGCGGTGAAAATAGGATAACAAGCTATTAATTAACTTGCATCATATTTATTTTACAACCGACTTTGATTTATCCAAAGGAAAGGTTCAAGATCGTTAAAAAAACCTAAAGGGGGGAGATCTAAGGTTCGGGGGTTGGTTATACAAAGGGAAGGTATTAGCACCCTAAGTATCTGTAGTACTCTACAGGAACCTCTTGTTAATGTTATCTTATGTTTGCTAAAGGTTCTATGCTACAGGTTGAAACCCTAGGGGTTTGTATCTAAGTATACTCGATAAAGCATCGCACTTTACGCCTACGTATCCTCGGGAATAGAATCAGAGTATGCGTAGTTCTGCTTCTACTGAATGATTGACTATGGTCAATATTCAGAGGGGAAATGAGTACAAGCTCATTGTAGAGTTCAAGAACTCTCTAGATCTAGTTGAAATGGTCCTATGTTATGTTTTAGTCAGTAGGGAAAGTGATAAATTCATTAGGATGAATATCACTAAGAGTTAAGGAACTCTCTCCTAAAGCTAGTTGTAATTTCTATGGCTCTGATGAGGCCAAGAAACAAAGTTCTCCTAAGAGGTTACTTAAGTTAAGGTGGGAAGTCATGACTTATGAGTCAACATATTTACCTTCCTTTGGAATAGGGGAAAGATAACAGTTATAAGTTACTAAGATAAAGAGATTAGTGCAAAAACAATGATACAATAATACATGAATAAGATAAGATAAAAACCGTGATATCAATGCAAAGTGAGAATTAAACATGTTAGACAATGATTAAATATTAGATGAAATAAAAATAGAAATAGTCTCGTCTTAATCATGATTTAATCGAGAAATCGGTAATCAATGATTCTTGACTTTCATCGACTAAAAGAAAGTGGTCTCATGTTGATCAAAGTTTTGTCAATTCAATGGAATCAACCAAACCATGAGGTTTGTTATGTCATCGACCAAAATAAAGAAAGCGGAATCAAAACAAAATCGGTCTCGTCTAAATCAAGATTTAATCGAGAAATCGATAATCTTAATATTTGACTTTCATTTACCAACGAAAATGAATAAACAGTAGCCTCACATTCATCAAGACTTTATTGATTTGAAATGATTAAAGTCAAGATTCGTATAGTGTCATTGGCCTAAATAAAGATTATGAAATAAAACAAGGTTGATCTCGTTTAAATCAAGATTTAATCGACGAATCGATAATCTTGGATTTTTAACTTTCATCGACCAAAATGGAATCGGGATAAAAGACAAGTCGGTCTCGTTTAAATCATGATTTAATCGATAAATCGAAAATCTTGGATTTTTAGCTTTCATCGACCAAAAAGGATCGGAATAAAAAAGGTTGGTCTCTTTATCGATATCTTGGATTTTTAACTTTCATCGACCAAAATAGAATAAAAGTCAAATTGGTCTCGTTTAAATCAAGATTTAATCGATAAATCGATAATCTTAGATTTCTAACTTTCATCGACCAAAATAAAATCAGACTAAAAACAAGTTGGTCTCGTTTAAATCGAGATCTAATCGACGAATCGATAATCTTAGATTTTTTAACTTTCATCGACCAAAATAGAATAAAAGTCAAATTAGTCTCATTTAAATCAAGATTTAATCGATAATCTTTTGATTAGAACTTCATTGACCAATAAAAATAAATAAAAGGAGGCCTCATACTAATCAAGAGATTTATTGATTTTGATAAATCAACAAAACATGATTTTGTGAGATCATTGGCCCAAATAAAAGAAAATGAGCTCAAAGTGAAAGTAAAGCTGGTCTCGTCTAAATAAGGATTTTAGATCGATAAATCAAATACCTTTTTAATTAGATTTTCATTAACCGATAAAATAAAATAAAAATGGCCTCATACTTGTCAAGACTTTTCTAGTGATTTTAAAATAAATCAAAGTCATGATTTTGTTAATGTCATAGGCCAAAAATAAAAGAAAATAGAATTAAAGTAAAGGTGAAATGAGAATCACAAAAAAACTTAAGTCAAAATAAAATGATAGAAATTTTTGTTAGAAAAATAAATTGTAAAAGATGAGGAGCATGTTTTAAAAAAGAAGTGTAAAGAATGGAATCACTATGGGCCGGAAGCCCATTCATCCGCTAACACCAAAGTTGCGCTGAAAAAAGCAACGACCTTCTAGCCCAGAAAAACAACAAGACAAAGAAATTAGGCTCTTAAATTAAAAACATGATGAAAACAGAAAACCCAAGGTTAATACTTCAACGTTTTAAAAAAAACAATACACCTATCACATCTAGTTTCAGTCAAGACTTTTCAGTTTTCTTATTTAAAAAAAAATAAAAAAATAAAAGCAAAAAAGAAGAGGTTTGTTCAATCTAAACAGCACGCTCAGGAGAAGAAGTTTCTCTCCCTCATCACGTTCCACCCTTGGCAAAAGCTAATCAAGAAGAAAAACAAATCTAAAAATAACTTCTTTCAAAAAAACGGAAGTGAAGAAAAGGCGTGAGCAAACACGACGACATCGACTCGTCTCCGATCTGCTCGATTCACACGATTCAAGACCGGTTTCACTTCTCCTCAACAGTGGTCGTATTCCTTGATTAGGGACGCGTTCAAGCTCTGGTCAATTTAAGGTTCGCATGGCCTTTGGTTTCGTCTCGATCTTTTTCTTCTGACTCTGTTTCGGCTTCCTGAGTTCAAGATGGAACCACATGTTTTGGGTTGTGGTTGTTGGAGTGTTGAGTTGAAAGTATTTATGGTTCTGAAGGTTTGATGAAAGGAGGTTGGTGTTTGTGAAAAAGAGAGTCGAAGGCAAAGCGGAGGTGGGTTGAAGGAAAAGGTTGGAGACGACCAAGATGAAAAATGATTCCAGAAGAAAAAACGAGGTTTGTTTTGATTCAATCGTTCTCTTTCTCGTTTTGATCTCTTTCTTCGTCTTTTTTCGGTTTCTGGTTCTATCTGATTTCTGGTTTGTGGTTCTGATGTGTGGGTTTGAGATTGGAATGTTGCTGGTTGAAAAAGAGTAACGGGTTCTGGAGATTTGTGGTGTTGAAAGATGTTGGGTGATTGAGGTTTAAAGAGTTGGGTTGACCGAAGAAGAAGAAGTAGGTTGAGTTTATTTTTGGTTGTTGTTGATGTTTGATGAAGGCGTTGTTGGTGGTTGTTTGAAAGGGTTGTTGAAGACGTTGGAGGTGGTGTTTTTAAGAAGATATGGTTGTTCGTTGGAGATATGTGGTGCACGATAGAGAAGCTTCATGGCGGTTCAGTTTCGCCGGAAAAGAGCAATGAGGACAATGGTTACCTGCTAAGGGCGGGTCTGAATTGATGTTGTGTTGCTCTGGGTTGCGTTTAAGGTAGTATTTTCAGAATTTCCCTCTTCCTCTCCTTTGAGTTTTATTTTGTGTTTTGATTTTCTGCTCTCTCTGCTTTTAAACTCGGTCTCCCCCCTTTCTTATACAGGTTTCTCTTTTAATTTCAAAACTTGTTTTCCAATTTGAATTTGTCCGTTGGGGTCATGCCCCTTTCGGTTCTGATATTGTTGTTGGTTTTGCAGTGTTTCAGGTTTACGTTGTGCAGGAGATTTGAACCGTTGTGGAATTTATGTTGGAATCAAAGGCTTTGTGTTTGTAATGGACTGATGAAGCCATTGGGCTTGGAACATCTTGGAATGGACTGGTGTAAAAAGAAAAAAGAATTGGGTTTGAAAAGTCAACAAAGCAAAGCTTGAATCTCATTGGTTAACGGCTAATGAACTCTTCCAATGTAAACATGAGTTGGACACGGTAGACATAATAGGAAAGGGAAAAAAAATCTTTTTCTTCTTTTAAAATAAATATAATATGACTAATAACAATAATAAAATTAAAACTAAACAACCTAATTTAAATTAGTAAAAAAACTAAATTAATAACTAATCTAATTAATGAAACCAATTTTTTTTGGATTAAATTGAGATTAACTTAAATTAATAAGAAATAGGACAATAAAATATAAATAAAATAAAAGCCATATTGAAATTAAAATGAAAACAAATAGAATATTTAAACTAAACATTAAATGAAAATAAAGAAGCAAATAATACATTAAAATAGATATTAAATAAAATAACAATAAATAAAAAATGCATATTAAATTAGAGTGTAGAGAAAAATAAATCAAACATCAATTAGCAGGAAATGAGGGTAAAATTTGGGGTGCAACAGTTGCCCCTATTTAAATATCTTCACCTGATGACATGAGAGATGAAGATCCTCATGTAATCAATAGTGAAAGATATTTAAATACAGATAACCGAAAATTTTGCCCTTAGATGCACACATATGCAGTGCAACAGAGATGATGCCAAGAAGATGCAAGAAAATGCAGACACCACAAGGCACCAAGGGGCAAATAGGAAGCAAAAAGATCACAGAGCTTCACTGGGGAAGGAAGAAAGCTAGTATCCATGAGAAACACCTCACTAGGGATACAAGCTAACCGACAAAAGAGACCCACCAGGGTGACTCCAAAGAAACACTGGGGAAAAGACCACAGACAAACTCCACTGGGGAAAGATCCAGGGAGATAGACTACTGGGAACAAAACAAACCCACGCTCTTCCTGGGCACGAAACCAGAAAGAAAAACCTGATAGCTGGGTATCAACCTGAAAGCGATAGACAAACAAGCAAATACTTCCTGGAGATCTTAAATTGAAGAGTTCAAAATGGGATCTTCAAGAAAAGCCAGGAAGACAGAGACAAACTCTGCACACCAAATAGGAGTCTTAAGGGTTGAAGAAATTTGTTCCAAGAAGCTTAGTTTAAAGCAAGTTTCAGAAAGTCAAGATAAAGGTTCAATGTTCGACACGATTCGAACAAGAACGATTTTAGAACAAGAAGACAGTGCTTGACACGATTCAAACAAAGTCCAAGTTCAAGTTTGACACGATTCAAACGAGAACAGTTTTAAAACAAGCAGACGATGCTTGACACGATTCAAGCAAAGTCCAAGTTCAAGTCTGACACGATTCAGACAAGAACAGTTTTAAAACAAGAGGCAGTGTCCGACACGATTCGAACAGAGACTCTGTTCAGGTTTGACACGATTCAAACAAGAACAAGTTTTAAAACAAAAAGACAATGCTTGACATGATTCAAGCAAAATCCAAGTTCAAGTCTGACACGATTCAGACAAGAACAAGTTTTAAAACATAAGACAATGCCTGACACGATTCAAACAAAGTCCAAGTTCAGGTTTGACATGATTCAAACGAGAACAGGTTTAAGAATCTTTAATGTTAAACTTCTTGGGAACAGTAAAAGGTTTAAAGATTCCAATCTGGCGCACAAAGGTTAAGACCGAACAAGCACGACACAAGGCAAACCGGGAATGCCTTTACTTCACTGGGGAAATAAAGACAGGCATCAACAAAAGACCACAGGCAAAACAGAGCACAAGGATGCAGAGGTGCTAGGGTACGATGCATATGCTAGAAACGACGCGAACGATGCAACACAGGAAAGAAGGGATAACACAAGCCAACACCCTGAAACCCAAACATCAAGGATAACCGGAGCAATCTTCTCTTCACTGGAGATGGCAAGTCCAAGCCAAAGATACTGTACTACTAACTCTTCCTGTACCAACTTGATTCCATAAAACATCTTGATACTAGAGTAAAACTTAGTTTACCTTTGTGTTTCCTTAAAACTTTCCCGCTTCCAAGAACCAGATGAAAATGGCGAAGTTATTGTATTCAAAGACCAATAACAATTCTAGTGACTAAGAATTCTGTCGTCTAACAGCTGACTTCTCTGGGGACTCCTGCATAGAGAGCTGGGGTTTAAATGGGAACATGGTTAATGAGTTAAGAATAGACTCTGGTACTCAAATAAGAGTTGGTTGAGATAACACATAATCTGCTTCATGAAGGAAAACCGGTAGGAGCCAGAAAGGTAACCTCATTGGAGATAGAACCAAGAAATGTGCTCCAATAAAGGTATCTAGAATGATTGATCATCAAGGCTAAACGCAACTAGATGACATTCTAGAAAGGATCCGCAATGAAGGTTGAACCGAAAAACGGTCTTCACTGGGAAAAGATATCCAAAGTGATGGAACAACAGGTTCAAGCATGACCGGTTGGTACTTTGGAAAAAGAAGAACCTTATTGGAGATTGAACCAAGAAATGGGCCCCAATAAATTATCTAGGATGATCGATCATCAAGTCTAACGTGACTAAATGACATCCTAGAAGTAACCTCTAAAGTGATGGAACAACAGGTTCAAGTATGACCGGTTGGCGCTTTAGAAGTAACCTTGTTGGAGATAGAACCAAGAAATGGGCTCCAACAAAGTATCTAGAATGGTTAATCATCAAGGCTAAACGCGACTAGATGACATTCTAGAAAAGATCCGCAATGAAGGTTGAACCGAAAAACGGTCTTCACTGGGAAAAGACATCCAAAGTGATGGAACAACAGGTTCAAGCATGACCGGTTGGCACTTTGGAAAAAGAAACCTTATTGGAGATAGAACCAAGAAATGGGCCCCAATAAAGGTTTAGAATCTGATAGGTTAGTACCGGAGTTGCATAACTGAAGATAAGGCTTCCTGGGGAATACCCATTACGGTTGCGAAGAGGTTGATTAGTACCAGAGATAGATAAGCTGCTTATAAGAGACTGCCAAGCTTCTTCAAGAGATTCCTGCTTCAAAGATACGTTGATATCACAACAATGTTGGAGAAATAATTGTGTCTTCAATGAGGATCTGAGATTCTTGCGAGACATGGTGCAAAATAAATGCACGTTCAAAGATAGGTTTGAAAACCACACCTTCCAGGGACCAAAGTTCAATCTAGGAACAAGCTAGAAAGAAACGTTCAAACAAGACTCCAATTGAGGAATGAACTCAAATGGGGATTTATCTAATCCACATGTGGAAAAGATAACTGAACCAACCATCATCCACGAGAATCAAACTCTGTGGGGATTTCAAAAAAGATGGGCACTTTATGCCTAGGACAGACAACTCTATTGGAGAGAATAGACAAACCCAGCCACTTGGGAAGACAAACGCCAAAGTGAACTCAAAACAGGAAAACACCAGAAAAAGAAGTAGGTTGAGTTTATTTTTGGTTGTTGTTGATGTTTGATGAAGGCGTTGTTGGTGGTTGTTTGAAAGAGTTGTTGAAGACGTTGGAGGTGGTGTTTTGAAGAAGATATGGTTGTTCGTTGGAGATATGTGGTGCACGATAGAGAAGCTTCATGGCGGTTCAGTTTCGCCGGAAAAGAGCAATGGGGACAATGGTTACCTGCTAAGGGCGGGTCTGAATTGATGTTGTGTTGCTCTGGGTTGCGTTTAAGGTAGTATTTTTAGAATTTCCCTCTTCCTCTCCTTTGAGTTTTATTTTGTGTTTTGATTTTCTGCTCTCTCTGCTTTTGAACTCGGTCTCCCCCCTTTCTTATACTGGTTTCTCTTTTAATTTCAAAACTTGTTTTCCAATTTGAATTTGTCCGTTGGGGTCATGTCCCTTTCGGTTCTGATATTGTTGTTGGTTTTGCAGTGTTTCAGGTTTACGTTGTGCAGGAGATTTGAACCGTTGTGGAATTTATGTTGGAATCAAAGGCTTTGTGTTTGTAATGGACTGATGAAGCCATTGGGCTTGGAACATCTTGGAATGGACTGGTGTAAAAAGAAAAAAGAATTGGGTTTGAAAAGTCAACAAAGCAAAGCTTGAATCTCATTGGTTAACGGCTAATGAACTCTTCCAATGTAAACATGAGTTGGACACGGTAGACATAATAGGAAAGGGAAAAAAAATCTTTTTCTTCTTTTAAAATAAATATAATATGACTAATAACAATAATAAAATTAAAACTAAACAACCTAATTTAAATTAGTAAAAAAACTAAATTAATAACTAATCTAATTAATGAAACCAAATTTTTTTGGATTAAATTGAGATTAACTTAAATTAATAAGAAATAGGACAATAAAATATAAATAAAATAAAAGCCATATTGCAATTAAAATGAAAACAAATAGAATATTTAAACTAAACATTAAATGAAAATAAAGAAGCAAATAAGACATTAAAATAAATATTAAATAAAATAACAATAAATAAAAAATGCATATTAAATTAGAGTGCAGAGAAAAATAAATCAAACATCAATTAGCAGGAAATGAGGGTAAAATTTGGGGTGCAACAAACACCATAGCCTCTCTCTTGGGCTTTGTACAATGATTCTCCCCAGCGGAGCTAACAAATAGCCTCCATCTCGGGCTTCGTACGAGATACAAAATCACTCTCTTGTTGAGTATAAAAGATTCTCTTGGTGAGTCGCCATCTTTAGCCTCCATCTCGGGCTTCGTACGAGATACAAAAAATAACTCTCTTATTGAGTCAAATAGCCTCCATCTCGAGCTTTATACGAGATACCAAAAGACTCCCTCGTTGAGTCAAAACCTTTAAGCCTATCTCTCGGGCTTTGTACGAGACACATATTAGCCTCCTCTTAGGCTTTGTATAAGAAAACCATTGGTTAATCCAATCAACCTTTTAGCATCAAAGCTGTGCCTCGTTCACAGTACGCAAACATCAACAACTCCTCCCCCTTCATCTAATCGCTGTAAGCGGCAAGCCTCTGGATTATTTACATCCACGCCACTGTCCCTCTTTTAGCATGAGAAATTCCTAAGGAAAGATGACATTGCTCTAAACTGAGTTAAATTCTTCTCCTTCAGGTTGGAAATCCCCTATAAAGGAAATTATGGCATTGCCGGATTCACAAATCCCGGTTAAAGTAATTCTCCTTTATAAACAGTTGTGACATACAAACCCCTCTTTAGAGATGACAAATTCTCTCTAAAGCCAAACTCTTTTAGCTTCATATCTTGGGCTTTGAACAAGATACAAACAAACTCTTTTAGCTTCATATCCTGGGCTTTGAACAAGATACAAACTACCTTTAGCTTCACATCCTGGGCTTTGAACAAGACACCAAAACACCATTTCCTCCCGTAGAATAGGAGGAACTACGATCGCTCTGATTTCCCTGTTTCGGTAAACGGGAATACGTAGGCATAAGATTGAAAGAAAAATCTTAGCGAGCACCCTAAACAAAAACCCAAAATCCCATACTTTCATACATCCGTCCTAACATTCCAACTGATAGCCTAAAACACTTTTTTTTAACAAAATAACCTAGGAGAGACCCCGAATCTTTGTAGCATCTGTAAACCAACAGTTTTGACTGTTTAACCTCAGTATGCAAGCAGGGTTAGTTGGAGACATCTATTTCCCTTCCTTCATCAGCTTTAATAGGATAAAAAATGAATCGAGCTGTAGTACTAGAGCGATTGTGCTTCGCAACCACATCAAAAAATCCCTCGCTACAATAGAGAACTGGATATGTGGAAATTTGATAAGCTGCAATCAATGTAGAGTTCGAATTGATCGATCACTACTTAGTTTTGTGCTCGATTTTATGGATCTCCATTTAGGTGTCAAAGAGAACACCACACCTAAAAACTGAACGCAGAGGTGTAGATTCTTAAAAACACGGGAATCTGAACTCGATTCCCACTGACAGCGCCACTATTCTATTATGGAACCAGAAATAGAGAGAGATGCAGAAGCTACGACAGAGTAGAGCTTCTGATGCAACATAGTAGGGGTGTACATGCAATGTTAACACTCCAATGCTCAAGTCAGTATGTGAAAGAGTAGAGAGTATTCAAATCGTGTTTAAAACTTGTTACCTGAAATGACGTCATTCCCTATATATAGGAGAGAGGGATAACAACCTCGTTATCTTTCAGTCGTGGAATACCGAGGACCGTTGGATGTGCCCGATGCATAAATATCCTGCAATAAGGTATACGATATCCCTACAGTGAGAAGAGGATTTCCTGGGGCATAACCGCGTAGTCGGCTGACAAGTACACTACATGACAAGCCTTGTAATGTGGGGTTGTCATAGATTTTTTTTGGGGTTGTTGTGGTGTTCGAGCAAGCTCACACAAGGATGTTGAGAAGCTTTGTATGTGGTGTTTGCTTAATGAACCAGATGTCTTTCTCAACCCCCCGAGTTGAAGTATTTATAGAAATTCATGGGTCTGGATCTTAGGCTCCAAGAGGGTAATAATCGCTCTTCAAGAGCATGGAAAATGGGTAGATAACTCACTTATTATCTAGAAAACATGATCTTCCCCTTTTGACTCTCTCTCCCATACTATTGTGGATTGCAACATATCACTTCCCAGGTTCTCACGAGCGAGCGATTAATCCAGAAAACGGGTGACATAATCAAGAAATAGGTGCCTACCTCAATAAATGGGCGGTAAGGGAGTATAGGTGACATTTAAAAAAAAAGGGAAACATGATATTTGCTAGAGCTCTTCAAGCCAAGATCAATAGAAGCAACACAAAATTTTGAAAAAACACAACAAGCACACATTCAAGTGAGGTCGAAGACACTCATACTACTATTAGTTCAGGTGCGAAAAATATTTTTAAGTCAATTTAAAAAAGCAAAAGAGTTGCCCACAAACCTACCAATATACTATTTCTAAACTAAAGGAACGCTGATGTCTTCCACATATTTTACTATCATCAATGTGCTTGAAAATATTATTTTATTTCATCAATGTGCTCGAAAATATTATTTTATTTCAAAATTATCAAATCACAACATATAAAACCATAAAAAAAAATAAAAAAAAACTATCTTAAAAGAGTTTGGGGCTCCCTCTAAAAGCATTTGCTCTTACACTGATACAATATGATTTCTATAACTTTTGGCATTGTAAATCAATAATTAAATCTGGATTCTTACACAATGTCTAAGAAAAAAACATAAATTTAATTGAAAAGTATGTCAAAGGATTTGTATGATTGAATAGCAAGCGACAAAGATGTTATGATCTAAGTCAGCAATTGGGAGCATCAGTAGTAGTAATACTGACCACAACAACCAACCCAAATAGCATTCAAATGATATTTTTTTCAATTTTTTTATTTTATTTTTGCCTTTTCTTAACAAACAGACAGACATTTGCCCTATCTTGCTTGTATTGTGATGTAAACCTTTAACAAATAATACTGCTTTATGCTCATGTTCTTTTTCTTTTTTTCCGAAAACAATATAAGCATCACTATAAATATAAACTTAAATCTTTCTTTGATTTTTTCACAATTTTTTAAAAAACTGTTATTTATTATGTTATCACTTTTTTAATGATAAATATTAGTAATTAGTTGGTAGTATTATTATTTTTAATTATAACAATAAGACTACACTAAGACTACAATAGTGCAAACAAATTTTATACATACATTTAATGTAAGTATTTCAAAATGAATATAATAAATATAAAAAAATTAAATTATAGATTTATGAATATTAATAATTTGGTTACTGTAATATATAAATAAATAAATCCTGACAATAGACCTTTAATTCTAAAATCGCAACTTACACTCGTTTAACTTGATTAATAAACTACTCCCCCCAATCATAACTATTAAAATTGTAAATTATTAAATACTTATGTTAAATTTATTAGTTGAATGATAATTGTTGTAAATTGTAACAATTGAATTGATTTGTCTTACCATATTTTTTTCTTTAAATATAGAGCTTTTTGTATTTCTTATTTTTCCTAATATTTCATAAGATATTTTTTAAATTTAAAATGCATTAATTATGATATATATATATATATATATATATATATATATATATATATATATAATTTTTTTTTTTTTTTGCAATTTAATTCTATACATTTGTAAAATTATACAAATAATTAATAAATTTAATATGGATGAGTGTCTTTCCTACACTTTCATTTCTAATCAACAAACGGTATGTTGTATTGCAATTTTCTATTCATTTATGTTGTATTGTAACTGATCTTGACGGCTGATCAGAACCTGGAGTGGGCCAAGGATGACGTCTGCGATGCTGAGTGTGTGAGATAAGGAGAGGGGTGTACCTACAAGGCAAAGTAAGAATTAGAAGAGAGAGAGAAAGAGAAAGGCAAGTACAAAGTATGTGTTTCGTAGGGTGATTTGGAATACCTGACCCTCTCATTTAGGGTTTTTATAGTGCCCCCAGCGCATGGCCAACTGTCCCTATTTTCGGGGAGAAACAATCGTTTCCCGAAGAATAGGTAATTGCCAGAAACTAGCCGTTGGGACGGGTAGAGGTGCCCGAAACTAGCCGTTGCCACAGGCAAAGGCGCAGTTGCGGGCACGGGCGTCATGATTGTTTCTGGATGGTGGAGCCGTGCGTAACGGGCGGTAACTACCGAGGATGGGCAAATGACCCTTGGGGTCATCCGACCATATTTTCCCGGTAGAGGGACTGAAAGGTAAATGCTGCCCTAAATTGAATTGACTTAGGCAATTGGGCTGTTCTGGGAGCAGAAGTGGATTGGGCCCTGCCTAGTCATTGGGCCAGTCCGGAACAGGAGCCCCCCAAGTCGTTGCTCCTGAACACGGGAGTGATGACTTATGGGTAATTCGCAGTCCTGAGGATATCTAGAAAGGGTCGTCGCTTGTCGACGAGATGAAGTTGTTTTACGATGCCCGAGGGAGTTGGTGCCCGCGGGATACGTAACGTTGTATGGCATGCCCGGCGTACGGGGAGCCCAACGGTTGATGTGATTTGAAGAGGTAAAGTGCCACGTATGCCTCGAGCCCTGTACTGCATTAAATGCGCCATGATGGCTAGGCTAGGGTCATGATGATGCCCCTAGCCGCGCGTGCTCGTGCACGTGCCTTTAGAACACCTATAAATAGAGGGAGAAGCTGCTCATTTTCACTTTTCGCTTCTCTCTCCTCCTTCGCTTCTGATTTGAGTTCTTCCGTTCGCTGGCGTTCAAGCCGCTGTCAACCACCGTCCAGTCGTCGTACCAACTCCGACCAGAGTCTTCGACCCTCTAATGCTTCCTCGACCACGTAAGTTGCTCAACTTGACTCTATTTTCAGGCTTTTTTTGCTTTCTGTTCTTCTAGAATGCATGCTATTAGGTTGAATCTAGGTAGTGTAGTAGCAGTTTTCGGCGACTGTTGGTGGCAGACAGTGGTTTGGCCACTTTCTGTCGTTGTCGTAGTCGCCGGAACCTTAGGAGCTTAGAGGTTTAGGTCGTTTCTGACGCCATTGTGACGAAGGACACATTTGTCGCCCGCGGAGCTCATGAATTTTCCGGTGTACCTATGAGTTTTTCGGCAGATTCATGAGTTTTTCGGTAGGCCTTTAAAAGGTTTCTAGGTAGCGAACCGGGGAAGATCTCCCCGCGCGCGTTGGAGGGGTTGCTCCGGGCATCTCCTTGCGCCACGACTGTGCCATTTGAGTAGGGATTAGGTCGGGGACGTCGTCCTCAGGCCTTCGCGCGCCCTTTCACTTTACTAGCGGTGGAAGGGTGGATTTTATTTTGTCATCGAATTCACTTTTGTCCTCTGCTTTTCCGGTGAAGGAGATGGCCCGTGCGACTGAAGAGGAAATTCTCATAGAGTCATCCGAGGAGAGCTCCTCGGAAAGTAGTGACACAAAAGTTACAGCCGCTCCAAGCGATGTCGGCGAGACTCCACCTGAGCGGACCTCCACGGAGGAGTGGATAGTCGCAGAACCCGCAGAGCATGCCTCCATTTTTGCTTCATATTCTGGGGATACCTTCACGACCATGGGGGCTGAAGGGGAATGGAAAGTCCACTTCCCTGGAGAGGACGACCCCATCTGCACGAATTACGGGGAGAGGTTCCCGGTGTATGAGTACGTATTCAAGGACATTGGGATGACGCTTCCCTTCACTGACTTCCAGAGATCGGTCTTTGTGCATTTAGACCTGGCCCCCTCGCAGCTGCATCCCAACTCCTTGGCCTTTATTCGGGCGTTCGAGTTGACGTGTGAGTTCCTGAAGGTAGGAGCTACTCTCCCTTTGTTCTTTACCATCTTCCATCTCCAACGGCAAGTATGGGGGAAGAAGTTTGGCTGGGTCTCGTTGAAGCATGAGAGAAAGTTGTTCAAACTGTTCTCCGAGTCCATAAGGAATTTTAAGGAGAGGTTTTACATTATCGAGCCCGTGCTAAAGAAAGCCCAGGATTCTACGTACGTCTGGGAGGTGTCGATGGATGAAAACGGGGAGGATCTTTATGACGAGCAGGGAAAACTAGTGGCGCAAAGGTTGCTGAAGTTCCCCTTCTGCTGGAGTGGGTCTCATTTTTCTCAGGGAACTGACCAGTATCTTGCCCAGCCAGAGATGTTGGATGACGATGACAAAGCCGGCTATACGGCGCTGGTGAATTTTGTCAATGGTTTTACCCCTGCCCAGTGCTTGGCAGAAGGTGGAGAGCCGCTATATTAACACGAAGGAGCTCCTTGAGTGCAGGACTCACGAGGATGCTCTTAAACTGCTTGATAGTCTTTATCTCTTAGCTTGTTTAGATTATTGTTTTTCCCATTGCTAACGTGCCCGTTATGTTTTTGCAGGTGAAATGCCTTCAGCGCACGAGCGGATGGTAAGAAATGCCCATGCGAAGGGCAAGGGAGGCGCTGCTAATACAAAGAGCCGGCTCGGCCAACGAGTGCCACCTCTACAAACGGGGTTGGGGACCTCCTCGTCAACTCCGTCTCCTGTCCCGAACTCTCCAGTGCCTGCGAACTCAAGGATCAAACGCTTCCGACCGAATGAGACGGTGGAACTTAGCCAGGCAGGGGAGAAGAGTAGGTTCTAGCTTCTTCCGTGCCTTCACAATAAAAGGTTCTTCGAAGGTTCTTCCTTGACAGTTCCTTGAGTGGAGTCTCTAAAGCTTGAGGGAATGGACCTCCCGAGCAAGAGGGCGATGTTGGTGCAGGATGCTTCTGCCCCGATTAGGGTCCTATAGATGACGACAGTCTATGCCGAGGAAGATTCTCCTCATGAGTCTGAGCTGAAGAAGCCCAAGCCGCAATATCGTCCCTGGAGGAGAAGGCGAAGAAGGCTAAGGAGGAGGCTAAGGCCGCCGAGGAGGCAAGGAAAAAATCTCAGGAGGAGCTGACCAAGATCCAAGGGGAGAAAGACACTCTGGCTGCGGAGAAGATAGCCACAGAGGATTTGGTCGAGCAAATGAGGTCTGCTGCTGCCCCTGCTGAAGACAAACACGAGAGTCTGAAGAAGCTGAAGACTCGGGCTGAGTTGGTTACCCATATCATGCAGGCGGAGGATGATGTCGAAGCCATCGGTGAGGATTTTTTCAACAATGCTGTGGCGCAGCTGAAACTTGTGAACCCCGGGGTCCAACTGTCCACCGAGGGGACCAGCTTCCTGTACCAAGTGGAGGATAGAAAGATCGCCAACCCCGACTTTCTCCAGATCGGCAAGGAGCATGCCCGAACTCTCTGCGAGGGGCCTCAGCAAACGTAGACTCTCCCCGAGGAGCCTCAGCAGATGGAGGAGTGATATATTTTTGTTGTACCTTTGGCATGTGTGCCGTGTTTATGTAATTTATTGTATTGTATGGGGTCTGGCCCCTTGTTAATGTAAAAAGTACAATTGTGGTCCTCGTGACCACTTATTATCGTGATATGTATGTTTCCGGCCGCTCTGGTCAGTTTTGTATGATTTGTCTTCGCGCATGGATTTATCTGTTTATATTTTTTTGCTAAGTGTAGTAACTTTGCTCGATACAGGGGTGTGACCGTAATAAGGGTGACTTTGAATAATTTGTTGTTTCGGGGTTTACTCGACTTAGATGTGTTCGACCGTGAGGGGGACTGGTCGAACGGCCAGGGTAGTTTCTAGGCATAAAAGAGGAGCTCAGGTCGTGTTTGAGGCCTGAGTTCGTAGCGTGAACTTCCCATTGCGAGCTTGGATTTTTGCCGATCATGGTACTTTGACGATGGCGGGCTCGGTCGAGGAACCATCGTCGGACATGGGTTCTGCTCGTTCTTGAGCAAAAGCCTGCCTCAGTTTGTATGCGGTGCTTGTACCTGGACCCGCATTCGTGGTTGGGACGCTATGCTTGTTGCATCGACAAAGCAAGCCGACGATTAGGGCCTTAGATATAATATTGCTTTAGCTTTTCAGCGTTCCATGGTCGAGCAAGTTCTTTCCCGTTAAGGTGTTCTAGGTAGTAGGCCCCATTTTCCGTCTTCGTCCGGACGCAATAGCGTCCTTTCCAGTTTGCGTCGAGTTTGACTTCTCGAGAATCTTTGTGATTCCTTTTTAAGACGAGACTGTCTACTTGGAATTCTCGCCTTATAACTTTGGCGTTGTGCCTAATTGTAATTTTTTGTTTTAGTGAGACTTCGCGAAGAGCCGCCCCTGATCGAACCTCTTCGACGAGATTGAGCTCCTCCCTTAGTGTCTTGCTATTTGTCTCCTCGTCCAGGATGGATTTAGTCCGCCTGGAGGGCACGTGTATCTCGATGGGGATTACTGCCTCTGTTCCGTAAGCTAGACGAAAATGGGTTTCCCCGGTCGAAGAGTGGGACATAGCGTGGTAGGCCCAGAGCACGCTGTGCAGTTCCTCGACCTAAGCTTTCTTCATTTCGTCCAACCTTCATTTGAGGCCCCGTAGGATTACCCTATTTACTGCTTCAGCTTGCCCGTTAGTCTGGGGATGTTCGACGGACGCGAAATGTTGTTTCGTGCCTAACTAGGCGACAAACTCATGGAACTTTCTGTCCGTGAACTGCGCCCTATTGTCGGTGACTACTGGTTGAGGGATGTCGAATCGTGCAAGGATGTTCTGCTTGTAGAAGCGAAGTATGTTGTAGGCCATTATTTTTGCCAGAGCCTCCGCTTCTATCCACTTGGTGAAGTAGTCAACGCCCACTATCAAGTACTTATTCTAGTTTGACCCTACGACGAAGGGTCACAGGATATACAGGCCCCACCATACGAAGGGCCACGGGGAGGACATTGCTTTGAGTTCTTTGGGCGGTGCCAAGTGCATGTCCCTGTGCCGTTGGTATTTGTCACATTTCTTCACGTAAAGTCATTTGGCAAGTACAAAGTATGTTTTCATAGGGTGATTTGGAATACCTGACCCTCTAAAATGAGAGGGTTTTTATAGTTCCCCCAGCGCGTGGCCAACGGTCCCTATTTTTGGGGCAAAATAACTGTTTCCTGAAGAATAGGTAACTGCCAGAAACTAGCCGTTGGGATGGGCAGAGGTGCCCGAAACTAGCCGTTGCCACGGGCAAAGGCGTAGTTCGGGCATAGACATCGTGACTGTTTCTGGATGGTGGAGCCGTACGTAACGGGCGGTAACTATCGAGGAGGGGCAGATGACCCTTGGGGTTATCCGACCATATTTGCCTGGTAGAGGGGAAGAAAGGTAAATGCTGCCCTAAATTGGCCGGACTTAGGCAATTGGGCCGTTCTGGGAGCAGAAGTGGATTGGGCTCTGCCTAGTCATTGGGCCAGTCTAGAACAGTAACTATAATTTTATTCATGTATTAATGTTGTATTGCAGGATTTATCACCTAATACGGATGAACTTCTACCTGGTGCTGAACAAATGTTTTGTGTGAGGAACTTGTATAATAAATTTAGGAAGAAGTTTCTTGAAAAAATGTTAAAAGAAATTATATGGAATGATGCAAAATTAACTTACCCTTAGGCATGAGAAAAATGAAATGAAGGCAATGAGTGAAATGAAGGCAAGTCAACAAACTCATATAGGAATATGGTTTTGTTATCGATTTTTATTCACAACAATATAACATTTAACAAAACTAAAAGCTAAACTCTAGATGAATTGTGACGAAATCAAGAACATATCATAAATTGAAGAAGAGGCTGTGACTAAGAAACACCATTCGTGTGCGCTCGCTTTCGTCTTGTAAGAACATGAAGTTGTGACTAAAAAATGAATGAGAGGTAAGAAGATGAAGTTTGGAAGCCTATTTCGCTGTCGCTTTCGTCTATTCTTCACTAGGGCACTTCTATTATAAAGGAAATAAACTAAATCCGATATGTTTTAATTTTAAAGATAAATATTTTACCACGGTTGAAAAAGACCAGCCGTATTACAAATACAACCGTGGTGAAATTAATTTTAATTTTTATATAAATATAGAACTGCACGAATTCAACTAAGCATGAAGATTAAAGACATTGTTATGAAGACCGTTTTATGAATTCAACTAAGCTTAAGAACTACACAGATTCAACTAAGCATGAAGATTGAAGACCTTGTTATGTTTCACATGTTAACATTCTGATTTAATTTTTGTTGTATTACAATGTACTGCTAGTTAACCTTTGTTGGATCACATGTTAACCTTGTATGTTGATAAATTTTTGTTGGATTACAATGTACTGTTATGTAAACATGTTAGTTTATGTTAACTTTTTGTTGGATTAAAATGTACTGCTAGTTTATTTTAACATGCTGTTTGTTTTTTCATGCAATTTTCCTCGAATTTTTTCAATTAAAGGTATGTATATTGTTGATAAATGTTGTTGTTGTTATAGCTAGCAAGTGGTTATGGTTCTTTACTTATCATTGATGCAACTGGTTATGTGAATATGGATCTAAGAGCGAACTTTTGTTCACTGTGGAAATATTATATGAGTCTTTCATATAATATTACTGTAACACTCCAATTTTCGTAAGAATATTTATTTAATTTATTTAAATATAATATTCGTGAATTTCTGTGGATTTTGGTGATTCGTGTTGATGTCGGTATTTTTGTGGAATTTTAGTTATTTAATTGAATAATAGTATATAATATGAAATATATTAGTATTATTATTAATTTAAATAAAATTAGAGGAATTAAGGGTAAGATGGACTTTTGAGGAGGATTAGTGAGGGTAGTATGGAGAAAGCCCATTTTAGAAGCCCAAGGGTTAGGTCTAACAAAAAGGATAATTTGAGAATAGGTTTCATTTTGTTAGACCGTGAAAAGAAGGAAAGAAGTGAGAGTTCTGAGGAAAAAGGAGAAGGCGAGGATTCGAGAAGGTTTCCAAAGACTCAATAGAGAAAGATTCGAATCGACAATCTAAGGTATGGGGAGTATTGCCTTTCATTGTTTTCAATATAGGGATTCGATGTATTTAAAGTGGATTTTGAGGTTTATGAGGGTTTATGGGTTTTATGATAAACTGATGATTTGAGGGTATTTTGTGAATCGATTATTAAGGGTTGAAATGAATCGGATTAAATAGACCTTGAGGGTGATTTTCCCTGTCGATGTTGTTTCGACCTTGTGGTGAAAGGGATTTATGGGGTTTATGGGAATCTTGAGAGTTTGTGAAGGTTTAGGTGATTTGAGGTTTTGAATAGTGTGATGAATTGACCTAATAGACGTAGGTTTTATGCCTTTGATTTCCACGATGCATTTGGAATGTTGTAGGGATGTTTTTGGGGTAATTGGGGTTGAAGTCATAAGGGGTTTTGGACCTGTTGTGCTACTGATGCGTAGCAGCGATTTCCTGAAATAGCAGGTTCGCAAAGCGAACACTCGCCCCAGACTCGCAAAACGAACAGCACAGCAAATGCGCGATAAATTGTGTGATGATACTGGGATGGATTCTGAAGGGTGATTTTTAGCTCACACAGCGAATGTCCAAGCGAGTGGCTTCGCAAAGTGAATGGAGGTAGCGAGGAGGGACAGAGGGGAAACCTCTCCGGTTTTTGTATGGGGATGGGGATTCGCTGTCAGCTTCGCAAAGTGAAGGTCCCAGCGAACAGGTTCGCACAGCGAACTCAGTAGCGAACACCTGCTGTTCGCAAAATTTTGTTATATTTCTGTGTTGTCTTGATGTTTTGATGCTGGGATTTTTATGATGATTTACCTGGTGTATACTGATGAATATGAGATGATGTTTTATGATGTTTGACGAATATATGATGATATGATTTAACATGCGATATTGATGGATGATGATGCACATAATGGTTTTATTGATGATGATGATTATTGACGTTGTGTATCATGCATTCATAGCATTTCAGTGATGATGTTATACTTCATTCCCATTGTGCAGATATGAGGTAAATTTTGACGTGCTCCGGTTCTTGTGTAGAACCGATCCTAATGACGGGGATCTTTGGAGGGTGATGGCTTAGTGTCCATCGACTGTGACGATTGGTACCACATGCATGAGTCTTGTTATGCATTGCATTTAATTGGCATTGATTCGATTGATGATGTTGCGATTTTGATGTTTTCCTTGTGATGACCCTGAAGATGTTGTATATGATGATGACACCATTTTATGCATATCTTGTTTTTATATTGATTATAATGATTTATGATTACTCACCCTGCCTGTTTGAATGTTGCCTCCACGTGGGTAACGTGCAAGTGATCAGGCTTAGCTATGGATGCCTTCGAGGACTTTTGGAGTTTATTTTGCTTTTGGTCGATGTAGAGGGCCTTGCTCTGATAGTGTAACATCAGGTCGGGGTCGTTGAGTCGAACCATGTTGAATTGTTATTTTGTTGTTACTTGTTGGTTATGGTTTTATTTGGAAAACCTTTTATTTTTTATTATTGTGGTTATGGTGGTTCCACTGCTGATTGATGGCCTTTTTGATTATTTTTTAGGAAAACCCGTTGTTTACGGAGCAAATGTTTTATTTGATGTTTCTTGAGAAATGTGCACCCTTCAGAGGTGATTTTACTCTGATAATTTGTGCATTTTGCCGTGTATATTTGTGGGGTAGAAAAGGGTGTTACATTAGTGGTATCAGAGCAGGTCGGTCTGTCCAGCCAGGTTTTTACTTGATGTCAGTCCCTGTCAGTCGACGAGTGTGTGTACACTGTTAATGTTTTAGTTCTTCTAACCTTGTTGTTGGTGTGGAGGATGGCTGGAAGAAATGACCGTGTAATTGCTGATGCATTGGAATCAGTTGCTAATGTGGTGGCACAGCTCAATCTGAATGGTGGAGTCCATGATGAGTTTCGTGCTTTGGGGAAGTTTCAGAGGAATAATCCAGCGACTTTTGTGGGTACTCATAATCCAACATGGGCACACAAGTGGTTGAAGGCGATCGAGAAGATCTTCCGGGTGATGGGGTGTACTGATGAGCAATAGGTTCAGTTTGGAACACATATGCTGGAAGAAGAGGCCGAAGACTAGTGGGATAACACCCGTCAGAGACTCGTAGATGTTGGCACTGTGATAACCTGGGCTGTGTTCAAGCAGGAGTTTCTGGGCAAGTATTTTCCAAAGGATACTCGGGGCAAGAGAGAAGTGGAATTCCTTGAGCTAAAGCAAGGAGACATGACTGTGGCGGAGTATGCTGCGAAGTTCGAGGCTTTGGTGAAGTTCTGTCCGCACTACAATCGTGCTGATGCTGAGATGTCTAAGTGTCTCAAGTTCGATAATGGGCCGAGACCGGAAATTAAGCAGGGCATTGGGTATCAATAGATCCGCAGGTATGCTGAGTTGGTTGACAAGAGCAAAATCTACGACGAGGATAGCCGAGCTCGATCTGCTCACCACAAGCAGTTGAGTGAGAAGAAATGGCAGTATAGGGGTAAGCCTTATACAACTTCAGCTGACAAAGGGAAGCAGAAGGCTTCAGAGGGCAAAAAGACAAGTGAGGGCGCAGCTGACGCTTCTGGGAAGTGTTATAAGTGTGGCGAGCAGGGCCACCGCGCTGATGCGTGTACCAATAATGTGGTGAGGTGTTATAGATGTGGTAAGAAGGGACATAAAGCTACTGACTGCAAGGACGATGGTCCAACCTATTTCAATTGTGGTGAGAAAGGTCATATCAGTACTCAATGTCAAAAGCCAAAGAAGACTGCTACTGCCGTTCAGACCAGTGGCCGTGTGTTTGCTTTGAGTGGTGCCGAAGAGCCAGAGAAGGACAACCTGATTCGAGGTACTTGTTTTATTAATAATATCGAGTTGATTGCTATTATTGATACTGGTGCTACTAATTCTTTTATCTCGCTTGAATGTGCTAATAGATTGGGTTTAAAGTTGGCTGATATGAATGGGAATATGGTAATAGAAACTCCAGCTAATGGTTCTGTTACTACTACCCTTGTGTGTTTGAGATGTCCTGTGACGATTATTGGGAGGATTTTTGTAATGGATTTGGTGTGCCTACCCTTGCACCAAATTGATGTGATATTTGGAATGAACTGGTTGGAGTTCAACCATGTTCATATCAATTGTTATAACAAGACTGTAGAGTTTCCTGAGATTGATGATAGTGGGGAGTTGATGTTCTTGTCTGCTAAGAAAGTAGACGAACTTATGGAAGACGAAGCCTTAGTGTTTGCAATGTATGCATTGTTGCAAATTGATCGTGAAGCTGCGAGTGTGGAGTTGCCTGTTGTCTGTGAATTTCCAGATGTATTTCTAGATGACATCAGTGATTTGCCTCTAGAACGTGAAGTGGAGTTTGCAGTGGACTTAATACCAGGTACGAGTCCAGTGTCAATGGCTCCTTACCGGATGTCCGCTTCTGAGTTAAGTGAATTGAAGAAACAACTGGAAGAATTGCTTGAGAAGAGGTTTGTCCGACCAAGTGTTTCTCCGTAGGGTGCTCCTGTACTGTTAGTGAAGAAGAAAGATGGTAGCATGAGGTTGTGTGTTGATTATCGGCAGTTGAATAAAGTGACTATCAAGAATAAGTATCCACTTCTGAGAATCGACTATTTGATGGATCAGTTAGTAGGTGCTTATGTGTTTAGGAAGATTGATTTGAGGTCTGGTTATCATCAGATTCGTGTTAAGCCTGATGATATTCCGAAGACGGCTTTCAGGACAAGGTATAGTCACTATGAATACACTGTGATGCCATTTGGAGTGTCCAATGCACCTAGTGTGTTCATGGAGTACATGAATCGAATTTTTCATGAGTATTTGGATAAGTTTGTGGTGGTGTTTATCAATGATATCTTGATATATTCTAGATCTGAAGAAGAACATGCCGAGCATCTGAGAACTGTGTTGCAAGTATTGAAAGAGAAGAAGTTGTATGCAAAGTTGTCCAAGTGTGAGTTTTGGTTGAAGGAAGCGAGCTTTCTTGACAACGTGATTTCAAGTGGCGGGATTGCTGTTGATCTCTCTAAAATTGATGCTATGTTACAGTGGGAGACTCCGAAGTCTGCTACCGAGATACAAAGTTTTCTGGGATTGGCGGGTTATTACTGCAAGTTTATCGAAGGCTTTTCTAAGTTGGCATTACCATTGACTCAGTTGACTCGAAAGGGTCAAGCTTTTGTGTGGGATGTAGCTTGTGAGGAGAGTTTTGTGGAATTGAAGAAGAGGCTGACGACCGCTCCAGTGTTGATTTTGCCTGATCCGAGCAAATCTTTTGTGGTGTATTATGATGCGTTGAAGATGGGTCTTGGGGGAGTATTGATGCAGAATGGACAAGTTGTTGCTTATGCTTTGAGACAATTGCGAGTTTATGAGAGGAATTATCCTACACATGACTTGGAATTGGCTGTGGTGTTTGTGTTGAAGATTTGGAGACATTATCTGTTTTGCTCTAAGTTTGAAGTGTTCTGTGATCATAAAAGTCTAAAGTACCTATTTGATCAGAAAGAATTGAATATGAGGCAGAGGAGGTGCTTAGAATTGTTGAAGGATTTTGATATTGATTTGAGTTATCATTCGGGCAAAGCAAATGTAGTGGCTGATGCATTGAGCAGAAAGTCATTGCATATGTCGATGCTTACGGTGAAAGAATTGGAATTAGTTGAGCAATTCAGAGATTTGAGTTTGTTATGTGAAAAGACCTCTGACAGTGTGAAGTTGGGAATGTTGAAGTTGACTAGTGGTATTCTGGAAGAAATCAGAGTGGGACAGCAATCAAATTTGAAATTGATAGACCGATTGACTTTGATTAACCAAGATAACGGAGGAGAATTCTGGATTGATGGGAATGGTGTGATAAGGTTTCGAGATAGGGTATGTGTTCCAGATGTTCCAGAAATCAAGAAGAGTATTCTAGAAGAAGGAAAACGAAGTAGGTTGAGTATTCATCCCAGTGCTACGAAGATGTACCAGGATTTAAAGAAGTTGTTTTGGTGGCCGGGTATGAACAAGGATATCGCAGAGTTCGTTTAGGCGTGTTTGACTTGCCAGAAGTCGAAGATTGAACATCAAAAGCCTTTAGGTATGATGCAGTCGTTGAATATTCCAGAGTGGAAATGGGATAGTATTTCCATGGATTTTGTGTCGAGATTGCCGAGGACTGCTAAGGGAAATGATTCAATTTGGATGATCGTGGATAGATTAACTAAATCGGCCCATTTCTTGCCGATGAAGATTAATCATTCTATGCAGAAGTTAGCCGAGATGTATATTGAGGAGATTGTGAAGTTGCATGGGATACCTTCGAGTATTGTGTCGGATAGAGATCCGAGATTTACATCGAGGTTCTGGAAGAGTTTGCAAGATGCTCTAGGTACTAAGTTGAGGATGAGTTCTGCCTATCATCCGCAGACGGACGAACAGACAGAAAGGACTATCCAATCTTTAGAGGATTTGGTGAGGGCTTGTGTGTTGGATCACGGAGGATATTGGGATAACCATTTACCGTTAATTGAATTCACGTATAATAATAGTTTTCATGCTAGTATTGGAATGACGCCCTATGAAGCTTTGTATGGGAGAAGGTGTAGAACTCATTTGTGTTGGTATGAATCGGGCGAGAGTGATGTACTCAGACCTGAAATCGTGCAAGAGACGACTGGGAAGATTAAGATGATCCAAGAAAAAATGAGAGCATCGCAGAGTCTTCAGAAGAGCTACCATGATAAGAGAAGGAAGACACTTGAATTCCAAGAGGGAGATCATGTGTTTTTGAGAGTGACGCCAGTGACTGGTGTAGGTCGAGCATTAAAATCTAGGAAGCTCACCCCACGTTTTGTTGATCCATATCAAATCTTGTAGAGGATACGAGAGGTAGCCTATCGAATTGCTTTACCGCCGTCACTTGCGAATTTGCATGATGTGTTCCATGTGTCTAAATTGAGGAGGTACATTCCGGATCCGTCGCATGTGATTCAGATGAATGATGTAAAAGTGAGGGATAACTTGACAGTGGAAGCATTACTTGTGCGGGTTGATGGTTGAGAGATGAAGCAACTGCGGGGTAAAGACATAGCTTTGGTGAAGCTGTTGTGGGATAGACCGGCCGACGAAAGTTGGACTTGGGAATGAGAAGATCAGATGAGGGATTCGTCCCCGACTCTATTTCCTTGAGGTAATTTTTGAGGGCGAAAATTCTTTAAGTGGGGGAGAGTTGTAACACCCCATATTTCGTAAGAATATTTATTTAATTTATTTAAATATAATATTCGTGAATTTATGTGGATTTTGGTGATTCGTTTTGATATCGCTATTTTTGGTGGAATTTTAGTTATTTAATTGAATAATAGTATATAATATGAAATATATTAGTATTAATTTAAATAAAATTAGAGGAATTAAGGGTAAGATGGACTATTGAGGAGGATTAGTGAGGGTAGTATGGAGAAAGCCCATTTTAGAAGTCCAAGGGTTAGGTTTAACAAAAAGGATAATTTGAGAATAGGTTTCATTTTGTTAGACCGTGAAAAGAAGGAAAGAAGTGAGAGCTCTGAGGAAAAAGGAGAAGGCGAGGATTCGAGAAGGTTTCCAAAGACTCAATAGAGAAAGATTCGAATCGACAATCTAAGGTATGAGGAGTATTGCCTTTCATTGTTTTCAATATAGGGATTCGATGTATTTAAAGTGGATTTTGAGGTTTATGAAGGTTTATGGGTTTTATGATAAACTGATGATTTGAGGGTATTTTGTGAATCGATTATTAAGGGTTGAAATGAATCGGATTAAATAGACCTTGAGGGTGATTTTCCCTGTCGATGTTGTTTCGACCTTGTGGTGAAAGGGATTTATGGGGTTTATGGGAATCTTGAGAGTTTGTGAAGGTTTAGGTGATTTGAGGTATTGAATAGTGTGATGAATCGACCTAATAGACGTAGGTTTTATGCCTTTGATTTCCACGATGCATTAGGAATGTTGTAGGGATGTTTTTGGGGGTAATTGGGGTTGAAGTCATAAGGGGTTTTGGACCTGTTGTGCTACTGATGCGTAGCAGCGATTTCCTGAAATAGCAGGTTCGCAAAGCGAACACTCGCCCCAGACTCGCAAAGCGAGCAGCACAACGAATGCGCGATAAATTATGTGATGATACTGGGATGAATTCTGAAGGGTGATTTTTAGCTCGCACAGCGAATGTCCAAGCGAGTGGCTTCGCAAAGCGAATGGAGGCAGCGAGGAGGGACAGAGGGGAAACCTCTCTGGTTTTTGTATGGGGATGGGGATTCACTGTCAGCTTCGCAAAACGAAGGTCCCAGCGAACAGGTTCGCACAGCGAACTCAGTAGTGAACACCTGCTGTTCGCGAAATTTTGGTATGATTCTGTGCTGTCATGATGTTTTGATGCTGGGATTTTTTTGATGATTTACCTGGTGTATACTGATGATTATGAGATGATGTTTTGTGATGTTTGACGAATATATGATGATATGATTTAACATGAGATATTGATGGATGATGATGTACATAATGGTTTTATTGACGATGATGATTATTGACGTTGTGTATCATGCATTCATAGCATTTCAGTGATGATGTTATACTTTATTCCCATTGTGCAGATATGAGGTAAATTTTGACGTGCTCTGGTTCTTGTGTGGAACCGATCCTAATGACGGGGATCTTTGGAGGGTGATGGCCTAGTGTCCATCGACTGTGACGATTGGTACCACATGTATGAGTCTTGTTGTGCATTGCATTTAATTGGCATTGATTTGATTGATGATGTTGTGATTTTGATGTTTTCCTTGTGATGACCCTGAAGATGTTGTATATGACGATGACACCATTTTATGCATATCTTGTTTTTATATTGATTATAATGATTTGTGATTACTCACCCTGCCTGTTTGAATGTTGCCTCCACGTGGGTAACGTGCAGGTGATCAGGCTTAGCTGTGGATGCCTTCGAGGACTTTTGGAGGTTATTTTGCTTTTGGTCGATCTAGAGGGTCTTGCTCTGATAGTGTAACATCGGGTCGGGGTCGTTGAATCGAACCATGTTGAATTGTTATTTTGTTGTTAATTGTTGGTTATGGTTTTATTTGGAAAACCTTTTATTTTTTATTATTGTGGTTATGGTGGTTCCGCTGCTGATTAATGGCCTTTTTGATTATTTTTGAGGAAAACCCTTTGATTATTTTTGATAATTTATGCATTTTGCCGTGTATATTCGTGGGGTAGAAAAGGGTGTTATAATTACCATAGTGAATACATGTTTTCTACTCTCCCTTCTACTTTATCTTCTTCATAGCTTCCAGGAACAATTAGTTATCAAATTATCCTAATCTATGTTAATTAATTGATGTTTTTGTTGATAAATATTGTTAGTGAGTTTGTTATATCATATGTGATTGTTTGTTTCACTAGCCCTTCATTGAACTTGCATTCATTTAAATAGATTTTTTAGATAATGATTTGAAAAATTAAATTATTCTTGTAAAACAACTTAGACGATCCAATGTTTATCGAATTGCTTGAATCTTGTAATTCATTATTTCCTCTTTACCCTATAGAA
This sequence comes from Lathyrus tuberosus, assembly GCA_022829125.1. Taxonomy (NCBI): domain Eukaryota; kingdom Viridiplantae; phylum Streptophyta; class Magnoliopsida; order Fabales; family Fabaceae; genus Lathyrus; species Lathyrus tuberosus. The sequence continues at coordinate 8,594,354 of JALAZF010000261.1, read as the reverse complement.
TTTGATTCAATGCCACAAGTTCTTGAAAACAATGATAATAAATGATGTCATTCTGAGTCTTTCACACAGTATTTGATGTTTGCATAAACTAGAAAAAAAAAGAGGAAATCAAATTTTGTGTGAAAGACTTGGAAGACATCCATCATTATCTTTACTTTGAAGAATTTGGGATTTAATCAAATTATATAGGTTAATGAGGAAATCATGAATTACAAGATGCATTCAATTAGATAAACATTGGACCGTTTAAGTTATTTTTCAAGAATAAATTAATTTTTCAGATTATCATCTCAAAAATCTATTTGAATGGTTGTATATGGTTAATGAGGGGCATGGAAAACAAGCAATCCTGTATTTTATAATAAAATCATACACATACCACCACGGTTAGAACATATAACTGTGGTAAAATATTAAAACACAAGAATGACTTTGTTAGGATTCGAATCCAGGACCTATAAATTATTTCACAACAGTTGTTTTCCTTACCCGTTGTTATAATATGCACGCTACCTATCTTATAACCATGATAACTCGCCCGTTGTAGAAACCAGCATACATACAATCACACGCTACCTAACAACAAACGTGAAACCGTCAGTATATGTGTTTCACAACCATCATTATATGTGTTTTCCGTAATAGTATCATTAGAGGGTGAGTCTCTAAACACAACAAATGCTAACCTCTAGAATAAGAAATTTCAATGGTCATTATCATACCAATAATCTCTCTATAAAAATCATAAGTATTATCCAAACGCTTAGAAAAACAATCAAGCGTGGATGTAGAATTATCATAAAATATACCACAAAATACAACCACCCCTGACTACCAAGAGCAATATCATCAGTATTATACTTAATCCAATAGGCCGTATGAGGGTTCAAATACACTTATTTGATCACTGGAATTTTGGAACGGTGAACCTTGGCACAAAATGCTGTTAGAATCCATAATTTCTATATAGAATTTGAAGTATATGCCCTAGTGCCATTGCCAATTTTAGCAACACTAGCACAAATATGATTTACGGTTGTTTGGAATTTAATCCTTTTTATCATTAAACCAAGCTTGATTCCTACAATACCAAATGGTATTAATAAAATTAATATTTCTTGCAAGAACAACCTTTTTACATTGTTAAGACCAATCACACTTACCTAAATTACGAATGATATCAATATCATAGGTCACTTGCAATTGCAAAATTGAACCAAACCAATTCCCTAACTCTCTAGAAAATGTGCAATCAAGAAAATTATGATGACTAACATCAGAGTAAGTACCACATAAATCACATATTGAAGGCAAGTTGCAGCCTTTTTCCATAAGATTTTCATTAGTAGGTAAAACATTCTTAAAAAGCTTCCAAGGCACAAGATATTTTTAAGGAGGAATGTGTTGATTTCATATATGCAGATAAGCTTCCTTGAAGGTGAGAGTATCAGATTTAGAAGGAGTCCAAAGAAAATAAATTTCATTGTCATACTTAGGGATATGAACCTTATGAATCAAGTTATTCAAGTTTGAGAAAACTTGATTCATATTAGGAGATATACACTAATTATTGTCATGAATGAAATTCATAACCTTAGATTCCAAGCTAATATGAGGTCAATTTGGAGAATGTGCACTAAAGGTTCATTAAGCCATCTGCCAGTTCAAAAATTAACATTTACCACACCATCAATTTACAATTGAGAGTTATCTCGAATAACATGTAAATAAGATTTAATAGAATATCAAATAGAAAAATAAATGTGATAATTAATGTGACCACTTCCTCTTTTGGTACGAGGTCTTATAAAAATAGCCCAATGTTGATCAGAAGTGAGGTAAATCCAATTTAAACAAAGAATATAAACTTTGTTGATATTTTTAATATATCTTAGACCTAATGTCGTGTCTCTTTAGGTTTACAAGCTTTATATCAAGTTAAAGTAATCAACTTTCTCTTATCAATATCTTCTGACTAGATAGAGAGTCTCAACCATTTTTCCATATGAGGTAATAAACTAGTAGACCATTTATATAAGTGAAAAATATACAACAACGTGCTATGAACTCTAATTTTAACAAGCTTCATCCTACTTGCCATAGACAGTAAAATGGTCTTCCAAAGAGAGAGCATGAACTTAATCCTATTTGTAATTCCCTTAAGATAAAATATTTTAGGGTTGCCTATAAAAATAGGAACGCCCAGATACAATGGTTAATTACCAATGCAAAACCCAGGAAGATTAACAATAATAGTTTGTCTTCTGCTAGACATGCTACAAAAATAAATAGTGGATTTTCCAAAATTGATGATTTGGCCATATGTCAAATCATGTCAATAAAAAAGATCCTTGAGATTTTTAACATTGGACAAAGTACCTGTTGTGAATTGATGTCGTCAAGAACAAACTAAAATATGTGAAAAAGATTGAGTTTCTTGAATAAACGCAAGAAACTCTATTAGGTTTTACAAAAGGGAGAGAAGTAGGAAAAAGAAGAATAAGAATTGGTTAAATCTATTTTTCTATTCACTTTCTCAATAAGGGTTCAAATATTACAAGTGAATACCAACAATTAACCTCTCTCAACAACCTGAGAGAACTAGTCTATTTATAGACTACTAAGCTAACTTAGGATACAAACTAACTTAACGATTGGGCTTAGAAACAAGGCCCAATTCGACATACTAATTTAAATTACAAGTTAATATATTTCGACATTATACTCGAACAGACTTCGACTACAGCATACACAACTCATGTCGAACCATGAAGCTACGCTTGTCGACACTATAGTTCGATCCAAATACCAGAGTACCTTTACAAAATATCATGAGGTCATTTGCATACATAACTTGAGAGAGAACCAATGTATTTCTAGCAGTCATTATTAGGGAACACTTACTAGTATTTAGCAAATGACTGATGCCTCTACTAAGAGTTTCATCAGCTGTATAAAACAACAAAAGTAAGAACAGGTCAGCCGATCTCACACCTCTTTGTCACTTAAAGAAACAAACACCCTTAGTATTAACAAATATAGAAAACTTAGTTGAGTGAAAAATAGTTTAAATTCAATTACATAACTGAGAATTGAAACCAAAATCTTTAAGCACCCTATCAAGAAAGAACCAATCAAGTTTGTCAAAAGCTTTCTTAATATCAATCTTAAGAGGCAAATTGCCACCAAAAGTTCTTTGATGTAAAAGATTGATTGCTTCAGAAGCAAGCCAAATGCAGTCGTTATTATACCCAGCCTTTAATGAAATCTCTCTCACAAAGAGAAATGATATTGGCCACAGTTAGAACTAATCTATCAACAAACACTTTAGTGATGATTTTGAATTTAAAATTAAGAAGAGCAATAGGCCTATAGTGTTCCATCATAGAAGAATCAATAATTTTAGGAACAAGAATTACCTTATTAGAATTGTAATTAGGGGGTTTCTTAATACACCACCCATATTTCTTAGACACCACGCAAAATTTCGTTTTTGCCCCCAGTTTCCGAATGTGCACATCAGGACGCACCGTTTTTTTAAAAAACATTGATTTGTTCCGGATGTCCAAATCAGAAAAAATTCCTGATCTGCAGATCCGGAAAAAATAAAAAAAATTCCATAAAATCAGTTCCGGATCTGCAGATCTGGATAAAATCAAAAGTATTCTATAAAATCATTTACTTCTAAATATAATTCTTATAAATAGATAAGTTAAAATTTTAATATTCAAAAATATGAAAAATATGAAAAAAAAATTAATATGATTTAAAACGAGATATGTTATTAATTAGATTGGATTTTATTATTTTAGATGTTTTTAAAAAAAAATCCAATATAATTAAATTCAATATAATTAAAATCTAATATAATTAAAATTAATATGATTTTTTCAATATAATTAAATTCAATATAATTAAATCCAATATAATTAAAATCCAATATAATTAAAATTAATTTGATTTTTTTTCTAAATGATTAATATGGTATTTACTTCTAAATGATTATTTTTCAATATAATTAAATCCAATATAATTAAATCAAATATAATTAAAATCCAATATAATTAAACATTTGTGACTATAATTAAAAAAAATCATATTAATTTTAATCATAAAATTTTAACTTATCTATTTACTTCTAAATAATTATTTTTCAATATAATTAAATCTAATATAATTAAATCCAATATAATTAAAATCTAATATAATTAAAGATATGTGACTATAATTAAAAAAAATCATATTAATTTTAATTATAAAATTTTAACTTATCTATTTATACCTTTGTGATTATAAGTTAAAATTTTAACTTATCTATTTATAAGAATTATATTTAGAAGTAAATGATTTTATTGAATACTTTTGATTTTATTTAGATCTGCAGATCAAAAAATGATTTTATGGAATTCTTTTGATTTTTTTACGTATTTGCAGATTAGAAATTTTTCTAGATTTGCACTTCCGGAACAAAATTAACGTTTTTATAAAATATGGTGCGTCCTGATGTGCACATCCGAAAACTGTGGACAAAAATAAAATTTTGCGTGGTGTGTAAAAAACATGGATGATGTATTGAGAAATTGCCTTGCAATTATCATAAAACCAATTACACTCAGAGAATTGAATAACGACTTTGAGAACATCATTACCAACAATTTCTCAATAATATTTAAAGAAATAAGCCTCAAAATCATCGGAATATAATCCTCCACTAAACCATCATCCAAGCATTGATTATTGGAGTTGAAAATATTCTCATAAAAAGAAATAAATTAATTTTCGTTGTTAGCAACATCTTCCATCCATTGACCATCCAAATATATCATTTTGATGCGATTCTTGACCCTTCTAGTCTTAGTCATTCTATAATAAAAATTAGTGTTCCTATCACCTTAAATATGCAAATTAATTTTAGATTTTTACCTCAAAATCCCTCCGCAATTTTGAGGCAATTATTAAGATTTAGCTAGGGCAATATTTTCGTTGTAGATCATCAATATGTTAGCTGCACATCACATGAAATATTAATATTCTCTTTGCCGCACATTGCCAAAAACAATTTTACTTCATATCTTAAATAATCAACACATTGTTTTTGTGTTTAGAAAGTTATTAATATAAATATTTAGAAATTAAAATAATTAATAAAAACATAAAACTTAAGAAGTGTTATAATGTATTTGACTTAATTTATAGTTGAGACAAAAATAGAAAAAAAAATTGATTTGGTAATCCACAACAATCCAAAGACTTTTTAGTAGACTAACTCACAATGATATCGGATTTTGGTGATGTTATTTTACAATTCAATACACTGATGAGCCAAATTGACTCATGGGATAGAATCCAGAGAAGAAGAACTTTGGTTTACTAGTCCATATAATTATTTTACTGTATTATATGATAAATTATAGATCTTGAATCATGTTCTTCTTGATCTTCTAGATGTTCAACCAATATACTAATGTAGCCTAACATTCTATATTATTTTATTTTATTGTATGATAAATTATGGATCTTGAAGCATATCCATCTTGATCTTCTAGATGATATTCAGCCAATATATTAATGTAGTATATATTCTTGTTTAATAGTAATTTGCATATATTACATTAGCAAACCCTATTTACTTAACCCAAAATTCGATCTTCTTAATCATAAATGATAATTAAAAGAGCTTACGTCGGGTTGGTTTCAAATTCAAGCTATGTGCTAGTCACTGGTTTTTATGAATAAAGTAGTATTTTTGACTAAAAATAGTATTAAAATATTTTCAACTATATTTTTAGTTTTAAAATAAAACAATAATAGCTATCGTGAGAATATTATGGATTCTAATACTAGTATACCCTTTGTATATTATTAATAATGTTACTTTATAGTTATTTGGTAATCAGAACAAAGAGAAGACTTCTTGGGAGAATAACTTGGTAATGGAATTAAGGATTCAATGGAGTAGAGCGGTCAAAATAGCTATCCGGTTCTAAGTCAGTGGTGGATTTGAGTTTTTTTTATGATTGGGGGCAAAAATGTTTATTTTTAATATGAGTTTGAAAATTACCATCTGAACTCGGTTTTAGATGTGAAAGGTCCAATGATTTGACTAAATTTTAATAAAACATAATGTTGAACAAGATGTTCTAGTTTGAAGATGTCGAATGAGATGTCCCAACATGAAGACTCGACTTCTGGACAAATACAGCAGGTTGTTTTAAATTTGTTCAAAATTCAAGACTCGGTTAGCAGTGGATCAAGGAAAGAAGATCTGAAGCCCAAGACAGAAGACACTACAAGAAAAATGGCCTACGGCCACGCTATATTTTTCCACAACTCAAAAACTGTGGCCACATACAAGCTTTGACCAGGGTTTTCAAATCGTAGACATATGTTTAGAAACATTGAATCCGGAGTGTGAAACTGTGACATTTTCTTCAATTGCCACGGTTACAAAATCACACTTATATTTAAGCCACAGTCAGCAAACTGTAGATATTTTAAGCCACAAAGAAAAACCGCGGAATTATAATTTTCACTTCAAACTGTGGCCCAAGCCCAAAAAAATATACCCCGCCAGAATTTCCCTCTCGTTTTTTAGTTTCCCTCTCGTTAATTATTTTCTTTTCTAATTTTTTTAGATTAAAAAAAGAAAAAAAATATTATCCTGTGTTTATTATTAAAAGAGAAATCAAATTATTATTATCATTTTTTAATTATGTTTAGAAGAAGAAACAAAAGTTCTATATAATTTGAAAGATTTTACTTCTACTAATAAAAAAAAGTTGAATTTTATTATAAGTTTATTTTTAAATTTAAAGAGAGAGAGCTTTATCTTTTATCATAAAAGAGTTTATTTTTATTATAAAAAGTTTTATTATAAAAGTTTATTTTTAATACATAGAAAAAAGGTTATGTTTTAATACCCTTATCCCTTTCGTTTCTCATCTCTCTCCGTCTTCTCTCCTTCTCTCAAATGGAAGGGTTCCAAACCCTAATCTAATTTCGCCGCCACTCTCATCTCTCTCGGTCTCTCTCGATCAAACATTCATAACAATCAAAACCCTAACCCCAGCAATAAAACAAAGAAATGGAGCGAAAAACAAAGAAAATGGCTCGCGGCGACTGAAGGATCGGGTACCAATGGAAAGTTTGGTTCAGCAAGGTAAATGATCGTCCTCTTGAATCTTCGACTCTTCTTGGCTTCTGTGTTGATATGTTGATTTAAGTTCTTTGAAATTTTCTGGGAAAATGGCCTGTGACGATTGGGACTAGGGTTTCGTATTGTGGTTGATTTCTGAATCTATGAGTTGGTGATGATGAATCTCTCTCTCTCTCTCTCTCTGCTTTTTCGTCTATCTCTTAGGGTATATCTCTTAGGGTATATTTATGCTTTTTCGTATTGTGGTTGATTTCTGCCTCTATGAGTTGGTGTCAATTATTGATTTATTGATTGTGTTTCCTTCTTGAGTTGTGCGTGTCTTGCACCTGTTTTGAACATTGTCTTGAAAACTTACCCTTTTTGACTTGATTGTGTTGGAACTGTTTTGGAAAGTTTTGATAATTTGCTCCCTTTTGCGAAATTGGCACCTTATTTCCACCTGCCAAATTGCATGGTCCTATCAGTCCAGAGCTCACGGAAATGTGGGAGATGCGACAATGTGCCCAACAACGACAAAAGGATTCTCAATCTACTCTACCGTTAAATGAGAAGGTACTTTTTGATGGATGTCGTGTCTACCAATATTAGTATATGACTCTTCAGTGTTAATGATGTGTTATGTTAATTGCAGCTGAGACAATCTCTTACTACTGAGGGAAATGAAACTGGTCTACCATTTCTTAACACTGAAGATGACAATGATGATAACGAATTTGATAACGGATATCCCGATTTTGATATACCTGGCAATGACTTCATGGATGAAGACCAACACCCTTTCAATAAAGAGGTCGGGATAACTTGGTAGTTTATATATTTAAAATTGCTTATTGGCATCTTCAATTATTTTTATAGGCTTACATATTTGAATTAACAACATGGAGGTGATGATGTTCATGCTAAGGCTGATGAAGTTGTAGATCCAAAATTTCTAGATTCTCAGACAAGTTTGGAAGATCTTTGCCGCTCTCATCTGGTAAAAAGCCCCGTCCATTTTATTTTTGGGTATAAGTGGTTGCTTATAAATTATTTATAGTAATATGCTATATTGGCTTCTGTTATCATCCTTCTGAGTTCACATTTTATCATTCTAAACTTTTTCACCAAGAAAAAGAAATCCTATAAAGTTATGCAGTTGTTTGTTTGGAAAAGAGACGCAAATGCTAAATTGCTTAAATCTTTTTTCATTGTAGCCTTGCAGTTTCATTTCTGCATTGATTGATTTCCTAACAATATATATCTTTAATTAAAATGATTTCTTATTGTTATATAGTTTGTAACCACTGTTCCTCATATAGAATGCTCTCCTAGCTAACATAGATGAATCCGAGAAACAAACAGAAATGGCTGCAAGAGTTTCAACATGGAAGCAAAGAATTGAGCAAAATTTAGAAGAACAGGTGAATTCATCTTTTAGGTGTGGTGTTCTTTCCAATATTTTTTAGATCTATAAACTAAACCAACTGTTTTACGCGATAGGATTCACACCCACCGTTTGAGTTCCAAGACTACAGTGAAAGACTTCTTGACAAACTATCCCTCGAAGAAAGTAGTGGCTGTGTCTTACCCTTTTCTGATTTGGTCAAGGGACAAGAAAAATATGACATCTCCCGAAGTTTCTCTTCACTCCTTCAATTGGTACCTGATAAATAATCTTTACTTAATATTATGTTATGATGTTGATGGATTTAAGTGTCATATCAATTGAATGGTCAATGGGTTTTTAATGTGAGTTATGCAAATTTCCAGGTGAACAATGGAGAAGTCGAACTACAAAGACATGATGTTTCTGGGGAATCACTTTGTTACACAGGTGCCAATCCTTTTCATGATTCAACATTAAAGTTGTTTGTTGAGAATTATATTCTTAGTTCTTAACAACTATACTTGGTTTTTTTCCAGGGTTGTGGCTTATCTTTCTGGGGTTTTGGAGTCTGCATTCACTGCTTTAGTAGGTCTTAACAAACAAGCATTTTTGTCTGAACTGGTATGGTATTTTATTTTTGATCATTGACTATATACGACTTAAATTGATGACGATCGTGTTGTTGTTGCTTTTTGTTCTGCTGCCTGTAGTTGCTTTTTCTGATGTTTAGTTTGTAGTGCAAGTTTTATGTGTAAGGCTTCAAATTAATTATGAGAAATGTCACAGCCAAGCCAATCCAACAAAATAGTACCTCAAATCAATATTCAAAAAATGAGAGTATAGAAGTTTTTAGATATAATATGTTCTAGAATTTTAGAGGTTTGTCCGGTCCGTTTACTAGTGCAGTTCTTCTGGGTATTTTCTAGTTTTTGTTTTCTAGTGCAGTCCTTTCAATTTAACAAGAAATCTACACGAGTATCATTTGATGGATAAATATTAATGGATCTTTTCAAACCAGGTTCAACATTAGAATGCATAAGATGGCAATCATCTTAATACACAGATAATTGAGCTGGTAAATAATTAATGAGATAATAGAATTTGCTTGGCTATAGTTACAAATTAAACTAACATAGAATCAATTAAGTGGTTAAGTTTGCTGAATATTGTGTCAGAAAGGTAATAATCTATAAGTTAATGTGTCTTCATATTATTCTGTTCGTTGCATTACCATATTGGCATTCCAAAATGATAAGTTTTGTTAAGACTAGAGATATATATGACATGGATATATAATCAACACAACTAAGCATAGCATAACTAAGTTTTGTGTGCATACTATGATACTGTTTATGAAATGTGCACTAGTGTTGCCTCTACTTAAGATATGATTTCCAATTGACATAAGATAGTTGTAATGACGTTTTGGACGAAATATAGAGTATACTGCTTGTTCTCTGTTTGTCTCTTTTTGCCTACAAATGAACCACATTCCTACAAATGATATATGATTTCAAAATGCATTAAAATCTTCTAAAACACATTAAATTTCTAAAATTGCTTATATTAATATATGTATCATATTCCTTGCAGAATGGAGACGAAGAAGCGTGTCATCAAGATATGGAAGAAGAAGAAGAAGAAGAAGGAGATGATCTAGAAGAATATTATGATGCATGAGTTTAATTAATAGTAGTTGTGTTTTATATTATCTATCTCTTAGAACTTTTGTTTTGAATTTGGGATGACTCTCTCGAGAGAGAAACTTGGTTTCGTTTAAGAATGATAATATCAAAACTTATCTATATTTTTGCGACTTATTAGTCGGTAGCGTCACTTGATGTAGACTTACTTATTTCTTAATGAATATTTTGACGTTGTGGCTTAATATTTTCTTGTATAATTAGATTTTAATTTTTTTAATCAATATCAACAAAAATGAGTATTCTTGTTGGAAGACATTATATTGATCTAAAATGGTGTAAAACCATGAGCAAAATGTAGCCGCGGTTTTAATTAGTGGCCATAAATTAAAACCCTATATATTAAATAAGAACCGTGGCTAGATTCGGCCACTGTTAAGAACCGCGGCGCATGATAAACCGCGGCCTTAACCTAGATACCTAAACTGTGGCCTATTCAAGCCACAAATGTATATAAAATGTGGCACAAACACAAAAACCGCGGCTTATACTTTAGGCCACGGCTGCATATCCCACAGTCGCTTATTCGTGACTAAACCGTGGCGAAAGCTTTCAACCACGGTTATTTTACATATTACCGCGGTTTTCTGTCCGTTGCGGATGACCTTTTTTTTTGTAGTGAGACTATAAAAGAAGACTTAGACCTAGGACTGGATAACTAATCCTTATTGTAATACTTGTAAAGTAAAAAATAGGGTTTAGGGTTTTGAGAGTCGTAGGATTTCTTGTGTTGTAAGTCTCCTTCTATATCGGTTTGATACATTGTGGAAGGCATAGATACTTGTACAGATTCAGAAGCCTGTAGGTAATGAATCGTGTATTGTCCTTGGATGAAGCTTTGAAGCAAATCCGAGTTGTGTTGTTAGTTGAGAATGCTCGACTGAACTTTGTATTGAAAGAGGTGTCTTTCAAGTAGGATGATACAATTATTGTGACTATAACTGTTAGATATCACTGGTTGTTGTAACGCCCGGTAATTAATTAATTATTTAATTAAATATATTCGTATCATTTATGTTGATTTTCAAATTATCGGAATTGTGTTGTGTTGAGTTGCTATGTCGGTTTTAGTTGAATTAATCATAAAAATGTTGATCTAAGTTGTATTGTTGTTAATTAATTAATTAAGCTAAATTAAGTTAATTTTAAGTTGTAGAAAATAATATGGTGTTAATATAGTAGAATTATAAGAGAATGTTGGGCTTATTTAGATGGTAGTAATAGTGGGGGTGAAGTAATGGGGCCTAATAAGAAAAAAATAAGATAATAGTATTATTATATTAGGTTTTAGAAATAAAAGAGAAATTAGAAGTAGCAGTAAGTGGAAGTTGCAGAGAAAGAGGAAAAGTAGGAGAAGAACGTGGAAGTTACAAAGAAAATTAGTATGTGTTGTTTAATTGTGGTTTATATGTTGTTGTTGTTGAATTGAGTGTGGAATGCTTATCTGTCAGAATTGGAGTATGATTTTGTTGTGTTGATGTGGAATCGTGCACTGGATGAATTAATTGGAGATTGAAAAGTAAGAAATTACAGAATTGGAGAATGAAAAGTAAGAAATTACAGGAAACGGAGGAGAAGAATGGGAGAAACAGAGAGAACGAATGCGTGAAGTGGGACGCCCGTCTGGGAGGCATGACGACCGTCATAGCCTTGTTACGACCGTCATGGTCTTGTGACGACCGACATTAGTTTTGTTACGACCGTCACACGGGCATGTGTGTTGTTTGTATTCTGCGTTGTGTTTTTCTGGTTGCTGTATGTCAGTCTAGTATAATTGAACTTATCAAACATTTTGCAGAAAACAAAATTAATTTGAGAATCAGTATAACTAACAGTAGACAATTTTGCAGAATTGAATTCAGTATAAGTAGCAGTAGTAATTATTGAGTGAGGATCACTGTAAGTATATCAATATCAGTATTAAGAGATTAATATGGCAGTAGTAGTGTTAAAATAGTAGGATAAATCAGTGAGTAAACAAGTGAAGATTGTAAGAAATTGATAATAGTACTGAGACGAATTAATAGGAGGATACTTAAGTAACCGTGATGTAGAATTTAGTAGTATGTTTTGGTAAGTTGTTTGCTGACCCAAATTTAACAGGGGAATGACAAGAAGCTAGTAAGAAGTGGAAATGATAGAGTTTAGCAGAGAAGTTGGTTAAATGGGTTTAGTCAAGAAAATTATACAAATAGTAATGCGATATAATTGGTTGTTCCTTGTGTTGTGTTCCTTGTTGCAAGTTGAGAAGTTGTTATATAATTCCGTAGTGCTGGCAGATAAATTGATAATGGAATTAATTAACTGATTTTCAGTCGAAAATTACCGGATAATGAAATGATTGATTTTAGTACCTGTTAGTGGGTGCATTATAAATTCTAGTTGCTGTAATCCTGGTTGTTGAGAATTACAAGTTGTGGAATATGTTGAATTGCCTTTAATTATTGGCAAGAATTTAAGTTGTAGGCCTATGACCAATGCTGATTTGCTGTTGTGCTGATAGATGTAATTATCATTGTTGTTGTTATAATGTTCATGTTGGGTCACATGGCATAACATATTAAGCAGGCCTGGATTGGCAAAATATTAAGCTGGCTTAAATTGGCAAAAATATTAAGCGGAAGGCTTATGCCTTGTTGACGTCAATATTAATTGGCAAATTTTTAAGCTGGGAGTTCTGCTCCAATGGTATCACATGCATGTGCATTTTGAGTCGCATTTCATGTTGCATCGTTGTTGTTGTGTTGTTAATTGAATGTGATTTTTAAGTTGTTGTTGCGTGTGGATTAATATTGATTTCAAGGTTGTTATGTTGCTGATTTATGTTGATTGAGATGTTGTCGTTGTGTTGTTGATTTATGTTGCCTAAAAAGTTATGAAGTGGTGATCTTATAATCTGATCTAATATATTATTTATCATATATCCGATTATATGGTTTGATATCTCACCCCTTCCGTGGTTGGTGATGGTTTATACGCCATCCTGCAGGTAATCCAGAGTGAAGGTTGTTTACCTTCATTAGTTCGAGTCGGCGTCGTCGCTCTGATACGTAACTCTCGGGGGGAAATGAACGCTATTTGCAGTTGTTATTGTTTTGTTCCGTTGCTGAATTTTATGTTGATTTTATTAAACCTTTGTTATGTGAAGTTAATTTGAGTTAGACGAAGATGTTGCTCTTTTAAATTGAAGTAAGAATTCCGCTGCTTGATTAATGAAGTCATTTGATTTTAAAGTGTTATGTATCTGTGTATTATGTGATTGAGGTGATGTTTAAAGTTGAAAATGTGACATCCTGTTTATGCTGAATTTTATTACTCTGATTTTATTAAATATTCGATGGGTAGAAATGGGGTGTTACAGTTGTGATTTAGGGAGAGATGGGTTTCTCTTATCAATTAGATGTGACTTCTAATGATAAAGTCTCCATTGGGTAGTGATAGGTAAACCAGAGGTTGTTTATTGTAAACCGGAGGTTGTTTACATAAAACTATACTACTAATAGTAGATTCTTCTTTCTGGCTTGGTAGCCCTCAGATGTAGGTGATTTGCACCGAGCTGGATCATCATATTCTGTGTTGTTTATCATTCTATAATTTACATTTCAGTTTTGATTAACATGTTGTAATAGATGTCAAAACACCTGTCTTGTTGCTGTTGTTGATATTCAATATATCAGTTTGTTTATTCTGTCCTTGTTTTAAAGTTATGTAGAGAACAATGTCGTGACATGTGTTAGGACATCTGCTATCTGCTATGCTAGAATTTCAATTGGTATCAGAGCAGGCATCCTGTTATATTTCTGGATGAGATCTAGTGAAGATACTTTCTGGTACGATGGACAAGGAGATCAACAAGAGAAAGATGTTACTACTGATGATATCTCAATTGACTAATTTGTGGCTAAAAAGGGGGAGAGGCAAAGTATTTGTGGTTGCTTGTTGTATGCAACTACTTAGGGGGGGCATGATAGTGTGTCATGCTTGTGTTTCTTACTGTTGCTTCTGCTATTCCGCTACATGTGCTCTGATGTGTGGGGGTTTTCCCTTGAGGGGGAGGACTAATTATGTATGACAGGGGGAGTACTGTAACCTGTCAGATTGTACAAGCTTCTGAGTTGGATGTTTCTGCTACTGACTTGCTTTCTTTTGGCTAATTGCCCTTAATGCATAGTTGCATGGTTTGTCATATTCTGGCTAAAAAGGGAGGAAACATAAGTAGTAGTAGTGTTTCTTGGTTGTTTCCTCTAGTGGGAGCTAGATGTGTTATTCAAAGGTTGTTTTAGCCAGAATTTGCAAAAGGGGGAGATTGTTAGGTCTTTGATTGGATGTATTTTGGCTAAAACAAGTTTACTGCAAGATGTTGGGTAAGATGTCCTGACATGGTTGCTCAAACATCAGTACATATGTGGTTATAATACTTGGCAAGATGTCAAGCAAGATGTTGAAGCATCTTCATCAACTGTCATGACATCTTGGTTTGGTACAGTAGGCGCTGCTGTTATGTGATTTTCATACAGATGTCGAAGACAATGTCATGACATCTTGGTCTGGTACAACAAGTGATGCTGTTATGTGATTTTCAGACAGATGTCGAAGACAATATCATGACATCTTTTTTTGGTACAGCAGGCGCTGCTGTTTTATATCTCTTGATAGATTTGATTTTATTTGATGAGAATCTTTTAGATATACCTCATCATTATGCGTAGGTCAAGGAGATTTATTATGAGCAAGTCTAGATTTAATTGGATTTATTCTCAAAGAACAAGGATATCTATGGCTGTAAAATTCAAGGTGGATTTGAATAGAGTATGGATGGTTTCTGGATGAGAGGGATCAATGGAGATTTTGGTCTCAATCCAAGTGTTTGTTGGTTGTGGTACAAGGATGTGATCCTAGTACTCTCTCACTATATGATCATGAAGTTTGTCATGGGATATCATGTGGTGATTTTGGATGTTTCTTGTTGGAAGGAGCATCTTTTATAAAAGATAGGGGGAGAACTTCTATCTGATATGTGTACTAGTGTGGTACATGGATTGCTTGCGGAACAAGCAGTGAGTGAATGTGTTCAGTAGGTGTGTTGAACAAGAGGTGCGCTCTTGAAGACATGAAGATGCATCTTATGTTTTCCATTCATTCTAAAGTGTTCTTCTTCCAAAGGAGCATTGGTTATCCTTGATAGGGGGAGTTGAGCTTCTGTTTTGGTTCTGTTGCTGCAGTAGTGCAGTTGTTTATCAAGATTGTTTGTGATTTCAAGCAGTCTGTGATTGAATACCTCTTGTGAGGGTGTAATGTCAGACAAGATGTCGTGACATTGTGCTACTATTATAAGTTCTGGGTGGACTTAACAAGTTGTTTTTGATTCTGTTATTGGGTGTCAATGGATTGAATTAGTTTTGTACAAGCGTCTTGGGAGTGTCCTGAGAGTCATTGCTTGTGTCTGGAAGAATTTATTTTTCTCTGCAGTTTGGAAGATCAATGGAAGCATTCTATTGATATGTCAAAGATGTCGTGATCAAGTCATCTAATTCTGGATTAAGGAATTGATTTAGAATAAAGAGAAGAAGATTGTGATTATCTTTGTAAATTTGTTTTGTTTGTGCTAAATGAAACAATACTGTGGGGTCTTGGTCAATGATGGTCCTTGGGTCATTCTTGAGAAAACTGATAAAGTCAGATTAGGTATCATGACATTGTTCAGAATCTGTTTCAGATAAAGACAATCAAAGGGACGGTGGTTTCAAGGACAAGTCAGAAAAGTGGAATCTTTCGAAACTAACTTGGCCAGTGGTTATTTCATTCATTGACTAGTATTTTGTTTCTTCCAAACGGATTGTCACTGCCTATATAGCTTCTTTAATATTTAAGGAGGGTCGTGCTTCTTGAATTGCAGAACATCTTTCTTGTTAAGTTGAGAGCAAATGGGTTTTATCCGTGTTTGGGTAAGCACAGTCTGGGTATGGGCCTGTATAGGTCATTTTTGCAAACTTTTGACTAAAAAGGGGGAGAATGGCTACTTTGTTACTACTATGAGTTGTATGTGTGCATTTGTGCTGCTGATCTGCAAAAATGTCTCAAAGGATGTTCTAACGTTCTGGGTTCTAAAATCTTGGGACGCTTGTGTTTTGTGATCAGAATTAGGAAGTATGTTGTGTTTGGTTATCTGAGTTACATTCTCTATGTACTCTGTATCACAAGGTGAATGAGGAGGGTAACTGGAAATTATCTTCTCACTCTCTCATTCATGAGGAGGGGGTCTTGAAATTATCTTCTCTCTCCCACATAAATGAGGAGAGGGTCTAGAAATTATCTTCTCCCTCTTCCTTGACACTTGCTTCAGGTTTTCCCACTTCATGCACCATCAAACTGAAGAATGTTTTAGCCAAAATTTGTCAAAAAGGGGAGATTGAAAGCTCCAAGGATTTGACTAAATTTTGGTAAAACATAATGTTGAACAAGATGTTCTAGTTTGAAGATGTCGAATGAGATGTCCCAACATGAAGACTCGACATCTGGACAAATACAGCAGGTTGTTTTAAATTTGTTCCAAGATTCAAGTCTCGGTTAGTAGTAGATAAAGGAAAGAAGATCTGAAGCCCAAGACAGAAGACTATAAAAGAAGACTTAGACCTAGGGCTGGATAACTAATCCTTATTGTAACACTTGTAAAGTAGAAAATAAGGTTTAGGGTTTTGAGAGTCGTAGGCTTTCTTGTGTTGTAAGTTTCCCTTTGTATCGGTTTGATACATTGTGGAAGACATAGATACTTGTACAGATTCAGAAACGTGTAGGTAATGAATCGTGTATTATCCTTGGATGAAGCTTTGAAGCAAATCCGAGTTGTGATGTTAGTCGAGAATGCTCGACTGAACTTTGTATAGGATGATACAGTTATTGTGACTATAACTGTTAGATATCACAGGTTGTGATTTAGGGAGTGAGATTGGTTTCTCTTATCAATTAGATGTGACTTCTAATGATAAAGTCTCCATTGGGTAGTGATAGGTAAACCAGAGGCTATTTACTGTAAACCGGAGGTTGTTTACATAAAACTATACTACTGATAGTGGATTCTTCTTCCTGGCTTGGTAGCGCCCAGATGTAGGTGATTTGCAGCAAACTTAGTCATCATATTCTGTGTTGTTTATCATTCTGCAATTTACAGTTCAATTTTGATTAACATTTTGTAACAGATGTCGAAACATCTGTCTTGCTTCTGTTGCTGATATTCAATATATCAGTTTGTTTATTCCGTCCATGTTTTAAAGTTATGTAGATCATTCACTCTGACATACTCAAGGGTGTTAATGGAGGGGATGGATGTTCTGGATCAAAGGCAACAACTACTGGTGGTTGTTCAAGTTTTCTGAGGAGTTTTCTACAGCAACTACAGGAGGAGTGGCTAGTTCTCCTGTATGATGTCTTATAAGATGTTTTGACATCTTATTGGGCATGTTGAAGATGTTCCTTGGTGGTTCCGCTGCATATGTTTCTAATAGAAGAACTCTGGTATTTATGTAATTCTCGAGTTGTGATAGAAGAAAGATGGTGGAAGATCTGGAATGCTGGCATCTATTCTTGAAGATATCAGCATCTATGAAAGCTCTAGTCGTTCCAAAGTCGGGAGCAATGGAATGGAGAAAGTTGTTGATTGATGTCTGTCATGTTGACTTGGTACTTGGAAGTTTGGTTCCATCTTGCATCTTGAAGTCAGTTTGAAGAAAAGGTGAGTTGAGATCGTGTTTATCAAGTTCATGCTCTATGAATTTTGTAAATATTCTTTTCGACAAAGTTGCCAAAGATACTTGAGTTGTCACTCAATTCCACTCATAAAGGCATCTCTGGTCGTGGTTAAGAGCTCTTTCAGAAGGATAATTTGGCTCTCATGCTGAAGATGGATTTCTGAAGATCTCTGGTGCTGATGGATGTTATTCAACTTGGAGATAATGAGAGGTGATTTATTTTCACCATTCATGATTTGCAAGGATTCTATTA
Organism: Lathyrus tuberosus; assembly: GCA_022829125.1. Lineage (NCBI taxonomy): Eukaryota > Viridiplantae > Streptophyta > Magnoliopsida > Fabales > Fabaceae > Lathyrus > Lathyrus tuberosus. The sequence continues at coordinate 8,576,131 of JALAZF010000261.1, read as the reverse complement.
GCAAAGGAAAGTCATAGGCAGGTTGAGTCAAGGGTGACAGACTTGATGTCTCAACATGTTGTTTGACTAGAAAGATGTTGACACAAAAATTCTTGATTTGTTTTGATGTCTGGTAGTGATTAAATGAGAAGTTGTAAACGGGGGACTTTAGCTTTGAATTAATAGTTTTATAGTGGATTTCATTCCTGGCTTGGTAGCCCCCAAACGTAGGTGTTGTAGTACACCGAACTGGGTTAACAATTGATGTGTGTTCGTTTACTTTCTGCAATCTGTATTGTTTTCCTTATTGACATTGTGTAAAGCAGATATCAAGTGTCTCGACATGTGTTAGGACATCTGCTATCTGCTATACCAGAATTTCAAGATGGATTTCGGGCTACCCGACTCTAAACAGACTTTTTTAAATAAAAAATAAAATTAAATGACATAATATTTATTATAAATATAATTAAAAATTATATTATTTTAAACAAAAATACATTTTTAAATACTATATTATCTTTTATAAATACTATAATGTGTTTTTAAATACAATACATATCTAAATTGTATAAAATAATACTCGAATATTTAACATAAGAGAAACTAATAGAATACGAAAAAAGAGTGTTGATTATATTAATGTATAATATTTAAAAGAGAAAGATTGAATAGAATAGAGATAAAATTTAGTGAAGTGAGAAAAATCAATGCGTTATTTTGAAGTAAGGCAATATAAATATTAATATAATTTTTAAAAATTTATAGCGTTGTGGGTCTAATGGGCTATCAACATCCCATATGGACTAGCGCTAATGGGTAGCGGACTTTTTAGGGGTGGGCTAAAAAATCCCTGAAAAATATGAGCTCTAATTTTAATGCCTAAGCCCTATGATTTTTCGGGCCTGACGGGCCGACCCTTTTGGGCTAGCCCATTTTGACAGCTCTACAATAGAGGGTGTTCTCAAGCAATCGAATATTGCACCAGGTAAGAATGAAAGTATTAATCTAGCCTACTATGTAAGTTAAGTGGTAATTGAGATAAAGTAATTAAGGGTGAAAATTATCATCATCTTTATTTATAATACCTCCAAGATATATATACAAATACAAGTGGGTTGAGACACAAGTTACAACATCAAAAATAACATAAAACTGAAAAATCTCGTATCTGTAACCGATTACAAAAAACATGTAACTAGTTACATCTAAAACAAATTCTAAAAATACAACAGTGATAATTTGTTACTGTAAATGCGTAACCGGTTACACCAATGAGAATTTCCCTTTTTGGTTTTTCTATTACTTTTCGCATGACTGTAACCGGTTACACGCCTGTGGTAACCAGTTACAACACTTAAATTATTGTTTTTCTCTTAACACACCGCCTTAATTCAATTGCTCTAAGTCTTCCATACTCATGTTCATCTTTAACCTCTTGAACACTTCAATTGTGACTCCATTGGTCAACAAATCAACAACTTGTTCTTCGCTTCAAAATTATCTAAATCTCAACCTTCCTTCACTAACAAGTTCCCCCCAAGTAAGGAAGCCTCATTTCAATGTGCATTCTCCTCCCATGTGCAATTGGGTTCTTAGCAAGATTAATCGCGAAAACATTACAACCAGGAGCGTAATAACATCACCCTCATTGTTGTCTATCTCCTTTAATAGATTCATTAGCCACACGACTTGACACACACATAACGAAGCAACAATGTACTCGACCTCACAAGACGAGAGTGCTACTATCGGTTCCTTCTTTGAACACCATGAGATTGGTGTCCCGCCGAACATAAAGATGTAATCAGCTATATACTATCGATCATCTTTATCTTTGCACCAATTAAAATCGGTAAAACCAAGTAAAGTGAATTTTCTGCCTGTGTCCGCTGTTGGAAAGAAAATTTTGTAGCCAATCGATCCTTGGACATATCTTAGGATCCTCTTGACTTCTACCAAGTGAGACATCTTCGGTCTTTCCATGAATCTACTCACAATAGCGACACTAAAATCCAAGTCTGATCACGTATTGCACAAGTAATGCAAGGATCCAATCAGCCTCTTATACTCTGTTGGATCAACATCTTGCTCATCCTCATTCTTCGACAATTGTAGCCTCGATTCAGGCAGAGTAATTGCATCATTACAATGCTCCATTTCAAACCTCTTCAATATCTCAAGCACATACCTATTTTGGTGCATGAGTTGTCCCTTTTTGGACTTGTGGAACTCAATGTTAAGGAAGTATGTCACCAGCCAATGTCGATTATTTTAAACTCTTTCATAAGTTCACTCTTGAACTTAGAAATTCATTTTTTGTCACTTCCCGTTATCAACAAGTCGTCTATGTATAGACAAAGGATAATCACTATTTCACTTGTATCCGTCTTCACATACACTCCATGTTTGGAAACACATTTCTTGAAGCCAAACTTTTTTAGGAAACCATATATCCTCTTGTTCCAAGCTCTTAGAGCTTGCTTCAAACTGTACAACGTTTTCTTCAACTTGTAGAACTTTAACTCTTGGTTTCTCACTAAAAAAATGGGGGGCTATTCTACTACACCTTTTGTTCAAGAGGTCAATTCAAAAACACAGATTTGACTTCCATTTGATAGATGGACCAATTGTAGTTATTCACAATACCAACAACTAGTCTAATGGTTTCAATCCTAGCAACTAGTGTGAATACCTCTTCAAATTTTATGTCTTCTCTTTGCAAATAATTGAGCCTTATGTTTGATTATTTCACCCTTGAGATTTGCCTTTCCTTTGAACACCCATCTCACACCAATCAGCTTCTTCCCGCACGGTATATCAAACAATCCCAAGTATTGTTCTTCTCAATAGATTCCAGCTCTACCTTCATAGCACAAATCCATTATGGATCACTTAAAGTCTCGTCTGTTTTAACGGGTTCGAATTTGGCCAGAAGTGAAAAATGGACAAAATCACCATCATCATTGACTTTGATGTCTTATAACAACTCACAATCTTGGAGTCTTTGAGGAAAACCTGTTTAACTTGTTGATCTTCTCATATCTTCAATTCGGGCTTCAACAATGGGTATTTATGCATTCTCAAATTTTGTAAAAACTGCTTTGATTTTGGAATGTCTAAGGAAGACAGTCGACTTCCAGTAATGCATCCAATGCACATGACATGAAATCGTTCATAGGTCACCATGACCTGATCGACATAAATTTTCGTTCTTGAAAAACAAACGTGCAGCTTTCAAGTAACAGAGTAAACTTGGGGCATCAAGAGCATCCATATTGATTTCACAATCTCGCTAGTGTCAAGATCTTGAGCGTCAGGGAATAAAAAATTCTCAATAAACCACATATCTTTTTCCACCTCATAAAATCCCGACCTCATTCAGCAACCCTAAAGAGAAAACCCAATCTTCATTGGCATACCCAAAGCCTGATTTTCATTGGCATTCCAAATTTCAACCTCGCTTGGCTCTTTTCGACAAAAGAAAACCACGCAATGCTTGACAAACTTACCTTTAAGTCCAATATCCACTGGCACACTATACCTTGACCCAGTACTTGCATTGATCAATTATTACATTTCATGTATCATTTCATGTGTATCAGATCCACATATATGGTGTATTACGCCAAATAATCAAAGGCATATCATGCATCAGCAAATGCACCAACACAAAGCATATATGCAAAGCATAACCCAAGATTTTGTAACCGCTCACAGAAGTCCCGATTAATTCCAAGCAAAATCGGTTACTGTAATGCCCCTTTTTTCAAATAGGATATTTTACTGTATTATACTGATTAATTATGTATATTCACTTATTTATTTATCTGTGGGAATGTTTGTGGGGGTGTGAGTCCTTAAGTTAAGAGCATGGTAAAATAGTAATGGGTGTATAGAATAATTTATAATTATTTTTATTAAGTTAAATAATAGTTTTGTTATATTATTTAGTAAAAATAAGAAAAATAGAGTAATTGAGCCAAATATGAGAATCCTAAGTATAACTTTGAGTTGGGCCAAGTTCATAATTTTGAGAAGTTTAATCCTAAGTATAAGTTTATAAGATAAACCTAGATTTAGGGATAAGTTTTACAATACGTAGAATTTGGAACCAAAAAAGGAGGAATCGATGTTGGCTAGAGATAGAAGGAAAATAATTTAAGGGATAATTTCATTGCTTGCTATGGAAATAAAGATAAGGTGGGAGATGTGTTTCTCTAATGGGTGTTAAAGCATGAGGGGTAGATGGAGGGACCCTTAACATCCTTAGGGTTGTGTGTTTTGATTCATAAATTTTAATTGTGATGCTATGATAGTTCTTATATGCTGACTGTCGTGTTTTCTCATGAATCAATGTTTGAATGATGATTTGTGGTGTTCATATGTATGATTGTGCGGCTGAAATTATATTTGATATACCTTGATTTTATATGTATGAAAATTTGCCATGGATGGATGTTAGAAGATTATTACCTTAAGTGTGTTAATGGTGATTTAGAGATGATGAACATGATGATATTGTTGTAATATGTTGTTGATTCATGAAACCATGGAGTAATATATATTTTAGAGTACTATAATAGTAGGAAATTGGATTAATTTGATAGATTTTTGTAAAATGAGTTGTTGTCACATAAGGTAGTGTTTGGATAGTTTAAAAATTGGTTTTTTGTGTGTGGCAAAAACAACAGTTGGAGTAGACCCATACGTGTTTGGAGTCTACTCCAAACCAACAGAGTGAGGTTTTTAAATAAAAACAACAGTATGTATCGATACATACGTGCTTGGAGTCAACTCCATTCTGGCAGAATGCCTGTTTTGTCTTTTGTTGCACTGTCCGGCGATTTTGGCCATAACTTTTGATTTGTAAGTCCAAATGAGTTGTCGTTTGAAGCGTTGGAAAGCTAACATAATTTACCATCAAAAGGAATTAGTTTCAGGGGCTAATTATGTTGTGATAACATAAATACTTGATGAGAATTGTTCATATTTGTTGATGTTGTCTTGTGATGATGTTATGATGTTGAGAATGTTAATTACAAATGGTTAACAATGTAAATGTTGAATATTGATGATGTTATTATAATGGCGTGGTTATAATAATGTTGTGTGGAAGTTGCTTATATGTCTCGATGATGAATTGTTAAGCATGAATAATTGTGGTGATTGTTAAAGATGATGCATATTTAATTATACATATGATATGCTATGTTGATTATGTTAATAATGGCATACATGGTCAGAAGAGGGGCCAATGTGTATGTATTGTTGCTACATGCTGACACTCCATGCATCCATGTTTTCGGAACTTCGGTTCTTTTTGGTGAGCCTCGATCCTATGGTGATGGATCAGGTGCAAGTAGCTAACTCATATTGTGGGGGATTAGTGAAGCGTTACCTATAGTGATGGTAGCAATTTGGTGTGCTCCGGTTCCAAGAGGGAATTTGATCCTATGGCGGGGATCGGGGAGCAAGATGAACTTGAGTGTTCATATTTGTTACCATATGCATGTCGAGTCGGTGTTGAGTACATTGCATAAGTGTTGCATTTGTATTGATTGTTGTTGATGTGTTGTTGGATGGGAATACTTAATATATTGGTGTTGATTGAGTAACATGTATGTTGTTGTTATGTGATAATCTACTCCCGCTTGTTTTCACCATTAATTATTGAAGTGTATTCTCACCCTTTTGCTTTAATGTTGTCCACCACAGAAAACTTGCAGATATTTAGGATTAGCATTGTTGAAGTAAGTGGAAGATATCTCTTTGTAGGGTCTTACTATGATCATGTAACATTGGACTGGGAATGTTTGCTTTCACTTATTTTATTTTATTGAAGTTACTATTTATGTTTTGTTGAGATTCCAATGTTGTTATTGGTTGAATAATACAACTCCTTTTATTGCGTTATGAAGGTTGAGGTTTATGAGACTAAATGTCATGGGTTGGAATATTGTGTTTATTTGATTTAACAATGATTCTGCTGTGATGATACCCTATGTGAAGGTGAGTGTCATACCCCAAATTTGTCCTACCTGTGTATAACCTTCATATGTACCTCCATCCGCTGACCATCATTCAAAAATCCAAAAAAATTGTTTTAATTTTCTTACTGCCTAAGTTTATGCTTCATTTGAGGACATCAGGTCAGGGTGCATGATTCAAGTAATGTGTGTTTGAGGCTTCAATCAGGTTTTTGTGCCAGTGTAAGTCAGTTGGTGTATGGATCAGGTTATCAGGTCGTGATAGGTCAAATGCTTCATCAAGGACTGGTTCATTCTCTATCAGGGTTTTCGTGCAATGAAGTTCATCGGGGTTAAGATTGGTTCATGGCAATTCATTCATAATCCATTTCAAGTCCATTGTCCATAATACTCTATCCAGAGTATGGCTCAGAAGGACAACGAATCCTTTAAGGAGTACGTGCAACGCTGGAGAGAGCTAGCTGCAAGGGTGCATCCACCATTGGTTGACCGTGAGTTGATTGATATCTTCATGGGTACCTTGCAAGGCCAATACAGAAGTTGATTGGTAGTGTTTCTGCTGGATTCTATGACTTGGTGATTTTCGGTGAGAGAATTGAAGAAGGTCTGAAAAAGAGGAAAGATCCAAGGAGGTTCTAGCAGTCATTCTGGAGCTAAGAAACCTTTCAACGGATACAAGAAGAAAGAGGGTGAAACAAATGTCGTTTATGTTCAAAAAGGGAAAGCTCAACAACAAGCTCTCACTCTGATGCCTTTTCAAATCCCCTACTTCCAGTATCTGTATGTTGCTGTTGTACAATATGCTCTGATGCCTTATCAGCCAGCTGTTCAAGCTCCAATGCCTCAGTAACAGGCTCCTTAGAAACAATCATACAATCAGCAAGGGTATCAGTAACTGCCACAGAATCAACAACAACGAGCTGCTCAACAATAGCGTCAGCCTAATTAAGAAAGGACAAAGAGGCCAGAAAGAAACTTTAATCATCTGCCAATGACGTATGCTCAGATCTTCACTGGATTTTTAGAAAAGAGGGTGATTACCCTGAGAGACCTAGCTCCTCCAACTGTCATTCCCCCAGATTATGATGTTAATCCTCACCGCGAGTATCATAAGGGGGCTCCAAGACACACTATGGAGGACTGTCGAGCCTTCAAACACAAAGTTCAAGACCTGATCGATTTGAAGGCTCTCACATTCAATGTGAAGTCTCCAAATGTCATCAACAACCCTCTGCCACCACCAAACTAGTGTCAGCATCAAATCAAATCAAATTAATTCAAGTTTAAGCCCAAGAAGGCAGTCATCATGCCATCCCATCATTTGCATTCTTGTATTTTATCTTTGTTTGTTATGTACTGTACGCTTTAAACATTGCCTTTCGTATTTGGTTTCCTTAATGTAGTGACTATGCATGTTTTAAATCAGTTATGTCGTATTCACTCATTTTTTCCATTTATTGCAAATCACCGACACATATATTTCTCTACATTTCACTCTCTTTATCAACTATTGTTTAGCAATGATTAGAGGGAGGATGATGAAAATGAAATACCCATAATTGCAATCTGTATGCTTTCGGATAAAATCCTGCCGATGATGTATAAGCATTGTGTTGCGGTGAGAATCGGATAACAAGCTATTAATTATCTTGCCTCACATTTATTTGAATTCACCACCGACTTTGATTTATCCAAAGGAAAGGCTCAAGATCGAGAAAAATCTAAAGGGGGGAGATCTAAGGTTCGGGGGTTGGTTATACTAAGGGAAGGTATTAGCACCCTAAGTATCTGTAGTACTCTACAAGAACCTCTTGTTTAGTTTGTGTTATGTTATGTTTGCTTGCTAAAAGATATCTGCTAAGGGTAAGGTAAAAACCTAAGGGTATGTACACTAAGTTTGCTTGCCAAGACATCGCATCTTGTGCCTACGTATCTGACTAAAGAATCAGAGCAACCATAGTTCACCTAACTAAGGGTGAGAGAGGAACCATTGACTATGGCCAAAGTTCCAAGGGGGAATAAGTATGAGCTCATATAGAGTTTAAGAAACTCTCTAGGTCTAAGTTGTAAGATAAATGGCTATGAGGTCAAGATGAAACCCTATGACTATGAGGTCAAAGGTAAGACAGCTATGAGGCCAAGGTGGTAATGAGTTATCTATGACTATGAGGTCAATAGAGAGACTTTGATTATGACTATGCGGTCAAGAGGTAATCCTATGACTATGAGGCCAAGGAAGGGTTGCCATGACTATGAGGTCAAAGCTTTCCTATGACTATGAGGTCAAAGGTTAAAGATGGCCCTATGACTATGAGGCCGAGAGGGAATCCTATGACTATGAGGTCAAAGGACGGTAATGAGCTTTCTATGACTATGAGGTCAATAGAGAGACTTTGACTATGAGGTCAAAAAAGGAAGATGGCTATGAGGCCAAGATGAAACCTTATGACTATGAGGTCAAAGGTTACCTATGACTATGAGGTCAAGGTTAAAGATTTAACTCTATGACAAAATTTCACAAGTTACAGAATATTCCAAAAGAAAATTCTTTAACGTTTTTAAGAGAATAGTTGATTTTATTTACAAAAGAAATAATAAAAAATAAATTAAAATGAAGTGATGAATATTTTTTTTAATGCCTTTTGAAAATATTAAGAGAAGAAAGGAAAATAACAAAATGAGTGGTAAACACATAAAAATAAAAACAAAAAGAAAGTGCCAACCAATGTGGCTCTCACCACCTCATGCATGGCCGGCGCCATGAACCATGTGGCTTGCGCCACCCTCACCATGGCTGGCGCCATGTGCTATCTTTTTCTTTTTTTTTTTCTTTTTTTTTTAATGTGGTGTGTGTTATTTTGTGTGAGTTAGTGGTATGGAGGGCGCCACTATGTTAGCATGTCAAGCGCCACTTTAATTCTTTTCTTGTTCAGTTTTCTTTTTATTCAAACACGAGTCCAGTTAACGATTAACAAAACAAAACTAACATATTAATGATTTTATCACAGAAACAACCAATAATCAGACAATAACAAGATAACAACATGATAACAATATGGAGCAGAATGATCATGGTATTTTCAATACAGAATAAGATAACCAATATGATAACAGTATGAGACAAATATGAAGCAAACGATCATCGTAAAAACAGAGTGAAATAGAGTGATACCTAGTGGAGAGAGTCCACTGCTTCTTCACAGGTACTGGTTTCTGGAAATGATGGATGAGCTTTCCTTCCTCAACTGCTACAGAGCCAACCCTCTTTCACAAGTTTCTGGTGGTTAAGATGTTGGAGGTTTGAGGGTTTGAAGTGTTTACAGAAAGACTGAAAATGATAAGCTCTTTGCAAGTTTTGAAGATTACTTGCAAAACTAAGAAAGGGAGAATTTGAGAGATTTTGAGAGAGTTTTCTTGTTGCTTGCTCGGTGTTTTTTGTTGTGTGAACAAAGGAGAAATGGTCTCCTTTTATAGGCGAAGCAAATTGGTTCGTGCCTTGGAGATACAGTGGGTAATTGATTTGTCCATAGGAGAAAAAATTAGGGTTTGTGTAGCACTTCTTTCAGCCGTTGATCTCAGTCAACCTTGGAGATCGTTATGCTTCATTTGCTGAACAAATGCAGTGGAGGACATGGTGCAGGTCTGCTACTTTCATCCTTCAATATCCATTCCAAAAACCCTTTTTATTGTGCCATGAGAGAGAAAGTGAAAAGAGGTAATAGTTGGAATTGAGAATTACGGATTCCCTGATCATGAACACAGGTCTCTTGTGCTGAACCATTTTATTTCATCAATCCACTATGGGGTCCCAGAAAGCTTTTGGCTTCGTCAGGAAAGGGTGAGCTCAAAGAGGTAGTATTTAGTGACTTCATGAAAATTGTTTTGCAAGCAAGGCATCTTCAGATTTTTTTCAAATAATAATAAGAGGCACATGAGATGGATTAAGTGCCTAATGCCTTGTTACTACAACCTTACGTGAACACCACTTTAAACTTTAAACTTTATGACCTTGATTCAAATGACAACATTTTTTTGGACCCCATGGAAATTGAAATAAGTCACATGTTCGTGAAAGAAAGAAAATGTCACAAGAACATTCTTAGAAAATTCTAAGTTACCAAATTTTAACTCTTCCATGACACCAATTTGAGATGTTGCACTTTGATGAATATTTATCCAAATGAAAAATTCTTGCACTCAAAAGAAAGTTTTCCAAGACTCATAGGTGGCTCCAAGGATGTCCCCTAACACATGGAACAATGGCAAGGAAATGGTTGACTTGTCTTGATAAAACACTTGATTTCTTGTTGAGAATGACTTCTTGGATGCATGTAGATTCGAATGGTTGCACTCGGGGCCAAAAGATGTCTTAGGGAGCTCTTGTCCATTTTATGTAAACTCTATCGTTCACAATAAAAGAAAACAACTTGCAAAAAATGAAATGGTTAGTTATCAATGCATATATGATTGTGGTCTAAATGTAGGTGCAAAATAATATGACATCTAAGGGGTAAAATTTGGGGTACAACAGTTTCCCCTATTTAAATAACTTTACCGGATGGCACGCGGAATGGAAATCCTCGGGACATCAAGGTGAAAGGTATTTAAATATAGCAAACCAGAAATTTTGCCCTTAGATGGAATGCAGATGCTAAGGACAGGCAGCAGACATGCATATGCTGACATGCTATGGACTCTAATATGATGATATGATGTCATGATAGTGCAAGAATGCAGACAAACAGGACACCAGAGATAAAGAGCAAACTGCTGAAGGCAGGCATTGCCGGGGAAGGATGAAGGTTAGTATTCACGAGGAAAACTCACTGGGGATACAAACTGATCCACAAAAGAGACTCACCGGGGGAGACTCCGAGGGAAACACTGGGGATAGAAAAACAAAACTGAGGGGGAAACCCTATGGATCCTCACCGGAGATAGGGGCCAGAGAGGTGTTCTCCACTGGGGAAAGATCCAGAGAGATGGATGACAGGTTCATAAGTGACCGGACGACACTGGGGAAATAAAGAACCCACTCTTTCTAGGCATGAAACTAGAAAGAAGACATGATCTCCACTGGAGATCAATTTGAAATAAAAGGATAGACCTCAACAAAGGATTTTCTGGGATTTCTTATACTGAAGAGTTCAAACGGGATCTTCAAGAAAAGCCAGAAAAGACAGAGACAAACTTTGCGCGTCAGATGAAACGATGATTGGACTTTAACCGGGAATAAGGTTAATGAGCCATTAATGATCGTACTAGGGTACCAATATGAGTTGGTTGGGATAACAACATGATTTGGTTTAGGAAGAATACCAGTATGAGCTGGATTTGGGTGTGCCAATATGAGTTGGACTTTGAATGCCAGTATGAGCTGAATTTTGACTACCAGTATGAGTTGGATTTTGGTTACCAGTATGAGCTGGATTTTGGATACCAGTATGAGCTGGATTTTGAATGCCAGTATGAGCTGGGTTTTGGATACCAGTATGAGCTGGACTTTGGTTACCAGTATGAGCTGGATTTTGACTACCAGTATGAGCTGGATTTTGAATGCCAATATGAGCTAGACTTTGACTACCGGTATGAGCTGGATTTTGATTACTAGTATGAGCTGGATTTTGAATGCCAGTATGAGCTGGACTTTTGGTTACCAGTATGAGCTGGATTTTTGAATACCAGTATGAGTTGGACTTTTGGTTACCAGTATGAGCTGGATTTTTGAATACCAGTATGAGCTGGACTTTGAGTGCCAGTATGAGCTGGACTTTAAGTATCCATATAAGGAGGTTAAATATTCGATAGGTCAATACCGGGGTTTGTAGGTTAGACTTCCTGGGGAATAGTGATCAAAGAGTCAAAAATCTGGCGCACGCAGGTAAAGACCGGACGCAAACAAGACACAGATAAAAAGTCTACAAACCAGCAAAAAGAAGAGGTCTCGGGAGATAAGGACCCAACAAGCAAAACACACAAATTCAAAGATGTACAATGCTATGGTATGATGCGAATGTCGAATGATATGAGAGACGAATCTAACGAGAGACGACAGACTGGGGAAAGTGGGTGGAAGGAAAGACACATCCACTACAAGGAGTCACATTGAAATCTGGAAGAAATCAGTTCTGGAGCCAATCCAGGAATGTCCTTACTTCACTGGGGGAATGAAATTTCACACTTTCAACAGACATCTGTGAAGATACAGGGGAGAATCCCTTTATATCGTGGCATCTGGTCATTACTGAGATGTTTTAATTCAGGGAAGTATTTGTCAATCTTTCTTCAATGACAAGCTTGGATGATTTATCAGTGTTTTCATCATAACCAAAGTTTTGAGGGAAGCAATTGATTTCACTGAATCATCCCTAACGCCAAAGCAAAAATTTATATTTTCATTGTGTTTTCTCAAAATATTTTTCAAAACATTTTCCGCCTTCAAAACCATTATTAATGAATAAGTGAAGTTTTGCATAACAAGGAAAATAACAGAGCAGTGATAAACATCAAACAAAGAATGGCTCAAAAATCTGATTTCATTAGAATGGCAACTTGCCAATAGCGAAGTTCCATGGAACATTACAATTGAAAAATGGCAATTTGGGAAAAGGTTACATCGTACTCAACGACCAATACCCTCCTAAATGACTAAGATTCCTAAAATATTTGCTGATGGTGAGGACAAATGTAACTTGAATTTCTTTACGAATTCCTAGACGTAGGTGACGACCCTTTCTGACACAATGAAACACCTTTGTCCCTAACTTTTGCCTGGACCGCCCTTTCGGGTTTTCAGTCCACCGGGACGCTCTTTTTTGCCTAGGCCGCCCTTTCGGGTTTTCAACCTAGCGAGCTCTTTATTTTTGTTTGATCCCTAACTTTTGCCTGAGTCTCCTTTATAGGTTATGACCCACCGGGATACCCTTTTCTTGCCTAAGTCGCCATTTCTGGTTTTCGACTTAGCGGGCTTTTTGGGCGTAATATTTTCGTACTGAGTCAGCATTCACAGGGTGCGCGAGTTGTTCACCATCCATCGTTGTGAGGAATAAAGAGCCTCCTGAGAACATAGATTTTACCACAAACGGGCCCTTATAGATAGGTGCCCATTTTCTGCGAGCATCCCTTTGAGATGGCAGAATCTTCTTGAGTACAAGCTCTCCTACTTGAAATTCTCAAACACGGACCTTCTTGCCGAATGCCCTCTTCATTCTCTTCTGATATAAATACCCATGACACATGGCGGTCAGTCGCTTTTCGTCAATGAGGTTCAGTTGGTCATATCTCTCTCTGACCCATTCTGCTTTATCAAGCTTGGTTTCCATCAGGATTCTCAACGATGGTATCTCTACCTCAATGGGAAGGACAACATCCATTCCATATACCAGAGAAAAGGGAGTTTCCCCTATCGAAGTTCGAACTGAAGTTCTATATCCGTGCAAGGAAAATGGTAACATTTCGTGCCAATCCTTATAAGTCTTGACCATTTTCTGCAGGATCTTTTTGATGTTCTTGTTGGCGGCTTCGATAGCTCCATTCATCTTGGGACGATAGGGTGAAGAATTATGATTCTCAATCTTGAAATTGTCACATAACTCTTTCATTGTCTTGTTATTTAGATTTTTTCAATTGTTGGTTATGATTCTGTTAGGGATTCCATAATGACAGATGATATTGTTTTTGATGAAACGGGCAACCACTTGCTTGGTCACATTGGCGTAAGAAGCAGCTTCAACCCACTTGGTAAAATAATTGATGGCCACTAGAATGAAACGATGACCATTAGAAGCTTTCGGCTCAATAGCTCCAATCATGTCAATGCCCCACATAGAAAAAGGCCAATGAGACGATAATACATTCAGCAAGGTCGGAGGAACATGTATCTTATCAGCGTAGATCTGGCACTTATGACACTTTCTGGCGTATTGGATACAGTCAGCTTCCATAGTCAACCAATAATACCCAGCCCTTAAGATCTTCTTAACCATAGCATGCCCATTGGCGTGAGTACCGAAGGCTCCTTCATGAATATCGTGCATCAACAGGTCTGCTTCTCGTTTATCAACACATCTTAGCAGGACCATGTCGTGATTTCTCTTGTAAAGCACATCATTGCTGAGGAAGAATTTAGATGACAACCTCCGTAAAGTTTTCTTATCTAGACTGGAGGCATTGGCAGGATACTCTTGAGTCTTCAGATAATTCATGATGTCGTGAAACCACGGTTTTCCATCTATCTCTTCTTCAACTGACTGGAAATAAGCAGGTTCGGTCTTGCGCTCGATACTGATGAGAGGTGCTTCATTGAAAAACCTGACTTGCCACATTGAAGCTAACATTGCTAGGGAGTCAGCTATGTGATTCTCCGAGCGAGGAACATGACGAAATGTAATCTCATCAAAGTACTTGATCATTTACGCAATATAAGCACGATATGGGATCAGTTTCTTATCCTTAGTTTCCCATTCACCTTTGACTTGATAGATAACTAAAGTTGAATCACCCATAACTTCTAGAATCTTGATTCTGAGATCAATTGCAGCTTCTAAACCCAAAATACAAGCTTCATACTCAGCAACATTGTTCGTACATTCAAAGTCTAACCTCGCTGTAAAAGGAGTATAACTGCCATCTGGTTTCATCAATACAACACCCACACCATGTCCTTTGAAATTGGAAGAACCATCAAACATCATCTTCCATCTAGAGCCGGGTTCAGGACCTTCGTCAGGGCCTGGCTCTTCGCAATCCTTTACCACCATGATGTCTTCATCAGGGAAATCAAACATGAGAGGTTCATAATTTTCAACAGGCTGATCTACGAGGTACTCTGATAAAACACTTCCCTTGATAGCCTTCTGAGCAGCATATTGGATATCATATTCTGACAGTAACATGTGCCAACGAGCAAGTCTTCCTGTTTGAGCAGGCTTCTCAAAGATATACTTTATTGGATCCATTTTCGAGATCAACAAAGTAGTATGACATATCAGATACTGCCTCAAACGTCTGGTGGCCCACGCTAAAGTACAACAGGTCTTCTCAAGCAGTGAATAACGACTTTCACTATCAGCGAACTTTTTGCTTAAGTAATAGATGGCATGCTCTTTGCGAGCGGTTTCATCATGTTGGCCTAAGACACAGCCCATGGATCCTTCTAAAACAGTCATGTACATGAAGAGAGGTCTTCCAGGAACGGGAGGAACCAAGATTGGTGGTTCCTGAAGATAATTCTTGAGTTTCTCAAAAGCTTGTTGGCAGTCAGAATTCCACTCTACGATTTGATCTTTGCGGAGCAATTTGAAAATTGGTTCACAAGTAGGAGTCATGTTGGAGATGAATCTGGAGATATAGTTCAAACGGCCCAAAAATCCTCTTACTTGCGACTTAGTCTGCGGAGCTGGCATCTCTTGAATAGCTCTCACCTTACCAGGGTCTACTTTGATTCCTCGTTGGCTGACAATGAAGCCGAGCAACTTTCATGATCTAACACCGAAAGTACATTTAGCAGGGTTCAACTTTAGCTAGTATTTCCGAAGCCTTTTGAATAACTTCAGAAGATGATCCAAATGTTCCTCCTCACTCTGAGATTTAGCAATCATGTCATCCACATATACTTCAATCTCCTTATGGATCATGTCATGGAATAAAGTCACCATAGCTCTTTGATAAGTTGCCCCTGCATTTTTCAACCCGAAAGGCATGACTTTGTAGCAATAGGTTCCCTATGGGGGTAATGAATGTAGTTTTATCCATGTCGGCCGGATCCATTCTTATCTGATTATAGCCTGAGAAACCATCCATAAATGAGAAGATTGCAAATCGAGCTATATTATCTACCAGAGTATCGATATGTGGTAGAGGGAAATCATCCTTAGGACTGGCTTTGTTGAGATCCCTGTAATCTACGCACATTCGCACTTTACTATTTTTCTTCATTACTGGCACAATGTTGGCTACCCATTCGGGATATTTTGAAACTGCCAAGAAACCTGCATCTAGTTGCCTTTTAACGTCGTCTCTGATCTTGAGAGCCATGTCGGGTCTACTCCTACGAAGCTTCTGTTTCACTGGTGAACACTCGGGTTTGAGTGGTAGCTTATGAACTATTATATCTGTATCCAAACCAGGCATATCCTGATAAGACCAAGCAAATACATCCACATATTCTTCCAAAAGCAGTACCATCCGTCGTCTGATGTCCGCCCTAAGTGTTGCCCCAATCTTGACATCTTTCTTTCTTTCTTCGGTACCAAGATTGATGACGTCAACCTAATCTTCATGTGGTTGAAGATCCGTGTATTGATACTCACACATTTCTGCCAAATCATCAGGGACCTCATAATCCTCCTCATCCTCAGCTTGATAAATAGGTGAATCAAAGTCGATAGTGAGAGTAGGGTCATTGAGTATAATGGGTTTGGGACTTATTCTGCATGATGGAGGGATTTATTTTATTAAAATGCACAAAACTCAAATGCAAGAAGAAAATGTTTTTGTAGTTTTGAAAAGATTTCCATTTTTCCTTAAAAGCAGAAACAGTAAAATAAAGATAAAGAATTTAACAAAACAGTCAATTTCATTGATTAATATGATTTAAGAGCGGTGGTCCGTACAAAATAATCCGATAGCCTTGGGCAAGGCTACCGAATTGAAAACATCAACAAAAGTAAACAAATTACTCTGTCATAGGGTACAAAGTAGGGATCTCAATAGCCTCCCAATTACTCAAAGTGGCATCACACTAAAAAACCAAGTGGCTGATATCTTCGTCTTCAGCGTCTTCAATGATGGCATGGACCTGATGTCCTCCACTGGCAAACACTTCTCGGATTGTCTTTGGCCTTCCCACTGTTGGAGCATCTTTTTCCTCAAGAGTCGGTTTGTAACCCAACCCTTGGTACTTCTCTCTTTCTTGAACTCCTACAACTTTGCCCCAGCCCTCTGATATACCTTTTTGCAGGGCAGATTGGATTCTTTTGAAGGAAGCAAAAGATGGACTATTGGAGGCCACTGGCTTATTATCATCAATCATAACAACATTTGCTATCTCAAGAGCTTGGAAAGAAGTTTCCAAAGCATCTTCATCAGCCTCAATATATCGAAAAGAGGATAGGTTACTGACCATTAGGTCTTCCTCACCATGTATAATAACCAATTTCTCCTCTGCCACAAATTTCTTTTTTTTTTATGCAAAGTTGATGTCACAGCGCCAGCCCCATGGATCCAAGGTCTACCCAACAAACAACTGTAAGCAGGATTGATGTCCAAGACCTGGAAAGGGATGTTGAACACTTGAGGACCAATCAAAACGGGCAACTCGGTCTCTCCCATCACCGATCTTCTCGAGCCATCGAAAGCTTTAACAACAAGAGAAGTGGGCCTCATTACAACTCCTTGGTAAGTCAGCTTTTCAAGGGTTCTTTTTGGCAGTACATTCAAATATGAACCGGTATCCACAAGAACTCTGGCCAATGTATCCTCTTGACATTTTATGGACACATGCAAGGCAAGGTTATGATTCCTACCTGCTCGAGGCAGCTCCTCATCACTGAAACTGAGCGTATTACAGGCTGTGATGTTAGAAATGACATGGTCGAATTGTCTAGCAGTAATATCTTGAGCTACATGTGCTTGGGCTAGAACCTTCTGTAAGGCTGCTTTGTGGACAGGTGAATTCACTAGTAAAGACAAGATGGAAATCATGGACGGGGTCTGATGAAGCTGATCTACCACCTTGTAATCACTCCTCTTAATGATTCTTAGGAACTCATCATCCTCTTCCTTATCAATTATCTCCTTTCCTTTGTCCTTAGGGGGTACGAAAACAACGGTCTCCTTGGGCATAGTTTCATTGAATAAAGGAGTGTAAACTCTATCGCTTCGGGTTATTTTTCCCATTCCAACTATGTTTGTCACATCCTCAATAGTTCCCACCTCATTCCTTGGAACTACTTCTCTAACCGTGGTTGCCACCTCATTCCTTGGAGCCACTGCTTTGCGTGTCTTGTTACCCACAATGTTCTCGTAGATCCACGATACGACCTTTGTGCCCTTGAACCTGAACGGATCAGGTTGTTGGATGTTGTGTAGCTTCGGGTGATTGACAGCGGAAGCAACAAAAATTCGGAATTGTTGAAAACTGGTACAGGCTTGTTGAATACAAGAACCACAGAAACAGACTCAGGCATATTGAACACAGGCACTTGCTCTCTTGGCTTTGGTAGGTTAAACACAGGCTCAATTACTGTAATTTCATCCTTCTTCCCTTTACTGAATACTTGTAGAAAACCTTCGTTAATCAAACTCTGTATGTCATTTTGGATTAATTGGCAACCTTTGATGTTGATGTTGCACTCCTCACAATTACTTAGACATGTTTTGACCAACCCAGCTTCGAACAACTTAGCATGGGAGATCTTTATAGGAGTCCATATCTTTGATGCGTCCTTTAATAACACCTCATTATTCTCGTCTTCAATGGCATTGGTGGCCCCATGTGTGGGTAATGGATTGCTTTTCACATTTGGCTGATTATCTGCAAAAAACAAGATCTTCTTTTCCACCAAACCTTTTACCACATAATTCAAAGCAAGGCACCCTCCAAATCATGACCAGCTGCCCCTTGATGAAAGGCACAAGTAACATTCGGATTATGGAACATCATAGATCTCTCTGAGGGTGGACCCATAGGTCTAGTGACAATCAAACCTTGTTGCACCAGAGAAGGATACAACTCAGTGTAAGTCATAGGTATGGATGGGAATGAAGGTTTTCCACCCTGTCTTCTGTAAGAAGTGTTCTACTGAGGAGCTTGCTGTCTCTGTTGATATTTTTGGGTACTTTGCATCTGCTGATAAGCTGGCTGCTGATAAGCCGGCACCTGCTGCGCTGCTTGGTGATTAAAGGTAGGTGTTACAGCTGCTATATAAGGTTGTTGAGCATACTGCATAGGGTAGGTCGGTTGTTGAGTGAAGTTTGGAATTGACTGTTGTTGGTAGATTGATTGTTTCCACTTATGATTATTTTTCTTTCCTGCCATGATGGCATTGGTTTCTCCCTCTTTCTTCTTGTGGAAGTGGCTAGGAGCTTTCTTGGTATTGAGGCCAGTTGAATTGCTCGAAGAACTGATCACCTTTCCACTCTTCAATCCTGCCTCCATCTTTACACCAACGACAACAATATCAGCAAAATTAGCACTGACGTTGCTGATCATTCTCTTATAAAATTCTGGCTTCACTGTGTCTACAAACCAATCAGCCAACTCCTTCTCGGTTAATGGTGGTTCAACTTGAGATGCTGTCTCTCTCCATCGCTGTGCATATTCTTTAAAAGACTAAGTATTGCTTAGGGTCAGGCTTAATAACTGCCTACGATCGGGCGCCAGATCCATGTTGTACTTGTAATGCTTTACGAAAGCATCAGTCAGATCCTAGAAACAACGGATCTGGGATTGGTCCAGACTTAAATACCATTTAGAAACAGCCCCTTTTAAGCTATCTTGAAAGCAATGGATCATTAATTTGTCATTCTTCAGGTAGGCAGCCATTCTTCGATAATAATTAACCAAATGCGACTTGGGGCATGTTGCACCTGAGTAAAAGTCAAAATTTAGCAGCTTGAATTTGGGTGGAATTGCCAAGTCGGAGACCAAACACATATCTTTAATATCAGTGCTGAAGGCATTGCTTCCTTCCATCGCTTTCATCTTTCTCTGAATTGTCTCGACACTTTCTCTCAACCTTTCGTGCTGATCATCCCCTTCTTCTGACATATCAATGTAATCATAAGCCAGAGGAGGGTTCTGAAAAACTGGGTGTACCTGTGTTTGCACCGCCACTAGGGCAAAGGTGGGAATGGCCTGCAGAGTTTCATTAACCAAAGGAACCGTTTGCTGAGTAGACAGGGGAACCGTAGCCCGTATGAAATCAAAAGGCATGCCCAAAGTGGGGTTCATAGTAGGGATAACGGGAGGCTCCACAGTTGTAGTAATGATTTCGGAGACCACAGTGGCCTGGGTGTCCATCTTTGCTTTCATGATGTTAATAGCCTCTAAGATCTGGCCCATTCCTCCAAGTATCTCATTCAATTCGTTGTTGACTCTATCCATTTCTCAGTACACTTCTGACATCTTTAGTCGAGCTTGGATCCGAGTGTTGTAATGGTGTCTGGGATTCAGTGTGACGATTCTGGAGAGAACACGGTGACATGAGATAAAGACAAGGAAAAAATGCACATGCTATGATGCAAATGAGGATGCCAATGCAAATGCAAGCTAAACTATCAAGAAACCAAAGAGATTTTGCAAATAACGTAGACAATAGA
The DNA here is from genome assembly GCA_022829125.1 of Lathyrus tuberosus. Lineage (NCBI taxonomy): Eukaryota > Viridiplantae > Streptophyta > Magnoliopsida > Fabales > Fabaceae > Lathyrus > Lathyrus tuberosus. The sequence continues at coordinate 8,555,840 of JALAZF010000261.1, read as the reverse complement.
ATCTGCAACAAAATAAACTTCTTCATTCAGAAATCTGGTGAACATTACATTTGGAGCAGTGGATCCTCGTACTCCAAGTACATAAGTAGAAATACAGCAATAACACAAGGGAACATTAACAACAAAGGAAACAACAACATTAACATCTAAGGATTGGATCCACTAGTTGATGACCCTTCCCTTCCATTAATCATTCTCAACAATTTACTGATACGCTCTTTAGTCTCCTCCCTCGCAAGAACCAGTTCTCCTAAAGCTTCCACCATCCTTTGCTTTGCTTTTGAGGGTGATTCGTGGCGAGGAAATGGCTTCCTCATCACACGAGCTATGTCACGAGACCATTGTAAGTGGGCCTCAGTGACAGGGCATTCAGCTTTCCATAGTTGTCTGTTAATTTGGCGCCAGGCGCGCTCCAATCACATTTTCATCTCAAACCCTTCCTTTTCCTCATAATACATCATCTGCATATCCTCATTATCTGGAATTCCTTTCTTTAGATGGCCGAGCTGGCGGCGAGCAAGGACAGGGTTGTAATTGATACAACCATTTCTCCCCATAAGGGGTACATTGGGGCAGTCCCCACAGCTATGAATTACGATAATTCCCTCGTCAGTTGGATCATACCATTCAATGTCGGTATGCTTAAGTTCTATCAACTTTTTGGACCAGAGTTTGCTGTCCTCAACCTCCCAAAATTCTGGTGTCTTTGGCAAGTAGGTTTTGAACCATTTGTAGAAAAGAGCCACACAGCAGACGATTTGTCCACAACCTCTTGTATACCTGGTCTGAAGGGCGTGGTGGACATCTGCTAGCAGTGTTGGAACCGGGTTGTTGATCGCAAATATCTGGATAACTTGGACATCCACAAAGTTCTTTGCATTTGGGAACAAGAATAAACCATAGAGCAGTAGAGCGAATGTTGACTCGAACAGTGCAATATTTCCTCTGTTCTTGAAGTAAAGAGCCTTTTCCAGCAAGAATTGGGCGGGCAGTCCGCGCTTTCCTCCTTTGTTAGTCAGATTAGCCTAGATTTCAGACAATCTGATCCTTGTTATTATAGCGATGTTTTTGGCGGAGGGCATTTCCTCAATCCCAGAAAAGATAGGAGCTCCCCTGACAGGAATCCCTATCATAGCAGAGAATTCTTCTAAAGTTGGCACCAACTGGAATTCAGGGAACATGAAGCAATGATATGCCGGATGATATAGCTGTACCAGAACCTCAAGAGGCCCTTCAGTCACCGTGACTCTCATTAGTGGAATGATACACCTGTATCTATCAGTGAAGGCTGACTGGTCTTCAACCATGTCTCCCAACCACAACAACCGCTCCAATTCTGGGAGTTCAAAGAAGTAAGGTCAGTCTCTCTTTCTTGCGGTGTCCATTTCTACAAGATCTGTAAAACAAAATTAGTATCTTGATAGCTTAGCAAAGAATGCAAGATGCAATGCAATGTTTCATGGAATTCAGACACTTGCGGAACATCAAAGGATATCAAAAGACCTCATTCTCATTAATAAAAAATGAATTACAAAAGTTAATACAATTTCCAAGAATCATAAATAAAAGCTAAACATCCTAAGGAAATTCTCCTAAGAGTCTCATGTTAATTCTTATGATTTCCTTCACCATCTGGTCTCTTTCCATGACGAGGTTGTCGACGATAGTCTTCCATGCAGTAGGCTGAGTGCTAGAGGAACTTGGACCTTCATGGGCTTTTCTTTTCTTGCATGAAATCAATTCTTCGTCCTTGGCCTGTAGTTGTTTTTGGAGCTCTAAGTTCTCCTCAACAACCACCTGGTATTTGAGCTTCCAGGCTTTTCCTGACTGCTGGGCTTGGCTCAAAAGAACCTTCAGCTCTTCCTCCTTCGACATGAAATACATAATAGGCTCTTCTCTCAAAGCGATTGATTCTTTCCTTTTGTACGGCATCTTCAACTCAATAGCTCTTTTTCGGACCCATTCGAGATAGGGCTCCAAAGAAACACAGTTAGGTTTTCCCAAAGAACTCCTTCCTTTCTTGCACCTGCTACCCCAAGCACTCAAGATCAACTTCTTCTGTTCTTCATTTTGGTCATATTCTTCAAAAAAGATGCTTTCCAGATGAATACCCAGAGGTTTTTCATTCAGGGGGTATCCCAATTGGCGTCGAGCCAACACAGGGTTATAGCTGATTCCTCCTTTGATACCAAGAAGAGGTACATTGCCAAAGTTTACACAGTTGTCGGTAATCAAAATTCCATCATACACACAGTTATACCAGTCGATGTCGGAATGAGAAAGAGCCATAATCTTTTTAGACCACCATCCCTCCTTAGGATCCCAAAATGCGCCCGCCTTCGGTAGATGCGACACGAACCATTTATACAACATAGGAGCATAACAAGTGATTTGTCCTCCACCATGGGCATTCCTTGAATGGACCGAATGGTAAGCCTCGGCAAGTAAAGTTGGCACATGATTTTTCTTCAAGAAGATCTTAATTGCATTCATGTCCACAAAGTTGTCAATGTTTGGAAACAAGAAAAGCCCATAGATGAGCAATGCAAAGACGGCTTCGAAGGCATTCCTATTCGAATGCTTAGCATAATACCGGGCTTTTCAAAATAAGAACTTGGCAGTCAAACCAAAGATTCCTCCCTTGGAAGTCAAGTTGCTTTTGATGTCGACTAACTCCAAGTGAGTTTTCTTAGCTATCTCTTCCTCTTTGGGGCTTCTCTCGAAGATAGGAAACGGGGACTCGTCCTTAATAGGCAAACCGATTATCTGAGAATACTCTTCAAGTAAAGCAATGATACTTTGGGTCGTAGAACTGAAGTAATGTAGAGAGAAGTCCTTCATCAACATCTTTCTTTAACAAGGTCCACAACTTCCCGTATCTGTCCTTGAATCCGTCAGGGTCTGTCAGCGAATCACCTAACCTCCTTAGGTCACTCAGTTTAGAGCTCTTGAAAGTATATTTCACAGTATTCCTTCTTGAATTGTCCATGATATCCCTATGATCTTCACAAAAGAAGGCCTGAGTTCCATGAAACTGATATGAAATGATGTTTTATGATGTATGAATGCAGAGTAAGCACACACAAAGATGCACACATATTCACAAATGTACACAAGCAAAAGGGTCTTAGGCTTAGGTTATGAGCATGGAGCCATGGTTTACCCTTCCCATTTGGTATGTACTATTGGTTTATCAACTGTAGAACAGGGTTCTAAAAGTTCCCAGAGTCGACAACCCATCTTTCGAATTTTATCGATTTCCCGAATGACTTGGTAATCAATAAAATTCTCAAGAGAATCTCGTCTGAGTGTAGTATCGCGTGACAACCATTTCAGAAATAGACTCCCTCGTGGTCACCGCACTACATTCTAAAAGGCCAAGTGGGGTTTGGAGATGACTACGGTTCTCAGCTTTGACGACACCTATGTCGAGAGTAGTACGTTTTCACGAAAAAACTTTTTCCACATGACTAGACTCTCAAGAGGGCCTCAACTGAGTGATGGTGTCTCAAGTTAACTTCTTTAGGAATCGACTCCCTCAAAGCCTCCTTGAATATACCATTGTCCTATCATAAGTGCACTCAAGTCCGGGTTAGGACTTATCTCACCACTCAAAAGCACCATGCCCGTGGAAGAAACCAAGCAAATGTACAAATATAGCAAACAAGCATAAATAACACAAGCAAAAACAAGGTGGGTTTAACCCTCAAAAATGTCCCCAGTGAAGTTGCCATTTCTGTTGCGGTGAGAATCGGATAACAAGCTATTAATTATCTTGCCTCACATTTCTTTGAATTCACCACCGACTTTGATTTATCCAAAGGAAAGGTTCAAGATCGAGAAAAACCTAAAGGGGGGAGATTTAAGGTTCGGGGGTTGGTTATACTAAGGGAAGGTATTAGCACCCTATGTATCTGTAGTACTCTACAAGAACATCTTGTTTAGTTTGTGTTATGTTATGTTTGCTTGCTAAAATATATCTTCTAAGGGTAAGGTAAATACCTAAGGGTATGTACACTAAGTTTGCTCGCCAAGACGTCGCATCTTGTGCCTACGTATCTGACTAAAGAATCAGAGCAACCGTAGGTTACCTAACTAAGGGTGCGAGAGGAACCATTGACTATGGCCAAAGTTCCAAGGGGGAATGAGTATTAGCTCATATAGAGTTTAAGAAACTCTCTAGGTCTAAGTTATAAGATAAATGGCTATGAGGTCAAGATGAAATCCTATGACTATGAGGTCAAAGGTAAGACGGCTATGAGGCCAAGGTGGTAATGAGCTATCTATGACTATGAGGTCAATAGAGACTTTGATTATGACTATGCGTTCAAGAGGTAATCCTATGACTATGAGGTCAAGGAAGGGTTGCCATGACTATGAGGTCAAAGGTTAAAAATGGCCCTATGACTATGAGGTCGAGAGGGAATTCTATGACTATGAGGTCAAAGGACGATAATGAGCTTTCTGTGACTATGAGGTCAATAGAGAGACTTTGACTATGAGGTCAAAAAGGGAAGATGGCTATGAGGCCAAGATGAAACCTTATGACTATGAGGTCAAAGGTTACCTATGACTATGAGGTCAAGGTTAAAGATGTAACTCTATGACTATGAGGCCAAAGGGGAATGGATGCCTAAGACTATGAGGTCAAAGGTATCAAACGAGCTTACTATGACTTTGAGGTCATTAGAAAAATTTTTCCTTTGGAAGGAAGGGGAAGAATAACATCTTGTAAACAAGAGTTACAGTGGGGTTGAAATACAATAAAACATATGAGTTCAAGAACTCCACAACAGTAATCATCAATCAATATGTGAAATAAAATTGCAAGTGTGAACATGGCAACAACAAGAATAGTTGGTCATGTAACTTCAACAGAGAACAAAAATACAGATAATATTCTCATGCTAAGGTTTTGTTAAAGTCAGGAAATAAAGTTTCACTAATCACGACATACTCCAAAGAAAACTCATTTTAAAGTCAGTGGTCACACAAATAAACCAAGTATGGCGGAAAAGACATTCTCACAAACAAATGCATTTTGAATCATGCAACTTAACAATCAGAAGCCAGAAAAACCAAGACAACATTCTCATGATAAAGTCAGGAAGCAATTTGTAAACAAAATTTCACAAGTTACAGAATATTCCAAAAGAAAATTCTTTAACGTTTTTAAGAGAATAGTTGATTTTATTTACAAAAGAAATAATAAAAAAATAAAATAAAATGAAGTGATGAATATTTTTTTTTAATGCCTTTTGAAAATCTTAAGAGAAGAAAGAAAAATAACAAAATGAGTGGTAAACACATAAAAATAAAAACAAAAAGAAAGTGCCAACCAATGTGGCTCTCGCCACCTCATGCATGGCCGGCGCCATGAACCATGTGGCTTGCGCCACCCTCACCATAGCTGGCGCCATGTGCTATCTTTTTTTTTTTTTTTTAATGTGGTGTGTGTTATTTTGTGTGAGTTAGTGGTATGGCGGGCGCCACTATGTTAGCATGTCGAGCGCCACTTTAATTCTTTTCTTGTTCAATTTTATTTTTATTCAAACACGAGTCCAGTTAACGATTAACAAAACAAAACTAACATATTAATGATTTTATCACAGAAACAAGCAATAATCAGACAATAACAAGATAACAACATGATAACAATATGGAGCAGAATGATCATGGTATTTTCAATACAGAATAAGATAACCAATATGATAACAGTATGAGACAAATATGAAGCAAACGATCATCGTAAAAACAGAGTGAAATAGAGTGATACCTAGTGGAGAGAGTCCACTGCTTCTTCACAGGTACTGGTTTCTGGAAATGATGAATGAGATTTCCTTCCTCAACTGCTACAGAGCCAACCCTCTTTCACAAGTTTCTGGTGGTTAAGATGTTGGAGGTTTGAGGGTTTGAAGTGTTTGCAGAAAGACTGAAAATGATAAGCTCTTTGCAAGTTTTGAAGATTACTTGCAAAACTAAGAAAGGGAGAATTTGAGAGATTTTGAGAGAGTTTTCTTGTAGCTTGCTTGGTGTTTTTTGTTGTGTGAACAAAGGAGAAATGGTCTCCTTTTATAGGCGAAGCAAATTGGTCAGTGCCTTGGAGATACAATGGGTAATTGATTTGTCCATAGGAGAAAAAATTAGGGTTTGTGTAGCACTCCTTTCAGCCGTTGATCTCAGTCAACCTTGGAGATCTTTATGCTTCATTTGCGGAACAAATGCAGTGGAGGACATGGTGCAGGTCTGCTACTTTCATCCTTCAATATCCATTCCAAAAACCCTTTTTATTGTGCCATGAGAGAGAAAGTGAAAAGAGGAAATAGTTGGAATTGAGAATTACGGATTCCCTGATCATGAACACAGGTCTCTTGTGCTGAGCCATTTTATTTCACCAATCCACTATGGGGTCCCAGAAAGCTTTTGGCTTCGTCAGGAAAGGGTGAGCTCAAAGAGGTAGTATTTAGTGACTTCTCGAAATTGTTTTGCAAGCAAGGCATCTTCAGATTTTTTTCAAATAATAATAAGAGGCACATGAGATGGATTAAGTGCCTAATGCCTTGCTACTACAACCTTACGTGAATACCACTTTAAACTTTCAACTTTATGACCTTGAATCAAATGACAACATTTTTTTGGACCCCAAGGAAATTGAAATAAGTCACATGTCCGTGAAAAAAAGAAAATGTCACAAGAACATTCTTAGAAAATTCTAAGTTACCAAATTTTAACTCTTCCATGACACCAATTTGAGATGTTGCACTTTAATGAATATTTATCCAAATGAAAAATTCTTGCACTCAAAAGAAAGTTTTCCAAGACTCATAGGTGGCTCCAAGGATGTCCCCTAACACATGGAACGATGTCTCAATACTTGGGATCACACTTTGCTTGACATGCAAGGCAATGGTTGACTTGTCTTGATAAAACACTTGATTTCTTGTTGAGAATGACTTCTTGGATGCATGTAGATTCGAATGGTTGCACTCGGGGCCAAAAGATGTCTTAGGGAGCTCTTGTCCGTTTTATGTAAACCCTATCTTTCACAATAAAAGGAAACAACTTGCAAAAAATGAAATGGTTAGTTATCAATGCATATATGATTGAGGTCTAAACGTAGGTGCAAAATAATATGACATCTAAGGGGTAAAATTTGGGGTACAACACATTGTTTCAATCCCCCAAACACTGGAGAAACAAGGAGTTAATCCCTAGTTAACCACTTCGAGCCTAGAAGTAGCAGTTTTCTTCGGATCTATAAACCCTTACACTCAACCTGGGGCAGGGTAGTGTTCAGTTAATCCAACTATGCACTCAAATGAAAAAGCAAAAATCCCAAAGACATGTCGGTTATTCCTCAAAGGCCCATGACTAAGCAGTCGCAATCGTCCAACAAAATAAAAAACAAAATCAAAATAAAATCAAAATAAAAAATCAAAAGCCTGCTAAGTCGAACACCTCAAAAGGAGACTTAGGCAAAAATCAAGGCAATCCCGATGGACTCAAAAGCAGAATCAGTCCATGCAAAAGATAGAGATCAAAAACAAAATCAAAATAGGCCCTCATATCCTCAGCAAAAACAAAATAAGATTCAGTGACCACTATGACAAAGCCAAAAGGTCACTGACATCAATAAAAAACAAAACAAGGTGACTGCCATTTTGAGCATACCTTGAATCATCACACTTACACCGTCAACCCTTTTGGAAGACAAACGTGTGCAGAATTAACTGAACGTAGGACTGGAGTTCTTCACGAAGAAGGGGTGGGTACAAACTTAGTTTCGAGCCTAATATCCTTTGTTTCATAAACCGTGAACCAGACCACGTTACAACCCTCAAAAGAGCTAATTGAGGCGAGGTTTATTTCGAAGGCATACTATTGCAAGGTTGCGTAAACTGACTTCCCACATATTTACTAATCTCCAGCATTGGTGCCATTATCCTTGCTATATCTTTCCCACTAAGCAAAATCAGCACAACGTCTGGACTAACGGTCCATTCGTCTCACACTATCACAACACTCTGAATAAATGACTCTTTTTCAAAACTTACATGAGCATTGCATTAAGATTACCATTTGTAAATGTGTAATTTTAATTGCAAATCAATGCTAGACATCAAAGACACTCCAACAAGGGGCAAATCCTTCAACAACTCAATCATTGGCAAGCTATCTCAAAGCACATCAAACCTCAGCTTTCAAAGATTAAATCACTTCAAAACTGGTTAATCAGGGGCAGTCTATTACCATGTTCAGACTGGGGCTAGACTTGTTCAAAGATCCTCTCTGTACTTTCAAATTGGACAACCAGATATTGATAAACACTATCAATCATCAAATTCAGAGCAAAAACGCAGTCTTCATGAGGCGATCACGCCGCTACGCTCATTTTCAGGCCATACGGACTATCAAGCACAAAGTTGTGGTTCTCTCAGAATGAATTAACAACTTATCATCCAGTGATCAAATTCAAGGCTTCGATAGCATCTTTGTCTGCTTAAATCATGGCGTCTTCAAATACTAAGTGTCGAGGAAATCAATCCCTCCCACCACCCGAAGTCCACTATGTGAGGGCTAAGGTCTCTCATCTATTTTGGTTTTAATGATGTCAACAAATAAGAGTGTCATTAGATTGTAATTTGAGCGGTATCACTTCACTGTCGGGCAAATTGCATCTAATCATCAATGTTCATGTGTCTAAACATATAGGAAGAAGTCTACACAATTTCTACATGTGAATGATTATAATATTGGTGTTTGGAATACTTGTTCGAGTCTTGGTTAGCAAAAAACATGTAGAAAAATAAGTTTTTGAAAAATCTGCATGTCTTGAGTCGACCCAAGGTGAGCATGAGTCGACTCATGATGTTTTGAACAAATTTTGTGAAAACTTCGGGAAAGCACACGCTGACCCCTGGTAGTCATGAGTCGATGCATGGTTCTGGTAATTCAAATTTCTGCAAAATTTGCAGGCTTGCGTCGACGCAAGGAATTGATGGGTCGACGCATGGAAAGTTATTTTTCATAGTCATTCCTGCGGGTTGGCTCACGCCGACCCCTACGTGTGGGGCGGTCGACTCACGCTGCCTGAACCAATTTTTTTTGCATTTAATTTTGTCTGTTATTTCTGTAATTTCTGTAATTTCTTTTCGTTGGTCATTTTTGTGTTACTCATTATAAATAGTTGGGTCAGCTCACCCTTCATAACAACAAGAAACGTGAAAATTTATACCAATCTTTCTCTTCATCTTCATCCTTGAGTCAACCAACAATTACACATAATCATTTTTGCTTGTGTTGTCCATTGTTTTGAAGTGATAACGTTCAGAATTAGGAAGTGTTGTGATCTTCATTTCTTTGTTGAGAATTGGTAGGTGTTTCTTGAATAAATCCTTAGGTTTTATCCTCCAAGAATCAAAGGAGATTTTGGGGGTTTTTGGCACAAACCGTTTCATTCTACAGGGATTCAGCCGTGTGAATGTAACCGAAGAACAGAGTTTTATTTCGGTTTAGTAGCTACAGTCGGAGGATCGTAGAAGAAAGGTTTGGGGGTCGAATTGCGGAGAATTGAAGTCGGCCGAGTGAAGGTGAATGAAGAACGTTGGTTTCTTGCAGTCTATTAGCGTGGTTTCTTGGAACATCTAAACATCTTAACGAATCACGTTGGTTTCTTGGAACGTATTCGCAATTAACTGTTTGTCGATTTACCTTGTTGGGTTGGATTAACTATCAAGCAAATAAAACATTGTTGATTGCATCTAAATTATGTTAATCAATCTGAATCTTTCTCATCCATAATTTATTCCCAATTTTGTCGTGCATATTCGATCCCTCTAGTAGAGGTTCGTTGTAGACGTAATTCAGTGGCCGCTTCCATCAAAATTTTAAAACCAATTTTTGGAAAGTCATTTGCGTGTAAAACTCGAAGGATCTATTCAACCCCCCCCTCTAGATCCTAGCCATTGTCTAACAAGTGGTATCACGAGCTCCGATTTATCTAGTGCTTCGGTAAAACTTCTTGGATCATGGCGAACGAACCTAAAGGGGCTTATAATAGAGCTCCAGTTTTTACAGGAGAGAATTATAGCTACTGGAAGGATTGTATGCGCGTCCATATAAATTCCATAGATCGGAAGGTTTGGAACGTTAGTTTAAACGGTCCCATGGAAATTACAATGACCAATGCCGAAGGCATTGTCGTTCCCAAACCCGAAGCTCAATGGAATGAGGAGGACGAGAAAAAGTACAGCTATGATTGGAAGGCTCGAAATATGTTGATCTCCTATTTGGGAGTTGACGAGTATTATCGAGTCTCTCATTTTGAAACGGCCAAAGCTATGTGGGATGCTTTACAAGTAGCCCACGAAGGCACTAATGATGTTAAAATGGCCCGTATCAACACACTAACGCAAGAGTTCGATCTTTTTTACATGAAGCAAGGGGAAACCATTACGGACATGCAAAAATGATTCACTCATATCATCAACAAATTGCATGTACTTGGTAAACCAATTCCAAACGAGGTTGCTACTAATAAGATTTTGAGGTGTCTTAACAGGGAATGGCAGCCGAAGGTCACCGCGATCAAGGAGGCCAATAATCTATCTACTCTAGACCTCACCACACTATTTGGCAAACTCAATGAGCATGAGCAAGTGCTCATTAGCCTTGAAAAACATGAGAAGAGTATAAAGAAGGAGAAAACGAAAGATACGGAAAAGAAGTCGATTGCTCTTAAGGCTTCTTGTTTAAAGTCCACATCTAAAGAGCAAAGTCATGATGAAACCAACAATGACGAAGATGATGACTCCGATGATGATATGAGTCTATTTGTGAAGAGATACAATAGGTATGTTTGAAAGAATGAGATTCAACACTCGGATAAAAATATAGTCAAATTTAAGAGGCAATCTAGAAATGAAAGAAATAAGAATGGCAAGGTTAAAGGAACGTGTTACAACTGTGGAAAATCCGGGCACTACAAGCCGGATTGTCCATCACTTAAGAAAGACAAGGATAAGGATAAGGATAAGAATCGTCAACACAAAAAGTCAAACAAGTCTAGACGAGCATACATCGCGTGGGAAAGCGATAGCGAGTTGGAAAAAGATGACAGCTCAAGTGACGAAAGTGAATCTGTTAATCTATGTCTTATGGCACGTCAAAACAAGAAGAAAGAGGTCAAACACTCTAAATATGATCATTCTAAAAGTATGTCTCATTTAGAATTACAAAAGGCATTTGATATGTTGCACCATGAGGCTAAGGAAGCTTTTCAACGCTTAGCCTCGAACAAAAAGATTTTTAAATACTTGGAGAAAAAGGTTTCCGATTCCGAAAAGAAATTGGAAGCTCTTAAAAACTCCATGGTGGATGTATCAAAAGCTAAGATTGATGAGAATAAGTCTCCATGGTTCAAGTTTGGGGGTTGTGATACTTGTCATATTTGGAAAAAAGAGGTGAGAACCCTTAAGGCCAAATTAGACAAGGCTCTTAAGCCTAAAATTACGTTTGCTATTGATCGATCACATTATCGAGAAAGTATGAACAATCCGTATCAAAAGTATACGTATGTGATTCGAGATAGAGATAGCAAAGGTAAATTCCAAATGAACCGTGATTGCCTATATTGTTGCAAGCCTGGTCATACTATTGCTAAATGTCGTTTTAGAAGATTTCTTGTTCCAAAAGCCATTTATCAATGGTTGCCCAAGTACGATCTTGGTTTCACTTACCGCAAAGGACTCAATGAGAATTGGGTACCTACTTTCCTTTGATTGTTTTGTAGGTACAAAGTCTTGAGAAAACCGAAAAAAGATGGGTTCTGGATAGTGGCTGCTCAAGACATATGACAGGAGACATATCTCTTTTCATCGACTTTGTGGCGAAGAAAAACGGGTTTGTCACCTACAGAGATAACAACAAGGGACATATTCTCGACAAATGTAGTGTAGGTAACCCCTCATCTACTACTATCTCTGATGTGCTTCTTGTGGAAGGCCTTAGACACAACCTTTTAAGCATTAGCCAACTATGTGACAAGAATTATAAAGTCTCGTTTTCAAAAGATTGGTGCATAGTTGAAGATAGTGACAAAAAGAATGTGTTTAAGGGCTTGAGGGTGAACAACGTCTATATGCTAGACTTAAATGAGGTATCATTGAATGGAGACAAGTGTCTAGTCACTATGAATGAAGATTCATGGTTGTGGCATAGACGGTTGGCTCACTTCAATTTTGATTTGCTTAACAAAATAGTCTCTAAAGACCTAGTCATCGGTTTGCTCAAAATCAAATTCACAAAGGATCACCTTTGTGATGCTTGTCAAATGGGGAAGCAAACAAGGATCTCATTCAAATCTAAAAACATTGTTTCAACTATGAGACCCCTTGAGCTCCTCCATATGGACCTCTTTGGACTATCTAGGGTTAAAAGCCTAGGTGGTAACTATTATGGTTTTGTAATAGTCGATGACTTTTCTAGGTTTTGTTGGACCATTTTCTTAGCAAACAAGAGTGATACTTTTTCGGCCTTTGAGAGATTTGCTAAGTTATCTCAAAACAAGTTAAACACGAACATAGTGTCAATTAGAAGTGATCATAGGGGTGAGTTTGAAAACCATTTGTTTGAAGCATTTTGTGAATCCAATGGAATTGATCATAATTTTTCCGCACCACGTACCCCTCAACAAAATTGGGTGGTGGAACGTAAAAATAGAATTTTGGAGGAACTTGGAATGACTATGATCAATGAAAGTGGACTTCCAAAATACTTTTGGGCCGGCGCCATTGGTACGACTTGTTACGTTTTGAATAGGGTGCTCATCCAGCCTATTCTAAAAAGACAACGTATGAACTTTTAAAAGGGCGTAAGCCAAATATTTCTCACCTTCATGTCTTTGGTTGCAAGGGTTTTGTGTTGAACAATGGAAAAGAGACACTTGGTAAGTTTGATGCCAAGGCTGGCGAGGGTATTTTTCTTGGATATTCTCAGTCAAGTAAAGCTTATAGAATTTATAATAAAAGGTTACGAATTGTTGAAGAGCCTGTACACGTTACTTTTGATGAGTCTTATCCGAAAAATGTCGGAGAAGGTAGTTCTTTTCATGGTGCAGGGGTATCTTCAGAAGACATACTCAAGGACACTGATAAAGGAACTGATCAGCCCGAAGCAGTGCGTATTGAGGAGGAAAAGGATCACCAACCTATGAAGAGTGAGGAGGATCATCCAACTAATGAAGATGACCTTTCTCCAGCATGGAAGTCTTCCAAAGACCATCCAATCGACAATATCATCGGTGACATCTCTAAGGGAGTAACCACTCGCTCTAAACTTAGTAACTTTTATTATTACTCCACTTTTGTGTCACAAGTTGAACCTAAAAATGCAAAGGAGGCATTACTCGATGAGCATTGGTTCTTATCAATGCAAGATGAACTAAATAAATTAAGGAGAAATGAGGTTTGGGACCTTGTCCCCCCTCCGCGAGATCATCGAGTAATCGGCACCCGATGGGTATTTAGAAATAAACTTGATGAAAACGGAGTTATAACACGAAACAAAGCACGGTTTGTAGGGCAAGGCTATAACTAAGAGGAAGGAATTTACTATGAGGAAACTTATGCGCCGGTTGCCCAACTCGAGGCTATACGCCTTTTACTTGCTTATGCTTGCACTAAGAACTTCAAATTATTCCAAATGGATGTTAAAAGTGATTTCCTTAATGGATATATAAATGAAGAGGTTTATGTTGCCCAACCTCCGGGTTTTGAATCCCATGAATATCCTGATCATGTCTACAAACTTAAACGTGCTTTGTACGGACTTAAACAAGCCCCTAGGGCTTGGTATGAACGTCTAAGCAAATTTTTACTTGATCAAGGATATTCAAGAGGAAAGGTTGACACAACCCTCTTTATTAAACATCAAGGAAAACACTTAATTTTGGTATAAATTTATGTTGACGATATTATCTTTGGGTCTACTAACATGACCTTGGTCAAGGAGTTTTCTAGTTTGATGCAGGGGGGTTTGAAATGAGCATAATGGGGGAGCTCAACTATTTCCTCGGATTACAAATCAAACAACTCGAAGAGGGTACGTTTGTGAGTCAAACAAAATATTGTCATGAGCTTCTCAAACACTTCGACATGCTAAACTGCAAGGCAATAGATACTCCTATGCCTATGTGTGCCAATCTTGATCGTGACGAAAATGGTAAGGATGTAGAGGTAAAGAAGTATCGAGGTATGATTGGATCTCTTCTTTATCTTACCGCATCACGACCCGACATTATGTTCAGCGTATGTATGTGTGCGAGGTATCAAGCACGTCCCAAGGAATCCCCCTTAAAAGCAGTTAAGCGCATACTTCAATACCTCTCCGGTACTCCAAAGTATGGGCTGTGGTATTCCAAAGGTAGTGTTTGTTCCTTAGTTGGCTATTCCGATTCCGACTTTGCCGGGTGCAAGTTGGATAGGAAAAGTACTAGTGGCACATGTCACTTTTTCGCAAATTCCTTGGTGAGTTGGCATAGTAAGAAACAGGTTTCGATTGCTTTGTCAACAACCAAGGTGGAATATGTTGTCGCCGACAGTTGTGTTCAAGTCTTATGGTTTAAGCAACAATTGCTTGATTTCAATTTAAAACTTAAACGTATTCCTATTTTGTGCGATAACACTAGTTCTATTAACCTAACTAAGAATCCCGTATTACATTCACGCACCAAGCATATCGAAATACGTCATCATTTCCTTAGGGATCATGTAGAGAAGGGTGATGTGGTCTTTGAGCATGTTGATACCAAAAATCAACTAGCTGACATCTTTACAAAACCAATAGCTACAGAGCCTTTCTTTCACATTCGTAGGGAACTTGGCATTCTCGACATCGGGGATCGTGTTTGATATTCCTCTAAGATAGTTGATCTTCACATATATATATATATATATATATATATATATATATATATATATATGCTTGTTTATGTTGTTGACTAATGTTGCGGTGAAAATCGGATAACAAGCTATTAATTAACTTGCATCACATTTCTTTTACAACCGACTTTGATTTATCCAAAGGAAAGGTTCAAGATCGTTTAAAAAAAAACCTAAAGAGGGGAGATCTAAGGTTCGGGGGTTGGTTACGCCTAGGGAAGGTATTAGCATCCTAAACGTCCGTAGTACTCTACAGGAGCCTCTTGTTTTACTTGTTAAATCTTACTCGCTTGCTAAGGGTGCTATGCTAAAGGTTGAAAACCCTAGGGGTTTATTTCTAAGTATACTCGACAAAGAATCGCACTTTGCGCCTACGTATCCTTACGGGAGTGGAATCAGAGTATCCGTAGTTCACCGATCTAAGGGTGAAGGAATAGGAACCATTGACTATGGCCAAAGTTCCAAGGGGAAATGAGTATAAGCTCATTCTAGAGTTCACGATAACTCTCTAAATCTACGTTATAAGGGGGAAGTGAGTTCTCATGATGATGAGAATCACATGGAGTTTAAGAACTCCAACCTACTTCTAGTTATGATTTCGTTGACTCACGATAGCCAAGAAATAAGGGTAAACCTAGAAGGATAAGGTAAGATGACTTTGAAAGTCAACTTAAGGTGATCTCCCTTTGGAATGGGGGGAAAGATAACAGTTGTAAAGATACTAAAAGATAACAAGTTATAATCAATAAGAGGATAACAATTAAGTGTAAATAACACCAAAACATGATATGTACATCCATGTAGGAGCATGATAAAAGATAACAAGATGGTTCATAACAAACATGAGTAAATGAACACAAGCACGACAAAGTTTTCAAGAACTATGAAATTAAGAGTGAGACAATCATATCAACACAAATTCATCTTGAGAATTCCAAGAGGTGCCACGAGTTATGGATAATAGTGATGAGGTGTCAACAAAAACTCAAACTAGACCTACTCAAAAGTTCCAACAACATTGATGCTCACACTAAAAAATAACCTCTTGAAAAAAAACTTGGAGCAACTTAGAAAATTGGCTCAAAAGTGTGAGAAAATGAATTCATCATTAAGATTGAAACAAAATTCTTTAAAGTTCACAAAATAATAAAATTAAAGTAAAATGAAAATTAAAAAAAATCAAACATTTGAAAAGTTAATATAATATTTTGAAATTTTGTGTTTATAATAAAAATATTCAAATAATTAAAATAAAATAAAAAGTAAAACAAAATGAAACAGGGGGGTGTATTGGTAGTGCTGACATGAACTAAGTTTGTTGTTTACGCATGGGCCTTTGAGATTGAGGGTGTGATTAGTGAAACACAGGCCCACGTTCTAAGAAAAAAAAACATCATCCAAGGAAATGTTGTGGTTTGTGTACAAAAATAATCATGTGACATTGGCATCAACTGGTCACCAAGTCATTTAAGTTACAAAACGACAAAACGAAACCTAACCAAACATAACTCGCCACGCCTCTAACTTGTCATGCAACGTAAACCATCCTAGAAACCAATCGTGAATCCAGGAACACAACATCCTGATGTCTCTACTTGCCCCATCATTTCATCATCAAATCTTAACCAAAATCCACGACATAAAACATCAATTTGTAGTGCTCATAGAGTAGAATAATAATGAACACTAAACGACTCAAAACAGCAGCTTAAATGTGGATAAAATGGACATGAAAGTCATGGGTTCAAAATGATGCGAGGTAACAGAACAATGATACATAAAGCAAGCTCAAACAACCAGACGCATTATCATTTAAAGTTAACTTAGATGCACAATATGGACATGTGAATTTACATGTTCCAAACTATTAATGTCATCATGCATCTTACTAAACTCACACGGCTGCTCACCTCAGTTCCATAACAGCAAAACTTAGAGATTCAAAGCTTTAAACATGAATGCAATACTTACCACACCCAAACACGATAATGCTCATATAAATCACAACAAATCTATAAGTTTCAGGGCCTTATAAACTTACCTCTTGAGCTTTAGAAATCCGACCTCTTTTGGACAATAGTGGTCCTCAAGACACTTGAATGCGCAACTCTCCTTTAGTTGACGATTAATCAAGATCTTTGAACTGGGAACACCACTTGCATTTCCTCTTGACCACTCACGAGCTCTTTCTTAATGTGTCATGTGTAACATTCTAGTATGGATGATTGTTGTTTCCCTTTGTTCTGCTTGTGTTGTTACACAAAGATAGATCAAGTTTATGGTGTTTTTGTGAAGAATGTAATGAGAGAGTGTGGTATTCTGTTGTGTTGTGTTCTCCTTGTTGGTTTTGACGGTTGTTGAACTGTTGTCGTTGAATCTGTAAAGTTGCGACATCGTAAAATGGAAGCGGAGGAAATTACAGATTGATGATTGTTGAGAGAGATGACGAAGGGGATAAATGGAAGAGTGAAGAGTGATATGTGGTGAAATGTTGTTTTACATGTGTTTGTGGTTCACATGAAAGGTGTTTGCTTGGTGTGTAGCATAATGAAGAAGAAGGCGAGTATATGGTTTGTGTGAGCTGTGCATGGGAGATGACGAAGTGGGAGTTTGCATTATGGAGTCGTGAGGTCAATAGTGAGAGAGTCCCCCCAGATATAACAGTGAGTGTTTCCTTTGATGGGAAAAAGTAAAAAAAATAGCCGTTGGTCCTTTTCCTTTTCACAATCGTACCTTGTACCTTCCCTCAAAGCAAGTGCTCATTTTTTTGAAATATGGCCTCACATTTTTCTCTAGTCAGCATCACCAGCCCGTGTCTCTCTCTCAATTAGAAGCTGTCACTAGTTTTTCATGAAAGAAAACACGGTCAATACAATGGACCCTTGTTGAGTGGGAAAAGTAGCTAAAAGAGAGTAACACCCTTTTCTTCTTTTCTTGTGGCAGCGTGAAAAGAGTGAAGGGAAGCATGCTTGCTGCACAAGTATACCCTATCTCATTTCATGAAAATGCTATATGAGACCTTTTTCATGTCATACAAGGAAAAACCTCTTTTTTAGAAAAGTTTGGGGAGAAGCATAGACAGCTGTGCGCATGAATTGGAGCACTCTTGTGATTACCAAAATCTGACTTCAAAGTGTGCATAATAAATGTCATTGTGCATTGTTGTACTCGTATATGTTTCATGAACCTCTTGGCATCTTTTTTTTGTCTTGTAAGTTTATTTTTGCTGAATTTGTAAATGAGATGGGCCATGGGTTGCTTGTAGCTTGGAATGATCAAAATGGATTAGAAAGTTATTGAACATAATTTAGATAATTGGAAAGAATTAGAAATGGGTTAATAGAAAGAAATGGATAAATAGATTTTGGACAATTTGGTAATTGAATGAGTGATTATTGGTAGAAGTTGATTTGAAAAAGGATAATAATTATGGTTTTAGTGGATATTTGAATTAAAAAGAGAAAAGATTTTAAATATGAAAATAGGTATGAAAATGGTTAGAATGAATAATGGCTAAGAAAGAAAAAAAGGATACTTGGATAAGAAAAAAGGTTAATAAATGATTATTGCAATTGGTTTGGAATTAAAGGTGACAATTTGAGGGTAGATAAAGTGGGTGGAAATTTGGTTATGGAGAAGATCATGGAGAGGGTTATAGAAATATCTCCTTGAAATGGGAGACTTGCTTGATTCAATGCTACATCCAAAATCTCGATCAATCACTCCTTGAATCTCCTCAAGATAAACCTGATAAAAAGAAATAAACACAAACAAAAACCTGATAAAAAGGGGTAGCTGTGCAGCATGATCGACCTAATATGATGTGTAATAGATCAATGGATCTAAGGGAAAAATTTGGGGTACAACAATTGCCCCTATTTAAATATCTTCGCCGGATGGCACGAGGAGCGAAGATCCTCGGGTCATCAGGGCGAAAGGTATTTAAATATAGCAAACCAAAAATTTTGCCCTTAGATACAAATACGTGCAATGCTACTAATATGATGATATGATGCCATGAAAGATGCAAGAATGTAGACAAAACAAAACACCAAAGAAAGAAGAGCCAACACAGAGGGAAGAGCTTCACTGGGGAAGCAAAGAAGGTTAGTATCCACAAGAAAAAAACTCCTTGGGGATGCAGGCTAACCAATAAAAGAGACTCACTAGGGAGACTCCGAGGAAACATCGGGGATAGGAAACAAAAGAGAATTCTTCACTGGGGAAGGATCCAGGGAAATGGACGACAGGTTCAAACATGACCGGACGACACTTGGGAAAAGGCACAATCTTACTGGGCAAGAAACCAGAAAGACGACACGATCTCCACTGGGGATCAGTTGAAACAAAAGGAAAAGACACCCGAAGAAAAGATTATCTGGGAATTTCTTATACAGAAGAGTTCAGACGGGATCTTCAAGAAAAAACCAGAAAAGAAAGAGACGAACTCTGCACGCCAGATAAAACACCTGGAATGAGCAATACAGGTTCAAGATAACCTGATATAAGCAAACGGTTCACGATAACCGAAGATAAATAGCTGGAGTTTAAATGGGAACAAGGTTAATGAGCCAAGAATAGACTCTGGTATCCATAAGAGTTGGTTGAAATAACACATAATTGCTTTACGAGGAAAAACCGACATGAGCTGGATTGCAACCTTATTGGAAGTAGAACCAAAGATGGACCCCAATAAAGGTATCTAGAATGATTGATCATCAAGTCTAAACGTGACTAGATGACATTCTAGAAAGGATCCACAATGAAGGTTGAACCGGAGATACGGTCTTCACTGGGAAAAAACATCCAAAGTGATGGAACAACAGGTTCAAGTATGACCAGTTGGCACTTTAGAAGAAGAAGAACCTCATTGGAGATAGAACCAAAAGATGGGCCCCAATAAAGGTATCTAGAATGATTGATCATCAAGTCTAAACGTGACTAGATGACATTCTAGAAAGGATCTGCAATGAAGGTTGAACTGGAGAGACGGTCTTCATTGGGAAAAAACATCCAAAGTGATGGAACAACAGGTTCAAGTATGACCAGTTGGCACTTTAGAAGAAGAAGAACCTTATTGGAGATATAACCAAAAGAAATGGGCTCCAATAAAGGTATCTAGAATGATTGATCATCAAGGCTAAACATGACTAGATGACATTCTAGAAAGAACGGATCCGCAATGAAGGTTGAACCGAAAAACGGTCTTCACTGGGAAAAAACATCCAAAGTGATGGAACAACAGGTTCAAGTATGACCAGTTGGCACTTTAGAAGAAGAAGAACCTCATTGGAGATAGAATCAAAAGATGGTCCCCAATAAAGGTATCTAGAATAATTGATCATCAAGTCTAAACGTGACTAGATGACATGCTAGAAAAGATCCGCAATGAAGGTTGAACCGAAAAACGGTCTTCACTGGGAAAAAACATCCAAAGTGATGGAACAACAGGTTCACGTATGACCGGTTTGTACTTTAGAAGAAGAAGACAACCTTATTGGAAGTAGAACCAAGAAATGGGCTCCAATAAGGGTATCTAGAATCTGATAGGTTAGTACCGGATTGCATCACTGAAGATAAGACTTCCTGGGGGATACCCATTATGGTTGCAAAAAGGTTGAATAGTACCAGAGATAGATAAGCTGCTTATAAGAGACTGCCACTTATTGCCATTGAAAAACAAGCTTCTTCAAGAGATTGCTGCTTCAAAGATATATTGATATCACAACAGTGTTGGAGAAATAATTTTGTCTTCAATGAGGGTCTGTAAAAGATGCTTCTTGCGAGAAACGATGCAAACTAAATGCACGTTCAAAGATAGGTTTGAAAACTACACCTGCCATGGACCAAAGTTCAATCTAGGAACAAGCTAGAAAGGAACAGTCAAACAAGACTCCAATTGAGGAATAAACTCAAATGGGGATTTATCTTATCCAAATGTGGAAAAGATAACTGAACCAACCATCATCCATGAGAATCAAACTATGTGGGGAACTCAGAATGGATGAGTATTTTATGCCTAGGGCTGACAACTCTATTGGAGAGAATAGACAAACCCAGTCACTTGGGGATATAACCGCCAAAGTGAACAAAAACAGGAAAACACCAGAAAAGGAAGCAGAAATGCTAAGATGCTATGCATATGAGTGCTTATGCCATGCTTAAGCTTATGCTGACAAAACAGACAGGAAGCAAAACCGGAGACGAAGAAAACGTCTCGACAAAGAACACCCAGCCGAACTCAACAGGTTAGACCAATACTGGGGATGAAGAAGAAGAGTCAACAACTTCGTTGGTGAAAAGAGTATTCCACTTGAGGTATGACATCATGAGGATTGCCATCATGAGCTTGATTTCTTTGTTGGAGGAGAATCCATGGAGAATTGTCAAGATTAGCTGACGTGGCAGCTTATTGGGGAGCTAGCAAAGGATACTGGCATAATGATCATCTTCAAATCTTATCTTCCCTAGGCTATATGGTCTGTCAGAAGACGATAACAAGAGGATTTTATAGAAGAATTGACATACAGGGTGTTCCAATATCTTCGAACTCTTGGAGAAATCATGGGGTAACTGCCCCAGATTAACTGTATTCACACAATAGGGTCCTTGAGCTTGCTTCAGCCTGGTTGTCTGACGATTTGGGGAATAAACTTGCCCCTGTCAACTTGGTTGATCTATGAAGAAGATGTCCCTGACTTTTAGAGATTTATCGAATCTCGACTTGACTGCTTCTGATCAACTGGTAGGTAATCAAAAGGATTTTACAGAAGAATTGGCATACAAGATGCCTCCATATCTTCAAACTTTTGAAAAGGTTTATGAGCCATGACATAACTGCCTCTGTTCAACTGTATTCGTAATACTCAAACTGTTGTAGAAACGACTGGGGAACAAAACTTGTCCCTGCTGCTGGGTCACTGGAGTCCACACTTGTCATAAGATGGCCTGGAGAAGACTTGTTCCAGTATTCTGAACTTGAAGAATTTTGTCCATGATTCGGTAGATTGGCAAATCCTTCCGCTTGGTTGCCCCTGACTGAGCTTCCTCTATCAAGTTGAATCCCCTGGATGGCTACATTTGTTGGGATTTCTTTGATATTGAATTGTTTTTACAAACAAGTATTGTTCATCAAAACTGGCAGTTTTAATGCGATATTCGTGCAAGCTTTTTGAAATCAAGTTTTATTGATGGAACACACACGATGGAATCAAAAACAAAGTGAATCTAGTTATTTACGGAATGACAGAGGAAGTGATCAACACACGCAAATAACAAAGATTATTAGGAGTCAGGTTAATCAACCTTGCTGTAGTATGCTTTCACAACAACCTTACCTCAATTAGGTCTTTTAAGGGTTGTAACGTGGCATGGTTCACGGTTTTATGAAACAAAGGATAAAGGCTCAAAGTTTATTTGTCCCACCCCATCTTCGTGATGAACTTCAGTCCTATGCTCAGTTGGCTTAAGCTACACATTTACGTTCCTATAGACTAGGAATGAATTGATGATAGAGTTGACTGGCGTCTTGCATGAAGCGCTTGCATTCGATTGCATAACCAAGTTAAACTGAGAACTACCCTGCCCCAAGGTTGAGATTTAAGGGTTTTTTGTGCAAGAAAAGGAAGCAGAAACTTCTAGGCTCAAAATGTTAACGAGGGATTATTTTCCTTATTTCTCCAGTGTTTAGGGATTGAAACAATGCCTTACATCCCCGGAAAGGTTTAATCGGCAGCATACCACATCAATTATGAACACGAGATTTTCATCATCCTCCCTAATCCTTGCTTAACAATAAGTTTGATAAATGGAAAGAAACAAGATGGAGATATTTTTTTGGTTTTTCACGAACATAAAAGTAAATGAGTGAAACGAATGGACTTAATCCAAAAGATGCACAAACATTTCATTAACCTTGCCAATTTGAAAGTACAACAAAGCTTATAAGAAAATACAAACTCAAAGTGCAAAGGAAAAATAATAAAATTGCTGAAACAACCAAAAGATTGCCAGCTTTAAGGAATCAAATGCAGAAAATCAAAGAGGAGCACAATCACAGTCCATCTTTGTCTTGATATATCCTTCACAACATTACTTATCTCATGAGCGGGTAAGGATTGTTCTTGATATTAGGCTGGGAGCTGTCGAAAGACAAAATGTTTCTCTCCACTAAGTCCTTCACAATATGCTTCAAAGCAAAACAACCTTCTAAATTACGGCCTGGTGCGCCTTCATGGAATGCACAATGAACATTGGGATTGTAAGAAGGTGGAAGCAGATTAGGAGGTGGGCCTGATGACCTTGTAGTTATTAATCCTTGTTGCACCAAAGCAGGATACAATGCTGTATACGTCATAGGAATGGGAGGAATCGGAGGCCTTCCACCCATTCTTTTTCCTGGAATGTTCTGACGAGAAACTTGAGTCCGTTGGAGATAAGAAGGAGCGTTAGGCACTCGTTGATATACTGGTGGTTGAGGAACCAGATGGTAAATTGAAGCTTGATGGTTGAATGTTGGCGCGATGGCGGCCACATAAGGTTACTGAACAGAATAACACTGTTGTTGCTACTGACGTTTCCAGAACTGGTTTTTCTTCTTTTTGTTTGTCATCACCACACTGGTATCTCCTTCCCTTTTGAAGGATATCTTGGTATCGTCACTCGAGCTACCAGCTCTTTTGGTCATTTTCCCACTCTTCAGACCAAGCTCTACTTTAACCCCCACAACCACAATATCGGAAAAATTAGCAGACACGCTACTGATCATCCTTTCATAGAATTCTGGTCTCACCATGTCAACAAACCAATCAGTTAACTCTTTTTCAGATAAAGGTGGCTCTACCTGTGAAGCCAGCTCTCTCCATCTCTCTGCATACTTTTTAAAAGACTCGGTATCGCTCTGAGACATGCTCAATAATTGTCTGCGATCTGGTGCCAGGTCCACGTTATATTTGTAATGCTTTATAAAAGCATCAGATTCATCTTGAAAGCGTTGGATCCTAGATTGGTCCAAAGTCAAATACCACTTCGCAA
Organism: Lathyrus tuberosus; assembly: GCA_022829125.1. Classification (NCBI taxonomy): domain Eukaryota; kingdom Viridiplantae; phylum Streptophyta; class Magnoliopsida; order Fabales; family Fabaceae; genus Lathyrus; species Lathyrus tuberosus. Next base: position 8,531,868 of record JALAZF010000261.1, on the reverse strand, counting down.
CAACCCCTTTCAAACTATCTTGGAAGCAGTGGATCGTCAACTTATCATTATCCATGAATGCGGCCATTCGTCGGTAATACATGACCAAATGCGACTTAGGACAGGTCGCACCTGAGTATAGGTCGAAATTGGGTAGTTTGAACTTGGGTGGAATTACCAAGCCTAAGACTAAGCACATGTCTTTAGCATTAGTATTGAATACATTGCTCTCTTCCATTGCTTTCAATTTTCTCTGCATTGTCTCTACACTTTCCTTCAGCCTTTCATGTCGATTGTCCCCTTCTTCGGACATATTGACATAATCATAAACCGGATGTGGGTTCTGAAAAACTGGGTGCACCTGAGCTTGCACTGCTGCTGGAGCGAAGGTAGGAATAGCTTGAAAAGCCTCATTAACCAAGGGAACAGCCTGTTGAGTAGAAGTGACGGCCGGAGCACGTATAAAGTTAAAAGGCATGCCCAAAGTAGGGTTTACAGTAGTAACAGGAGGTTCTACAGTTGTAGTGATAATCTCGGAGACTACCGTCGCTTGTGTATCCATTTTTGCTCTCATAACTTGAATTGCTTCCAGAATCTGCCCCATTCCTCCTCGGAGCTCACTCAATTCATTGTTGACTCTGTCCATTTCACAGTATTGTTCAGACATCCTTTGTCGAGTTCGGACTTGGGTGACGATTCAAAGACGATTCTGAAGGGAAAACGGCGACATGAGATAAGACAGAGAGGAAATGCACATGCTATGACATGATGCAAATGAGATGCTAATGCAAGCCAAATGGTTTCAAGGAACTCAAAGGCAAGTTGCGAAAAATTCTTTTGGAAAAACTGAAAAAGTTTTTGTTTTTTAAAAATCCCTGATCTGTATTGATTTTTACAAAGGAAACAAACATTTGAGTTCCTCGAAACCAAAGGGCTAGGAATGCTTGAATGTATGGATGCATAAAGCACACAAGCACAAACATACACACAACAAAACATACAAATCCTAGGTTTATAGGTCTCATGAATGGAGCCATGGTCTACCCATCCCAATAGGTATGTACTATGGGTTTTCATCTGCAGAACAGGGTTCTAAAAAGGTTCCCAGAGTCTACGATCCATCTTTCGGATTTTGCCGACTTCCCAAATGACTTGGTAATCAACAAAATTCTCAAGAGAACCTCATCTGAGTGTAGCATCGCGTAGCAACTAATTCAGAAATAGACTTCTTCATAGTCCCCACACTACATCTAAAAGGCTTAAGTGGGGTTTGGAAACTACGGTTCTCAGTATCAATGGCACCTAAATTGAGAGTAGCACGCTTTCACGAATAGGACCGTTCAACATGACTAAACTCTCAAGAGGGCCTAAACTGAGTGATGGTGTCTCAAGTTAACTTATTCAGGAATCGACTCCTTCAAAGCCTCCTTGAATATACCATCATCCTATCATAAGTGCACTCAAATCCGGGTATAGGATTTATCTCACCACTCAAGAACCAAGCCAACAAAAGATAACTCAAGCACAGCATATATACAGGCAATCAAATAGATATACACAAATATAGCAAGCAAGCAATAAATAAAACAAGCAAAAACAAGGTGGGCTTAACCCTCAAAAATAGCTTTTTTGTTTCCCCAGTGAAGTCGCCATTTCTGTTGCGGTGAAAATCGGATAACAAGCTATTAATTAACTTGCATCACATTTCTTTTACAACCGACTTTGATTTATCCAAAGGAAAGGTTCAAGATCGTTTAAAAAAACCTAAAGAGGGGAGATCTAAGGTTCGGGGGTTGGTTACGCCTAGGGAAGGTATTAGCATCCTAAACGTTCGTAGTACTCTACAGGAGCCTCTTGTTTTACTTGTTAAATCTTACTCGCTTGCTAAGGGTGCTATGCTAAAGGTTGAAAACCCTGGGCGTTTATTTCTAAGTATACTCGACAAAGCATCACACTTTGCGCCTACGTATCCTTACGGGAGTGGAATCAGAGTATCCGTAGTTCACCGATCTAAGGGTGAAGGAATAGGAACCATTGACTATGGCCAAAGTTCCAAGGGGAAATAAGTATAAGCTCATTCTAGAGTTCACGATAACTCTCTAAATCTACGTTATAAGGGGGAAGTGAGTTCTCATGATGATGAGAATCACATGGAGTGTAAGAACTTCAACCTACTTCTAGTTATGATTTCGTTGACTCACGATAGCCAAGAAATAAGGGTAAACCTAGAAGGATAAGGTAAGATGACTTTGAAAGTCAACTTAAGGTGATCTCCCTTTGGAATGGGGGGAAAGATAACAGTTGTAAAGATACTGAAAGATAACAAGTTATAATCAATAAGAGGATAACAATTAAGTGTAAATAACACCAAAACATGATATGTACATCCATGTAGGAGCATGATAAAAGATAACAAGATGGTTCATAACAAACATGAGCAAATGAACACAAGCACGACAAAGTTTTCAAGAACTATGAAATTAAGAGTGAGACAATCATATCAACACAAATTCATCTTGAGAATTCCAGGAGGTGCCATGAGTTATGGATAATAGTGATGAGGTGTAAACCAAAACTCAAACTAGACCTACTCAAAAGTTCCAACAACATTGATGCTCACACTAAAAAATAACCTCTTGAAAAAAATCTTGGAGCAACTTAGAAAATTGGCTCAAAAGTGTGAGAAAATGAATTCATCATTAAGATTGAAACAAAATTCTTTAAAGTTCACAAAATAATAAAATTAAAGTAAAATGAAAATTAAAAAAAATCAAACATTTGAAATGTTAATATAATATTTTGAAATTTTGCGTTTAAAAAAAAATATTCAAATAAGTAAAATAAAATAAAAAGTAAAACAAAATAAAACAGGGGGGTGTATTGGTAGTGCTGACATGAACTAAGTTTGTTGTTTACGCATGGGCCTTTGAGATTGAGGGTGTGATTAGTGAAACACAGGCCCACGGTCTAAGAAAAAAAAAACATCAGCCAAGGAAATGTTGTGGTTTGTGTACAAAAATAATCATGTAACATTGGCATCAACCAGTCACCAAGTCATTTAAGTTACAAAACGACAAAACAAAACCTAACCAAACATAACTCGCCCGCCTCTAACTTCTCATGCAACGTAAACCATCCTAGAAACCAATCGTGAATCCAGGAACACAACATGCTGATGTCTCTACTTGCCCCATCATTTCATCATCAAATCTTAACCAAAATCCACGACATAAAACATCAATCTGTAGTGCTCACAGAGTAGAATAATAATGAACACTAAACGACTCAAAACAGCAGCTCAAACGTGGATAAAATGGACATGAAAGTCATGGGTTCAAAATGATGCGAGGTAACAGAACAATGATACATAAAGCAAGCTCAAACAACTAGACGCATTATCATTTAAAGTTAACTTGGATGCATAATATGGACATGTGAATTTACATGTTACAAACTGTTAATGTCATCATGCATCTTACTAAACTCACACGGCTGCTCACCTCAGTTCCATAACAGCAATACTTAGAGATTCAAAGCTTTAAACATGAATGCAATACTTACCACACCCAAACATGATAATGCTCATATAAATCACAACAAATCTATAAGTTTCAGGGCCTTAGAAACTTACCTCTTGAGCTTTAGAAATCTGACCTCTTTTGGACAATAGTGGTCCTCAAGACACTTGAATGTGCAACTCCCCTTTAGTTGACGATTGATCAAGTTCTTTGAACTGGGAACACCACTTGCATTTCCTCTTGACCACTCACGAGCTCTTTCTTAATGTGTCATGTGTAACATTCTGGTATGGATGATTGTTGTTTCCCTTTGTTCTGCTTGTGTTGTTACACAAAGATAGATCAAGTTTATGGTGTTTTTGTGAAGAATGTAATGAGAGAGTGTGGTATTCTATTGTGTTGTGTTCTCCTTGTTGGTTTTGACGGTTGTTGAACTGTTGTCGTTGAATCTGCAAAGTTGCGACGTCGTAAAATGGAAGCGGAGGAAATTACAGATTGATGATTGTTGAGAGAGAGGACGAAGGGGATGAATGGAAGAGTGAAGAGTGATATGTGGTGAAATGTTGTTTTACATGTGTTTGTGGTTCACATGAATGGTGTTTGCTTGGTGTGTAGCATAATGAAGAAGAAGGCGAGTATATGGTTTGTGTGAGCTGTGCATGGGAGATGACGAAGTGGGAGTTTGCATTATGGAGTCGTGAGGTCAATAGTGAGAGAGTCCCCCCAGATATAACAGTGAGTGTTTCCTTTGATGGGAAAAAGTAAAAAAAATAGCCGTTGGTCCTTTTCCTTTTCACAATCGTACCTTGTACCTTCCCTCAAAGCAAGTGCTCATTTTTTTGAAATATGGCCTCACATTTTTCTCTAGTCAGCATCACCAGCCCGTGTCTCTCTCTCAATTAGAAGCTGTCACTAGTTTTTCATGAAAGAAAACACGGTCAATACAATGGACCCTTGTTGAGTGGGAAAAGTAGCTAAAAGAGAGTAACATCCTTTTCTTCTTTTCTTGTGGCAGCGTGAAAAGAGTGAAGGGAAGCATGCTTGCTGCACAAGTATACCCTATCTCATTTCATGAAAATGCTATATGAGACCTTTTTCATGTCATACAAGGAAAAACCTCTTTTTTAGAAAAGTTTGGGGAGAAGCATAGACAGCTGTGCGCATGAATTGGAGCACTCTTGTGATTACCAAAATCTGACTTCAAAGTGTGCATAATAAATGTCATTGTGCATTGTTGTACTCGTATATGTTTCATGAACCTCTTGGCATCTTTTTTTTTGTCTTGTAAGTTTATTTTTGCTGAATTTGTAAATGAGATGGGCCATGGGTTGCTTGTAGCTTGGAATGATCAAAATGGATTAGAAAGTTATTGAACATAATTTGGATAATTGGAAAGAATTAGAAATGGGTTAAGAGAAAGAAATGGATAAATAGATTTTGGACAATTTGGTAATTGAATGAGTGATTATTGGTAGAAGTTGATTTGAAAAAGGATAATAATTATGGTTTTAGTGGATATTTGAATTAAAAAGAGAAAAGATTTTAAATATGAAAATAGGTATGAAAATGGTTAGAATGAATAATGGCTAAGAAAGAAAAAAAGGATACTTGGATAAGAAAAAAGGTTAATAAATGATTATTGCAATTGGTTTGGAATTAAAGGTGACGATTTGAGGGTAGATAAAGTGGGTGGAAATTTGGTTATGGAGAAGCTCGTGGAGACGGTTATAGAAATATCTCCTTGAAATGGGAGACTTACTTGATTCAATGCTCCATCCAAAATCTTGATCAATCACTCCTTGAATCTCCTCAAGATAAACCTGATAAAAAGAAACAAACACAAACAAAAACCAGATAAAAAGGGTTAGCTGTGCAGCATGATCGACCTAATATGATATGCAAGAGATCAATGGATCTAAGGGAAAAATTTGGGGTACAACAACTAACAATGCAAAAAGTCATTGAGCTATATGTGAGGGCTCTCATCTTTCATTATAATCAAGGTAATATCGTTCTGCTTCGTAATGTTCTTTGGTGTGTACCATGTCAAGTTCTTTAAAAAAATTGATGTTTATTACACATGTTAGCATATATTATTCATTTGGATGATTGATCTATGTGTTTGCATGCTTATTTATCCTATTTTGGAACTTTTGTTTGCAGAATTTAAAGGTTTTTTCCATGTTTCACTTGGATGAGTCGACCTAAGAATGCCATGGGTCGACTCATGAATTGAAAGTGTTTGAATGAAAACAACCGGGTCAGCGCGCGCCTACCTGCGGTCGGCGCATCTCCAATTTTTAATTTTTTTTTTCAAAAAACGTCATCTTGCTTCGACGCATCTAGTGCTTAGGTCGACGCATACCTGACAAATTCTGAATCCTTTCTTATTAGGAACGCGTGCACTGACCTAGTGTTTCTAAACTTCACTACATACTTTCAATGCACTTAATAACTCTTCATTGCATGTCATAATTTGGTCGTTCTTGGTCTTCTCCTCTCCTTCTCTTCCAAATTCCCATTCAGAATCCATCAAAGTTCATTAAAACCCTAAAATCATTACAAACCCACACAAGGTTCCAATCCACAAAGGTTTTACAAAGGGTTTTCTCATTTCAATTTGGAATCAAGATTAGCACTATTCATCTGTTCTAATCAAGCTCATCAACAATGGCATCTCAACGGGTAACTAGTAAAAGGTCTTCAAGAACCTCAACATCAAGAGCCGGAACCTCTTCTATTCCGGTAAATGCTCTCGCTATGTTATCTGATGAATTATCTGAGTCTTACAATGAAGATTTTCGACTCCATTCTGTCATTTGACAATATGCATTATACCCATTTATGGCTCCAGACTATCATATTGCGAAAATTAGGGACAAACTGGATGTTCAGAATTTTAATAAATTTCTGGAATGCGATGATAAGTACATTATTGATTTGGTTCGTTTGTTCTACACCGGTCTTAAGGATGATTTCCAAGGTACAAATTTTACTTATTCTATGAATAAACAATCTTATTCTATGAATGATGCTGTCTGGCATAGTTTGTTCACTTTGGAAACCCAAAATCTTCCTGAAGTAACTGACACAAAATTTGTCCATGGTTATGAGTTTAAATCTGCTTTGAATTCCATGTTGCATGAGCCGTATTCGGATGCTGTTGTGGTAAGTGATCTATTTCCCAGAAACGTCACAACGGGTCATCTGAAATTTACTGAGCGCATCTTACAATGGATTGTCGCACACATATTGCGACCTAAGAAAGGTGGCTTCTCTAGAGTTGATCAAGCCGAGGTTCACTTGATATATTTGCTGAGGGAGAGAATTCCTATCAACTGGCCCTATTACTTCACATATCGTATGTTTACACTGCGAGACTCTACAAGGGGTACGTCATTATGCTATGCCTCTTGTATTCAAAATATTCTGAATAAGGCTGGGATTCAGATTTAAAATGCTCGCTATCTCAACATTTCAACTGAGCATCAATTTCAGCAAAAGACTCTCACAATGATGGGGTACACTTGGGATCCGGTTAAAAATGGATACACATTTAAATTTAGATCAACTAATCCTTTTTCCTAATGTTCCTAACGATATTGCGGAAGGACATGTCAATGAAAACCAAGATAATGCAGCATGGATGAGTAACAATCCTAATGTGAATATGGTGGATGAAGAAAATGAAGCATGGTTGGGTAATTCTCAACCAGAAGAGAATTATGATGATTAGGGCTGGGGGCAGTGGTAAAACAACAGTTGGACTGTTCTTGGGGATGCTTATGTCCCTTCAAACTATGGTTGGTAGTAGAGTGACGAATATGACTAGCAACAGTCTGAATATTCCACACCTCTGACTCCGCAGCCACAGCAGGAGCAAGATTTCTAGGCCTTTGAAGAAATCCTGGCAATGTTGCACCAAATGAACCTCGAACAGGAAGAATTCCTGGAATTACAAGATCAAAGGTACACTGCTCAGCAGGAGAGGCTTACTACACTGTCGAATCGGCTTGCTGCTCATACACAGGATTTCACTCAGTTTGCTGATGCCTCCATGACCAGATTCACACATTTGGAAAATGTTATGGCTATTCAGACTCAAAATCTATCTAATAGCCTCAACATTCTTAACAAAACGGTCATCGATTTGAATCGTTCCATAGAGGACTTGCCACCACCAGATCATTATTATCGAGAAAGAGGTCACCCATTTAGGGGGAGGAGACCATAGGAATTAGCATCATCATTATTAGTGCATTATAGTGTTTGTGCTTTTGATTCTATGTTTTGTTCTTTAGATTGCATGTTATTTTGGTTTGTTTTTAGTTTGAACTATGTTTCAGGTTGTCCTTGACTTTATGTCTTAAACTATGGAATGAATTGTGTTTGCTTCTTACGTTCCGTATTTATCCGTTTTCCTATTGCATTAACTGTATCATATGTGGATGCTTGTTAGTGTCGTTGTTTTGAAAATTGGTGAATGTTGTCAAAGGGGGAGAAGGATACCAGTAGCAGAAAAATGTTAAAGCAGCAGACATTAAAGTGTTAAAGAAAGGGGGAGTTTCTCCGTTCTCAAATTACAAATCAAGAGAAAGATAAACAGTGTTGCCATCATCAAAAAGGGGGAGTATGTGAGGGCTAAGGTCTCTCATCTATTTTGGTTTTAATGATGTCAACAGATAAGAGTGTCATTAGATTGTAATTTGAGCGGTATCACTTCACTGTCGGGCAAATTGCATCTAATCATCAATGTTCATGTGTCTAAACATATAGGAAGTCTACACAATTTCTACATGTGCATGATCATAATATTGGTGTTTGGAATACTTGTTCGAGTCTTGGTCAGCAAAAAACATGTAGAAAAATAAGTTTTTGAAAAATATGCATGTCTTGAGTCGACCCAAGGTAAGCATGAGTCGACTCATGATGTTTTAAACAAATTTTGTGAAAACTTCGGGAAAGCGCACGCTGACCCCCTGTTAGTCATGAGTCGATGCATGGTTCTAGAAATTCAAATTCCTGCAAAATTTGCAGGCTTGCGTCGACGCAAGGAATTGATGGGTCGACACATGGAAAGTTATTTTGCATAGTCATTTCTGCGGGTTGGCTCACGCCGACCCCTACGTGTGGGGCGGTCGACTTACGCTACCTGAACCAATTTTTTTTGCATTTAATTTTGTCTGTTATTTCTGTTATTTCTTTTTGTTGGTCATTTTTGTGTTACTCATTATAAATAGTTGGGTCAGCTCACTCTTCATAACAACAAGAAACGTGAAAATTTATACCAATCTTTCTCTTCATCTTCATCTTCATCCTTGAGTCAACCAACAATTACACATAATCATTTTTGCTTGTGTTGTCCATTGTTTTGAAGTGATAACGTTCAGAATTAGGAAGTGCTGTGATCTTCATTTCTGGGTTGAGAATTGGTAGGTGTTTCTTGAATAAAACCTTAGGTTTTATCCTCCAAGAATCAAAGGAGATTTTGGGGGGTTTTGGCATAAACTGTTTCGTTCTACAGGGATTCAGCCGTGCGAAGGTAACCAAAGAACAGAGTTTTCTTTCGGTTTAGTAGCTACAGTCAGAGAATCATAGAAGAAAGGTTTGGGGATCAAATTGCGGAGAATTGAAGTCAACCAGTGAAGATGACTGAAGAACGGTGGTTTCTTGCAGTCTAGTAGCATGGGACGGTGACTTGTTCAACCGTATTCGAGACACTTGATTCGTCTTGAATCAAGGGGAGAGAAGACTCTACATCAACAATCAAAGACGTTTGAGAGTTTGGATGTTCATAGTTCTTCTCTTGTATAAACAATTTGCAAACAACAACATATATATATATATATATATATATATATATATATATATATCTCAATTTCATTTGTGGAATTAGGGGAAGAGGTACCCAAAGCGAGGACGATTGGGGAACTGCCTAATCAAATCGTGTTTGTTCTCTCTTTCCCTTAACTCTTTACGTTTGATATCATTCGAATTTGCGAAGTTTAAATTGATCGAAATTTCTGAGCTAGTGTTATATTGGGCTGTTAAATTGTTTTGTAAATTTGATACAATCCCATGGATTGTATTTAGGAACAGCTTAACATCACATTACTTTGAAATCAGCACTTAGTGTGTTAACGCACACCAAGTGTTCGATAATTTTGTTTCAATGCAAAATTGAACGTATTTGCAATTATCTGTTTATCGATTTACCTCGTTGGGTAGGATTAACTATCAAGCAAATAAAACATTGTTAATTGCGTTTAAATTGTGTTAACCAATCTGAATTTTTCTCATCCATAATTCATTCCCAATTTTGTCGTGCATATCCGATCCCTTTAGTAGAGGTTCGTTGTAGACGTAATTCAGTGGTCGCTTCCGTCAAACTTTTAAAACCAATTTTTGGAAAGCCATTTGCGTGTAAAAATCGAAGGATCTATTCAACCCCCCTTCTAGATCCTAGCCATCATCTAACACAATACGCATTGGCAACTACCAAAAGTCCACCGTGTTGGCACCTTCGCAAAACATATCCAATCACCCGTCTGCAATCATACGCATCATAAGCATCATGTGCATCATATGCATACAAAAACAAAATCTTACTCCCAACACTCGCATCTCCACGCGTCATCATTTGCATGGAATTTCCATTTGATATGGAGCATTATTACAAAATTAAGCATTCATACATGCGTATGTCAGGATCCAGGATCAATCTCAAGTTTCCAAGGCAATTAACAGCCCAGGTAGGGGAATCTTCTTCAAATATGTGGGCACGAAGTTGTTTCAACCTTTTGTTGATCAAGCTCGAGACGATCTCTAGCCCAGTCAGGGTCATCTTCTTCAATTCATGGGCGTTCCTCATGAAGTTATCACAACTTTTTGTTGATGAAGCTGTGATCTCCAAGCAATTCAGTGGGCGTTCCTCATTGAGTTATGTTCCTCAACCTTTTGTTAATGAAGTTGTCATCCCCAGCTCAACCAACACCATTTCTCTTAGTCAGTGGGCGTTCCTCATTGAATTGTGTCTCGTCAACCTTTTGTTGTTGGAGTTGTTATCCTCAAACCAATCAGTAGTTCTTCTACAAACAAATTCAACCTTCCTCTTAGGCGTTCCCTAGTGAGTTGATACCTTATTAACAAAATGTTGATAAGGATAGTATTCCTCAGCGACTTCTTTGCTTCAACCTTTTATTGATGTCTCAAAATAAGTCTCACTCATCATATCCCCAGCAAACTTGACTTTTTTCAATTGCCTTACTATCATCCTTTTGGTGGTAGCCAAATCCTGTCAATTCAACCTAACCTTCATCCTTTTGGAGTTGACAATCCTCAAAATCAGAAATTTACTATCATCCTTTTGGTGGTAGCTGTTGTACCCCAAATTTTACCCCTTAGATGTTATAACATCTTGCACTTGCATTTAGGCTTCAATCTTTTATGCATTGTTAACTAACCATTTCATTTTGCAAGTTTGTTCCTTTTGTGAAAGCCAGGACTTACACAAAGAAGAGGGCAAAATCTCCTAAGCCAAATCATCTGTTCAAAAAGGACATCTGAGACTCCAAATGCAAGAATTTTAGTTCACATACATCCTAGAGGTCCAATTCAACAAGAAAGTCAAGTGTGTTTGGTTCCTATTCCAAGTACCTTGAGCCACAAGTTCACCCTGCTTCCAATTAGGGTTTTGTTATGACAAGACAATCCTGACCTTTGATTTTCATCAAGATTTGTTCTCAAGCCTTGGGACATGACTCCATGTGGTAATATACATCCTCAGAGACTACCTATGAGCCTTATATGTGATTGAAGAAGCAAGATCATCAGAGATCATTCAAGTGCATTCACAAGTGAAATTAGGGTTTTGACTGAGGCTCAAACCTTTGAGATTTTGCTCCAAGATGAAGCATCCAAGTCCTCAATCCATCATGACATGTCTCATTGATGAGTTAAGACACGAGAGATCAAGTTTTGAAGGGTTTCTTGCAAAAGAAGCAATGTTTGGTCCATGAAACTTTTCAAATGTGAAAATTTTACTACTTGTGCAAAAATTGAAACAGTCATAACTTTTAAAACACACATCCAAATTGAGTGAATCAAAGCTCAGATGGAAGCTCTTTCCATGATCTTCAAAGTGTATTAGAGGACCCTCTTTCAAAAAATGCATGGTTTTTAAGTTATAGGACTTGGGAGTTAAGCTGCCCAAAGACTAGTGAAATTTCACCTTTTTTTGCCTTAAGAACCAGCTGACTTCAACTCCATGAAAGTTGTAGAGGACATTTGGGACTTTCCAAATAGTACTAGAACTCCTCAATCCATTGAGTGAGCTGAGAGATTCAATTGGAAGAAGTTAGGGGTTCATTTCTTGAATTTTAAGCAACCAACTTTTGCATAATGATACATTACACTTCTAATCACCAAGTGCCTCACTTTTCTGATGTTTAAACACAAGGATACCATTGCCAAACCTCTGCCATGGTTCTTTGAAAGTGGTAACATTAAAATATGTTGGTTTATTCAAGTTAATGCAAGTGGACATCCATGAAAGAGAAACTTTCCAAAACCAAGCATTGTTTATTCTTTTTCTCTCCTTGAGCCTTGGTCCAATCACATCACTCTCATTTTCTCATACCTAATCCTATCATTCATCAGAGATCTTGGAGACCTTTTGGTTCACCAAGTCCAACTCACACGATGAAAAACCTCCAAGGAGGGCAAAGTTGGCAAAATGTGCCATTCTCACCATACCTTGAGTCCTCAACATTTTCCTATAAATAGGGCATGGTTCTCATTTGTTTTGGACAACAACAATGAGAACAAAGCAAGTATCAGCACATCAACACTCTTTCACATACACACTCTAAAATCTCTGAGTTCAAACTTGGCAAGTGAGAAGGAGAAAGAGAAATACATTGGAGGCTGCTGGTAGTTTGGAGAAGAAGGAAGTTAGTTCACATTTTGTGGGTGCAGTGGACATATTCCACTAGGTACTCTTCATTTTTTTCTTCTTGCTATATTCATACTGACATGTCATATTATTATCATACTTACTTTGCATTCAAGTAACCTTGAGTTGGCTTTAAAAGTGATAGTATGATGTTTGTAAATTGGTGACTGTTATGGTGAAGCATTTTGTGTTAATCTTTTTGTTTTATGATAGCGACTGAGCTGCTCCTAAGTGATTTACCTCATATAGTATGTGGTCTACTTGCTTGACTGTGATATGGAAACCTTGTATGGCCATGTTTCCACTGCACCTCTAAAATGCTTGACATAACCAAAAGAATGATCTTTTGTTCACAGCATTATGATGTAGCTAGACTCATTGAAAGTTTTAGGCTGTCCTTGATTAGTTTGGTTTGGTTGAAATAACACGAGGTCTGTGTTCAGAATCATTTCAGTGAAAAGTTTCTATTCTGGCTTTTTTTTTCTCATATTGCTAATACCTAACATCATGTGTGAAATGCAATGATCACATAACCAATCTCATTTGTGTTACCTATTGACTTATTATAAAACTTTGTACTGTCTTGACTTCATTGGACCTATGGGGTGTTTGTTTTGATGTTACCAGATGGATAACCTTTTGTCCATGGCTTCAATATGGATAACATATTGTACACTTTATATAGCATGATAGTTTGTTTGATGGCCTGATAAGTTTTGCTCTCCTTAACTCATAATGTCATGTTTGAAATGTTGTAAAATTGTCATTTTGATTGGTAATGCTCTCTCCTTTTTTACACTGCTTGTTATTGGTTTGAATAGTTGAAGTTACTCTCAGGTCACATACACACTCTAAAATCTATGAGTTCAAATTTTACATGTTTAAAGATGTTCTCGAGGTGTCCATGTTATGTTAGTTTTGGTTTAGATGACATGAAGGATTTGGTTTGGAGTTATGCTAAGTATGATGCTGCTTGTGCTTTATGTGTTCTCAACTGTTATGTATAGACTGGCCATGTATGTTCAAGTTGTTTTGCCATGATTCAGGGATGTTTTTGCCTCTATAATAGAATTTGCATGCCTAAATTATTAATGGACATGAGTGTCTTGACAAATTTTTCACACTGTTAACTATATGATTACCATGCCATGACCATGTAATTTATTCTTTGATATTTTGAATTGAGTGACCTTATGTATAGAGTTGACATTTGTAACATTGACTTAAGACTATGCTTGTGTGATATTTTGATACCATGTTTGAGCTCTAATAGTTTTCATCAAGAACTTGTATGAGTTGTGTTGAGATAGGAAGTGGTTTTAATGCCATTCAAAGATGCATGTTCATTTTGTTTCAAAGTTTTAGTCCACACAATGTGTGTTTGACACTGTCAGTATGGGAGGATACCACATTTTACTTGCTCATTTTCTATGTTAAGTGGCATGAGAATTATTGATAGATATGCATTTGTCTCCAAAGCATGATGAATCTATGCTTTCCTTACCAAGCACAACTGTTCTGGTGTTATGTTGCTACTACTTGTGCTAAGTTAACACCAAATGATGTTTAAGTTTTTTGCATTTACATTCAAATCTGTTTGGCCATCAAACATGGATAGAGGTTTGAGTCTGAGATAGGCAGTTTGACACTAGTTGGTCAATATCAATCCTTGAAAACCAGAACTTCATGTCACTTTTTCTCCAAGTTCCTATCTTCATTTTATGTAACTAAGGGCTTGATGTTACTCTACTACTTGAGCGCTACAAATTGGTATATTGTTATGTGATTTTTGGTCAAGGATTGAGTTGAAGATGATTGAGAAGTCACTATCATATGGTAGCATTGTTTTTCTGTGTGAAATGTTTTAACGCGTGAGGGATTAAGTATTTATGGGGCTGGCACATACATTGGATGTATGGCCACCCTAGTGGTAGAGGATGCGTGCGTTAACCTAAGGGGCTGGGGTTCGAATCCCCCTCGCCCCAGTCCTTTTGTTTTTATTCTCTGAAACGCGCTACTTTAATATATATTTTACCTTGGTCATTCTTTGTTAACACGCATGCAGTGGTTGGATTGGTGAGCATTTTAGGCTGTAATCCTAAGGTCACGGGTTCAACACCCTTAGGGACCTTTCCCTATCTTTTTAATACTTGTTTTCTTTCATTATTATTACTTGTCTTCACCATTTTTAAATGGACATAACTTCTTCATAATTCATGATTTTAAAGTCATTCTTTTTTCCTCTTTCACCTTTTTTTATCTATTTTTCACATGATATTAAGAAATTACCAAAAATATTTATTTTTATAGGCTTTTGCCTATGTGCAATATGTGAAATATTTTAGGGTTAATAAATAAATTATGTTTCCATTTGGTGATGACACTTGTTCCTTTACTATTTTTGAATCAATATGAACTTGTTCCAACTTGTTTTGACATTTGTTGTTTGTATATGGTTGTGAGCTTGAGAAAGCATGTTTGAATGTATGTTGTATGAAGTGAGCATGTGGTTTTCTTTCATCACCTCATAGGGCTTCGCCTATAATTGCAATCCTCCCCTTCCTTCCAAAGGAAAGTCTCTCTATTGACCTCATAGTCATCACCACCTTTCCCTTTGGATTGGTTGTTCATCACAAAGTTTGGGTGGGTACAAATAAATTTTGAGCCTTTATCCTTTGTTTCATAAACCGTGAACCAGGGCACGTTGTCATACCCCAAATTTTGACCACTAAGATTTCCCATCATTGTGCAAATCATCATCATAATATGGGTGTATCATTATGCTTCACCAGTCTCCCCAAAGATGGGTGAGCATTCACTACTATCAAAATTAGGGTTTCAAGCCCTCTCAGAGTTCTTAGACAAAGAATCAATCAAGGAATGACATGATCTTCAACTTGTCTAAACCTCTCAAACATCCACAATGGATCAAGGGTACTCCCACTTCAAGGATTAAGCACAAGGATGCTCCCTTCTAGGTGGACCAAGCCTCAAGATCGCCAGAGTCACCAAATTAGGGTTTTGGTCGACCAGGGCCTCTAGGTGGAAATTTTCAACTGGGCATGAGCCAATGATTCAAAACATATCCTAATATACTCCATGGAACCTCATGAACCCAATCATCAAGTCAATTTGACCTCAAGGGATGCATACATAAAAAAAATCAGGAATTAGGGTTTCTTGACCTAATTCACCCCTAAGTTGACTTTTGGGACAAATTATGAACCAAGACCTCAAGAGAGGATTTGAGGATCTCCAATGTGCCATATTGATCCATTTTGAACAATGGATTGATCCAAGAAGCTTGAGCAACAAGTTTCAATTTCATCTGGACCACAGTTAGGGTTTTGCGAGAAAAGTCAACTGTAGCTTTGACTTTTGACCAGGAAATGCTCCCAACCCCTAAGACATGATTCAATACACTCTATACCACCCATGAAACATGTCCATCAAGTTTGATTTAGGTCAAGGACATGATTTCCTGAAGAATTGCACAGTTTGGAATTCATCTGACAAAAAGTCAACTGTGCACAAAAGTCAACTTTGACATTTTGAGATTTTTCACAAAATTGGATTTTTAACCCTAAAATGATGTTTATGTATGATTTGAATCATCATTCATCAAGAAAAATCAAAGAAAATGGGATAACTTGTAAAAGGGGTAACCATAAAAACTTAGAAAATTTTCTAAGTTATGAAAAAAAGTGACAAAGGTACCAACTTTGGAGGATCATAACTCCTAAACCATAAAACCATTTTTTCCCTCCAAATCTTGATTTGTAGATCTCATTGCCCTCTACAAAAGCTTCATACAGACCTATGTCCAAATTCCTCATGGATTTTGAGTTATGGAGTGATCAAAATCAAGAAAAGTCACTTTGTTCCAACACTTGGTGAAAATTTCACTAAGTCAGATTTTGCCCTACTTTTTTCCAAATGTAGGGACATTTTTCACTTGGATCCAAAAAGTATCAAAACCAAATATGATCAAACAGTTGTTTTATCATATAAGAGCTTTCCAAAATGGCCAAGAACATCACCAAATTCAACTTGAGCCATGAGATATGACATTGGCAAGTTGCCTTGCTGAAATCTGCCAAGGCAAGGCAGAATTTTGCACTTTTGCTCGATTTACCAAAATCAACCAATTCCAAGCCTTGTCATCACTTTGGACACATCTGAGGATTGAATCTAAAGGGGACAATCACTGAGCCAAGCCTCCAAAGCCCTTGGAACAAGAAATAGCATGCAAAACCTAGAATTGCCCAAAATAGGGACAAGACTCCAATTTTGGATTGGAGCATTCAATGGAAGCATCAAGGTGGCATGGATTGAGCTATTAGCAACTGAATTCAGTCAAGACTTATCCAAGACTAAGGGGACCAGCAGCCTGTGCCCTAACCTCTAGTCAATGGCTAGAGGAGACTTGGATTTTCATTTGCCAACATTGGCCAAACCTACTCAGCAGTTGCCATTCACTATTCCTTGCAAAAAAAACTTGCTCTACTATAAATAGAGCTCAATTGTGATCAGTTTAAGTACACCAAAGGCCTACAACACTTGCCTTTCTCAAAATCCACTTCTCACTCTCAAAAATGCCTTTCTTAGCAAGTCACTATCGGGTTTTTCATTAGAGAGCAATTCCACTCAAACCAATCACACACACACCTCATATACATCATATGTGAGCTGATAAAACACTTAAACAACATCTAGAACACTGATTTCTCAGAATCACCAGTCAATTGCTCAAGGTTTTAACCAAGTTGCAGTTGAGATGCCATGAAGTGATCCAGCCAATTTCCATCAAGTCCAAGCATTCAAACACACTCCATAGGGTGTAGGGAAGCTGTTCAGATCATCACAACTCATCTGTAACATCTCCAACTCAGAAGTCAATTTGCTCTTGCTGTCACGACCTAGAGGTAAGCCTAAACTTGGCCATCTCTCAATCTATGCATATTTCCTCGCACAATACTTTTGCCAAATGTTCATAATCATGCATGGAATGTTTCCCCTCAAGTAATTGCTTTGTTTGAATCGTGTATTAAAAATCCCAGCCTTCATGCAAAATTTAGGGTTCTTGAGGATTTT
The DNA here is from genome assembly GCA_022829125.1 of Lathyrus tuberosus. NCBI lineage: Eukaryota > Viridiplantae > Streptophyta > Magnoliopsida > Fabales > Fabaceae > Lathyrus > Lathyrus tuberosus. Next base: position 8,514,324 of record JALAZF010000261.1, on the reverse strand, counting down.
TCGTGATTTCTTGTTTTATGCTTAATTTAAATGAAATTAATTGCCATAGACATGATCGTGAGGTTGAAATGAGTTGATTGGTATGTGGATTGCATGATATGATCACGTATTCAGTGAGATTGGATAGAAAATGCAAATCTGGGCAAGGCAGAAAACGCGCGTGTTCTTGGTCCATGTTCTTGGCGCCATTTTCACAAATTCAAATATTTGAATTTTGTGATTTTATTTAATTGATTCAAAAATTAATTTCTCTCTGAGTTTTAATGATTTTGAGTTGATTCTTTTTTTAATAATTCACAAAAATGTTAAAATATTTTATTTTCCCAAAAAATCCCAAAAATATTATTTATTTCATATAATTGATATTTTTGCAAAGAATTAATATTTTAATTATTTTTGACATTTTGAATATTTTTTCCACCTTGATTTTGCAACTTTTAATGACTTCTAATTATTTTGTAGGTCAATAATTAATTTTTGAAGCATTAATCCAAGATCACAATTTGTTTTCCATATGTTAAACAATTTTGATCATTTTTAATTGAATTTTTATTCAATTAAAATACATTTTGAAAACAAATTAGGGTTTTTGGATTAATTCAATCCTCATAAATCATTTTCAAAACTTTTGGGCCTCTAATAGAGTGTAAGACCCAATCCCCTTTTAACCAAAACCATTTTGGGCCTCAAATATTGTATAATCCCCTTTGCGTTAAAAGAAAATCTCGGCGCGATCGCCATTTTAAACGAAAATCATATGGGCCTACCCTCGTGTTATAAGCCCCACTCTTTTTCTTTTGGGCCTCTAATAGAGTGTAAGACCCACTCCTTTGTAAATACAAACCTATCTTGGGCCTCACTTATTGTATAAGTCCCGTTGTATTCAAAAAGTTCGACGCGATCATCATCCGTTGAAAAACAAACTTTGGGCCTACCCTCGAGTAGTAAGACCCATTTCTTTTCTTTAAACCTTTTGGGCCTCTTGAGAGAGTGTAAGACCCATCCCTTTGTACAGAAAACAATTTTTGGGCCTCAGTCACTTGTATAAGTCTCTCTGTACAAATTCAACAGTGCGATCACTGATAAAACCCTGGGCTTCTCCTTCAGCTGTAAGCCCCAAATCCTTTTTTTCAAAGCACTTTCTCCTTTGATTTTGAAATATACTGTTGTTTTCAATAATTCTTTGTTGAACAACTAACCAAACAGCATGGAAGCTCTACAACCGAGTAAGTGTTTATATGCTTTCATTTACCGCTTTCATATACATATAACTATATTGTGGGACTGTTTCGCTGTAAGTCTTCTTTCATAAACTCATATCAACTGTGTAATAATAGTATAGATATTTAGAGTTTCCCCGACAACTACGTCTAGCATAAAGCCCGTTGATCACTCTTAAATAGTCGAAACTAGATCCCCATAGGACTACCAGACACAGTCTTCCCTCCTCTTGGGGTTAAACAATATGGAGATATGAAAGGCAGCATTCTCGGTGAACCCTTTCATAGACTGTCACCCTTAGGAATTGTCAAGAAACTCTACTCCTCAGAGATGATCTTTTCTCCGTGAATGGCATCTCTTGAGTTTCTTCCAAATTCTCGAACTTTCCTGGCTTGATCTATTATTTGTGAATAGCCTGTCTTGAATTTCTCGGGGTTTGGGGACCCACAGGCTTCTTAAAAGCATCCCAGCCTCCTCTTGGGCGTTGTACAAGGACCTGTCGGCTTCTTAGAAGTATTCATAGCCTCCTCTTAGGCTTCGTATAATGATTCTTCCTCCGGGAATGATAGCCTCCTCTTGGGCTTCATACAAGGACCTATCAGCTTCTTAAAAGTTTCCAGCCTCCTCTTGGGCTTCGTATAAATTGTCCTGACGACCTCCTAGAGGTATAGGAACAGAAATCAATCATCTTAATAGAACAGTCTTTCCAAGAGTCTACTACTGTTTCTTAAAGCATAGTACGAAAGATGAAACTCTAGACTTGGACAGTCTAATTGCCTTGAGTCTCAAAGACATTCTCAAGCACCCCTTCAAAAAAAGGAAGGAACCCCCGTAGACTTGGACACTCTTAATACCCTTTGGATTTCCCATTTCCTTAAAGAACAGGAAATAACCCTGATCCTCGAATCAAAATCCCTGAGTGTAGACATTACTCATATAATAACTGATTTTCTCTTTAAATCAGCATACTGGACCTGTCACTCAACTGAAACAGCACCATAGCCTCCTCTTGGGCTTTGTACAATGATTATCCCCAGCGGAGCTAACAATTTTAGCCTCCATCTCGGGCTTCGTATGGGATACCAAAGGACTCCCTTGTTAAGTCAAACCCTTTAGCCTCCGTCTTGGACTTTGTACAAGACACAAATCACTCTCTTGTTGAGTATAAAACCCTTGGCCTCCACCTCGGGCTTCGTACGAGATACCATAGAGGACTCTCTGGTCGAGTCGCTTCCCTTTTAGCCTCTATCTCGGGCTTTGTACGAGACGGATCAAAAATACCCTCTTGTCGGGCCATTAGCCTCCTCTTAGGATTTGTATAAGGAAAACCTTTTAGCCTCCTCTTAGGCTTTGTATAAGGAAACCACTGGTTGATCCAATCAACCTTTTAGCATCAAAGTTATGCCTCGTTCACAGTACACAAACATCAACAAACTCCTTCCCCTTCATCTAATTGCTGTAAGCGGCAAGCCTCTTGATCATCTACATCCATGCCACTGTCCCTCTTTTAGCATGAGAAATTCCTAAGGAAAGATGGCATTGCTCTACACTGAGTTAAAGTCTTCTCCTTCAGGTCAAAAACCCTTATAAAGGAGATTATGGCATTGCTGGATTCGCATATCCTGGTTAAAGTAATCCTCCTTTATAACCTGTCACCCAATAGTTGTGATGTACAAACCCCTCTTTAGAGATGACAAATTCTCTCTAAAGACAACACCTTTTAGCTTCACATCTTGGGCTTTGAACAAGATACAAACAAACCACCTTTTAGCTTCACGTCTTGGGCTTTGAACAAGACACCAAAAAACCATTTCCTCCTATTCTAGGAGGAACTACGATCGCTCTGATTTCCCTGTTTCGGTAAACGGGAATATGTAGGCATAAGACTGAAAGAAAAATCTTAGCGAGCACACTAAACAAAAACCCAAAATCCCATACTTTCATACATTCGTCCTAATGTTTCAACCGATAGCCTAAAATACCCCTTTTTTGCAAAATAGCCTAGGAGAGACCCCGAATCTTTGTAGCATCTGTAAACCAACAGTTTTTACTGTTTAACCTCAGTATGCAAGCAGGGTTAGTTGGAGACATCTATTTCCCTTCCTTCATCAGCTTCAATAGGATAAAAAATGAATCGAGCTGTAGTACTAGAGCGATCGTGCTTCGCAACCACATCCAAAAATCACTCGCTACAGAAAAATGGCGACTCTGTTGGGGAGTCTTTAGGGATCTCGTTCTCTTCTCGTCTCCTAGGTAGAAATCTTGAAAGGTGGTACCACAAAAATGGCGCCTTTCAAGGCATGTTGTTCCTCTTATCTCTTGAAACCCTGACGTCACTAGGATCTTAGGTCAAAATGCCGTTAAATTGGAATGAAACCACATAATGGTGACTCCGCCAGGAAACCATTTTCTGTCAGGGACTTAAGATTCTTAGCTTTTAAAGGTCTAGGATGTTTAGGACAAATATATATACTGCTTTTCCTAATTGATATCTGTGTTTATTTTTCTGCTAATGGGAATGCGTGTGATGCCGCATGTGGAAAGATTGAGTATACACTTAAGATAAGTGATGGCGACGAGGTCGACCATCAACCTCAGCGGAGGCTTCCCAATGCAACCCATTCCCTCTCATAGGTAATTGGCCGATTGTGACGTCTGAGAAGCTGAGGAGTCAACCCTTTGGTAGTGCGGAAACTATCGGAAATAGTTGTCACGCGATACTACCCTCATTTGAGGTTGATGATCTATTCTCGGTGAATAGCATTTACTCTAAGATTTCATACAGCTCGCTAGCGATCCGCTTGCTGTTTGTTATCCTGGGAGAAGCTGATGATTTTGAGTACAGGTACAAAAAATCACCCTAGTATAAACCTTTGGGGATGGGTAGAACCTTGACTTCATGACAACGACCCTTTGACCCCATGTTTTTTCTATGTTTTTGTATGCTGTATTCATGCATTCATTTAAAAAAACCTTAAAACATTCAAAAAAAAAATTTCTCTTCTAGTCTCTCTGTCTTTTCAAAATAACCTAAGATTGTGATTGCAAATATCAGAGAAAAGGATTGCGCTAATGGATTTCGGTAGGAGAATAACTCATAAGTACACCTTCAGGATTCCAAAAATAGAGGATTTAAGAGGTTTGGAGAGGATGATCACAAACCAAGAGGCTTTCAGAGCCAAGTACGGAGGTTTGCTATCTCTGCTAAGAGTCCATGTGATTGAGGGAATCATGGATGCGCTCATTCAGTTCTACGATCCGGTCTATCATTGTTTCACATTCCCGGATTACCAGCTAGCACCAACACTGAAGGAGTATTCTCATCTGATTGATCTACACATTACCGATCAAGCTCCATTTTCTGGACTGGAAGAAATTCCAAAGAATCAGACCATTGCAAGAGCAATTCATTTGGACGAGTCTGAGGTCAGGACTCACATGACCACTAAGGGTGGCATACAAGGTTTGCCAACCCAGTTCTTGACAAAGAAAGCCCTGTACTTCGCCAGTATCGGGAACATGACTGCTTTTGAAAGCATCTTTGTTTTACTCACCTACGGGTTATTCTTGTTGCCCAACATTAATAACTTCGTCGATATCAACTCCATTAAGGTTTTTCTCATTGGAAACCCTGTGCCGACTTTGCTCGCAGATGCGTATCATTCTGTACACTTGGGAAATTTGTATAGCGGAGGGGAGATCACATGCTGCATACCTCTGCTTTATAAATGGTTTATCTCTCATTTGCCTAAGTCTGCTGCTTTTTGGGATCACAAGAGTGCCTTACGTTGGTCGTAGAAAATCATGTCCCTCACCAACTCTGACATAGATTGGTGTAATAGGATTTATGACGGGATCAGGATCATTGACCATTGTGGAAACTTCCCCAACGTACCCCTTATAGGAACTAAGGGAGGAATCAATTACCATCCAGTTCTCGTTCGTCGTCAATTTGGATACCCGATGAGGCACGTCCCATGGAGTGTTCATCTGGAAGGTCTTTTCTTCAAGGAAGGAGAAAGTGATAGAGCACTAAAGACGGAAATAGTGCACGCTTGGAAACATGTTCATAAGAAAGTACGGGAGTCTCTAGGAAAACCGAACTGTGTCTTGGTGGAGCCTTATCTCCACTGGGTGCAAACTAGAGCTCTCAAGCTAAAGATGCCTTATCCTCGTCATGGATTTCTTCCACCGAGGGAGTCTGTCATGTACTTCATGACTGAGACTAAAAAGCTTCAGGTTACTCTTAACAAAGTTCAACGGGAGAGGAGGTCTTGGAAGAACAAGTACCGCACCCTCAACGTAGAGTGCAACAAAATACATCAATTACTGAGAGAGAAAGATGCTCTGATTGAAATTTTGGAGCAACATGCTGTAGAAAATCAAGATGACCAAAGGAATTTGCTCGCTGCTTTCACCTGGAAAAGGAATGACAACCCGACAACGGCCCAAGAGCCCCGGTCAAAGAAAAGGAAAGTACTAGAGTCAGCACCCGATTTCTCTTCAGAGAGGACTCGGGACCCACTAGCTTAGGTTTCTGTTTCCGCACCTTGTAATCTACTGTATTTCCATTTCTGTAATCCTTTGAATTCAATAAAAAGAGGTTCCCCCACTGTTTGATATTTGCAATCTAATTGTCGAAGTTTATTTTGATTAAACCAAAAAACAATTAATATAATCATTGCATTCATCATTTTCAGATTGCGTATTCTTCTTACCTACGAATCTCACGTTTGTGTCTTGGTTCTAGAGTCAAACTGTCTCATTCGTACAATACTCGGGCCAATCGTCAGAAAAAGATGGATGATCTTGAGGAAGAAAACAGAGAGTTGAAAGAAGAGATCGACACTCTGAGAGAGGATATGAGAAAGCTTCGTAACGACATACAAGCCATGGCAGAAGCTCAGCTACAAAGAACCGTGATCTCAGAGATCACCTCAACGGCCATAGTGGAGAAGTATGATCCTAGGTATCAAATGCCGAAAGATCGTCCTTGGGGCATGCTTGTTAACTATATCCCGGAAGGATATGTTCCGCCGATCACTGAAGATCAGGGAATCATAACAGAAGCCGCTGGGCCTGAAGGTTACAAACTTCGGGAAAGCGAAGATGCCAGGGGCATACTGAAGACTCATGAAGGTTACAAACTTCGGGAAACGTCAAGATTCACTGTTGTAGTCACGGTCCCACCCCCTGTGGTGCACACTGTCCCGGAAGGATAGATTTCACCGATACCTTCTGGTAAGAAGGAAACTATGTTCGATAGAATGGATGAATTCCAGGAACAGTTCTTGGAAATACAGAAGGAAGTGTAAGCCATCCTCGGTCAGGATCTATTTGGAAAGGACGCCACAGACCTTTGTCTGGTCCCCAATGTGAAAGTTCCGCACAAATTTCAAGTGCCCAACTTTGAAAAATACAAGGGAAACTCTTGCCCTTAAAGTCACTTGGCGATGTACGCTCGGAGAATGTCAGCTCAGACGGAGAATCAGGACCTACTGATTCACTACTTTCAGGATAGTTTAACCGGTGCCGCACTCAAATGGTACACGGGTTTAAACCGTACTACGATCAGTACATTCAGAGATCTTGGTACTGCCTTCGTCTAACAATACAAATACAATTTGGACATGGCACCAGACAGAGATCAACTCAGATCAATGTCACAAAAGGACAAGGAAACCTTTAAGGAGTACGCTCAGAGATGGCGTGAAATTGCCGCTCAGATTTTTCCACCTCTTGAGGAAAAAGAGATGACAAAGATCTTCTTAAAAACCTTAAGCTCATTTTACTATGATAAAATGGTTGCCAGTGCGCCCAGTGATTTCACCGAGATGGTGGGCATGGGAGTTCGTCTTGAGGAAGCCGTCCGAGAAGGACGTTTGGTAAAAGACGCTGGATCATCGAGTAATACAAAACAATACGGTAGCGCTCTCCCTAAGAAAAAAGAGCAAGATATTGGTAAAATCTCTCTCGGAAAGAAAAGGCAACATTATCAACCAGTAGCAGCTGTAACTCCTGCTATCAACCCTGCGCCTGCTCCTACGTATTAGCCTCAGGTTGCGCAAAGCCAACCTAATCAGCAAAGGACACAACAGCCTCTTCAGCAGGCTCGTCCTCCATATAATAACAACCGTACAACACGGACACCAGGGTTTGATCCTATACCCATGTTGTACGCAGAACTATTTCCGTTACTACTGGCTAAGGGGCACATCCAGACTAAGTCTCCTCTTACAGTACCGGAAAATCCTCCTTTTTCGTTTAAGGTGGATTAGACATGCCCTTATCATCAAGGAGGATCAGGGCATAACATAGAGAATTGTCTCAAATTCAAATCTGACGTGCAAAAGCTTGTTAGGAGCGGACTCTTATCTTTCAAAGATACGAATCCCAATGTTCTCACAAACCCGCTGCCTCAACATGAGAAAGCTGCAGTCAACCTAATTGAGAAAGAATTTAACAATGTCTATCATATTCACGATGTACTCTTATTGAGGGCCAACTTGGTCAAGATGCATTGTAGACAGAGTGGGTACGGCCATGTGCCACCTCATAATTATCACCAGTGTGATGTCTGCTCTAAAAACAATCAAGGATGTTCTGTGGTGCAAGCAGCTCTACAGGAACAAATGGATCTCGGATGGATCCAAGAGCACCGAGTTCGTGGAGTTAACATGGTTTACACGAATTCCAACGTCATTCAGAACCACGACATCCGTGCGATGAATGTCAACCTGGTGGCAATGCATTTAAGGCAAAGCTAGTATCATAATCTGTCGCGGCACGATTACAGTTCTTGTCTGACTTGCTCGGCAAATAAACAGGGATGCTCTTTCATATAGGAGGCCCTCCAGCATCAGATGGATCTTGGATGGATCCAGGACTACCATGATAGGAATCCCTATCAGATCAACATGGTCCAGATCTTTGACATTCGCTTGATGAATACCAACTTGGTAGAGTCGCATGCTGAGCAGGTCCGACTCGGATTCTTGATATCACATAATTATCACAACTGTAAAGCGGGTAGCGAAAACGATCAGGGATGTGCCCTTGTCCAGGAAGCACTTCAGCACTTGTTAAATCATTGGTGGATACCAATCTACATGGATGAAGATACTCAGCAAATTAGTATCAATAACAGAAACCCCACTCGGCATCAAAGTCAGGATGTCCGACTCGTGGAAGCTAACCTAGTGAGGTTACATTGTATTCAAAGTGGGCGTGGCCAGGTGCCACCACATAATTATGAACGTTGTGGAGTCTGTTCGGAAAGTAACCAAGGGTGCTACCTTGTGCGAGCAGCTCTCCAGGGGCAGGTGGATCGTGGAGAGATCCGCCCATATCCAGGTTCCGGACCCATCAATTGGTCGTCGAACTACCTTGCCAATCAAATTGAGGACGTTGTTGTCATCTCTGATCATCAGAGGACCATAAATGTTTTTGCCATTATCCCTCTGCTTGACGAATCAAGAATTCCCAACCGGGAACGGATCGAGATTACGTACGATGGTCAGAAAAAACAGAAGGTTCTCATAGTCATCTATCTGCCAGGACCACTACCATATGAATCAACTAAGGCTATCCCTTACAAATACGGTGCAACGATAATTGAAAATGGAAAGGAAATTCCGTTACCCTCCGTCGTGAATATTGCAGACATCAGTCGTGTAACACGGAGTGGTAGAATCTTCAACAGAGGAGTTGGAGAATCCAACAAAGAAAAGGAATTTCAGACGGAACTTCCCGATCCACCAGTCGGTCAATCCAGTAATCCCGATCTTTCGAAAAACGATGATGAGATACTGAAGCTCATCCAAAGGAGTGAATACAACATTTTTGATAAGCTATTATAGACTGCTTCAAAGATCTCGGTATTATCACTGTTACTCAGTTCAGAAGCGCATAGGAAGGCTCTACAGAAAGTCTTGGAGCAAGCCTTTGTGGAACAGGATGTAACAATCAGACAGTTCGATAGTATTGTCTCTAACATCACTTCTTGCAATAATTTGGGATTTATTGATGAGGAATTACCGGAAGAGGGTCGCCGTCATAAAATGGCACTAAATATCACAGTCAACTGCCAGGACGATGTTTTAGCCAGCGTACTGGTAGACACAGGGTCAGCCCTGAATGTTATGCCGAAGTCCACTTTGACTTAATTATCATTCAAGGGCCCTCCGATGAGAACCAGCGAGGTCGTGGTCAAAGCATTCGACGGATCAAGAAAAACGGTTATCGGCGAAGTTGATCTTCCCATAACTATTGGTCCTCACACTTTTCAAGTTACTTTCCAGGTCATGGACATCCGGGCAACTTACAGTTGTTTATTAGGAAGACCTTGGATACATCAGGCTGGAGCGGTCACTTCAACCCTCCACCAAAAGCTAAAGTTCGTCCAGAATGGCTAATTCATCACAGTCTGTGGGAAACAGGCCTTGCTCATCAGCAATTTATCGTCATCCACTTATGTGGAACCAGAAGGGATAATCGGAACCCAGTTCCAAGCGCTTTCGCTACACAAGGACGATTAATCCGGAGGAGGAACTTCAATTTCCTCATACAAAGTTGCTATTAAAGTAGTCAAGAGTACCAATACAAAAGGATGGGGACAGCTTGTCATTCCTACTGACAATACAACAAAGAAGGGTCTTGGTTTTTCTGCAACCTGTACCCGGACAGCTGCTAACAATGAAAGTCTTCATCCCATTCAGGATTTCTTCCACAGTGGAGGTTTCCTTCACCCAGTGCCTCAGGCAATCCATGCTATCAATGAGGAGGATTCCTCCGATACAGATGAAGAATGGAAGTCCTATCTTAACGAGGACGGTTATATGTCTCAGGAAGAGGTGTCTATGCCATTTTTCTATCCCGCACAGAGTTCGAGATTTATACCCAGGTCAGATGTCGAAATGATATACGGAGATTGTGATCCGGAAGGATGCCGTGCTCCGCCAAATTCATTAGAGGAGGACACTCTGATGAAAGACAACTTTGACCACAATTACTATGGCCCGATGGATGGCCTGCCAATGTGGCAGCCTTACCCATGAGACTTGGGGCCAGAAAGTCAGCCGAGTAATAAAACTCAGCTCAGCATCATTGAACAGAATACCTGTGTCCCCACCATGTCATGGGATCAACACTCAGGTCATTCAGAAACTACTCAACATGACGATGAATTTGCAACGTTTGCAGGACTAGAATTCATCAACTATGCTTTTTCCGAGGTCAACGTCATCGAGAGGGTTGACTCCTCCAGTTCCAAAGAAGTGTGGGACACCTTGGGACAACCAAGTGGTAAATACGACTTCATGGTCAAGCACACCGCTCCCGAAAGCTCTCGTATCAGGCTCGAAGACATCCAGCCAACTGGATGGGGAGATACAGCTGAGAGCACCAATGCTATGCAAAATGCAACAGAGGAATTCTCCTACGACAACTCTGCCTGGGAGACAGATTCCAATGATCCTGCTCCACCAGTAATCAGCGTTATTTCTGAAGACAAATCAAGGAAGGTGCCAGACTTTGTGATTCACCGAGGAGTTCACCGCCAATGGGTCGCAGTTGATGATCCGAAGATTATTCATAAGTCAAAGTAATTGCCATCTTTAACCTTTCACCCTGCCCAGGTGAAACAGATGTGTTGATAGGGCTCGCTTTCTGTAAATTTTCCCTCTTCGCTTCGCCCAAAGCGACAGAGTTTTGTTTTATAGGGCTGTAGTTTCAAGAATCGACTTGTTCATTAATAAAATAACGTCGTTCTGTAATTTCCGCATTTATTGCTGTTTTCTTTTTTGATTTTTCTCAGAAAATGGTAATCCTAAAAAACAATTCAATAATAAAAACAAGCAGTAATAAAAAAATACACTACACACTTTTGCATTCTCTCTTCTAAACACGAATCATCACGTCATGCAGATTGCTTGTTTTAAACCCCGTTGAAACATACGATCCGATGCCTTCTCCCAACTTTGAGTTCTCGATATTTGGGGCTGAAGAAGAAGTTGACAACGAAATTCCAGAAGAGATCTCCCGACTACTCAGACAAGAGGAAAGGTCTATTGAACCTCACAAAGAGCCGTTGGAAACGGTCAACTTGGGTTCGGAAAAAGAGAGAAAAGAAATCAGGATTGGGGCACTGCTCAGTCCAACTGCCAAAGAGAGTTTGACAAAGCTTCTCAAAGAATTCCCCGATGTATTCGCTTGGTCCTATCGGGACATGCCAGGGTTGGATACCAGCATCGTGGAACTTCACTTACCGTTAAGATCAGAATGTCCGCCAGTAAATCAGAGGTTGAGACGGACTCACCCGGACATGGCCATCAAAATCAAAGAGGAGGTACAGAAATAGATTGACGCGGGTTTCCTCGCCACATCAGAATATCCTCAATGGTTAGCTAACATAGTACACGTTCTGAAAAAAGATGGAAAAGTCAGAATGTGTGTCGACTACAGGGATCTGAACAAGGCTAGTCCAAAGGAAGACTTTCCTTTACCACACATTGACATGCTGGTAGACAGTACAGCAAAGTTCAAAGTTTTCTCTTTCATGGATGGATTCTCAGGCTATAACCAGATCAAAATGGCGCCGAAAGACATGGAGAAAACATCGTTCATTACCCCATGGGGTACCTTATGTTACAAGGTAATGCCGTTCGGTTTGAAGAACGCCGGGGTAACCTATCAAAGGGCCATGACTACTCTGTTTCATGACATGATACACAAGGAAATCGAGGTATATGTCGATGATATGATTGCAAAATCTAAGACAGAAGAGGAGCATGTGACCCACCTGTCAAAACTATTTAAGCGGTTGAGAAAGTACAAACTCCGCTTGAATCCCAACAAGTGCACCTTTGGTGTCCGTTCAGGGAAACTTCTAGGGTTCATCGTCAGCCAGAAAGGAATTGAGGTTGATCCCGACAAGGTCAAGGCCATTCAAGAAATGCCTTCTCCGAAAACTGAAAAACAAGTCAGAGGATTCCTGGGACGTTTGAACTACATCTCCAGACTCATATTCCTCATGACCGTGACATGTGCCCCGATTTTCAAATTACTAAAAAAGAACCAGGACTGTGTTTGGACAGAGGACTGTCAAACCGCCTTCGACAGTATCAATGAATACCTATTGAATTCGCCAATCCTATCACCTCCAGTGGAAGGAAGACCACTGATCATCTACCTCACAGTCTTGGAAGACTCAATGGGCTGTGTACTTGGCCAACAAGATGAAACCAAACGGAAAGAGTCTGTCATTTACTATCTAAGCAAGAAGTTCACCGACAATGAGACTCGGTACACGATGTTTGAGAAAACTTGCTGTGCTTTGGCTTGGGCAGCCAAACGTTTACGCCAGTACATGATTCGTCACACTACTTGGTTAATCTCCGAAATGGATCCAATCAAGTACGTCTTCGAAAAACCTGCTCTCACGGGAAGGATTTCCCGTTGGCAGATGTTTCTATCAGAATATGACATAGAGTACCATGCTCAGAAAGCTGTTAAGGGAAGTATTTTAGCCGATCATTTGGCTCATCAACCGATTGAAGATCAAGAATCGATCGGGTTTGACTTCCCAGACGAAGATGTCATGTACCTAAAAATGAAAGACTGCGACGAACCGCTACCCAATGAAGTGCCAGAACCAGATTCCCAGTGGGGACTTATCTTCGACGGAGTAGTTAATCATTATGGAAACAGAATTGGGGCAATAATTGTTACCCCTCAGGGTACCCACATTCCTTTCACTGCTCGACTTACGTTCAAATGTACAAACAACGAGGCCGAATACGAAGCTTGTATTATGGGTCTCGAAGAAGCAATTGATTTAAGGATCAAAAACTTGGACGCATACGGCAATTCAGCCCTGGTTATCAATCAGATAAAAGGAGATTGGAACACATACCAATCAGGATTGATTCCTTACAAAGACTATGCAAGAAGGTTGTTACCTTTCTTCAACAGAATCGAGTTTCATCACACCCCTCGTGATGAGAATCACATGGCTGACGCATTAGCCACTCTATCTTCCATGATTAGTGTAGGTCAATGGAACGACCTACCTAAGATCGATATAATGCACCTTGATAGGCCCGCTTACATCTTCACGATCGAAGCAGTCATAGACGACAAACCTTGGTATCACGATATCAAATGCTTCCTTCAAAAACAAGAGTACCCACCTGTGGCACTAAGAAAAGACAGAAAAACCCTCAGAAGACTAGCAAGCAGCTTCTTCCTGAGCGTTGATACTCTCTATAAGAGAAACTTCGACTTGGTTTTGCTTCGATGCGTCGACAGACTAGAAGCAGACATGTTGGTGAAAGAAATTCACGAAGGGTCCTTTGGAACTCATGCCAACGGACACACAATGGTGAGAAAAATTCTAAGAGCAGGGTACTATTGGTTGACAATGGAATCCGACTGCTACAAGTACATGAGGAAGTGTCACAAGTGTCAGATATACTCCGACAAAATTCATGTACCGCCAACGCATCTCAAAGTTCTTTCTTCCCCATGGCCTTTTTCCATATGGGGAATCGACATGATTGGTGTGATCGATCCCAAAGCTACAAACGGACATCGGTTCATCCTGGTAGCCATTGACTACTTCACTAAGTGGGTCGAAGCACCGTCGTACGCTAATGTAACCCGACAAGTGGTGGGCCGATTTATCAAAAACAATATCATCTGCCGTTATGGTGTTCCAAGCCAGATCATTACAGATAATGGATCTAACTTGAACAATAAGATGATGAAAGAGTTATGCGTAGAGTTCAGGATTGAACACCATAACTCATCTCCCTACCGACCCAAGATGAACGGAGCGGTAGAAGCGGCTAACAAGAACATCAAGAATATTGTTCAAAAGATGGTTGTAACCTACAAAGATTGGCACGAGATGCTACCCTTTGCTCTTCACGGTTATCGCACATCTATTCGTACTTCAACAGGGGCAACCCCTTTCTCTCTAGTGTATGGCATGGAGGCAGTGCTCCCCATCGAAGTAGAGATCCCATCAATCCGGGTATTGTTGGAAGCTAAGCTTACAGAAGCTGAATGGTGTCAAATTCGACACGATGAACTGAATCTGATCGAAGAAAAACGAATCACGGTACTATGCCACGGTCAGTTGTATCAACAGAGAATGAAAAGGGCGTTTGACAAAAAGGTCCGACCTCGCGTCTTCAGAAAAGGAGACCTTGTGCTCAAGAAGATATAATTATTTCTCACTGATTCTCGGGGTAAATGGACTCCGAATTATGACGGCCCCTATGTGGTCACGAAAGCTTTCTCAGGCGGGACCTTGAGACTTGCAACCATGGACGGAGAGGAATTTGCCTACCCCACAAATATTGATATAGTCAAGAAATACTTCGCATAAACTAAAAAAAAACGTCTCAGTGGACTGAAAACCCGAAAGGGCGGTCCAGGCAAAAGTTAGAGACAAAAAAAAAAAAAAATTATCCCGGTGGATTGGAAACATCACAGTACAATCCAGGCAAAAGTTAGGGATAATGGCAAGTAACTACGTTCAACAGAGGCAAGTCCCTCAGCAGCAGTTACACCATCCATCAGAGGAAAACTCCAGTCCAGGTCATCTTCGACAGAAGCTCAGGATGTCCGGAATTCAAAGTTGGTAGAAGGATAGTGGTCGTTATGTTTCAACGTAGCCTTTTTCCCTGTAAATTACCATTTTCTAACTTTGTATATACTCTTTGGAATCACGCGTTTGGCTGATCTCCATCTTATCAATAAAATTTGGGCCCTTGTGCTTTTGTTTGTAATTCTCATTTGTTTTAGCTTTACAGAACGACATTTTGATATGATTAACGATTCTTGAAATAAAACAAAAATGAATTTACTTATAAAACTTTTTCTGCTTTAAAATAAAGATGGCAATTTCTTTTGACTGTTGAACATCAAAAGAACATCAGCCGCTTCTCCAGAAGTAAGCAAACCTCAAAGTGCAGAATCAAAATACTTCTTCTACGCCAGTGCGCCTGAATGAAGGATCAACAGTGTCGGATGCGACTATTCCATCTGACCTCTTCGGCAGAGTTCTTATCTCCTAAGCCCGATTAATGGTATTCCCCGCAGGGATTATCTCTCCTAAGCAAGGCAGAATTGCTATCTTGAACCAAGTGATACCTTTCATCTCCAGCAGTGGCCGAGTATCCAATCATGTTCATCCGTCAGTCTGTGTGTTGTGTCAAGTCTTTGTCAGTATCTACATACATACATCATGCATTTTACTTGCATTCGCATTCATATTACAGCACTATCACTCTAGTCGGTCTTGTCCCCTAGTGATAAAAATCCTCTCAATCGAGTTGTCGATTCTTTCCTCGTCAAGAAGTGAATCATCTGAACAATCTCGCCTCCAGTTATTTCTGAATTGTAGGTCCTGGACCACTTTGATAACTTGGACCTCTGAAAAACCAGAGAAACTTTCAACCGTTGTCACTCTTCGTCATTGAAGATTATATCCTTGCTTTCCCGGATTAAGGAAAATCCCGAGAGAAAGCCTCCTAATCAGAGATAAGGTGGTACGGAAGTTTCTTCGAAGAACCACTGATGAAAAGGTCATCGACACCTCAAAATTGGATCCCATCATATGGCATTTCTCCGGGAAAATCCCGAGAAAAGTATGATGTAAGACCCCAAACGAATGCAGTCTTTCAGGGGACTCGTTTTCCCCAGTAGAAACAAATGGCGTCTCCAATAGAGAAGTTTGTGCATCTCTACAATTCAGACAGATGGGTTCCCCAGCAATTCTGACATTAATTTTTTTCCGTCAAATGGCATCTCTCCAGGAAAATTCGGCGATAAGTTTGAGGAAAACCGCTACTAATAGCGTCCCTTGTCAATAAAGTTTATTGACAAAAGAAACTAAGACCAGTTCCTTGGTAGGAAACCAAGAGCGAGGGGAAGTTTATTTCAAAAATTAAGACCAGTTCCTTGGTAGGAAACCAAGAGCGAGGGGAAGTTTATTTCAGAAACTGAGACCAGTTCCTTGGCAGGAAACCAGGATCGAGGGGAAGTTTATTCCAGCAACTTAGACCAGTTCCTTGGTAGGAAACCAGGATCGAGGGGAAGTTTACCTTTTCTAAGCATCATGGCTTAGCAAAAGAAGATGAATGTATAAGCTACCATTCATAACCACCATCAAAATTTCGGGTATTCCGATATTTAATCCCCTTGCACCCCGAATGCCTGAATACCTTCGTCATTCACACCTTCGTGTCCAAGAAGATTAAATAGGGGCATCTGTCATACCCCAAATTTTGACCACTAAGATTTCCCATCATTGTGCAAATCATCATCACAATATGGGTGTATCATTATGCTTCATAGTCTCCCCAAAGATGGGTGAGCATTCACTACTATCAAAATTAGGGTTTCAAGCCCTCTCAGAGTTCTTAGACAAAGGATCAATCAAGGAATGACATGATCTTCAACTTGTCTAAACCTCTCAAACATCCACAATGGATCAAGGGGACTCCCACTTCAAGGATTAAGCACAAGGATGCTCCCTTCTAGGTGGATCAAGCCTCAAGATCGCCAGTGTCACCAAATTAGGGTTTTGGTCGACCAGGGCCTCCAAGTGGAAATTTTCATCTGGGCATGAGCCAATGATTCAAAACATATCCTAATATACTCCATGGAACCTCATGAACCCAATCATCAAGTCAATTTGACCTCAAGGGATGCATACATAAAAAAAATCAGAAATTAGGGTTTCTTGACCTAATTCACCCCTAAGTTGACTTTTGGGACAAATTATGAACTAAGACCTCAAGAGAGGATTTGAGGATCTCCAATGTGCCATATTGATCCAAGAAGCTTGAGCAACAAGTTTCAATTTCATCTAGACCACAATTAGGGTTTTGCGAGAAAAGTCAACTGTAGCTTTGACTTTTGACCAGGACATGCTCCCAAACCCTAAGACATGATACAATACACTCTATACCACCCATGGAACATGTCCATCAAGTTTGATTTAGGTCAAGGACATGATTTCCTGAAGAATTGCACAGTTTGGAATTCATCTGACAAAAAGTCAACTGTGCACAAAAGTCAACTTTGACTTTTTGAGATTTTTCACAAAAATGGATTTTTAACCCTAAAATGATGTTTATGTATGATTTGAATCATCATTCATCAAGAAAAATCAAAGAAAATGGGATAACTTGTAAAAGGGGTAACCATAAAACCTTAGAAAATTTTCTAAGTTATGAAAAAAAGTGATAAAGGTACCAACTTTGGAGGATCATAACTCCTAAACCACAAAGCCATTTTTTCCCTCCAAATCTCGATTTGTAGATCTCATTGCCCTCTACAAAAGCTTCATACTGACCTATGTCCAAATTCCTCATGGATTTTAAGTTATGGAGTGATCAAAATCAAGAAAAGTCACTTTGTTCCAACACTTAGTGAAAATTTCACTAAGTCAGATTTTGCCCTACTTTTTTTCCAAATGTAGGGACATTTTTCACTTGGATCCAAAAAGTATCAAAACAAAATATGATCAAACAGTTGTTGTATCATATAAGAGCTTTCCAAAATGGCCAAGAACATCACCAAATTCAACTTGAGCCATGAGATATGACATTGGCAAGTTGCCTTGCTGAAATCTGCCAAGGCAAGGCAGAATTTTGCACTTTTGCTCGATTTGCCAAAATCAGCCAAATCCAAGCCTTGTCATCACTTTGGACACATCTGAGGATTGAATCTAAAAGGGACAATCACTGAGCCAAGCCTCCAAAGTCCTTGGAACAAGAAATAGCATGCTAAACCTAGAATTGCCCAAAATAGGGACAAGACTCCAATTTTGGATTGGAGCATTCAATGGAAGCATCAAGGTGGCATGGACTGACCTATTAGCAACTGAATTCAGTCAAGACTTATCCAAGACCAAGGGGACCAGCAACCTATGCCCTAACCTCTAGTCAATGGCTAGAGGAGACTTGGATTTTCATTTGCCAACATTGGCCAAACCTACTCAGCAGTTGCCATTCACTATTCCTTGCAAAACAAACTTGCTCTACTATAAATAGAGCTCAATTTTGATCAGTTTAAGTACACCAAAGGCCTACAACACTTGCCTTTCTCAAAATCCACTTCTCACTCTCAAAAATGTCTTTCTTAGCAAGTCACTATCGGGTTTTTCATTAGAGAGCAATTCCACTCAAACCAATCACACACACACCTCATATACATCATATGTGAGCTGATAAAACACTTAAACAACATCTGGAACACTGATTTCTCAGAATCACCAGTCAATTGCTCAAGGTTTTAACCAAGTTGCAGTTGAGATGCCATGAAGTGATCCAGCCAATTTTCATCAAGTCCAAGCATTCAAACACACTCCATAGGGTGTAGGGAAGCTGTTCAGATCATCACAACTCATCTGTAACATCTCCAACTCAGAAATCAATTTGCTCTTGCTGTCACGACCTAGAGGTAAGCCTAAACTTGGTCATCTCTCAATCTATGCATATTTCCTCGCACAATACTTTTGCCAAATGTTCATAATCATGCATGGAATGTTTCCCCTCAATTAATTGCTTTGTTTGAATCGTGTATTAAAAATCCCAGCCTTCATGCAGAATTTAGGGTTCTTGAGGATTTTTTGTGATTTCTTGTTTTATGCTTAATTTAAATGAAATTAATTGCCATAGACATGATCGTGAGGTTGAAGCGAGTTGATTGGTATGTGGATTGCATGATATGATCACGTATTCAGTGAGATTGGATAGAAAATGCAAATCTGGGCAAGGCAATAATGCGCGTGTTCTTGGTCCATGTTCTTGGCGCCATTTTCACAAATTCAAATATTTGAATTTTGTGATCTTATTTAATTGATTCAAAAATTAATTTCTCTCTGAGTTTTAATGATTTTGAGTTGATTCTTTTTTTAATAATTCACAAAAATGTTAAAATATTTTATTTTCCCAAAAAATCCCAAAAGATTTTCTTTTAACGCAAAGGGGCTTATACAATATCTGAGGCCTAAAATGGTTTTGGTTAAAAGGGGATTGGGTCTTACACTCTATTAGAGGCCCAAAAGTTTTGAAAATGATTTATGAGGGTTGAATTAATCCAAAAACCCTAATTTGTTTTCAAAATGTATTTTAATTGAATAAAAATTCAATTAAAAATGATCAAAATTGTTTAACATATGGAAAACAAATTGTGATCTTGGATTAATGCTTCAAAAATTAAGTATTGACCTACAAAATAATTAGAAGTCATTAAAAGTTGCAAAATCAAGGTGGAAAAAATATTCAAAATGTCAAAAAAAATTAAAATTGATTTTGAAATATACTGTTGTTTTCAATCTTTCTTTGTTGAACAACTAACCAAACAGCATAGAAGCTCTACAATCAAGTAAGTGTTTATTTGCTTTCATTTACCGCTTTCATATACATATAACTGTATTGTGAGGCTGATTCACTGTAAGTCTTCTTTCATAAACTCATATCAACTGTGTAATAATAGTATAGATATTTAGAGTTTCCCCGACAACTACGTCTAGCATTAAGCTCGTTGATCACTCTTAAATAGTCGAAACTAGATCCCCATAGGATTACCAGACACATTCTTCCCTCCTCTTGGGGTTAAACAATATGGAGATATGAAAGGCAGCATTCTCGGTGAACCCTTTCATAGACTGTCACCCTTAGGAATTGTCAAGAAACTCTACTCCCCAGAGATGATCTTTTCTCCGTGAATGGCATCTCTTGAGTTTCTTCCAAATTCTCGAACTTTCCTGGCTTGATCTATTCTTTGTGAATACCCTGTCTTGAATTTCTCGGGGTTTAGGGACCCACAGGCTTCTTAAAAGCATCCCAGCCTCCTCTTGGGCGTTGTACAAGGGCCTGTCGGCTTCTTAGAAGTATTCATAGCCTCCTCTTAGGCTTCGTATAATGATTCTTCCTCCGGGAATGATAGCCTCCTCTTGGGCTTCATACAAGGACCTATCAGCTTCATAAAAGTTTCCAGCCTCCTCTTGGGCTTCGTACAAATTGTCCTGACGACCTCCTAGAGGTATAGGAACAGAAATCAGTCATCTTAATAGAACAGTCTTTCCAAGAGTCTACTACTGTTTCTCAAAGCATAGTACGAAAGATGAAACTCTAGACTTGGACAGTCTAATTTCCTTGAGTCTCAAAGACATTCTCAAGCACCCCTTCAAAAAAAGGAAGGAACCCCCGTAGACTTGGGCAGTCTCAATACCCTTTGGATTTCCCATTTCCTTAAAGAACAAGAAATAACCCTGATCCTCGAATCAAAATCCCTGAGTGCAGACATTACTCATATAAGAACTGATTTTCTCTTTAAATCAGCATACTGGACCTGTCACTCAACTGAAACAGCACCATAGCCTCCTCTTGGGCTTTATACAATGATTCTCCCCAGCGGAGCTAACAATTTTAGCCTCCATCTCGGGCTTCGTACGAGATACCAAAGGACTCCCTTGTTAAGTCAAACCCTTTAGCCTCCGTCTTGGACTTTGTACAAGACACAAATCACTCTCTTGTTGAGTATAAAACCCTTGGCCTCCACCTCGGGCTTCGTACGAGATACCATAGAGGACTCTCTGGTCAAGTCGCTTCCCTTTTAGCCTCTATCTCGGGTTTTGTACGAGACGGATCAAAAATACCCTCTTATCGGGCCATTAGCCTCCTCTTAGGCTTTGTATAAGGAAAACCTTTTAGCCTCCTCTCTGGCTTTGTATAAGAAAACCACTGGTTGATCCAATCAACCTTTTAGCATCAAAGTTATGCCTCGTTCACAGTACACAAACATCAACAAATTCCTTCCCCTTCATCTAATTGCTGTAAGTGGCAAGCCTCTGGATCATCTACATCCATGCCACTGTCCCTCTTTTAGCATGAGAAATTTCTAAGGAAAGATGGCATTGCTCTACACTGAGTTAAAGTCTTCTCCTTCAGGTCAAAAACCCTTATAAAGGAGATTATGGCATTGCTGGATTCGCATATCCCGGTTAAAGTAATCCTCCTTTATAACCAGTCACCCAACAGTTGTGACGTACAAACCCCTCTTTAGAGATGACAAATTCTCTCTAAAGACAACACCTTTTAGCTTCACATCTTGGGCTTTGAACAAGATACAAACAAACCACCTTTTAGCTTCACGTCTTGGGCTTTGAACAAGACACCAAAAAACCATTTCCTCCCATAGAATAGGAGGAACTACGATCGCTCTGATTTCCCTGTTTCGGTAAACGGGAATACGTAGGCATAAGATTGAAAGAAAAGTCTTAGCGAGCACACTAAACAAAAACCCAAAATCCCATACTTTCATACATCCGTCCTAACATTTCAACCGATAGCCTAAAACACCCCTTTTTTGGAAAATAACCTAGGAGAGACCCCGAATCTTTGTAGCATCTGTAAACCAACAGTTTTGACTGTTTAACCTCAGTATGCAAGCAGGGTTAGTTGGATACATCTATTTCCCTTCCTTCATCAGCTTCAATAGGATAAAAAATGAATCGAGTTGTAGTACTAAAGCGATCGTGCTTCGCAACCACATCCAAAAATCACTCGCTACACACGTTACAACCCTCAAAAGACCTAATTGAAGCAAGGTTATTTCTAAAGCATACTACAGCAAGGTTGCGTAAACTGACTCCCAAAGATCTTTGCAGATCATCTGTTTTGGCATCATACCTTTCACTTCTAAATGTCTTGAACAGTCGGGTTCAGATCAGTGACTCATATGTTTTGCATCTTCCAAAAATGATTTTGATTTCAAAAGTTGCATGACCCTGCTTTAGAAGTACCATGTGTATACAAATACTTTTGTTTGCAAACTGGTTTTCCTCTCAAGAAATTTTCAAACAATTAAGAAACTTGGTCGGTGATCCTATCAGGGGCAAGTTCTTTCCAAATCCTGTTGAGGAATCAGTTCAAGGGTTGTTGTTCAGGGGCAAGTCCTTCTCATAATTAGTTTATCCAGAAGACCTTTCAAGACTCATACTGAGGCAAGATTTCTCAGTGTACAGTAAAACAATCATATTTAAAACCCAGACTGGGGCAAGCTTTCTAAGAGCACCGTGAAAGAGTCATTTCAGAATCAGACAAACTGAAGCAATGATCAGTTAATCTACAACAGTCAGCTAATCTGGGGCAATTAATTTGAAGAATCCCCATACAACTTTCCATCCTTACTACAAGGATCATCACTTGATACAGTTTACCAGTGTGGCAGAGATGTGTCCAGCAATAGCATCTCTAGTCCCAAGCAGAATGACAGTGATCCCCGTGTTGAGGAATCAGTCTTCCAATCTTGTCTTCTCCCCAAAAGAATCGAGTCATGTCGTCGACATCTGCATTTGCATTGATCATGTATCATCTGCATAATTCATATACATATGCATATCATGAGTGTTTCATCCTCATTTTCATTTCTCCCGAGGTCGTGTCATTATCCACATCTTACCTTACCAAAACGTTACCTGTCCTTTTCATTCAGTGCCATTGCTGAATGTTGTCATTCTCTTGCGCATCTAATCCTGTTGATAGATGTTTGTCTTCTCTCATTCCAGTGATACTCCTGGATCTTTATATTCTCTCACTCTAGTGCCATTCCTGGATGTCCGTCTCTTGTGATCTCTAGTGCCATTCCTGGATATCTTATTCCTCTTGTTTCTCCCAGTGCTATTCTTGGAAGTTTTTGCCTCTCTTCTGTAATCCTCATCAAATTTGCTTGGATATCTTTCAGTGTCATTCCTGAAAGTCTTATATGTGCATTCAGTGCCATTCCTGGATGAGTTTTCTCCTTTGCATTCAGTGTTATTCCTGGATGTCTTTCTCACTATCATTCGATGCCATTCCTGAATATAGTGATTTGCCTTTACTTTCAGTGACATTCCTGAAAGTTCACAATCATTCAATGTTGTCTTGGATACTGTGATTCCTTTTATCCAATGCTTTCTTGGGTACCTCTTTATTCACATTCATCCAATGCTTTCTTGGATTTTGTGATTCTTTTCTTCTAATGCTTTCTTGGATTTTGTGATTTCCTTTTATCCAATGATTTCTTAGGTATCCCCTTGTTCATTTTCGTTCAATAATTTCTTAGACGTTGTGGTTTCTTTTTATCCAATGCCTTCTTGGATTTCACCTTTTGTCTCATTTGCATCTGATGCCTTCTCAGATATTATAGTTTACCTTTCATTCAAAGCCATTATTGGATGATTATTTTCTTTGCACCCAATGTTGTCTTGGATCCCAGTTTGTTCACTTTTATCTAAAGCCATTATTAGATATTGTGATTTGTACCCTTCATTCAAAGCCATTATTGAATGTCTGGTGTCCTTTCATCCAATGCTTTCTTGGATCTCTATCTTTCTCACGTTTATCTGATGCCTTCTCAAATATTGTGATTTGTATTCAAAGTCGTTATTGGATGACTGGTGTCCTTTTATCCAATGCCTTATTGGATCCCTACTTTATTCACTTTCATCTGATATCTTCTCAGATATTGTGATTTGTACCTTTCATTCAAAGCCATTATTGGATGATTGTTTCTTTTCACCCAATGCCTTCTTGGATTACCCTTTCTTGCTTACTTTCATCTGATGCCATTCTCAGATATTGTGATTGTACCTTTCATTCAAAGCCATCATTGGATATCTCGTTTCTTTTTCCATCTGATGTTTTTCCGGATGTGCCTTTCTCTGTCTTTTCTGGATTTTCATGAAGACCCCATTTGAACTCTTCAGTATAAGAAAAATCCCAAAAAATCTTTCGTTGATGTCTATCCTTTTATTTCAAACCGGTCCCCAGTAGAGATCATGTCTTCTTTCTGGTTTCATGCCCAGTAAAGAGTGTGCTTCTATTTCCCCCAGTGTTTCCTCAGAGTCTTCCCAGTGAGCCCCTTTTGTTGGTCATTCTGTATCCCCAGCGAGTCTTCCTCGTGGATACTAACCTTTATCCTTCCCAAGTAAGCTCATCTGTGGTGGTTTGCTCCTTATCTATTGGTGTTTTGTTTGTCTGCACCTTTGCATCTATCATGACATCATATCATCATACTAGAAGTTCATGGCATGTCGGCATTTGCATGCCTGTTGTTTGTCGTTAGCATCTACTTTCCATCTAAGGGAAAAAATTTCGGTTTGCTATATTTTAACACCCTTCACCTGGATGTCCCGAGAGCCTTCTTTCCCCGTGCCAATCCGGTAAAACTATTTAAATAGGGGCAACTGTTGTACCCCAAATTTTACCCCTTAGATGTCATAACATCTTGCACTTGCATTTAGGCTTCAATCTTTTATGCATTGTTAACTAACCATTTCATTTTGCAAGTTTGTTCCTTTTATGAAAGCCAGGACTTACACAAAGAAGAGGGCAAAATCTCCTAAGCCAAGTCATCTGTTCAAAAAGGACAACTGAGACTCCAAATGCAAGAATTTTAGTTCACATACATCCTAGAGGTCCAATTCAACAAGAAAGTCAAGTGTGTTTGGCTCCTATTCCAAGTACCTTGAGCCACAAGTTCACCCTGCCTCCAATTTGGGTTTTGTTATGACAAGATATTCCTGGCCTTTGATTTTGATCAAGATTTGTTCTCGAGCCTTGGGACATGACTCCATGTGGTAATATACATCCTCAGAGGCTACCTATGAGCCTTATATGTGATTGAAGAAGCAAGATCATCAGAGATCATTCAAGTGCATTCACAAGTGGAATTAGGGTTTTGAATGAGGCTCCAACCTATGAGATTTTGATCCAAGATGAAGCATCCAAGTCCTCAATCCATCATGACATGTCTCTTTGATGATTTAAGACATGAGAGATCAAGTTTTGAAGGGTTTTTTGCAAAAGAAGCAATGTTTGGTCCACGAAACTTTTCAAATGTGGAAATTTCACTACTTGTGCAAAAATTGAAACAGTCATAAATTTCAAACCACACATCCAAATTGAGTGATTCAAAGCTCAGATGGAAGCTCTTTCCATGATCTTCAAAGTGTATTATAGGACCCTCTTTCAAAAAATGCATGGTTTTTAAGTTATAGGACTTGGGAGTTAAGCTGCCCAAAGACTCTGTGAAATTTCACCTTTTTTTGCCTTAAGAACCAGCTGACTTCAACTCCATTTTTCACCAAGATCCCTTGTGATTCAGAACTTGGGTCAAAAATGAAAGTTGTACAGGACATTTGGGGCTTTCCAAGAGTACTAGAACTCCTCAATCCATTGAGTGAGCTGAGATATTCGATTGGAAGAAGTTACGGGTTCATTTCTTGAATTTTAAGCAACCAACTTTTGCATAATGATACATTACACTTCTAATCACCAAGTGCCTCACTTTTCTGATGTTTAAACACAAGGATAACATTGCCAAACCTCTGCCATGGTTCTTTGAAAGTGGTAACATTAAAATATGTTGGTTTATTCAAGTTAATGCAAGTGGACATCCATGAAAGAGAAACTTTCCAAAACCAAGCATTGTTTATTCTTTTTCTCTCCTTGAGCCTTGGTCCAATCCCATCACTCTCATTTTCTAAGGCCTAATCCTATCATTCATCAGAGATCTTGGAGACCTTTTGGTTCACCAAGTCCAGCTCACACGATGAAAAACCTCCAAGGGGGGCAAAGTTGGCAAAATGTGCCATTCTCACCATACCTTGAGTCCTCAACATTTTCCTATAAATAGGGTCTGGTTCTTATTTGTTTTGGACACCAACAATGAGAAAAAAAGCAAGTATCAGCACATCAACACTCTTTCACATACACACTCTAAAATCTCTGAGTTCAAACTTGGCAAGAGAAGGAGAAAGACAAATACATTGGAGGCTGCTGCTAGTTTGGAGAAGAAGGAAGTTATTTCACATTTTGATGGTGCAGTGGACATATTCCACTAGGGACTCTTCATTTTTTTCTTCTTGCTATATTCATACTGACATGTCATATTATTATCATACTTACTTTGCATTCAAGTAACCTTGAGTTGGCTTTAAAAGTGATAGTATGATGTTTGTAAATTGGTGACTGTTATGGTGAAGCATTTTGTGTTAATCTTTTCATTTTATGATAGAGACTGAGCTGTTCCTAAGTGATTTACCTCATATAGTATGCGGTCTGCTTGTTTGACTGTGATATGGAAACCTTGTATGGCCATGTTTCCACTGCACCTCTATAATGCTTGACACAACCAGAAGAATGATCTTTTGTTCATAGCATTATGATGTAGCTAGACTATTTGAAAGTTTCAGGCTGTCCTTGATTAGTTTGGTTTGTTTGAAATAACATGAGGTTTGTGTTCAGAATCATTTCAGTGACAAGTTTCTATTCTGGCTTTTGTTTTCTCATATTGCTAATACCTAACATCATGTGTGAAATGCAATGATCACATAGCCAATCTCATTTGTGTTACTTATTGACTTATTATAAAACTCTGTACTGTCTTGACTTCATTGGACCTATGGGGTGTTTGTTTTGAAGTTACCAGATGGATAACCTTTTGTCCATGGCTTTAATATGGATAACATATTGTACACTTCATATAGCATGATAGTTTGTTTGATTGCCTGATAAGTTTTGCTCTCCTTAACTCATAATGTCATATTTGAAATGTTGTAAAATTGTCATTTTGATTGGTAATGCTCTCTCCTTTTTTACACTGCTTGTTATTGGTTTGAATAGTTGAAGTTACTCTCAAGTCACATACTCACTCTAAAATCTCTGAGTTCAAACTTTACATGTTTAAAGATGTTCTCGAGGTGTCCATGTTATGTTAGTTTTGGTTTAGATGACATGTAGGATTTGGTTTGGAGTTATGCTAAGTATGATGCTGCTTGTGCTTTATGTGTTCTCAAGTGTTATGTATAGACTGGCCATTTATGTTCAAGTTATTTTGCCATGATTCAAGGATGTTTTTGCCTCTATAATAGAATTTGCATGCCTAAATTATTGATGGATATGAGTGTCTTGACAAATTTTTCACACTGAAAACTATATGATTACCATGCCATGACCATGTAATTTATTCTTTGATATTTTGAGTTGAATGACCCTATGTTTAGAGTTGACATTTGTAACATTTACTTAAGACTATGCTTGTGTGATATTCTGATACCATGTTTGAGCTCTAAAAGTTTTCATCAAGAACTTGTATGAGTTGTGTTGACATAGGAAGTTGTTTTAATGCCATTCAAAGATGCATGTTCATTTTGTTTCAAAGTTTTAATCCACACAATGTGTGTTTGACACTGTCAGTATGGGAGGATACCACATTTTTCTTGCTCATTATCTATGTTGCTACATTGTTCACATCCTTGTATTAACTTGTTTTGCTACTACTTGTGCTAAGTTAACACTAAATGATGTTTAATTTTTTTGCATTTACATTCAAATCTGTTTGGCGATCAAACATGGATAGAGGTTTGAGTCTGAGATAGGCAGTTTGACACTAGTTGGTCAATATCAATCCTTGAAAACCAGAACTTCATGTCACTTTTTCTCCAAGTTCCTATCTTCATTTTATGTAACTAAGGGCTTGATGTTACTCTACTACTTGAGCGCTACAAATTGGTATATTGTTCTGTGATTTTTGGTCAAGGATTGAGTTGAAGATGATTGAGCAAAAAGGGAGGTGACTAATTGGAGAAGTCACTATCATATGGTAGCATTGTTTTTCTGTGTGTGTTTTAACGCGTGATGGATTAGGTATTTATGGGGCTGGCTCATACATTGGATGTATGGCCACCCTAGTGGTAGAGGATGCACGCATTAACCTAAGGGGCTGGGGTTCGAATCCCCCTCGCCCCAGTCCTTTTGTTTTTATTCTCTGAAACGCGCTACTTTCATATATATTTTACCTTGGTCATTCTTTGTTAACACGCATGCAGTGGTTGGATTGGTGAGCATTTTAGGCTGTAATCCTAAGGTCACGGGTTCAACACCCTTAGGGACCTTTCCCTAACTTTTTAATACTTGTTTTCTTTCATTATTATTACTTGTCTTCACCATTTTTAAATGGACATAACTTCTTCATAATTCATGATTTTAAAGTCATTCTTTTTTCCTCTTTCACCTTTTTTATCTATTTTTCACATGATATTAAGAAATTACCAAAAATATTTATTTTTATAGGCTTTTGCCTATGTGCAATATGTGAAATATTTTAGGGTTAATAAATAAATTATGTTTCCATTTGGTGATGACACTTTTTCCTTTACTATTTTTGAATCAATATGAACTTGTTCCAACTTGTTTTGACATTTGTTGTTTGTATATGGTTGTGAGCTTGAGAAAGCATGTTTGAATGTATGTTGTATGAAGTGAGCATGTGGTTTTCTTTCATCACCTTAATAGGTCTTCGTCTATAATTGTAATCCTCCTCTTCCTTCCAAAGAAAAGTCTCTCTATTGACCTCATAGTCATAGCCACCTTTCCCTTGGCTTCATAGCCGTTCAATATCACAACTTAGAATCAAGTTAGAGTTCTTGGACTCTATGTGAGACTCATCACTTTGAGTATTCACTTTACCCCATCATAACTTAGACTTAGAGAGTTTCTTTAACTCTAAATGAGCTCATACTCATTCCCCTTGGAACCTTGACCACAGTCAAGAGTTCCTCACCCCCATTGAGGTGAACTACGAATGCTCTGATTCCACTCCCGTCATGATACGTAGGCACGAGATGCGATGTCTGTGCGAGCAAACTTAGTGTACATACCCCCTAGGTCTTTACCTTTAACTTCAGCAGATTTCTTAGCAAGCAAAACATGACTTAACACAAACATAAACAAGAGGCTCCTGTAGAGTACTACAGATACTTAGGGTGCTAATACCTTCCCTTAGTATAACCAACCCCCGAACCTAGATCCTCTTAGGGTTTTCTTCGAACTTTACCCTTTCCTTCGGATAAATCAAAGCTCGGTGGTGAATTTCAAAGCTTTGTGATGCAAGTTAATTAATAGCTTATTATTTGATTCTCACCGCAACAGAAAATGGCGACTTCACTAGGGACACTATTCTCCCCTAAGAGGGTTAAGCCCACCTTGTTTGCATTTGTGTTATTTATATGTTTGCTTGCTTGTACGTTTGTATTTTGTATATCTGTATATATCTGTCTGTGCTTGGGTTTTCTGTATGCAGGGTGGTTACTTTGAGTGGTGAGGATAAGTCCTGTACCCGGACTTGAGAGTACATTTATGATAGGACGATGGTATATTAAAGGAGACTTTGAGGGAGTCAATTCCTGAAAAAGTTGACCTGAGACACCATCACTCAGTTGAGGCACTCTTGAGAATCTAGTCATGTTAAACGAGTATATTCGTGAAAACGTGCTACTCTCGACCTAGGTGCCCTTGATATTGAGAACCGTAGTTACCTCTAACCCCACTTGGATTTTTAGGATGTAGTGCGTGGACTATGATGGAGTCTATTCCCGAATTGGTTACTACGCGATACTACACTCAGACGAGATTCTCTTGAGAATATTATTGACTACTGAGTCATTCGGGAAATCGATAATATCTGAAAGATGGGTTGTTGACTCTGGGAACTTCTTAGAACCCTGTTCCACAGATCATGAACCCTAGTACACACCCTGTGGTTGGTTCTTTACCGAGACTCCATGCTGTGATCTCGAACCCTTGGTCCTGTTGCATGTGTTTCGCATCCTGTTTGCATTGCATTGCATATCATTTGCATCTTTGCATGATTCATTGCATGTGTCTGTTTGTCCAACTGCTCATTCCCAGTTGTCTCTATCTACTAGTGTTGCTTGTGAGTCGTCAAGCTGATTCCTTGACACCGATACCAGACTAGAGCTAATTACAGACGCAAAATGTCAGAGCAAGAGGCACACAATGCTGAGGTCTGAATGGAGATCGATGACCTAAAATCAAGTATGACTAAACTCACTGAGATGCTTCAAGTTTTGATTGCGAGAGGAGAAGCTCCTCAAAGAACTGTCATCCAGGAAGTTTCAAGTGCTGACCCTCCACCGGTTCAAAAGCCACCTTCAACTTAGCCCGAGTTTGGTTTGCCACACAACTATTCTCCACCGATTGTATCTACTGCTATGGCTAGTCAAACTGCTATGCCTGTATTTCAAGCTCCTATTTTCGTCGAGCCCAGACCTACAGTCCATGTCATTCCACAGACTATTCAAGCTTCTTTTGAGAACCCCCTCTTTGAGTACAATGCTGCCAGTGCTCAGGGTGAAGAGCCTGAAGACTTTGTTGAACCTGAAGTTGTCCGTGAGCAGTTTCAGATCATGGACAAAAGACTTAAAGCCGTTGAGGGTAATGAATTTTTTAATATGGATGTAGACAACATGTGCTTAGTGTCTGACCTTGTTATGCCTGCTAAGTTCAAAACTCCAGAATTTGTGAAGTATAAGGGACACTCTTGTCCAAGGGCTCATTTGGTCATGTATCTTCGTAAGATGGCTGCTTATACCAAAAATCAGAAGCTGCTTATCCACTGTTTTCAGGATAGCTTGAGTGGAGCATCACTGAAATGGTTTATGGATCTCGAGCAAAACTCCATTCATTGCATCCAAGATCTAGTGAAGGGTCGAGTCGTGTGTGTTCACTATCATCCTTTTGGTGATAGATCCGTCATCCTTTTGGTGTCGGAAAGCTGTGAGTTCACTTACTATTATCCTTTTGGTAATATTGAGTTTTGACCTCATTTTCATTCTTTTGGTGAAGGGTCGAGTCGTGTGTGTTCACTATCATCCTTTTGTTAATAGACCCGCCATCCTTTTGGTGTCGGATATCATTGTGTGCTTACTATTATTCTTTTGGTAATAGCGAGTTGTGACCTCACTTTCATCCTGTTGGTGAAGGGTTATTGTGTGTGAGTCCACTATCATCCTTTTGGTGATAGGTCTGTCATCCTTTTGGTGTTTGATATCTCCGTGTTTTCTATCATCCTTTTGGTGATAGGTCTGTCATCCTTTTGGTGTCAGAGTTGTGTGTGTGTGCTCTATCATCCTTTTGGTGATAGATCCGTCATCCTTTTAGTGTCGGAGTTGTGTGAGTTTATTGTCATCCTTTTAGTGATAGGTCTGCCATCCTTTTGGTGTCAGATATCTTTTGGTGTCAGATAGAAAACAAGGAATATTGTGTTTATTTGATTTAATAATGATTCTGCTGTGATGATACCTTATGTGAAGGTGAGCATGCGATTACAAGTTCTAAATTGTTATGTTATAACCCTTTTTACTGAGCAGGTTATGTTTGATTGTGCATGAAACCATGAATGGTTGAATTTTGTTTATTTAAATTCCATATTAAATTATATGCGAGGTTTAGGGTGTTACAGTTACAACTCTCCATTGAGTTTTCTATCTTAGATGAAATTCTTGTTGGTTTCCCCTAGTAAGTAATCTCCCCACAGAGTCTTCTCAAAAGTTTCCCCAACAAGCATGCTCCCTAGTGAGTCCTTTCAGGAATCTTTCCAAGTGGATAGTCGACTTAAACGATTTAAATTAATCCTCAATAGATCTTCCCTAAAGAACCTCGACAATAGGTATCTTATCAATGTCATTGTTGATCTGCCTGCCAATGTAAGCGGGTGGAGTAGTTAATCATCCAATGTCATTGTCGATTATTATGCCAGTGAAAGCGGTTGGAGTAAATGATTATCCAAAGTCATTGTCGATCAGTCCGCTAGTGAAAATGGATATAGTAGTTGATCATCCAATTTCATATAGGATCGGTCTGCCAGTGAAAGTAGATGGAGTAGTTAATCATCCAATGTCATTGTTGATCGACTTGCTAGTGAAAGCGGCTGGAGTAGTTGATCATCCAATGTTATTGTCGATCATCTTGCCAGTGTAAGCTACTGGAGTATTTGATTATATAATGCCATGGTCCATCGACCTTCCAGTGTAAGTGGTTGGAGTAGTTGATCATCTGATGTCATTGTCGATTGGCCTCATAATGACAGCGGATGGAGTAGTTGATCATACAATGTCATTGTCGATCATTTTGATAGTGTAAGTGGGCTAGAGTAGTTGATCATCCAATGTCATTATCGATCGTCCAGCCAATGAAAGTGGATGGACTAGTTGATAATCCAATGTCATTGTCAATCAATCTACAAGAGTAATCAGATAGAGTAGTTGATCATTCAATGTCATTGTCGATCGACCTGCTAATGAAAGCGGTTGGAGTAGTTTATCATCCAATGTCATTTTAGATCAATCTTCCAGTGTAAGTGGTTAGAGTATTTGATCATCCAATGTCATTGTCGATTAGCCTGCTGGTGAAAGCAGCTGGAGTAGTTGATCATTCAATGTCATTATAGATCAACCTTCTAGGGTAAGCGATTGGAGTAGTTGATCACCCAACGTCATTCTAGATCGGCCTACCAGTGAAAGCGGTTAAAGTAGTTGATCATCTAATGTCATTGTCGATCAACCTGCCAGTGTAAGTGGCTGGAGTAGTTGATAATCCAATGTCATTGTCAATCATCCTGCAAGTGTAAGCGGCTGGAGTAGTTGATTATCTAATTTCATTTTTGATTGACCTGCTAGTGAAAGCGGCTGAAGTAGTTGATCATCCAATTTCATTGTCGATCGGCCTGTCAGTGAAAGCGAATGGAGTAGTTATTGTCGATCATCCTACCAGTATTAGTGGTTGGAGTAGTTGAACATCAAATTCCATTATTGATCATCCTACCAGCATAAGCGGCTGAAGTAGTTGATCATCCAATTTCATTGTAGATCGACCTACCAGCGTAAGCGGCTAGAGTAGTTGACCCTCCGATCTTGTTGTTGAAAGTAAGGTACTAACCCTTTGGTGGGTGTTCACCTTTCATATCCGTAGTGAAAATGATCATTCATAAACGTCGTTACCTCATCTTTTTTCTATCGAAGGACAAAATTGAGGTTCTTTTTATAATTAATTATCTTTCACCATGGATGTATGAAGACCATTATCATTCATACTCTCGGGTTAAAGGTAATTAAATAAAGGTAGTTGTCATATCCTAATTTGGTCCCTTTATTTTATTTTATTCATGTGGACACTTTTTCATTTATATCCATATTGGGATTTATTCTTTTTTTTTTTTTTTTAATTTAAATTAATATGGTTTATTTCTCTATTTTAACCACATACACTTTATTACAAATTAAATAATTATATCTTTTAATAAGAATGGTCAATTGCATGTGCATTCATGTGTTTTTTCCATCAAGTTTCTAACTTGCATACAAGACAAAACAAAAAGAGTGAATTATAATTCATTCTAATCATAGTAATCTATTCCATTTATCATCACCTATTCACCATCATACATCGAAAGCAAAAGTCAACAAAAGTAAAGTATTTTGGCACAAAAGGACAAACGTTGATCACACTTGTTTTGCCAAACTAACTATACATGATCATACATCCATACACCATCTCATTTCCCACCAATTTCACAATGTACCAACACTAATTCACATAACAACTTTTTATCACACTTTGTGCATTTTTACATAATCCCTAGATATTTTCATTTCAAATTCAAATTCATTTCAAATTTTATCAAATTACATTCAAATTTTTTATCATACTTTGTGCATATTTACATAATCCCTAGACTAATCTTGAACCTAATTTATAATCCTATAAATCAAGTTTTTTCTATCATCAAATCAGATAACAATCATACACCAAACAAATTCAAAATCATGCAGAAATCCATCTTCATCTTCAAGTTTATTGACTTTGAAGAAACTTTGACGAACTTGCACCAAAACCATTCTATCTTGAGCAACCTTCCTCCTAATCCTTTGGAATATTGCTTAGCAACATCACACATCTAAACACGTGCCATAAACACCTAAAATCCCTCAAATTATTCAAATACAGTTTGAAGTTGAATTTCAAAAAAAAAAGTGTTCAAATCAGTGTAATTTGGATAGAAAGAGGTAGAGGAGATCAAAAGGATCTAGAATCTGTAAAAAAAATTAGAAAAAAAGCTTTGTCGGAGAAAGATCAAAGCTTCACCAGAATCTGGGTGTGTTGGCTGGAAAATTCATCAATCTACATCGTGTTCTTTAACTATTTTCTTCAGGTAGCCTTTAATCTCCATCTTATTGTTGATTTCTTTGCACAATTGTATTTATGCACATGTAACGAATACAAACCCTCAAACAATTGCACGAAAATATGATGATTTGGACATTTATGGGAATCTAGGGTTCTTGAGCTCCTGGATGTTCATGAACATTCATGAACTCAAATCTAGAAATCATGATTTCGACCTGTTTCAAACAAAAAATTTATCCATAATTGTTCATAGCATGATTCTAAACCTAATTACATAATTAATTTTACCTAAAATCAAGCAACCAAGCTAAATCGAGGCCATTTGCATTTTGTTGGTAATCTTCCGATTTAGGCGATTTTTTGTTGATTGTTGTGTTTTGATAGTTGTTTTGTGTTCGTGTTGACTTGTAGAACATTTCTGCATAATTTGTTTTTTGATTTCAAGAGCGATTTAAATTTATGAAGTTGTTGTTGCATGCATCTTCGTCTGCGTTCATGAAAGAGTGAGGAAGGAGATGAAATCTCTAGATTTCATCGTGGTCGTCTGTCTCATCTTGATCTATCTTTTTTTCATTTTTGTCGTTTGACTTGAGATGGCCACGTGGCCTCATCTCAGTTGTTTGATCTTGACCATCAAAGGGCCTCTGTATAGGGAGCTCCACCATAGGCGGTCGAAT
This sequence comes from Lathyrus tuberosus, assembly GCA_022829125.1. Lineage (NCBI taxonomy): Eukaryota > Viridiplantae > Streptophyta > Magnoliopsida > Fabales > Fabaceae > Lathyrus > Lathyrus tuberosus. The sequence continues at coordinate 8,479,376 of JALAZF010000261.1, read as the reverse complement.
GGTATCCTTATTATCATAATCAGATGGATAGTTAGTCTGGTTGTTTTACCTTTGTTCGGACCTTTAGGCCTTGCTGTCTGGGCTTAGTTCTCTTGCTAATTTACAACACCCCCTGAGACTCACACCCCCTATTGGTGTAAGATGTTTGATTCATGGGCCTCTCTTGGGCCCAAACTCCCTAACTAGGTATGCCATCCACTTGTGTTAGCATGTCACCCCCTTGTTTTTGTTTTGTTTGTTTGTTTTAATTTCTTTGGGCCTCAAGCCCATTGCCTTGTTTTGATTACACCACCTTGTGAGTACATGCAACCCATTTTGTTTTTTTAATTAATTGATACTTTAATTAATTTTGGTAAATTAAATTAACTAATTATCAAAAAAGTGAATAAGCAACTTTTTTTTACAACTAAACCAAAATTTATTTTAACAATAAAACAAAAATCTTTTTCATGATAAAATCAAACTATTTTCAAACTTGATCAACATCAACTATTTTTGTCCGCTAAATCAAAACTCTTCAAAATATTTTTCATAAATAAATTCAATGAAAAAGAATATATTGGATGTATATCCCTATGGTCCCCGAGTATTTAGATACAAGTTTTATAGCTTGTGTTTTGAATACTCGTCCTTCATCTAAAAATAACTTCAACTCATCAAACATATTTTCTCTACCTCAGCGCGACACAATTTTTTTCACAAACAAATGACATTTTATTCATTCCAACGCAATATACGCATACGTTTCATTTCGCCTGTGCGCGAAAAACAAGCGGCGCTTAAATTCTCAAATGCGACCTAATATCATTCGCTAAAATCAACCAACACACAATCATTTGCTACAAAGAACTACATAGCTTTGAATTCTCCGTCACATATGGAGATACGTAGGAGCAAGAGTTGCAATCTTGTCAAGCATCCTAATAAAAATAACTAATTTTTAGTCTTTTTCCTTTTACATAAATGGTTTTTTAATAATTAGAAGAAATCAAATAATACATGCTAATAACACTCACATTCACAAAGCTAATTAAACGGTTCCTGTTAAGTACAACGGATGTGTGGGGTACTAATACCTTCCCCATGCATAATCGACTCCATAACTTGAATTTGGTTGTGATGTCCATATTTTTCTTTTAGGGTTCTATCGATGTTTTTCTTTTAAAAATAAACTTCGGTGGAAACACTGTTGTTATTTCGAGCGCTCGTTGTAGCACCCCAAAATTTGCCCCTTGTTTCTAACCCTTTTTGGCTTATGCTTCATTTCATTTGCATCGTCATTTCTGCATTTGCATAGTTCTTTTGGGCATGGGATCAAGGTATTTTCCAGCAGCTCATAGCGTCATCAGTTCCAGTATGATTTTCAGCAGTATTCAGAGCCAAGCAGATAACTTTCAAGGTCTTTTGAGCTTTTATTTTGCTCATTAGACATTTTGATAATCAGAAGTTCCGGCAGTTATTTTTTATCAGTGATTCAGCACCAGATGATTATTTTCAGCAGTATTCCAAGTACAAAACGGAGTTCACAACATATTCCAAGTGTGTTTCAGTGTTAATGTCAAATGGCAAATTTCAGAGGTCTAACATGGCTCAGAACCAGTAGAATCAGGCAATTCTCCAGGTTTCCCTCCAAAAAGCACCAAATTCAAATTTTCCTTGTGTTAATCGATTAACACATTTTGTATTAAAAATGGTTAATCGATTAACCAAGGCAAAATTTGCCCAAATACTTCGTTTTTCAGCACTGCACTTTTTGGTATTCAAATTTTAATCACCCAATTTCATTTTTACACCAGTAGAAGGATCTAGAGAGAATGATTTTCCATCCAAAATTCAAATTCTTTCCACTCTAATTCCTCATTTCCTTTCCTAATGCATTTTTCTCCCAATTTCCACCCACTAAACCTCACTCCAAACCCAAACTTAACTCCTAACCTAGGGGTTATTTAATCTAATCAACTCCAAACCTCTCATAACCTTGATCATTTTTCACTCTCAATTTTCAGAATTCTCTCTCAATTCTCTCTCACTTTTTCACTCTCAACCTCCATTTTCAACCACACTCAAAGCTCTTCCATAGAGATTAACAAGTTCTTCATTGGAACTTGTTAATTCTTGAGCTAAAGCCTCTCATTACCACTTCATTTTTGCTTTCCATTGGTGAATTTCGTTTGGATCTAGATCTGAAATTTCAGAAGTGCTTATTGGAAGTGATTTTGGAGCATTGTTATCTTATTGCTTGGATTTTCAGCTTTTGCTTGCAAGGAGCTCATGCATATTGGAATTTCTTGCTTGGATTTATCAATTTCTATTTGCAACATTTACCAAAGCAATTCTCACCTTTGTAGGTTGGTTTTCCTTAGATCTATGCTTGATCTAGCTTAATTCCAACTTATACAATGTAGATCTTTGGTTGTTCTTGATTTTGATCCATTTTACTTGAATTTGATTCTTGATGTTGATGATTATTGGATCTAAGTGATGTTTGAATACTGTGCTTGAACTTAATTTTCGTGCATTGTTGATTACATGATCATTTGGAGTGATTGCATAAGTGATTTTGCGGCTGGAAAGTGATTTTTCAAACTTTTTTCTGCTTCTTGTACAGGGTTAATCGATTAACCAAAACCATTTCATTTTGGTTAATTGATTAACCAGTGTAAAATTTGCGTAATGAGAGCTGTTAATCGATTAACCAAAGTGAACTGTAATTGGATAATCGATTAACATTGATGCAGAGTGTGTTTTTTGTGCATTTTTGAGCATGTTTCGATCCCGTTTCACTTTTAATCTTCATGGATTGATATGAGGCATGTTTGTGGACTATTTGATGATATTGTACCTCACATCATTGTATGAACATGGTTTTCTGACACACAACCTTTTGATTTCCATTGATGAATGCTCATGTTTGCATCGTTGATTTCTTGATCTGATGAACACCTTGCACACACTCCTTGAGCATGTTAGTTGTAAATTATTGCTGGTGTTGCTGGAGTTGTTGTGTTATGCATGCTTGCTTGCATTTAATTTCATGAGATGCATACTTGTTTTGACTTGTTCATGTGCTTAATGTTGTGTACTATTTCATGATGTTTTCGAGATTGTTTACCATGGTGTGTGGTATGATTGTGACCATGTTTGATTAAAAAATGTGTAATGCTTGACGCACGTTTGTTATGCCATGATTTCATCGTTTCAAATGCATGGTGTGTTTCCCTGTGTTCCACTGCTGTTCCTTTGCATATGTGCTGTTGTATGGGCTGCTGTTTGCCTTGTTACACCTGTTTGAGTGTTGAACATGAGCTGTTAAATGCTGTTTGGTGTATTGGGCTGGATTTACCACTGTGCAGGTGCTGGAGCGCTGTTGTAGCCGCTGTTTTTTTCATTTATCGCGTTGGTTTTTGCCTTGCTTTTGCTTGTTCCCTTAGGGTACCCTAGTCCAACTTAATATTTGATTAAGCTTGGAGTAGGATAGACATTAGGATTCAAACTATGCATGCTAACTTAGGTAGATGTTTCCTCTTTGAACTCAACCATAGGGCCATCTTTGCATGATAACATTAGGATAGATTTCACGTAGTGTTTTTCTTTCCCTTCGAGTCTTCTCTTCTCATCTCTCAACACTTCTAAAACACTTAATAAATATAACGTATATTGCGCTCGAGCCTTAAGTGTAGGAAATGAAGAACGCGAGGTCGCCCCTCCTCTTCTAGAGTGTTTCGCATACGTCCCATTGGGGGCGACCATGCAACGCATTTGTTCCCGCATGGTAGACCTTGGTGCAATGTAAGTTACGAACTAACTTCAATCCACTTCTGTCTATAAAACACAAAACAAACTCAAACCTTTTTCATCCTTCGGGATTGTTAAGTTTCAAATCATTTTCAGAAAATAGCACGCCATTTTCCATTTATTCGCAAACAGGCATCGACCCTAACTGTCGGACGCGAACTTAACGTCGCTCATAAAAAACACTAAGACCTTGTAGGTCGAACTACGTTTGCTCTGATTCCTCTTTCCCGTTCGAATGAGGATACGTAGGCATGAGATGCGATATCTCGACGAGCAACCTCCCCCGTAGTTTTCCGAACTACGTTAACTCTGACTTTCCCATTGCACAAGGGAATACATAGGCCTAGGACGACGATGTCCTACCGAGTCACCTTTTTCTTTTCTTTTCCCTGTTCCATTTTCGTTTAGCAGTAGGCTTTAGATAACTCACCCTTTTATTATACAACAAGCGTGGATCCCATCGAGTACGATGGACGCGAGGGGGTGCTAATTCCTTCCCCTCGCGTAACCGACTCCTGAACTCGGACTATGGTTGCGATGACCATGTCTTCTCCCTCTTTCAGGTTTTCTTCGATCGTTTCCATTACATGCGTTGGGATAAATAACGTTTGGAGGCGACTCTTCTATTCTTGTTTTCTCGCCGGTTGTTTTTTCGCGGTTGCGACAGCTGGCGACTCTGCTGGGGACTCTGGTTCCTTATGCGAGTCAATCCTAGCGTTTGTCTGTTTATTTTCATTAGGTGTTTACTGTTGTGCTTTATTATGTTGTATATTACTGTATTACTATTTTACTGCATTTGGATTATTGTTATCGTACTGTTCTGCTGCTGTTGTTCTGTTGGGTGGGTTGGATTTATGAGAGAAAAGCCTAATACCCAGGCTTGAGCATACACCTAGGATTAGCGTGGAAAGTAGTGTGACTTGTGTGGCATTTGGCCAGACGTAGTATACATGAAAACTCCACATCCAGACGATGTTTTCTTTGGTAATGTTATATCCCGCGCATTGGTGCAGACGATGGAATGTAACTTAGAAAACTGTCGACTCTGGCGACCATTTCCCGAGGACTCAGTTGTGGCACTCCTCCCGAGAGGTGATAATGGCAGACCAAAAATGGCAAACCCATTACGCTTCTCGATCTGAGGACCCAATGCTGGGAACTTGCTATAGGATGACCTTATTTTTGGGGGAATCAGTGGACAACCTCTTTGTTTAGCGATAGTATTGTACCCCGAGGGATGAATGTACTGTTGCTTCTCAAATCAAGAATCCGACGCTGAGGATCCTCATTTTTCTAGAACCCACATGTGAGAGGGGATGGTGTTTACAGGTTTGCATGTAACCTTGACCTTCAACATACCCGATATTCTGGATTTCTTATCAGTGTGAATTTTTCATCCCGGTATTATGGTATTTTGAATGGGCCGTCATTCTGGATTTTTGGGTTTCTGATATTCTGGGTCTTATTTAGTCAGTGGAACAACAACAGTATTGAGCATTATGGATACCTTGATCACGTGTGTGCATTTGCATCATCATTTTGCATTCTAACATGTTTGTTCATTTGTAGGGTTGTATCCTAACTTTGATTCCAGTTTCTGAAGACTATTGAAGATGAGTACTGACACTGAGAAGAAAAAGAACATCATCGTGTACAAGTTCCCTCCACTTATCTTGGATTCTGTTCACAAGATCTTGGCTATGGCAAAGCCCGGGGTATTGGCAGACTTTAGAGGAGAGTATGGAAGAATTCTGAATTTTGCCTGCAACATTACTGAGTACGAGTATATAGCTTTGCACACTTTGGTACAATTCTATGACCCTCACCTGCGGTGTTTTCTATTCATTGATTATCTTTTGGCTCCAACCTTGGAGGAGTTTGCTCTCATTTTGGATGTTTCCGTCAAAGAAGAGGCTCATTTCTATCCTTCTAAAGAGCTTCCTGATTGGGAAAAGGTCTCCGCTACTTTACATTTGGATCAATCTTTATTGAAGAGCAACGTTGCCAGCAAAGGAGGCTGTAAAGGTTTTCACATGAAGTTTTTGGTAGATCAGGCTGCTATACATGCTAAGGTTGGATGTTGGTCGGTTTTTAACGCAATCTTGGCTATGTGCGTCTATGGAGCAGCGTTGTTCCCAAATGTGAAGGATTTCGTAGACATGCATGCCGTCCAGATATTTACCATGAAGAATCTGGTGCCTACGTTGCTCGGAGATCTGTATCACTCAATGCATTACAAGAATGAGAAGAGGAGGGGAGGACCCCTTAATTTTTGCGCTCCGATCTTCTACAAATGGTTTGCTGATCACCTTCCCAAATCTGGGGCATTCGTAGACACTCGAGGGACGCTAGATTGGTCCAAGAGATTGATGGGGTTAAGAGCAAATAATTTGATTTGGGTCAACCGTGACTTGTTAGGCCAGGAAATCATGATCAGTTATGGAGGGTACCCGAATGTGCCTCTGATAGGAAGGAAAGGGGGAACTAACTACAACCTTATTCTTGCTATTAGGCAATTTGGGTATGCTTTGAAAGAGCCGCCAAAGGACGAGGATGTCTGAGAATCTCTATACTTGAGTGGGGAAGTCAACCCAAAATTTTTAAAGGAAGATGCAAATACTTGGGAAGACCGTCACAAGAATGGGAAGACTTCTTTTGGAAAGAGTAACAACAGAGCATTTCTTGCATACGAAGATTGGATTCAGAAAAGAGTAGAGAATGAGATTTTGCCATTCTCCAAAGAATCACCATCTTACCCCTTGCTGAATGAGCCTTCGACCACAGTTGAGATGGAGAGGTTTAACAAGTTATGGGCTAAAAAAGAGAAGCTTCGAGAAGAGAACAATGAGCTACATAGAGAGATCTACCAGCCGAAGCACGAGCGAGGTGAATCTGTCCATGTTGCCAGGGTGAAAACAGAGCTTCTCGCTAAGAAAGAAAAAGAGCTAGCTGACGAGGTCACAGCCAAGCAGAAGGTAGGGCGAGCTCTAAAGGGTGTTAGCAAGGTTCTCAAGTCTAAGAAGGAAGATTTGGCCACGGCTTTGTAAAAAATTCACAAGTTCAATGCTTACAGAAATATTGCAATAACTGCCAACAAACAGAAAGAAGATAAGTATATGGAACAAATTGAGAGTCTGAAATTGAAGCTCAAGAGGAAAGATGAAGAGATCCTATCAGGAATATTCGAGAGAAGAGTAGTCGAAGAGTGACTCAACGAGGCCATAGCTACTATAGAGGAGTTGAAGATTCAAGCCGAAGTGAAGATACCTAGAAGTGAGGGTCCTAGCGTAATGGTTAGGGAGGATTGGCACTTGTAGACTTTGATGACATGCCATAGTTTTCTATTTCTCTTTTATTACGTTTGGATCACTACCAGGCTCGTTGGTTGGGATCTTTGATTGTCGTATTCAGACTTCTATCTGTATCTTGGGTTGTAATTGGTGACAAGTGATTATTCTCTGGTTTTCTTAATATATGAGCAGAAGTTCCATTATATTTTGTTGTTAAACTGGAATCAAGGGGTGGATCGCCCTGCGAATATACAAACATGTTCATTTGCATTTACATATTCATAATCATTGTGCATAACATGTACTTATCTCTGGTTTTCTTATCTTCTTCTTTTCTTCAGACAGGATTGCTAACCAACACATTCATCAGTACTCTACCAGACAAAACCAAAGGAGAGCCATGGAACAGATGCAAGCTGAGATGGTTGCGATGCAAGCTCGCATGGCCTAGTTTATGGAGTTAATGCAAGGCGTCGCCCAGGGGTAAGAACAGCTGAGGACTCTGGTCCAGCCTTTGGTTGCAAGAGTTAACGAAGACGGTGTTCTTCATGGTGGCCTTTATAATGATGTCGTTCCTCTGGGCGGAGGTATTGGTGGTAATGGTGCCCAAGGTGGTCCTCCGGGCGGAGGTATTCCGGTTGCTGGTGTTGTTATCCCTCCGGGCGAAGGAGAGAATGTGATTCCTTCTATAGTAGGATGAGGCAACAGTGTCTGCACGGTGCGTGGTCGTCGCTATGATGATCATCATGATAATATATTTTCTATGCCAGTTGGGGAGGCTAACCCCCGACTTGATAACTATCAGAGATTCAAGATGATTGAAGAGCAATTGAAAGAGGTTGTGAATCAGAATTCCCTGGGTTTGGATATGGATGACTTGGGACTGGTCCCCGGTGTCAAGATTCCGTACAAGTTTCAGGTGCCTACTTTCGAGAAGTATAATGGTGTTACTTGCCCAAAGACTCACGTCCGGGCTTATGCTAGAAGAATGACTGCCTATTCTAATGATGAAAAGTTATTGATGCATTTCTTCCAAGATAGCTTGACTAGGGCGTCTTTGGAATGGTACATGCAGTTGGAGAGGTCCTATGTTCGAAATTGGCGGGAACTGGTGGAAGATTTTGTTAAGCACTATCAGTACAATACTGATATGGCTCCTAACAGGACACAATTGCAAAGCTTGTCGCAGAAATATAATGAGAGCTTTAAGGAGTACGCCCAGAGGTGGCGAGAGTTGGCTGCAAGGGTACATCCTCCCATGTTAGAGCGGGAGATGATAAATATGTTTATGGCTACCTTGCAGGGTCATTATTATGAAAAACTGGTACCTTGTATGCTCGAAAAGTTTGCCGACTTGATCTTAGTTGGAGAAACGGTAGAAAGCGGGATCAAAGTTGGGAAGATATCAGGTAGCGATGGGTCCTCATATGGATGAGGGAAGAAATCATATGCAAACTACAAAAAGAAATAAGGAGACACCTTGTCATATGCTCAATTGCTGTAACACTTGCTACAGTTGTGTTTAGTTGAGCTCCACACAGTGGCTCCACCCACAGGGAGGCTTCCTCCGGGCTATGACGCTAACGCATATTGTGATTTTCACTCTGGTGCCCCGGGGCATATAATTGAAGGGTGTAGGGCATTCCATCATAAAGTTCAAGATTTGGTAGACTCTAAAGCCATCAACTTCTCTAATGATGTTCCAAATGTAAACTGGAACCCGATACCGGATCACGGTGGGCCTAGGGTTAATGCCATCATTGAAGATAATTAGCCTTTGAATTTGGTTTTAGATGTGAACGAGTTAAATACTCCCTTGTGTGTGGTGAAGGAAAGGTTACTGAAGGGAGGGGTATTCCCTGGTTGTGATGAAGGTTGTGCAGAGTATGTGTTGCAATCCAGCGGTTGTGATTTGTTGAAATCCGATATCCAAAAAATGATCGATGAAGGATAGTTACAGTTTGACAGAGGTGATAAGAAGAAAAAAATTACTGACAAAGAGAATGATGTTTCCACTATAACAATTCCTTTCAAGACAATAACTATATCAGCACCGGCGAGACCAGCGTCGGTCATCATTACAGTTCCTGGGCCAGTCCCATATGAAAGTACCAAAGTCGTCCCGTGGAACTATGGGGCTGAGGTATTTGTTGATGGAAAGAAGCAGGAATTAGTAGGAACATCGGCTGTGAATTCAGAGGTTGACAAGATTATAGATGCAGGGGTTATCACCAGAAGTGGTAGGGTCTTTATTCCGTCAGATAATCAGGTCGTCAGTTCCAAACAGGATAAAGGGAAACAAGTGATGGATGATTCTATACAGAAGCAGGTCGTGAATGACTCTGCGACAAAACAAGTTGATAACTCTTTCTTAGAAAATGTAGAAGAGTTTATGAGATTAATCAGGAAAAGTGATTACAAGATTATTGATCAGTTGTATCAGACGCCGTCCAAAATATCCATCCTATCTCTGCTGTTGTGCTCCGAGGCACACCGGAATGCATTGCTGAAGGTTTTGAACACAGCCTATGTACCTCAAGAAATATCCGTTAATCAGTTAGAAGGGGTCGTAGCTCACGTGAATGCTGGTAATGGTTTGGGATTCACAGACTTAGATCTGACTCTAGCTGGGAGGAATCACAACAACACTCTACATATTTCAGTGGAATGCCGAGGCTCCTTAATGTCGCATGTGTTAGTTGACACCGAATCATCCTTAAATGTGTTGCCAAAGAATACTCTGATGAAGTTAGATACTTGTGGACTGATTTGCACGCTAAGTGACTTGGTGGTGTGTGCTTTCAATGGTTCTAAGAGGTCTGTCTTTGCAGAAATTGTATTGCCAATCAAAGTTGGTCCTGAGGTTTTTGACGCGAATTTTTACATCATGGACATTCAGCCTGCCTATAGCTGTCTATTGGGTCGCCCCTGGATCCATAGTTCTGGGGCAGTAACGTCCACACTGCATCAAAAGCTCAAATACATGGTGGATGGCCACGTGGTGACAGTCTGTGGTGAGGAGGACATCATGGTGAGTCACCTATCCACTTTCAAGTATGTGGAGGTAGATGGTGGGATACATGAGACTCTGTGCCAATCCTTTAAAGTCGTGAAAATTCCTGAAGAGCCTCCCAAGGTAGTCAATCAGCCTGAGGTGGTTAAGCATCCCGAAGTGGTAAATCAGCCAGAGGTCTCGATGTCTTCTTTCAAAGATGCACACGCGTTAGTTGAAGCTGGTAGTTCTCAGAAGTGGGGACAGGTCATTGACGTTCAGATGAAACATAATACCTATGGACTAGGGTATAATCCACCCCGATGAGCTCAAGAGCCTCCCAAGTATGCTGGCCCAATTCAATTCACAAGTGTTGGGTATTCCTTCAGCCGGGTCAATGCTATTGGTGATGATGGGGATAGTGATTGTGACATGGATGAATGGATCCGCCCCTGCACTCCGGGTCAAAGCTTATGCAATTGGTCGTCCGAGAAAGTCATCCAAGTGACCAGTCAAGAGTAATTACCTTTGTTTTCCGCTTATGTTGAATCCTACGTTCTGCCCAAGACATAGTGATATTTGTCTGTAGGGCTTTGATGCTTTGTTTGCAACTTTATCATTAATAAATGACGTTTTCGCATTCAAATGTTTTGATCCTTGTTTTTCTGTTTTACTTTTTGCATTAAATCACATCAAAATGGCAATGTGTTTTTGTTTGTTGCATTCATAATAAACATATAACATCAATCATGCAGGTTTCTTTGCTCAGATGCCACCAATAATGATTCAGCTACGGCCCGGTATGACTTCGATAATCCTATCTATCAGGCTGAAGAAGAGACTGACGAAGATTGTGACTTACCGGAAGAATTGGCCAGACTTCTGAAAAAGGAGGAAAGGGTTATTCTACCTCATCAGGAGGAAATTGAGACTGTTAATCTGGGAACCGAGGACGCAAAGAGAGAAGTAAGGATTGGGGCTGCTTTGGAAGACGCTGTCAAGGGAAGATTGATTGAAATGCTTCGAGAGTATGTGGATATCTTCGCCTGGTCTTACCAAGACATGCTCGGGCTCGACACTGATATTGTGGTACACCGGTTGCTGCTCAAAGAAGGTTGTGCTCTGGTTAAGCAGAAACTGAGAATGACGAAACCGGACATGGCTGTCAAAATCAAGGAAGAGGTTCAGAAACAGTTGGATGTTGGGTTTCTTGCTGTGACAAACTATCCTCCGTGGGTTGCTAATATTGTGCCTGTACCTAAGAAGGATGGAAAGGTCAGGATGTGTGTTGATTACAGAGATTTAAATAGAGCAAGCCCGAAAGATGATTTCTCGCTTCCCCACATTGATGTCTTAATGGACTAAACTGCTCAATACTCTGTATTTTCCTTCATGGATGGTTTCTCTAGGTATAACCAAATCAACATGGCCTCAAAGGACATGGAGAAGACGACGTTCATAACACCGTGGGGAACGTTTTGCTACAAGGTGATGCCCTTTGGATTAAAAAATGCTGGGGCAACCTATCAGCGGGCAATGATGACTCTCTTTCATGATATGATTCACAAGGAGATCGAGGTCTATGTTGATAACATGATCGCAAAGTCACAAACGGAGGAGGAACATCTGGTGAATCTTCAGAAGCTGTTTGAAAGGTTGAGGAAATTCAAGCTGAGGTTGAATCCGAACAAGTGCACCTTCAGGGTGAGATCTGGAAAACTACTGGGGTTTATTGTTAGTGAAAGAGGTATCGAGGTCGATCCTGCCAAAGTAAAAGCCATACAAGAGATGCCTGAGCCGAAAACAGAAAAAGAGGTTCGTGGTTTCTTAGGGAGGTTGAACTATATTGCTAGATTCATCTCTCATCTTACAGCCACGTGTGAACCGATATTCAATTTGTTAAGAAAAGATCAAGAGGTTAGGTGGAATGAAAATTGTCAAAACGCGTTTAAAAAGATAAAAGAATATTTGCAGGAACCTCCGGTCTTCATGCTGCCAGTACCAGGAAGGCCATTAATTATGTATCTTATGGTTCTTGAGAATTTGATGGGATGTGTGCTCGGTCAACACGACGAGTCAGGTAGAAAAGAGCATGCCATCTACTACCTGAGTAAAAAGTTCACTGATTGTGAGTCGAGGTACTCTATGTTGGAAAAAACATGTTATGCACTCGCTTGGGCAGCTAAGCGTTTGAGGCAGTATATGATAAACCACATAACCCTGTTGATTTTGTAAATGGATCCGATTAAGTATGTGTTTGAGAAGCAAGTACTTTCAGGGAGAATAGCCCGTTGGCAGATGGTTTTGACAGAATACGATATTTAATATGTTTCCCAAAAAGCCGTTAAGGGAAGTGTTTTGTCAGAATACCTTGTCAAACAACCGATCGGGGATTATCAACCGATGAAGTTTGAATTTCCAGATGAGCATATCATGTTTTTGAAGATGAAAGACTGTGAAGAGCCTTTGCCTGACAAAGGACCTGAAATTGGATCTCAATGGAAACTAGTCTTTGATGGAGCTGTCAACTCATATGGTAATGGAATCGGGGCAATCATTACCACTCCAAGGGGTTCACATATACCCTTCACTGCCCGGTTAGCTTTCATATGCACCAACAATAAGGCAGAGTATGAAGCATGCATCATGGGGTTAGAAGAAGCAATTGATTTGAGAATCAAGAACCTCGATGTTTATGGTGATTCTGCGTTGGTGGTTAATCAGATTAAAGGAGAATGGGAAACTCGTCAGGCAAATCTGGTGCCTTATAACAACTATGCCAGGAGGTTGTTACCCTTCTTTGATAGGGTAGAATTTCACCATATACCCCGGTTGGAAAATCAGATGGCAGACGCGTTGGCAACATTGTCTTCAATGTATCAGGTGAATCGGTGGAATGAGAGTCCTTCAATCAGAATCATGCGTATGGATAGACCAGCTTTTGTGTTTGAAGTTGAAGACGTATCAGATGGCAAGCCCTGGTATCATGATATTAAGTGTTTTCTCAAGAGTCAAGAGTACCCAGCTGGGGCGTCTACCAAGGATAAGAAAACTCTGAGGAGGTTAGTAGGAAACTTCTTTTTGAATGAAGATGATGTGTTGTACAAGAGGAACTTTGACATGGTCTTGCTACAATGTGTTGATGAACACGAGGCAGGCCTGTTAATGGAAGAAGTTCATGAGGGATCTTTCGGTACTCATGCCAATGGGCATGTTATGGCTAGAAAATTGCTGAGAACGGGGTATTACTGGATGACTATGGAGTCTGACTATTTCAAATACGCCCGAAAAATGTCAAAAATGCCAGATTTATGCTGACAAGGTGCACGTACCGCCTACTCCTCTGAATGTACTATCATATCCATGGCCTTTCGCCATGTGGGGCATTGATATGATTGGAAAGATTGAGACAACTACTTCCAATGGGCATTGTTTCATATTGGTTGTCATTGATTACTTCACGAAGTGGGTGGAAGCAGCCTCGTATGCCAACGTCGCCAAGCAAGTGGTAGCCCGGTTTATAAAGAAGGACATCATCTGTCGTTCTGGGGTCCCAGAGAGAATCATTACTGATAATGGTTCGAATTTGAACAATAAGATGATGAAGGAGTTATGTCAGAGCTTTAAGATTGAGCATCACAATTCTTCTCCATATCGTCTGAAGATGAATGGTGCTGTTGGGGCAGCGAATAAGAATATCAAGAAATTATGCAGAAAATGGTGGTAACATATAGAGACTGGCATGAGATGTTGTCTTATGCCTTAAACGGTTATCGTACTTTAGTACGTACATCAACCGGGGCAACTCCTTTCTCACTAGTATATGGTATGGAAGATGTTCTACCATTAGAGGTTGAGATTCCTTCTTTGAGAATTCTGGTAGATGTAAAGCTTGATGAACCTGAATGGGTACGTTCCAAGTTGAATCAGCTGAGTCTTATTGAAGACAAGAGATTGGCAGCCATTGCACATGGCCGGTTATATTAGAGTAGGATGAAGAAAGCCTTTGATCAGAAGGTGCGTCCTCGGTGTTTTCAGACAGGTGAATTGGTTTTGAAAAGGATCCTTCCTCCTCAGACAGATCACAGGGGTAAGTGGACTCCAAACTACGAAGGGACATATGTAGTAAGAAAGGTTTTCTCTGGTGGAGCTTTACTACTCTCAACTATGGATGGCGAAGATTTTACGTCCCTTGTGAACGCATACGTAGTAAAAAAATACTTTGCATAAAAGAGACTCGCTGGACATAAAAAGAAGATCCAGGCAAAAAAAGGCATCCCGGCGAACCATAAAAACAAAAGGTTCGGGCAAAAATTAGGGATAAAATGAAAAAGAAAAGAGTAAACCCGCGAAGTTGAAAACTTGAAGAGGCAACTTTGGCAAAAATGGGTATCCCGGTGGATTGAAAACCCGAAAAGGGAGATCCAGGAAAAAGTTAGGTATTTGAAAGCAAGAGGCTATGATCTGTATTCGATCTGTGAGCACTCTTTATACTTGGGAATTTCGAAGGAAAAGAATCAGTTCAGTCAGTCTCTTCGAAAGTCAAGGCATCTGCGGATAAGCGAGACATATGGGTCATAGCTGAATTGAATCATGGTGGATATCTGTTCCCACATTGACGACATGTGTATTTTCCTTTTTACCTTTTTGGTGCAATTACCTCTTTTCAGGAATTGCCTCTAGTTGTAAATGCCTATTTACAGGCCAATTCATTCAATAAAATTTTCATTTCGCTCAAAGAGCTTTCCATTTATGTTTTTACTTTTACTATTTTGTTTGTGAAAACGTCCGATATTTTGATAAACATTGCATGCAAAAATGTTAAGCTTTGCGGAGCATATCGGAAAACAATGGAAATTGCTTAGGCAACGAATATTGTGGATGGTAATCGAGGTAGCCATTTTTGCATATAGAATATTCTGTTGTTATTGTGTGCAGGGTAGCAAGATTTCTCCCCAGTAGAGTTACTCTCCCTGGCATTGAAATTTCATCATCCTCAGCTGATCGTTGCTCCCCCAGCAAGAGTGCAAAGGATTATTTCCCCCAGCAAGAGTGCAGAGGATTAATTCCCCAGCAGGAGTGTAGGGGATTATCTCCCCATCCAGAGTCGTGTTTTGATTATTACTCCCCAGCGAGCATTCAGAAGTTGATGACCCCAAGGTGGATGTTGTTGTATCTCTGGCAGGATACTTGTGGAATATCTTCCCCGGACAAAGATGTTATCTTCCCCACAGAGTCTTGGTGTCTACTTTCCTCAGTTGGTCAGGAAGTATAGTCTCGTCGACAACAGTTTGATCTAATCCCCAGCAGGGTGAGGGTAAAGTCATTTCCCCTAGCAGCAGGTTAAGTTCAGTGATATCCCCAAGCAGAGTTTGGTGGTAATCCTCGCAACGGTTTGTTCAACGGTAGTTGATATCCCTGGCAGGTTTTAAGTCCAAAGTTATGGGCACCTTTCACTATCAGTCTTTGGGTTTCATTTTTCAGCAGAGGTTGTGATTAGGAAGGTTGTTTAGTGTGATCTTCCTCAGCAGGGTCTTTGATTCAGAGGACAATTTAGTTTGTCATCCTCGGTGGAGTTGTCTTCGTCTTCAGCATTTATTTTGCTGGAGCGCTTCTTTTGCATTGCATAAGCATGTTTGCATAGCATCCTCCCAAAAGCGTAGCATTACCATTTTGTATGGAGCATTACGCCATAGAAAAATTCAAACATATGCATTCAAAGCATAAGCCAGGTTTTAGTTCTCATTTGCCAAGCGTTTCCCCAACAGGAGAGTCGTAATTCAGGAGACACCGTCCAACTTTTTTCCCCAAGTAGTGGACTTGGTCATTTGGAGAGACTATTTGGTATACCCCTGCAGAGTTTGTTTGATTGTCATGATCGTCAGTCCGTGGTTTCTTTTCACCCCTCCGTCTAGGTGGTCTTTTGGTTTATCCCCTCAAAGTTGTTAGCGTTAAACACTCGTCCGTGTTCTTTCGACACTCGTCCTTATTCTTTTCCATTGCCTCAATACTTCGTCGGTATTGATTTTAAACACTCGTCCGTGTTCTTTCGACACTCGTCCATGTCCTTTTTCATTTCCTTAATACTTCGTCCGTATTGATTCTAGACACTCGTCCGTGTTCCTTTAACACCCGTCCGTGTTCAGTTTAGCATTTCAGTCCCCAGTAAAGTTGTTGTTTGAACTTTTATTTCAATACCCGTCCGTATTGACCATAACCACCCGTCTGTGTTTGAACTTTTTATCCAATACCCGTCCGTATTAACCTTTAGACACCCGTCCGTGTCCTTTCAGCACCCGTCCGTGTTTGAACTTTATCAATACCCGTCCATATTGACCTTTGACACCTGTCTGTGTCCTTTCAGCACCCGTCCGTATTGACCTTTGACGCCCGTGCGTGTCCTTTCAGCACCCGTCCATGTTTGAACTTTTTCAATACCCGTCCGTATTGACCTTTGACACCCATCCGTGTTCTTTCAGCACCCGTCCATGTTTGTACTTTAGTTTCAATACCCGTCAGTATTGACCTTAGGCACTCGTCCGTGTTCTTTCAGCGCCCATCCGTGTTTGAACCTTTTAGACACACGTCCGTGTTCTTTCAGTACCCGTCCGTGTTCTTTCAGCACCCGTCCGTGTTTGAACCTTTTAGACACCCGTTCGTATTCTTTCAGCACCCGTCCGTGTTTGAAGCTTTATTTCAATACCCGTCCGTATTGAACTTTGACACCCGTCCGTGTTCTTTCAGCACCCGTCCGTGTTTGAACCTTTTAGACACCTGTCCGGGTTCTTTCAACACACGTCCGTGTTTGAACCTTTTAGACACCAATCCGTGTTCTTTCAATACCCGTCCGTATTGACCTTTAGACACCCGTCCGTGTTCTTTCATCACCCGTCCGTGTTTGAACTATTAAGCCAATGCCCGTCCGTATTGAAATTTAGACACTCGTCCGTGTTCTTTCAGCACCCGTCCGTGTTTAAATCTTTGAGACACCTGTCCGTGTTCTTTCAATACCCGTCAGTATTGACCTTAGACACCCGTCCGTGTTCTTTCATCACCCGTCCGTGTTTGAAACTTTTTAGCCAATACCCGTCCGTATTGACCTTAGACACTCGTCCGTGTTCTTTCATCACACGTCCGTGTTTGAACCTTTTTAGCCAATACCTGTCCGTATTGACCTTAGACACCCGTCCGTGTTCTTTCATCACCCGTCTGTGTTTGAACCTTTTTAGCCAATACCCGTCCGTATTGACCTTAGACACCCGTCCGTGTTCTTTCATCACCCGTCCTTGTTTGAACTTTTTAGCCAATACCCATCCGTATTGACTTTTAGACACTCGTCCGTGTTCTTTCAGCACCCGTCCATGTTTAAATCTTTGAGACACCCGTCCGTGTTCTTTCAATACCCTTCCTTATTGACCTTAGACACCAGTCCGTGTTCTTTCATCACTCGTCTGTGTTTGAACTTTTTAGCCAATACCCTTGCGTATTGACCTTAGACACCCGTCCGTGTTATTTCAGCACCCTTCCGTGATTAAATCTTTGAGAAACCCGTCCGTGTTCTTTCAATACCCGTCCATATTGACCTTAGACACCCGTCCGTATTATTTTATCACCCGTCCGTGTTTGAACCTTTTTAGCCAATACCCGTCCGTATTGACCTTTAGACACCCGTCCGTGTTCTTTCAGCACCCTTCCGTGTTTAAATCTTAGAGACACACACGTCCGTGTTCTTTCAATACCCATCCGTATTGACCTTAGACACCCGTCAGTGTTCTTTTTATCACCCGTCTATGTTTGAACCTTTTTAGCCAATACCCGTCCGTATTGACCTTAGACATCCGTCTGTGTTCTTTCATCACCCGTTCGTGTTTAAACATTTTAACCAATACCCGTCCGTATTGACCTTTAGACACCCGTCCGTGTTCTTTCAACACCCGTCCGTGTTTAAATCTTTGAGACACTTGTCCGTGTTCTTTCAATACCCATCCGTATTAACCTTAGACACCCGTCCGTGTTCTTTCATCACTCGTCTGTGTTTGAACTTTTTAGCCAATACCCTTTCGTATTGACCTTTAGACACTCGTCCGTGTTCTTTCAGCACACTTCCGTGTTTAAATCTTTGAGACACCCATCCGTGTTCTTTCAATATCCGTCCGTATTGACCTTAGACACTCGTCCGTGTTCTTTCATCACCCGTCCGTGTTTGAACATTTTAGCCAATACCCGTCCGTATTGAACTTTAGACACCCGTCCGTGTTCTTTCATCACCCGTCCGTGTTTAACTCTTTGAGACACCCATCCGTGTTCTTTCAATACCCGTCCGTATTGACCTTAGACACCCATCCGTGTTCTTTCATCACCCATCCGTGTTTGAACCTTTTTAGCCAATACCCGTTCGTATTGACCTTAGACACCCATCTGTGTTCTTTCATCACCCGTCCGTGTTTGAACTTTTTAGCCAATACCTGTCCGTATTGACCTTATACACCCGTTCGTATTCTTTCATCACCTGTCCGTGTTTGAACTTTTTAGCCAATACCCGTCCGTATTGACCTTAGACACCCGTCCGTGTTCTTTCATCACCCATCCGTGTTTGAGGTTTTTAGCCAATACCTGTCCGTATTGACCTTTAGACACCCGTCTGTGTTCTTTCAGCACACGTCCGTGATTGAACCATTTAGACACCCGTCCGTGTTCTCTTCAGCGCCCGTCCGTGTTTGAACCTTTGAGAAACCCATCCGTGTTCTTTCAATACCCGTCTGTATTGACCTTAGACACCCGTCCGTGTTCTTTCATCACCCATCTGTGTTTGAACTTTTTAGCCAATACCCGTCCGTATTGACCTTTAGACACCCGTCCGTGTTTGAACTTTTTAGCCAATACCCGTCCGTATTGACCTTTAGACACCTGTCCGTCTTCTTTCAGCACCCGTCTGTGTTTAAATCTTTGAGACACTCGTCCGTGTTCTTTCAATACCCGTCCGTATTGACCTTAAACACTCGTCCGTGTTCTTTTTATCACCCGTCCGTGTTTGAACCTTTTCAGCCAATACCCGTCCGTGTTGACCTTAGACACTCGTCCGTGTTTTTTAATCACCCGTTCGTGTTTGAACATTTTAGCCACTACCAGTCCGTATTGAACTTTAGACACCCGTCCGTGCTCTTTCAGCACCCGTCTGTGTTTAAATCTTTGAGACACCCGTCCGTGTAATTTCAATACCCGTCCGTATTGACCTTAGAGACCCATCCGTGTTCTTTCATCACTAGTCTGTGTTTGAACTTTTTAGCCAATACCCTTCCGTATTGATCTTAGACACCCGTCCGTGTTCTTTCATCACTCGTCTGTGTTTGAACCTTTTAGCCAATACCCATTCCGTATTGACCTTAGACACCCGTCCGTGTTCTTTCATCACTCGTCCGTGTTTGATCATTTTAGCCAATACCCGTCCGTATTGACCTTTAGACACCCGTCCGTGTTCTTTCAGCATCCGTCTATGTTTAAATCTTTAAGACACCCGTCCTTGTTCTTTTAATACCCGTCCG
Organism: Lathyrus tuberosus; assembly: GCA_022829125.1. Classification (NCBI taxonomy): domain Eukaryota; kingdom Viridiplantae; phylum Streptophyta; class Magnoliopsida; order Fabales; family Fabaceae; genus Lathyrus; species Lathyrus tuberosus. The sequence continues at coordinate 8,459,757 of JALAZF010000261.1, read as the reverse complement.
TATTGACCTTAGACACCCGTCCGTGTTATTTCATCACCCGTCGGTGTTTGAACCTATTTAGCCAATACCCGTTCGTATTGACCTTAGACACCCGTCCGTGTTCTTTCATCACCCATCCGTGTTTGAACTTTTTAGCCATTACCTATCCGTATTGACCTTATACACTCGTCCAAGTTCTTTCATCACCCGTCCGTGTTTGAACTTTTTAGCCAATACCCGTCCGAATTGGACTTAGACACCCGTCCGTGTTCTTTCATCACCCGTCCGTGTTTGAAGTTTTTAGCCAATACCTGTCCGTATTGACCTTTAGACACCCGTCTCTGTTCTTTCAGCACACGTCCATGTTTGAACCTTTTAGACACCCGTCCGTGTTCTTTTCAGCGCCCGTCCGTGTTTGAACCTTTGAGAAACCCATCTGTGTTCTTTCAATACCCGTCCGTATTGACCTTAGACACCCGTCCGTCTTCTATCATCACCTATCCGTGTTTGAACTTTTTAGCCAATACCCGTCCGTATTGACCTTTAGACACCCGTCTGTGTTCTTTCAGCACCCGTCCGTGTTTAAATCTTTGAGACACCCGTCTGTTATCTTTCAATACCCGTCCGTATTGACCTTAGACACCCGTCCATGTTCTTTCATCACTCGTCTGTGTTTGAACTTTTTAGCCAATACCCTTCTGTATTGACCTTAGACACCCGTTCGGGTTCTTTCATCACTCGTCTGTGTTTGAACTTTTTAGCCAATACCCGTCCGTAATGACCTTAGACACTCGTCTGTGTTCTTTCATCACACGTCCGTGTTTGAACCTTTTTAGCCAATACCTGTCCGTATTGACTTTAGACACCCGTCCGTGTTTGAACCTTTTTAGCCAATACCCGCCCGTTGTAACACCCCAATTCCCCTCGCGAATAAATAATACAAATATAAATCAGAGTAACTAAAAATTTATTTTTCCAACAGGAAACAGGGATGTCACACTTAAAGAAAGAAAATACAAACCCTGCTCAATTATTTTGATACATAGCACAAAACAGGATAACCCCATAGGGAACCTTTTTCCATATAAAATGAATGTCAATTATGGAATAAAGCGGAAAGATCCATAACCGACTTGTTTTACAAAATGAATCATTTTAGAACATCAAAATATACATACAAAGATCATACAAAACATATTCAACAATTATATACAATTAACTTAAAGCGTTCCCCGACTCCCGTGCTACGTATCAGAGCAGACACCAAGACCTAAGCAAACGAAGATCTAACTCTTCCACTTGCCTCCACGCCTCTAAAGCTGACAATCTGCACTATGCCATAAAAAGCATATTCCAGCAGAAGGGTGAGAAATAACAACTAAACCAAGATTGCATAATAATATGCAAAAACAGATAAAATCACATACACAGTTATTCTCACCCCACACGTCACATACCAATACATATAGCAAGCCATAGATGTATAACATATTTCTAACAATCCAACCACATAGCATATAACAATTATACCAACATAATTACACATTTGCACATAAGGCATACCAAGTCATAGCATTTATCACATATGCACATCAAATTACCAATGCTATTACAATCTCAACACATAACAAATCAATGCACAATTTCCACACATAATCACACATTCCAATCAAACATATACCATTCAATTCAATTGCACATATTTCATCTCATCAATCACAATCACATTTCCATGCACAATTAATTCATGATTTATGCAAATGCACATAGATCGACACAACGACTCTATGCACATGCCATGCGGTACCGACTTCCATTGTCACGTCAGTTGTCACGTCATTAGTCCACTCAGGAACTATTGGAACCATCGCTCGTTACTGAGAATCTCAAGTAACTCCCCGTCGGGCCTACGATGTTCACCCGTCGCTTTAAGTCCTCAGGCATCGCCTCATATTTTCGAGGCCCACGACGTTAAGGATTGCTTTAAGTCTCCAAAGGAGCCCACAATCGTCTATACCCATCGCTTTAAGTCCTCAGGCATCGCCTCATATTTTTGAGGCACACGATGGTATAGCATATTCCCTCAGGAATCAAACCGTCACTCAGGACGTTTTCACAATGCACATTATGATGCTTGGCATACAATGACTCATGACACTCACATTGCATCCATGCACACATTCATAATCATGCATAAATCATCAAATACAACACTTGGCATTTTCTTGCCTTTCGGCCACAAATCACAACCACAACAATTACAACAACTTATCACATGCTTCCACATCATCACATTCATGCATTGCAAAGCAATTCAAACAATGCATTTCAAACCCTAAATGCCACCACACAACATACATTGAAATTTCACATAAACAATGCACTTCATCACAAGCCATAAAATACCACAATCATATCACATACCACAAATCACAACAACATCATAGTTCCTCACACAAGGGATTTACATATCAAATGCTACTCACAACACATCATTATCGCACATTGAAATCAAAACCCAAAACACACGTTTATTCCTCCATAACACCACAAACCATCATCACCAACACTTATCACATATATTCACATAATATACCAGCACACAAGCCATATGATACATATTAAAAGCCTATAGCATGATAACACATCATTCGCACACCAATACGACGGTGAAAATCCGACAAACCAACACTTTTTCAAAATCACGACTTAAATAATTCATCTACTTCCCTCCAAACCATTTTAAAAAGAAAGAGCTTTTCATTGGCTTCCCAACGCTTCGAACGGCGACCAAAACGGACTTACGGTTTGAAAATTACGACGAAAACAAAATTGGAAAATATCACGTTCGCTCCAGTATTCGCTAGGCGAACCCTAGCGAACCAAGGCAGTGGAAAACAGACCTAAAGTTCGCTAGGCGAACCTTCTAGCGAACATTCGCCAGTTCCTTCGCTGGGGTTCGCTAGGCGAACCTGCGAAACCCAGAAATCGCAGCAGCGTCAACCTAGGTCATATGGGACCAAAATACATCATTTTTATCACCCAAACCCTTCTAATTCATACCAGAACAACCAAAACATGTTTAGACATAATCAACGAGTATTCTACGCGGTTTATATCGAATTTCATCCGCAAAAACATTGATTTCTATCAATCGCTCCTAATTCCAATCGATACGAAAAGTCACGAAACAATCAAAACATTTACAACAAACAACACATATACATACACAAGCAAGATATAATTGAAACTTTTCACCCTTACCCGATTATTCGCGCTCGAAACGGAGTTCCCGCGATTTTCCTCTTTTCTCCTCTTTTCTCTCCTCTTCCTTTCCTTCCCTTCTCTTTCTTCCCTTTTTCTTTCCCTTCTCTCTTTTTCTTTCCACTTACTATTTATATAAAATATCTAAACCCCTAAAAGACTATTTTACCCCTCAAACTCAAATATCTCGCAAACGCCCTCAAAATGCGATAAAACATAAACAATGATGAAAAATAACATTTTGTCAAATAAAAGTCAATAATAAAATAATATAAAACCAAAACCAATTAAATCTACTCTATTAAATAAATCTAACAAAACCGGGGCGTTACAATTCTCCCCCACTTAGACATTTTCGTCCTCGAAAATATATCGAGACGAACAACTCCGGACGCGACTCCCGCATCCGACTAACAACCCAACATGCCAACAAAGGCACACCACGAATAACACAACTGGCAAACCACCTTGCCAATAGCAGATACAACAACGACACGACAACGACGACAAGATGCAAAGCCCATACAATGCACTTGACGACTAACTCACGACTCAAAAAAAAAAAAAAAAAAAAAAAAAAAAAAAACCAAGATACCAACACACCGGTTCACTCTAGAACCGAAACACAACAAGATCGTTACCCTACCCTAGGTAACACTCCCCTAATTCCCCACACAGGAATTAGCTACACACACTCGAACCATCACCATGGAAACGAGGCAACAACACAAACAAGAACATAAAGTTCCACGACACCACAAGGTCTCCACAACATCAACAAAACCAGAACACCAACATCCTTGTCACACAACCATACTACAACAATGCTATAATTCACCAATCGAACATATAACCAAAACACCCAACTACATATTAGTACCTGATTAATATTGAAACCTTCCACTTATCACTTTCATTTTGAATCGTCCAATGGTCTCCTCATTCCTACATATTTCCAATATTCAACTTATGAACTCTTACCAGTCCCATACGCATATGAAAAATGTGCCATATCACGCTTCCGCCGCGCACTCTGATTACTCGTAACCATCAAAACTACCAATCTCACGTCCAAAGTCTAACTCTTTCTCATTTTCACCAAAAATCACTGTTCACTGTTAATATACCCAACCGCACACTATCAAACGTCAATTCACACACCAACCCAAACCTCTAAATCCTCCCAAAAGTTCCCACTCTTTAACCATCAAAGCAAACATAAGTAAAACTTTCGACTCAACTCATCACGCACGACATAAACTTTACCAATAGGATAATTCGAGCCTAAGTCATAACTAATCAGGAATTCCAACCATCCGACCGTGCCTTACTCCGAGTTACAAATCAAAAGTTATGCAGAAAACAAAATTACATAAACAGCACTATTCGCTGGGCGAACCTTCTCGCGAGCATTCGCTAGCGGCTTCGCTAGGCGAGCATCCCTCGCGAGCATTCGCTAGCTCCTTCGCTAGGCGAATGTTCCAGCGAACCAAGTCAGAACCAAACAGAGCCAAAAACACCCAAAGTTCGCTAGGCGAACACTCTAGCGAACCTTCGCTCACGCCTTCGCTAGGCGAATACCCGTAGCGAACCTTCGCTACCCTTCGCTGAATCGTTCGCTAGGCGAACCCACGAAAACTCAGAATTACAACAGTCTTGTTACTCATCCAAAACCGTCCATTCCTCCATCCAAACACCTTGAACCTAAAACCCTTAAAATAATACCTTTCAATGTAGAACTGCATCTACTTCCGATGGATCCACAATCATACTCTCATCTGAAATAACATACCCAATAAACTAACCCTTTTCAAACAAAATTCTCACTCGAATAACTTAGCATAAAACTTCGTCTCTTTTCAACACTTGTAATTCAAATCTCAAACACTTTACTCATTCTTCCTCTGAGTTTATAACAAATCCAAAAATCCTCAATCGAAACCACTACGAACTTATCCAATTAAATATGGAAGATACGATCCCTCTACTCCATAAACACTAGAGACGCGTTACTAACACCAAATACCATCACTGTACGTTGCAATTCCCAACCAAAATCCAAAAGATATAAATCCTTAAAGCTTTTGCAAAATTCTTTCCCCTGGGTAACTGGTTACTCACATACAAGCTTAACTGAGTAAATAACAGCCTATTCCGAGGATAACAAACCTAACCAGTCACATTAAATCGATCAAAGCCTCAACCCACACAATTCACCACTCTTATCAAACATTCCAAACAATCGCAAGTTCACTCAACCTCGGCCAAACCATTCCAGTTATCTATTCCTGAAAGTGGACACTTGTTCTCAATCGTTACCTTATTCAACTATTAGCAATCCATACACAATTTCTTCTCTTTGCAGTCAAAATTCCATAAATCCCCACGTGTAGCAACAACCATCTCAAAAGAACTCTCAAACATTACATCCACACCTAGGGTTTTCTCAAAATTTCCTTTAATGCTCTAAAACTCCAAAGACTCCAAACCTCACCAGAACTCTCAGTTTCGCTTTCCATAGTCTCAAAACCCATACCATCATATGCATCATACTTGTTATTCCATTCAACCATCCTTCCTTTTTGTTACTAACCAAACCGGAGCTCCCTAAGACAACACCTTAATGTTCCATCCATAACACATCTGAAAACCATGCACAACTGACGGCCCAACACTGTGACTTCCTACCCATTTCCAGAACACTATCATCACCGACCAAAAAAACATCTTAGTCCCATCTACTAAGAGTTTTCTACTTACTTAGCAGATCCAAACCTCAAATCTTCACCTTCGTCAAATTCGAGTTCACACTCTTCTCTCTGAGAACCACCTTTGACAATACCCAATCGTTCTCTCCCAATGACTTCCCAACTTGACCAACATACCAAAAACCTCTAATCCGTCTTATCTTCCAGTATAAGAGTCTTCATCAACTCATCGAAGCAATCCGTAATCATCTTCTTAAATTCCAAACAATTCATTTCACACACTATCAAAGCCGGAAAGACCCGCCTATTCCATCCAACATAATTTCCGTCTGCTATCAACAAGAGATTAAGGGTGATCAGTTCCTCAATTTTTCAATAGACAGCCGACAATCATGATGGGGCATAAACCATCTTTACCAAACTATAATAGCATTTCTTGCATCCTGTGCACCAAACTTCCTAAGGCACAAATCCTTAGTTGACATAAACCTTACCTCCGCATTCCCTCCGGAACCGGGAACCACAATGTCCAAAGAGCACTTACAATCTTGCAATCAACAGCACACAACCAAAGCAACTGGGAGAAGTACAAGCTTCTCCCCCACTTATCTCAAATTCACACCTGAAGACAAAGGATTAGGAAACCAGAAAGTACTGACAGTGCTTCCACACATATCACGTACTAAGGGACAAACAACAACGACAGTATTCCACTGTCACACCGACTGACTCAACAACTTGGCCGGACGGACCGACCTGCTCTGATACCACTAATGTAACACCCCAATTCCCCTCGCGAATAAATAATACAAATATAAATCAGAGTAACTAAAAATTTATTTTTCCAACAGGAAACAGGGATGTCACACTTAAAGAAAGAAAATACAAACCCTGCTCAATTATTTTGATACATAGCACAAAACAGGATAACCCCATAGGGAACCTTTTTCCATATAAAATGAATGTCAATTATGGAATAAAGCGGAAAGATCCATAACCGACTTGTTTTACAAAATGAATCATTTTAGAACATCAAAATATACATACAAAGATCATACAAAACATATTCAACAATTATATACAATTAACTTAAAGCGTTCCCCGACTCCCGTGCTACGTATCAGAGCAGACACCAAGACCTAAGCAAACGAAGATCTAACTCTTCCACTTGCCTCCACGCCTCTAAAGCTGACAATCTGCACTATGCCATAAAAAGCATATTCCAGCAGAAGGGTGAGAAATAACAACTAAACCAAGATTGCATAATAATATGCAAAAACAGATAAAATCACATACACAGTTATTCTCACCCCACACGTCACATACCAATACATATAGCAAGCCATAGATGTATAACATATTTCTAACAATCCAACCACATAGCATATAACAATTATACCAACATAATTACACATTTGCACATAAGGCATACCAAGTCATAGCATTTATCACATATGCACATCAAATTACCAATGCTATTACAATCTCAACACATAACAAATCAATGCACAATTTCCACACATAATCACACATTCCAATCAAACATATACCATTCAATTCAATTGCACATATTTCATCTCATCAATCACAATCACATTTCCATGCACAATTAATTCATGATTTATGCAAATGCACATAGATCGACACAACGACTCTATGCACATGCCATGCGGTACCGACTTCCATTGTCACGTCAGTTGTCACGTCATTAGTCCACTCAGGAACTATTGGAACCATCGCTCGTTACTGAGAATCTCAAGTAACTCCCCGTCGGGCCTACGATGTTCACCCGTCGCTTTAAGTCCTCAGGCATCGCCTCATATTTTCGAGGCCCACGACGTTAAGGATTGCTTTAAGTCTCCAAAGGAGCCCACGATCGTCTATACCCATCGCTTTAAGTCCTCAGGCATCGCCTCATATTTTTGAGGCACACGATGGTATAGCATATTCCCTCAGGAATCAAACCGTCACTCAGGACGTTTTCACAATGCACATTATGATGCTTGGCATACAATGACTCATGACACTCACATTGCATCCATGCACACATTCATAATCATGCATAAATCATCAAATACAACACTTGGCATTTTCTTGCCTTTCGGCCACAAATCACAGCCACAACAATTACAACAACTTATCACATGCTTCCACATCATCACATTCATGCATTGCAAAGCAATTCAAACAATGCATTTCAAACCCTAAATGCCACCACACAACATACATTGAAATTTCACATAAACAATGCACTTCATCACAAGCCATAAAATACCACAATCATATCACATACCACAAATCACAACAACATCATAGTTCCTCACACAAGGGATTTACATATCAAATGCTACTCACAACACATCATTATCGCACATTGAAATCAAAACCCAAAACACACGTTTATTCCTCAATAACACCACAAACCATCATCACCAACACTTATCACATATATTCACATAATATACCAGCACACAAGCCATATGATACATATTAAAAGCCTATAGCATGATAACACATCATTCGCACACCAATACGACGGTGAAAATCCGACAAACCAACACTTTTTCAAAATCATGACTTAAATAATTCATCTACTGCCCTCCAAACCATTTTAAAAAGAAATAGCTTTTCATTGGCTTCCCAATGCTTCGAACGGCGACCAAAACGGACTTACGGTTTGAAAATTACGACGAAGACAAAATTGGAAAATATCACGTTCGCTCCAGTATTCGCTAGGCGAACCAAAGCGAACCAAGGCAGTGGAAAACAGACCTAAAGTTCGCTAGGCGAACCTTCTAGCGAACATTCGCCAGTTCCTTCGCTGGGGTTCGCTAGGCGAACCTGCGAAACCCAGAAATCGCAGCAGCGTCAACCTAGGTCATATGGGACCAAAATACATCATTTTTATCACCCAAACCCTTCTAATTCATACCAGAACAACCAAAACATGTTTAGACATAATCAACGAGTATTCTACGCGGTTTATATCGAATTTCATCCGCGATAACATCGATTTCTATCAATCGCTCCTAATTCCAATCGATACGAAAAGTCACGAAACAATCAAAACATTTACAACAAACAACACATATACATACACAAGCAAGATATAATTGAAACTTCTCACCCTTACCCGATTATTCGCGCTCGAAACGGAGTTCCCGCGATTTTCCTCTTTTCTCCTCTTTTCTCTCCTCTTCCTTTCCTTCCCTTCTCTTTCTTCCCTTTTTCTTTCCCTTCTCTCTTTTTCTTTCCACTTACTATTTATATAAAATATCTAAACCCCTAAAAGACTATTTTACCCCTCAAACTCAAATATCTCGCAAACGCCCTCAAAATGCGATAAAACATAAACAATGATGAAAAATAACATTTTGTCAAATAAAAGTCAATAATAAAATAATATAAAACCAAAACCAATTAAATCTACTCTATTAAATAAATCTAACAAAACCGGGGCGTTACACCCGTATTGACCTTACACACCCGTCTGTGTTCTTTCATCACTCATCTGTGTTTGAACTTTTTAGCCAATACCCTTCCGTATTGACCTTTAGACACTCGTCCGTGTTCTTTCAGCACCCTTCCGTCTTTTAATCTTTGAGACACCCGTCCGTGTTCTTTCAATACCCGTCTGTATTGACCTTAGACACCCGTCCGTATTATTTTATCAACCGTCCGTGTTTGAACCTTTTTAGCCAATACCCGTCCGTATTGACTATTAGACACCCGTCCGTGTTCTTTCAGCGCCCTTCCGTGTTTAAATCTTTGAGACACACATCCGTGTTCTTTCAATACCCGTCCGTATTAACCTTAGACACCCGTCCGTGTTCTTTTTATCACCCGTCTGTGTTTGAACCTTTTTAGCCAATACTCGTCCGTATAGACCTTAGACACCCGATCGTGTTCTTTCATCACCCGTCCGTATTGACCTTAGACACCCGTCCGTGTTCTTTTTATCACCCGTCTATGTTTGAACCTTTTTAGCCAATACTCGTCCGTATTGACCTTAGACACCCGTCCGTGTTCTTTCATCACCCGTCCGTGTTTGAACATTTTAGCCAATACCCGTCCGTATTGACCTTTAGACACCCGTCTGTGTTCTTTCAACACCCGTCCGTGTTTAAATCTTTGAGACACCTATCCGTGTTCTTTCAATACTCGTCCGTATTGACCTTAGACACCCGTCCGTGTTCTTTCATCACTCGTCTGTGTTTGAACTATTGAGCCAATACCCTTCCGTATTGACCTTAGACACCCGTCCGTGTTCTTTCATCACTCGTCTGTGCTTGAACTTTTTAGCCAATACCCGTCCGTATTGACCTTAGACACTCGTCCGTGTTCTTTCATCACACGTCCGTGTTTGAACCTTTTTAGCCAATACCTGTCCGTATTAACCTTAGACACCCGTCCGTGTTCTTCATCACCCGTCCGTGTTTGAACATTTTAGCCAATACCCGTCCGTATTGACCTTTAGACACCCATCCGTGTTCTTTCATCACCCGTCCGTGTTTAAATCTTTGAGACACCTATCCGTGTTCTTTCAATACTCGTCCGTATTGACCTTAGACACCCGTCCGTGTTCTTTCATCACTCGGCTGTGTTTGAACTTTTGAGCCAATACCCTTCCGTATTGACCTTAGACACCCGTCCGTGTTCTTTCATCACTCGTCTGTGCTTGAACTTTTTAGCCAATACCCGTCCATATTGACCTTAGACACTCGTCCGTGTTCTTTCATCACACGTCCGTGTTTGAACCTTTTTAGCCAATACCTGTCCGTATTGACCTTAGACACCCGTCCGCGTTCTTTCATCACCCGTCCGTGTTTGAACCTTTTTAGCCAATACCCGTCCGTATTGACCTTAGACACCCATCCGTGTTCTTTCATCACCCGTCCGTGTTTGAACTTTTTAGCCAATACCCGTCCGTATTGACCTTTAGACACTCGTTCGTGTTCTTTCAGCACCCGTCCGTGTTTAAATCTTTGAGACACCCGTCCGTGTTCTTTCAATACCCGTCCGTATTGATCTTAGACACCCGTCCGTGTTCTTTAATCACTCGTCTGTGTTTGAAATTTTTAGCCAATACCCTTCCGTATTGACCTTTAGACACCCGTCCGTGTTCTTTCAGCACCCTTCTGTGTTTAAATCTTTGAGACACCCGTCCGTGTTCTTTCAATATCCGTCCGTATTGACCTTAGACACTCGTCCGTGTTCTTTCATCACCCGTCCGTGTTTGAACATTTTAGCCAATACCCGTTAGTATTGACCTTTAGACACCCGTCCGTGTTCTTTCTGCACCCGTCCGTGTTTAAATCTTTGAGACACCCGTCCGTGTTCTTTCAATCCCCGTCCGTATTGACCTTAGACACCCGTCCGTGTTCTTTCATCACCCGTCCGGGTTAGAACCTTTTTAGCCAATACCCGTTCGTATTGACCTTAGACACCCGTTCGTGTTCTTTCATCACCCGTCCGTGTTTGAACTTTTTAGCCAATACCTGTCTGTATTGACCTTATACACCCGTCCGTGTTCTTTCATCACCCGTCCGTGTTTGAACTTTTTAGCCAATACCCGTCCCTATTGACCTTAGACACCCGTCTGTGTTCTTTCATCACCCGTCCGTGTTTGAAGTTTTTAGCCAATACCCATCCGTATTGACCTTTAGACACCCGTCTGTGTTCTTTCTGCACACGTCCGTGTTTGAACCTTTGAGAAACCCATCCGTGTTCTTTTAATACCCGTCCGTATTGACCTTAGACACCCGTCCGTGTTCTTTCATCACCCATCCGTGGTTGAAGTTTTTAGCCAATACCCGTCCGTATTGACCTTTAGACACCCGTCCGTGTTCTTTCATCACTCGGCTGTGTTTGAACTTTTGAGCCAATACCCTTCCGTATTGACCTTAGACACCCGTCCGTGTTCTTTCATCACTCGTCTGTGCTTGAACTTTTTAGCCAATACCCGTCCATATTGACCTTAGACACTCGTCCGTGTTCTTTCATCACACGTCCGTGTTTGAACCTTTTTAGCCAATACCTGTCCGTATTGACCTTAGACACCCGTCCGCGTTCTTTCATCACCCGTCCGTGTTTGAACCTTTTTAGCCAATACCCGTCCGTATTGACCTTAGACACCCATCCGTGTTCTTTCATCACCCGTCCGTGTTTGAACTTTTTAGCCAATACCCGTCCGTATTGACCTTTAGACACTCGTTCGTGTTCTTTCAGCACCCGTCCGTGTTTAAATCTTTGAGACACCCGTCCGTGTTCTTTCAATACCCGTCCGTATTGATCTTAGACACCCGTCCGTGTTCTTTAATCACTCGTCTGTGTTTGAAATTTTTAGCCAATACCCTTCCGTATTGACCTTTAGACACCCGTCCGTGTTCTTTCAGCACCCTTCTGTGTTTAAATCTTTGAGACACCCGTCCGTGTTCTTTCAATATCCGTCCGTATTGACCTTAGACACTCGTCCGTGTTCTTTCATCACCCGTCCGTGTTTGAACATTTTAGCCAATACCCGTTAGTATTGACCTTTAGACACCCGTCCGTGTTCTTTCTGCACCCGTCCGTGTTTAAATCTTTGAGACACCCGTCCGTGTTCTTTCAATCCCCGTCCGTATTGACCTTAGACACCCGTCCGTGTTCTTTCATCACCCGTCCGGGTTAGAACCTTTTTAGCCAATACCCGTTCGTATTGACCTTAGACACCCGTTCGTGTTCTTTCATCACCCGTCCGTGTTTGAACTTTTTAGCCAATACCTGTCTGTATTGACCTTATACACCCGTCCGTGTTCTTTCATCACCCGTCCGTGTTTGAACTTTTTAGCCAATACCCGTCCCTATTGACCTTAGACACCCGTCTGTGTTCTTTCATCACCCGTCCGTGTTTGAAGTTTTTAGCCAATACCCATCCGTATTGACCTTTAGACACCCGTCTGTGTTCTTTCTGCACACGTCCGTGTTTGAACCTTTGAGAAACCCATCCGTGTTCTTTTAATACCCGTCCGTATTGACCTTAGACACCCGTCCGTGTTCTTTCATCACCCATCCGTGGTTGAAGTTTTTAGCCAATACCCGTCCGTATTGACCTTTAGACACCCGTCCGTGTTTTTTCATCACCCGTCCGTCTTTGAACTTTTTAGCCAATACTTGTCCGTATTGACCTTTAGACACCTGTCCGTGTTCTTTCAGCACCCATCCGTGTTTAAATCTTTGAGACACTCGTCCGTGTTCTTTCAATACCCGTCCGTATTGACCTTAAACACCCGTCCGTGTTCTTTTTATCACCCGTCCGTGTTTGAACCTTTTCAGCCAATACCCGTCCGTATTGACATTAGACACCCGTCCATGTTTTTTCATCACCCGTCCGTGTTTGAACATTTTAGCCAATACCCGTCCGTATTGACCTTTAGACACCCGTCCGTGTTCTTTCAGCACCCGTCCGTGTTTAAATCTTTGAGACACCCGTCCGTGTTCTTTCAACAACCGTCCGTATTGACCTTAGACACCCGTCCGTGTTCTTTCAATACCCGTCCGTATTGACCTTAGACACCCGACCGTGTTCTTTCATCACTCGTCTGTGTTTGAACTTTTTAGCCAATACCCTTCCGTATTGATCTTAAACACCCGTCCGTGTTCTTTCATCACTGATCTGTGTTTGAACTTTTTAGCCAATACCCATTTCTTATTGACCTTAGACACCCGTCCGTGTTCTTTCATCACCCGTCTGTGTTTGAATATTTTAGCCAATACCCGTCCGTATTGAACTTTAGACACACGTTCGTGTTCTTTCAGCACCCGTCCGTGTTTAAATCTTTGAGAAACCCATCCATGTTCTTTTAATACCCGTCCGTATTGGCCTTAGACACCCGTCCGTGTTCTTTCATCACCTATCCGTGGTTGAAGTTTTTAGCCAATACCCGTCCGTATTGACCTTTAGACACCCGTCCGTGTTCTTTCATCACCCGTCTGTGTTTGAACTTTATAGCCAATACCTGTCCGTATTGACCTTTAGACACCTGTCCGTGTTCTTTCAGCACCCATCCGTGTTTAAATCTTTGAGACACTCGTCCGTGTTCTTTCAATACCCGTCCGTATTGACCTTAAACACTCGTCCGTGTTCTTTTTATCACCCGTCCGTGTTTGAACCTTTTCAGCCAATACCCGTCCGTATTGACCTTAGACACCCGTCAGTGTTTTTTCATCACCCGTCCGTGTTTGAACATTTTATCCAATACCCGTCCGTATTGACCTTTAGACACCCGTCCGTGTTCTTTCAGCAGCCGTCCGTGTTTAAATCTTTGAGACACCCGTCCGTGTTCTTTCAATACCCGTCCGTATTGACCTTAGATACCCGTCCGTGTTCTTTCAATACCCGTCCGTATTGACCTTAGACACCCGCCCGTGTTCTTTCATCACTCGTCTGTGTTTGAACTTTTTAGCCAATACCCTTCCGTATTGATCTTAAACACCCGTCCGTGTTCTTTCATCACTCGTCTGTGTTTGAACTTTTTAGCCAATACCCATTTTGTATTGACCTTAGACACCCGTCCGTGTTCTTTCATCACCCGTCTGTGTTTGAACATTTTAGCCAATACCCGTCCGTATTGACCTTTAGACACACGTTCGTGTTCTTTCAGCACCCGTCCGTGTTTAAATCTTTGAGACACCCGTCCGTGTTCTTTCAATACCCGTCCTTATTGACCTTAGACACCCGTCCATGTTCTTTCATCTCCCGTCGGTGTTTGAACCTTTTTAGCCAATACTCGTTCGTATTGACCTTAGACACCCGTCCGTGTTCATTCATCACCCGTCCGTGTTTGAACTTTTTACCCAATACCTGTCCGTATTGACCTTATACACTCGTCCATGTTCTTTCATCACCCGTCCGTGTTTGAACTTTTTAGCCAATTCCCGTCCGTATTAACCTTAGACACCCGTCCGTGTTCTTTCATCACCCGTCCGTGTTTGAAGTTTTTAGCCAATACCTGTCCGTATTGACCTTTAGACACCCGTCTGTGTTCTTTCAGCACACATCCGTGTTTGAACCTTTTAGACACCCGTCTGTGTTCTTTTCAGCGCCCGTCCGTGTTTGAACCTTTGAAAAACCCATCCGTGTTCTTTCAATACCCATCCGTATTGACCTTAGACACCCGTCCGTGTTCTATCATCACCCATCCGTGTTTGAACTTTTTAGCCAATACCCATCCGTATTGACCTTTAGACACCCGTCCGTGTTCTTTCATCACCCGTCTGTGTTTGAAGTTTTTAGCCAATACCTGTCCGTATTGACCTTTAGACACCCGTCTGTGTTCTTTCAGCACACATCCGTGTTTGAACCTTTTAGACACCCGTCCGTGTTCTTTTCAGGGCCCGTCCGTGTTTGAACCTTTGAGAAACCCATCCGTGTTCTTTCAATACCCATCCGTATTGACCTTAGACACGCGTCCGTGTTCTATCATCACCCATCCGTGTTTGAACTTTTTAGCTTATACCCATCCGTATTGACCTTTAGACACTCGTCCGTGTTCTTTCAGCACCCGTCCGTGTTTAAATCTTTGAGACACCCTGTAACACCCCAAAATTTGCCCTCCTTACTTTAGTACTAACTGGCTTATGTTTCATCTCATTTTGCATTATCATTGGTTCTTAGCATGGGGTCAAGGTGCCTGAGGCAGGTTCAAGAGGAGAAGATGTTCTTCAAAGGGTCAAACAAGAGAGTTCAAGTGGATCACTCTCTCCTAACCAGTGCAGAAATTAGGGTTTTGAGATTCTTGGGTTTATTGCTCCAATGGGCAAGTTTCTTGGGTTTTTATGATCACCAAATGGCATATCTTATCTTTGTTGGAGAGGATACACATCATATTCAGAGGAATTTGGATTTGGAGACTGTACTTTTTCCTCCTAGACTGAGGGTACCAAAATTAGGGTTTGCTATAAAGTCAGTTTATTTCTGATTTTTTGGGCAATACTTGATTCCATGGTATTCCTTGGGTCCCTAAGTATCTAGGAATGGAAGGTTGTCCATCAATGTAGTTCATGAGAAGTTCAATTGGCCAATGGATTGGGAATCAGGAGAATTGGGGAAAAGTCAACAGTGAGAGGGGAAGTCAACTGTGGAATTTTGAGGTTCTCTTCAAGGTTTTCAAGGTCTCACATCCTCATATGGTCTTCAAGAGTCAAGTTTCATACCATTTATCAAGAATCAAGGGTTGGTGCAAAAGTTACTAAATATGGAAATGACCTATAATTTGAAAGTTTCCTTTTTGGGCAAGTCCTTACACTACATTCAACTTAACTTTTCACCATCAAGAAAGCTTCAAATGAATTTTCCTCAAACATGAAAGTTGAAGATCTTTTTCTCCCCTTTCCAACAAGTACTAGTGGGTCTCCATATCATTTGTGAAACTCAAGTTATGATCAAAAGAAGGCAAAGTGGTTTTTAGGGTTCCATTTTCACAACTTTTGCACTTTGGGACATATGGACCTATAATTGATTCCATTGCTTCATGTCATATTCTAACTTCAAAGTACAATCCCCAAGGAGCATTGTTGGCCTTTAAATCAAGTTGTTTATTCATTATTTATTTTTTATTATGCAAAATTGCCAAATTATTGAAAACTCATGAACCAATACATTTCAAGGCCCAAATCAAATTCAGGTGTGATTAGCAATTGTTAAATAAGTGATCCATCATCAAGGGTTTGGATATGCATGCATGGAGGAGGGTGTATTTCACATTATGTAATTTTCCAAAATCACCCAAAACTCATCAAGTGGGGAATTACCAAGGCCCAAATGCTGATCAGTGGATTAACCTAGTCTATTTAAGCTAACTCATGCTAGGGTTAGAGGGGAATACACGTTATTTTGGTAGAGTTTTCAAGTGAACCCTAAAAAAGATCATTCCTTCTAATCTCACAATCTACAAGGGTTCTTCCAAAACTTCTTCCACATACTTCATCCTTGGCATCTATAGAGCATAAATCGTCCATCACTTGAAGCTAATAGTAAGGGATACAGTCTGCATAATCTCAGGTTAGTGCAATTTGCATGTTCCTAAAACTCCTCTTTTTGATGCGCATAATAATCTGTGATTGTTGCTGATCATTCTGGTATATTTTATTTTGTGTTTGGACGCATGGTTTGGTTGTATCGTGTGTTTAAAGTTTTTGAACCCTAACTTGTTTCGTGCGAATCTCCTTGTGTGTTGATTGTTTCCAAATTTTAATGTGATATTTGAAATCCTGATGAAATTCTGGTCAAGAAAGTGTATTTGTTTGCGTTTTCTAGTGAGTTTTTGGTTGCAGGTGACCGGAGAGGGTGGCCGGAACCCTAGCTCCGGCGGCCGGTGGTTAATTCAGTCCGGCGAGGGTTAAATTGAGGAAGATGAAGTTTTGACCGTTGATGGTTTTGATCCCACGGTCCACAGCATGCCACGCGTTCTAATTTTTGTTTTTATTTTATTTAGTTGTGTGTTTATTACCCTATGATTACTATTGTGTACCTCAGATCATGTTCTCTCATCAGGTTTACCCTCTTATTATGTTGACTAATTTGGGACGTTGATTAGATCAGGTGGTTGGGAGTTTGCCAACAAATTAATTTACCATGTGCCTTACCACGTGCTACTCTTTATTTTATTTTAATTTCTGACAATTCAGTGTGTGTTTGCGTACCATTAGAATCATGTGCATGTGATCCTAACCGTTCATCTTGCATAAAACTTGAATTGTTTGAATATCTTTGGAGCGTTAGATTGAACTAAGGGTAAGGATGGAGTCAACATGGTGGACTGAAGCCCACATGTGCTTTTTGTTTTGTTTTATTTTTTTGACGGGTTTTTGCTTTGGGCCTTCCTATTCACACCCCTCCCTTTCAGCCCATGTTATTTTCCAACGTGTTTTATTGCTGTTCATACCCCCCACTCATTTTCTTTCTATTTTATTTTTATTTAATTATTGCATTTTCATTTTAATTTTTTAAAAATAGATAATTGCATTAAAAAATTCCCAAAAAATTCATGAAGCATTTTTAGCATTTTATAAAATTTTCTCAAATTTTATTTTATCATTTTATTTTATCTTTAGCATCTGAATTAATTATTTTAATAATTTCTTTTTGAATTTGTTTCATTCTGCACACATTGCATTGTTTATTTTATTTCTCATCATCCATAAAACATTTTGAACTCATTCCTTTTGCATTGTTTCACCAACACATTGAATTGCATTAAAATATTTTTCTCTCATTTTAAAATAATTTCATATTGCATTTTAGTCCTTTTCTTTAGCACATTGAACCATATTTCTCATCTAAATTTGCATAATTGTTTGAGTGACCTATCTTGGGAATTTTGGCATGAATTTTGGACATATTGTTTGCTTCTAGTTGAGATATGTTGATAATTAATTTGGTGATTTTAGAAGATGTTTTACTAATTGTTTGATTGCTTTTATTTGAGGTCTTCTTGTATGCACATCTCTGACCATGTCTGATTACTTGTTTGAAAAGGCACTTGTGCCATTATTTGGGTTTGCTTCTTTGACTTCATAATCCATGTTTAGGTCATCCACATTCTGTCTTGGTTGAGTTTCATTTGGTTTATTGTCACTTATGTCTGTTTGTACTAACCTTCTATGCAGGGGCTGAGGTAAGTTATTTGAGGGTGTGGATAGTTATCTATGTCCACTCTCACTCTTTCTGTCTCTCATCTTTTCTTTTCTTTAGGCTTAGGTTGTTGTCAAACCTCACTAACCATAGGACATCCATGCATGATAACATTAGGACTCTTAGTTTCCCTTTAGAGTTTCCTTTGTGTCTTCTGTCTCCTCATCTCAAAACTTCTTGAAAACACTTAATAAGGATAAAGTGTATTGCGCACGAGCCTTAAGCGTGGGGAATGAGAAATGAGGGGCTTCCTCTCATCTTTCTAGAATGCTTAGCGAGCGTCATGTCTTGGGACGATGCGTTAAGTATTCGCCCCTGTGCCCTAGACTTTGGTGCAATGCAAGTTATGAATTAACTCAAGTCACTTCTGTCCTAAAAAAATACAAACAAACTTCAAACCTTTTTGTCCTTTGGGATTGTCAAACTAAAGGCTATTTTCAAAAAGGGCACGTTACTTTCCGTCTGAGACGCAAACAGGCATCGACCCTAACTGCCGGACGCGAACTTAACGTCGCTCATAAAACACACAAAAAGAACTTGGTCCGAACTACGTTGACTCTGAATTTCCCATTGCACAAAGGGAGTACGTAGGCCTAGGACGTCGACGTCTTATCGAGTCTGTCTTTGTTTTCCCCTCCCCCGTCTTAGTACAACCATAGATGACAGGATAACTCACCCTTAGAATAGACAACAAGCGTGGATCCCATCGAGTACGATGGATGCGTGGGGTGCTAGCACCTTCCCCTCGCATAACCGACTCCCGAACCCAGGTTATGGTTGCGATGACCATTCCTTTCCCTCTTCCTCAGGTTTATGCGGTGTTCCCTTTCCCTCTCTTGGGATAAATTTACACGGCTGACGACTCTGTTTTCCGCGCCACTCTCGCTTTTGTACCTGGATGAAAATACTGGGAGCGACAGCTGGCGACTCTGCTGGGGAAAACGGTTGACCTATGCTGGTCCATCCCCTCTAGCGAGTCGATCCTAGCGCTTGTTTGTTTGTTTTGTTGGGTGTTTATTTGTTGTGCTATATTATGTTGTATATTACCATTTTACAGCTTTTACTGCATTGCATTTCATTTTTATTACTGTCATACTGGATATTGTTGTGTTGTGCTGGCTGTTTCTGTTTTGCAGGTTGGGTTGTTCTGAGAGATAAGCCCAATACCCAAGCTTGAGTACACCATAGGACTAGAGTGGAGAGTAGTGGGACCTACGTGCCCGCTTGGTACGTTTGTGTGTTCACGAAATTCACAACCAGACGAGGCTATCTTGGGACGCATTCTAACGTGTGTGTCTTGCACATGTTAGGATGTCGATCTAGAGAGCTGTCGACTCTGGTGACCGATCATCGAGGACCTTAGTGGAAACATCCCTCTTTAGTGGTGACAGTGGCAGACCACATTCTATGGCAAACCCATTCGCACCCGAGGGCCCACTTTGGAACTCACATAGGATGGCCCCTATCTTTTAAATAGAATCAGTGGAGGCACTCCTCGATTGACGATAGTACTGTACCCCGAGGGATGAATGTACTATTATTTCTCGACCTCAGTGCCAGAAGCTGAGGACCTTCCGTTTTGGAGAATCAGTTGAGGCCTCCTCGATTGATGATGATGCCAAACCAGAAATAGTGAACGTATCATCATTTCTCGACCTGAGAGCCCGGGATACTGAACATCCTAGTACCCACACGTGAGAGGGGATGGGTGTTTGCAGGTTTGCAGGTAACCAAAACCTTCAACCTACCCGGTTTTTCTGGATTTCTCATCAATGTTTGATTATCTGGGTTCCTGGTTATCTTAGTGGTTCGGTATTTTGAAATTCTGGTTTCCTGGGTTGTGGTTCTCGTTCAATTAACAGCACAGCACATCCAGCTGTGTTGCCTTGATCCCATGTTTGCATGAGCATATCCTTTTTCTTGTATTCTGACATGTTTGACATTTTTCAGGGTTTGCATCTTACTCTTGATTCTGGTTTTCTGAGGTTACCTTGGCATGGATGTCCAGAGAAAGAAGACTGTTGCCTATTCGTTCCCAGATCCGACCTTGACATTGATTCACAAGCTGATTAGTATGGCTGGTCCCGGAGTTCGTACAGAGTTCAGTGGATGGTATGGGAGACTTCTGAAGTTTGTCTACAATATCTCCAAGTATGAGAAGGATGCCATTCATACACTTCTTCAGTTTTATGACCCGTCTTTGCGTTACTTCACTTTCCCATACTACATCTTAGCCCCAACGTTGGAGGAGTTCTCATTTATTTTGGGAATCCCCATCAGGCATGACATAGTATTCTTTTATGAAGAACACCCCGAGATAAAAGAAATGGCTATTGCTCTTCATATTGGTGAATCCGTTCTGAGTAGTAATATTGAGGAAAAACAAGGAGCTAAGGGTTTCTTATTGAAGTTCTTGTTTGATCAAGCTTGCGTACATGTTAAAGAGAAGAATTGGACTGCTTTCCAAGCTATTTTGGCTATGTGCATCTATGGGATTGTCCTGTTTCCCAATGTTCCTGATCTGGTGGATATGCATGCTGTCAGAATCTTTATTTCGAAGAATCCTATACCTACCTTCCTAGGTGATGTGTATCACTCAGTCCACTACAAGAATGAAAATAGGCGGGGAAAAACCGTGAGTTGTTGTCCACCACTCTTATCTACTTGGTTTCTGAGCCATCTCCCCGAAACTGGCGCCTTTGTTGATACGAAAGATTCTCTGAAGTGGTCAAAGAGGTTAATGGGCTTGACTACTGACAACATTGTCTGGTTCAACCGTGATTTGCTAGGAATAGAGATTATTTGCAAGTGCGGAGAATTCCCTAATGTACCCTTGATAGGGAGAAGAGGTGGAATTAACTATAATCCTTCCCTTGTTATCAGGCAGTTTGGTTATCCTTTGAAAGGTCCACCTGAAGAGCGAGATGTCAAAGAGTCCTTATTCTTCAATGGTATTGAGGATCAAGAGACGATAAGGAAGATTGTGAATGCTTGGAAGCAGGTGACCAAGAAGGGAAAAACTTCATTCGGGAAATGTAACAATCGGGATTTTCCTTCCTATGAAGAGTGGATTAATAAGAGAGCAGAAGAGGAGCTTCTTCCCTTCCCGGTAGAACCACCATCTTACCCCTTGCTGATTGAGCCTCCTACCACAGTTGAGATAGAGAAGTTTAACAAGTTGTGGGCTGAAAAGGAAAAGCTGCGAGAAGAAAACAGTGAGCTACAAAGAGAGATTTATCAGTTGAAACATGAGCGGGGTGAAGCTGTTCATATCGCCAAGTTGAAGACAAAGCTTCTCGCTAAGGCAGAAAAGGAGCTAGCTGACTTGGTCGCATCCAGACAAAGGATGAAGCAAGCTCTAGACGATATCAGTAAAGTTCTCGAGTCTAAGAAGGAAGAATTGGACAAGGCTTTGTTAAAAACTCACAGGTTCAATGCTCACCGAGAAACTGCAATGGCTGAGAATAAGCAAAAAAAAGACGGTTATCTAGCTCAGATTGATCGATTAAAGTCGCAGCTCAAGAAGAAAGACGCTGAGATCTTATCAGGGGTATTCCAGAGACAAGCAGTTGAGGGTCGACTCAATGAAGCCATATCCTCCATAGAGGAACTGAAGGTCCAAGCTGAAGTGAAGAGATCTAGACATGAGGGACCTAGCATGGATGGTGTTTCTGGAGAAGACGCTTGGGAGTTACATTGCCGATACTTGGAAGGGATCATGCATAGGAGAGACGTTCTCATTCAAGAGCTAATTCAGAGACCGAAGCATCCCGACACCAGAAAGTTGTTCAAGGAGATTCAAGATTGGAGCAAGAAGCATAATGGATGGGGGGGGATTGACACTTGTAGACTTTGATGACATGCCGTAGTTTTTTATTTTCTTTCATTATTTGGACCACCGCCAGGCTTGTTGGTTGGGATCTATGATTATTGTGTTCAGACTTGATACCTTGGATTTGTGATTGTTGGCATTTGGTTTTCCTCTGGTTTTCTTAATATACGAGCAGAAGTTCCGTTCTGTCTTATTGTTAAACTGGAATCAAGGGGTGGATCGCCCTGCGAACTTTTTAAACATGTTCATTTGCATTTGCATATTCATAATCATTTTGCATAATCATTTTGCATAACAGGTGTTTATCTCCGGTATTCTTATCTTGTTCTAATCTCAGGATTGCAGATCAGCACATTCACCGGTATTCTACCAGACAAAATCAGAAGAGTTTCATGGATCAGATACAAAATGAGATGACTGAGATGCAGACTCGCATGAACCAATTCATGGAATTAATGCAAGGTGTCGCTCAAGGCCAAGAGCAGTTGAGGACTCTCGTTCAGCCACTGATTACAAGGGTTGATGAGGACGGTGTCATTCATACTGGTGTTACTGGTAAAAATGTTCAGAATGGCCCTCCGGGCGGAAGTATTCCTGTTGCTGGTGTTGTGATTCCTCCGGGCGGAGGAGATGTTGTGGTTCCCACTGTAGTGGGAGGAGGTAACGGTGCTGGCGCAATTCATGGCCGTCAGTATGATGATCTTCAGGAAGATGCATTTTCTGTGCCAGGTGGGGATGCTGGTCCCCAGATTGACAATGATCAGAGGTTCCGGTTGATTGAGGAACATCTAAGGGGTGTTGTGAATCAGGATGCTTTGGGTATGGATTTAGAGGATTTGGGGCTGGTTCCAGGCGTTGTTATTCTGCACAAGTTTTAGACTCCCACTTTCAAGAAGTATAATGGTATGTCTTGCCCAAGGACCCACGTGAGGGCATATGCAAGTAAAATGGCTGCGCATGCGAAAAATGAGAAGCTGATGATGCATTGCTTCCAGGATAGCCTATCTGGGGCATCCCTGGAGTGGTACATGCAACTAGAGAGGAAGGATGTGCATAGTTGGAGAGATCTGGCAGGGGCATTTATTAGACACTATCAATATAACACTGACATGGCTCCGAACAGAACACAGCTGCAGAATTTGTCACAGAAGAACAATGAGAGTTTCAAGGAGTACGCCCAGAGGTGGCGTGAACTGGAAGCAAGGGTTCAGCCTCCCATGTTGGAGCGAGAAATGATAACTATGTTTATGGCCACCTTGCAGGGTCATTACTATGAAAAGCTGGTACCGTGTATGACTGGAAAGTTTGCTGATTTGATCTTAGTAGGAGAGATGGTGGAAAGCGGAATTAAGGCGGGAAAAATATCAGGCCGTGATGGGTCCTCATCTGGAGGAAGTAAGAAGCCTTATACCAGTGGTTACAAGAAGAAGGAGGGAGATACAAACTCTGTGTCATCATATCGTGGTAGAGATGGACCTCGTCAGAACTTCAATCAGCAGGTGGCTTCTGTAACCAACCCAGCAGTACCTCAGCAGCCAGCAGTGTCTCAACAACAAAATCAGGCTCCTCGCAGACCACAGCCTAGGCGGGATAGGCATCTTGACACTCCGCCTATTCCCTACCCTCGGTTATTTCAGCACTTGTTAAAGCTACAGTTAATTCAGAAGAGAACATTGGCTCCACCTGTTGGTAATCCACCTCCCGGCTATGACGCCAACGCCCACCGTGAGTTCCATTCTGGAGCACCCGGACATCATATTGAGAACTGTAAAGCTTTTAAGCATCAGGTTCAAGATTTGGTGGATTCCAAAGCCATCAATTTCTCCAATGATGTTCCAAATGTGAATCAGAACCCGATGCCAAATCACGGTGAGCCGAGGGTCAATGCTATTATTAAAGACTGTGAAGACTTGAGTTTGATTTCAGATGCGAACGAAGTCCAAACTCCCTTGGGTGTGGTGAAGGAAAGACTGTTGAAGGGAGGGGTATTTCCAGGCTGTGATGAAGGTTGTGTAGGATGTGTGTCGCAGCCAGGCGGTTGTGTTTTATTGAAAGCAGGTATTCAGAAAATGATCAGCGAAGGGATATTACAGTTTGACAGGGGTTGTAGACAGGATAAAGTTACTGACAGAGAGATTGATGTTGCCACAATAACAATTCCATTCAAGACAATAACTATATCAGCGCCGGCGAGACCAGCGCCGATCACTATCACTGTTCCTGGACCAGTCCTGTATAAGAGTACCAAGGCCATCCCATGGAATTATGGGGTCGAGGTGTTTGTTAATGGTAAGAAGCAGGAGCTGGAAGAGACATCAGCTGTGAATACAGGGGTTAAAAGTCTTGTTGAAGCAGGGGCTATCACTAGGAGTGGTAGAGTCTTTATTCCGTCCAAGGATCAAGCTGGCAGTTCAAGACAAGACAAAGGTAAACAGATGATGGATGAGTCTGCACAGAGACAAGAAGCGAATAATTCTATGACAAAGCAGGTTGGGGATACTTTCTCAGAAGACGTAGAAGAGTTTATAAGGCTGATCAGGAAAAGTGATTACAAGATTGTTGATCAACTTCACCAAACTCCATCGAAGATTTCCATTCTATCCTTGCTACTGTGCTCTGAGGCACACCGAAATGCATTGCTGAAGGTTTTGAATATGGCTTATGTACCGCAGGAAATATCTGTCAACCAGTTAGAAGGGGTTGTGGGTCATGTAAATGCTGGTAATGGTTTGGGTTTCACCGATTTAGATCTGACTCCGGCTGGGAGGAATCACAACAACGCTCTACATATTTCAGTGGAATGCCAGGGTTCTTTAATGTCGCATGTGTTAGTTGATACTGGGTCGTCTTTGAATGTGTTACCGAAGAAGGCTTTGATGAAATTGGATACTCGTGGGTTGATTTGTACACCAAGTGACTTGGTGGTACGTGCTTTTGATGGCTCCAAGAGGTCAGTGTTTGGAGAGTTAGTTCTGCCAATCAAGGTGGGTCCTGAGATTTTCAACACCACCTTTTACATAATGGATATTCAGCCTGCCTATAGTTGTTTGTTGGGTCGCCCTTGGATCCATGGTGCTGG
This sequence comes from Lathyrus tuberosus, assembly GCA_022829125.1. Classification (NCBI taxonomy): domain Eukaryota; kingdom Viridiplantae; phylum Streptophyta; class Magnoliopsida; order Fabales; family Fabaceae; genus Lathyrus; species Lathyrus tuberosus. The sequence goes on along the minus strand of JALAZF010000261.1, from coordinate 8,434,222 downwards.
CGCAATAACTTCTACGCTGCACCAGAAGTTGAAGTATATGGTGGATGGCCACGTTGTGACTGTTTGTGGTGAGGAAGATATCATGGTGGGTCACCTATCGACCTTCAAGTATGTAGAGGTAGATGGTGAGATACAGGAAACTTTGTGCCAAGCCTTTGAAGCTGTGAAAATTCCCAAGGAACCTCCAAAGGCAGTCAGCCAGCCTGAGGTGGTTGCCCAACCTGAAGTCGTCAGACAACCAGAAGTTCCAATGTCCTCTTTCAAAGAGGCGCGCGCTATAGTTGAAGCTGGTGGTTCTCAGAAGTGGGGCAGTGTCATTGATGTTCAAAGAAAACAAGATACTCATGGACTGGGTTACAAGCCACCTAGGCGTTCTGAAGAGCCTCCCAAGTTCTATGGTCCAGTCCGTTTCACCAGTGCCGGTGTTTTCTTCGACAGAATCAATGCTATTGAGGATGAGGGGGATAGTGACTGTGACATGGATGAGTGGATCCGTCCCTGCACCCCTGGTCAGGGTTTGGGCAACTGGTCTTCCGAGAAAGTCATCCAAGTGACGCGCCCGGAGTAATTTACTTTTGCCCAAGACGTAGTGATATTTATTTGTAGGGCTTGGATGTTTTATTTGCTACTTTTATCATCAATAAAGGACGTTTTTTCATTCAAATATTTTGATCCTTGTCTTTCTGTTTTTTACTTTTTTGCATTAACCCACATCAAAATGGCAATGTGTTTCTTGTTTGTTGCACTCATAATAAACATAAAACATCCATCATGCAGGTTTCTTTGTTCAGATTCTACCCATCATGACTTAGCTATGGCCCGATATGACTTCGACAATCCTATCTATCAGGCTGAAGAAGAGACTGACGAAGACTGTGACTTACCAGAAGAATTAGCTAGGCTACTGAAACAGGAGGAAAGGGTTATTCTACCTTATCAGGAGGAAGTTGAGACTGTTAATCTGGGAACCGAGGATGTTAAACGAGAAGTAAGGGTTGGGGCTGCTTTGGAAGACACTGTTAAGAGAAGATTGGTTGAGTTACTTCAAGAGTATGTGGATATCTTCGCCTGGTCTTACCAAGACATGCCTGGGCTTGACACTGACATTGTTTCACATCGGCTACCGCTTAAAGAGGGTTGTACTCCGGTCAAGCAGAAACTGAGAAGGACGAAACCAGATATGGCTGTCAAGAACAAGGAAGAGGTTCAGAAACAGTTAGATGCAGGATTTATCGCTGTGACAAATTATCCTCCGTGGGTTGCTAACATTGTACCTGTACCTAAGAAGGATGGGAAGGTCAGGATGTGTGTTGACTACCGAGATTTGAATAGGGCGAGCCCGAAGGATGATTTCCCGCTCCCCCACATTGACGTGTTAGTAGACAATACTGCTCAATATTCTGTGTTATCCTTCATGGATGGCTTCTCTGGGTATAACCAAATCAAAATGGCCCCAGAGGACATGGAGAAGACTACGTTCATAACACCGTGGGGAACATTTTGCTATAAGGTAATGCCCTTTGGATTGAAGAATGCTGGGGAAACCTATCAGCGGGCAATGGTGACTCTCTTTCATGATATGATTCACAAGGAGATTGAAGTCTATGTTGATGACATGATTGCGAAGTCACAGACAGAGGAAGAACACTTGATAAACCTCCAGAAGCTGTTTGAAAGGTTGAGGAAGTTCAGATTGAGATTGAATCCGAACAAGTGCACTTTCAGTGTGAGGTCTGGTAAATTGCTGGGATTCATTGTTAGTGAAAGAGGTATCGAGGTTGATCCTGCAAAAATAAGAGCCATACAGGAGATGCCTGAGCCAAGAACAGAGAAAGAGGTTTGTGGTTTCTTGGGGAGGTTGAATTACATTGCTAGGTTCATCTCTCATCTGACAGCCACGTGTGAACCAATTTTCAAGTTGTTAAGAAAGGATCAAGAGGTCAGGTGGAATGAAAATTGTCGAGAGGCGTTTGAAAGGATAAAGATGTATTTGCAAGAACCTCCAGTCCTTATGCCACCCGTGTCCGGGAGACCGTTGATTATGTACCTTACGGTTCTTGAGAATTCGATGGGTTGTGTGCTCGATCAACACGACGAGACAGGTAGGAAAGAGCACGCCATTTACTACCTGAGTAAGAAGTTCACTGATTGCGAATCAAGATACTCTATGCTGGAAAAGACATGTTATGCGCTCGCTTGGGCAGTCAAGCGCCTGAGGCAGTATATGTTAAACCACACAACCTTGTTGATTTCGAAGATGGATCCGATTAAGTACGTGTTTGAGAAGCAAGCACTTTCTGGAAGGATAGCCCGTTGGCAGACGGTTTTGACAAAGTACGATATTCAGTATGTTTCCCAGAAGGCCATTAAGGGAAGTGTTCTGTCAGAGTATCTTGCTGAACAGCCGGTCGAGGATTATCAGCCTATGAAGTTTGAGTTTCCAGACGAGCATGTTATGTTTCTGAAAATGAAAGATTGTGAAGAGCCTCTGCCTGATGAAGGACCTAAGATTGGGTCTCAATGGAAGATGATTTTTGATGGGGCTGTCAACTCATATGGTAATGGAATTGGGGCAATCATTACGACCCCGAAGGGTTCTCATATACCTTTCACTGCCCGATTAGCGTTCGTGTGTACCAACAACGAGGCGGAGTATGAAGCATGCATCATGGGGTTAGAAGAAGCAATTGATTTGAGAATTAAGAACCTCGATGTCTATGGTGATTCCGCGTTGGTAGTTAATCAGATTACAGGAGAATGGGAGACTCGTCAGGCGAATTTGGTGCCTTACAACAACTATGCCAGAAGGTTGTTACCTTTCTTTGATAGGGTGGATTTTCATCATGTGCCCCGAGCTGAGAATCAGATGGCTGATGCGTTGGCAACATTAGCATCCATGTATAAGGTGAACCGTTGGAGTGAAACACCTTCGATTAGAATTATGCGTCTGGACAGACCAACTTTTGTGTTTGCAATTGAAGATGTGTCAGATAGCAACCCGTGGTATCATGATATTAAGGTCTTTCTGAAGAGACAGGAGTATCCAGGGGGTGCCTCCACCAAAGATAAGAAGACTCTGAGGAGGTTGGCAGGAAACTTCTTTCTGAACAAGGATGATGTGTTATACAAGAGGAACTTCGATATGGTCTTGCTACGTTGTGTTGATGAACACGAGGCAGGTTTGTTGATGGAGGAAGTTCACGAGGGCTCTTTCGGTACTCATTCCAGTGGACACACCATGGCTAGGAAGTTGTTGAGGGCAGGATATTACTGGATGACTATGGAGTCTGATTGTTTCAAGTACGCCCGAAAGTGCCATAAATGCCAGATTTATGCATATAAGATGCATGTACCGCCTACGCCTCTAAATGTGTTGTCATCTCCTTGGCCTTTTGCAATTTGGGGCATAGATATGATTGGAAAGATTGAGCCCACTGCTTCCAATGGGCATCATTTCATTTTGGTTGCCATTGACTATTTCACAAAGTGGGTGGAAGCAGCCTCGTACGCCAACGTCACCAAGCAAGTGGTAGCCCGGTTTATAAAGAGGGATATCATCTGTCATTATGGGGTCCCAGAGAGAATCATTACTGATAATGGCTCGAATTTGAACAACAAGATGATGAAGGAACTATGTCAGAGTTTTAAGATCGAGCATCATAATTCCTCTCCATATTGTCCGAAGATGAATGGGGCTGTTGAGGTAGCAAATAAGAATATCAAGAAGATTGTGCAGAAAATGGTGGTAACATATAAAGACTGGCATGAGATGCTACCTTATGCCCTACATGGTTACCGTACTTCAGTGCGTACGTCAACTGGGGCAACCCCTTTCTCATTGGTGTATGGTATGGAAGCAGTTTAACCCTTAGAGGTCGAGATTCCGTCTTTGAGAGTTCTGGCAGATGTGAAGCTTGACGAAGCTGAATGGGTACGCTCCAAATTGGATCAGTTGAACCTTATTGAAGAAAAGAGATTAGCAGCCATCACACATGGTCGGTTGTATCAGAGCAGGATGAAGCACGCCTTTGACCAGAAAGTGCATCCTCGGAGTTTTCAGACAAGCGAATTGGTTTTGAAAAGGATCCTTCCTCCTCAGACAGATCACAGGGGCAAATGGACTCCAAACTACGAGGGGCCATATGTAGTGAGAAAGGTTTTTTCTGGTGGAGCCTTACTACTTTCAACTATGGATGGCGAAGATTTAACATCCCCTGTGAACGCAGACGTAGTCAAAAAATACTTCGCATAAAAAAGACCCGCTGGACATAAAAAGAAAGTCCAGGCAAAAAAGGGGCATCCCGGCGAACCATAAAAAGGAAAAGGTTCGGGCAAAAATTAGGGATAAAATGTAAAAAGAAACGTGTAAACCCGCAAAGTTGAAAACCTGAAAAGGCGACTTTGGCAAAAATGGGTATCCCGATGGATTGAAAACCCGAAAAGGGCGATCCAGGCAAAAGTTAGGGATTTATAAGCGAAAGGCTATGGTCTGCGTTCGATCTGTGAGCACTTTCAATACCTGGAAATTCTCAGTACAGTTAGTCTCTTCAAAGGTCAAGACATTTGTGGATAAGCAAGACATATGGGTCATAGCTGAGTCGAATCATGGTGGATATCTGTTCCCACATTGCCGACATGTGTATTTTCTTTTTGCTTTTGCGCAATTACCTCTTTTTAGGAATTGCTTCCTATTGTAAATGCTTATTTACAGGCCACTTTTCTCAATAAAATATTCATTTCACTCAAAGAGCTTTCCGTTGTTTGTTTTACTTTTACTGTTTTGTTTGTAAAAAATGTCCGATATTTTTTATTAACATTGCATATAAAACTTCGAGCTTTGCGGAGCATAACGAAAAGCAGTAGAAATTACTTAGGCATTAATGGTGATAGTTATGTTGTGGCATATTCTTTTGTTGTTATTTGACTTGCAGGGCAACAGGATTGTATTTCCCCAGCAGTTTGCTTTCCCCAGCATTGAGATTGCACTTTTCTCAGCAAAGCATACCTTCCCCAGCAGGAGACCTGGAAAGTATTTCTCTGAATCAAGACGTTATCTCCCCATAGAATCGGGGTTTTCACCTTCCCCATCCAGTCAGGAAGCGTGCTTTCACTGACAATATCATATTCTAGTCCCCAGCAAGGTGGGAGTAAAGTCATTCTCCCACCAGCAGGCTAGGTTCAGCAGTATCCCCAAGCAGGATGGTATATTGGACTGTTTTCCCCAAGCAGGATGGTATTATGGGCTGGCATCCCCCAGCAGGTCCTGAGCCCGATTGGATATTAGCAATCTTCAGTAAGAGACCTCCGGTTCCGTTATTGGCGTTCATTCTCAACTCCCCCAGCAGAGGAGAAATTTCAGGTTTTGGATGTTACCTTCAGTGAAAGACAGGTGTGGCCCCCGGTAGTTCTTTCGGGATTTCATCCCCAGCAGAAGTTGTTGATCCGAAGAGTCGATCAGTATGACCCTTCTCAGCAGAGTTCCTGGATTCAGAGGATAATTTATTTTTGTCATCCCCAGCTGAATTGGTCTTTTCTCTCCAGCATTTATTTTGCTGGAGAGACCCCTTTTGCATATCATGAGCATTTGCATTGCATCCTCAAAAGTGTAGCATTTCCACTTCGTGTGGAGCATTAAGGCAAAATTCAAACATTTGCATTCGAAGCATAAGCCAGATTTGATGCTTTCTTTGCTAGTTCTCTTTCCCAGCAGAGATGGCATAACTCAGGAGATTTTGGAGGGATGCGTTCCTCATACTTGTGCTCCCCGGCAGAGTCTTTTATTTAGACTTCTCCTTCCCCAGCGGAGTCATCTTGCCAGTGGATTTTGAGACGGTTGGGAGTTTGCCTTTGTTTGGCCCTTCTCTTTTGTGAAATCCCGTTCTCACCTGGTAGTCAGTTCTTGCTTGACATATTTTGCTGGCCAAGTTCCCTTTATCAGCAGGGATGGCATCTGTTTTGCTAGTTCTCTTTATCAGCAGAGATAGCAATCTTTTGAAGATTCTTTTCGTCAGTTCCCTTTATCAGCAGGGATGGCATTTATGTTGCTAGTTCTCTTTATCAGCAGAGATAACAATCTTTTGAAGATTCTTTTCGTCAGTTCCCTTTATCAGTAGGGATGGTATTTATGTTGCTAGTTCTCTTTATCAGCAGAGATAACAATCCTTTGAATATTTCCTTCGTCAGTTCCCTTTATCAGCAGGGATGGCATGTTTCGAGATTCCTTTGTCAGTTCTCTTTATCAGCAGAGATGACATAACCTGGAAGTTTTGTTTCACGTTATCTCCGGCGAAGTCCAATTTATGTTGGTTATCTTTTGCGGGTGCAATTGAGGTTGTATTCGTTTTTGTGGGTGCGATTGAGGTCGTATTCATATTCTCTTTGTGGGTAGAGTGATTGAGGTCAGTCTTCCTTTGCGGGTGCAATTGAGGTTGCATTCGTTTTTGTGGGTGCGATTGAGGTCGTATTTATATTTTCTTTGTGGGTAGAGTGATTGAGGTCAGTCTTCCTTTGCGGGTGCAATTGAGGTTGTATTCGTTTTTGTGGGTGCGATTGAGGCCGTATTCATAATCTCTTTGTGGGTAGAGTGACTGAGGTCAGTCTTCCTTTGCGGGTGCAATTGAGGTTGTATTCTTTTTTGTGGGTGCGATTGAGGTCGTATTCATATTTTCTTTATGGGTAGAGTGATTGTGGTCAGTCTTCCTTTGAGGGTACAATTGAGGTTGTATTCGTTTTGTGGGTGTGATTGAGGTCGTATTCGTATTTTCTTTGTGGGTAGAGTGATTGAGGTCAGTCTTCCTTTGCGGGTACAATTGAGGTTGTATTCGTGTTTGTGGGTGCGATTGAGGTCGCATTTGTATTTTCTTTGTGGGTAGAGTGATTGAGGTCAGTCTTCCTTTGCGGGTGCAATTGAGGTTGTATTCGTTTTTGTGGGTGCGATTGAGGTCGTATTTTCTTTGTGGGTAGAGTGATTGAGGCCAGTCTCCCTTTGTGGGTGCGATTGAGGTCGTATTTTCTTTGTGGGTAGAGTGATTAAGGTCAGTCTCCCTTTGAGGGTACAATTGAGGTTGTATTCGTTTTGAGGGTATGGTTGAGGTCATATTCCTTATTTTTCAGCACGCTCAATCTCGTTATTCTCACCATTAGCAAATTTCCGGGGCTCTTTTGGTATTCAATCCCCGTGTATCCTGGAATGTCTGAGAGCCGTCGCTATCACACCCTGAGGACCAAGTTGATTGAATAGGGGCAGCTGTAGCACCCCAAAATTTGCCCTCCTTACTTTAGTACTAAATGGCTTATGTTTCATCTCATTTTGCATTATCATGTGTGCATATCATTGGTTCTTAGCATGGGGTCAAGGTGCCTGAGGCAGGTTCAAGAGGAGAAGATGTTCTTCAAAGGGTCAAACAAGAGAGTTCAAGTGGATCACTCTCTCCTAACCAGTGCAGAAATTAGGGTTTTGAGATTCTTGGGTTTATTGCTCTAATGGGCAAGTTTCTTGGGTTTTTATCATCACCAAATGGCATATCTTATCTTTGTTGGAGAGGATACACATCATATTCAGAGGAATTTGGATTTGGAGACTGTATTATTTCCTCCTAGACTGAGGTTACCAAAATTAGGGTTTGCTATAAAGTCAGTTTATTTCTAATTTTTTGGGCAAGACTTGATTCCATGCTATTCCTTGGGTCCCTAAGTATCTAGGAATGGAAGGTTGTCCATCAGTGTAGTTCATGAGAAGTTCAATTGGCCAATGGATTGGGAATCAGGAGAATTGGGGAAAAGTCAACAGTGAGAGGGGAAGTCAACTGTGGAATTTTGAGGTTCTCTTCAAGGTTTTGAAGGTCTCACATCCTCATATGGTCTTCAAGAGTCAAGTTTCATACCATTTATCAAGAATCAAGGGTTGGTGCAAAAGTTACTAAATATGGAAATGACCTATAATTTGAAAGTTTCCTTTTTGGACAAGTCCTTACACTACATTCAACTTGACTTTTCACTATCAAGGAAGCTTCAAATGAATTTTCCTCAAACATAAAAGTTGAAGATCTTTTTCTCCCCTTTCCAACAAGTACTAGTGGGTCTCCATATCATTTGTGAAACTCAAGTTATGATCAAAAGAAGGCAAAGTGGTTTTTAGGGTTCCATTTTCACAACTTTTGCACTTTGGGACATATGGACCTATAATTGATTCCATTGCTTCATGTCATATTCTAACTTCAAAGTACAATCCCCAAGGAGCATTGTTGGCCTTTAAATCAATTGGTTTATTCATTATTTATTTTATATTATGCAAAATTGCCTAATTATTGAAAACTCATGAACCAATACATCTCAAGGCCTAAATCAAATTCAGGTGTGATTAGCAATTGTTAAATAAGTGATCCATCATCAAGGGTTTGGATATGCATGCATGGAGGAGGGTGTATTTCACATTATGTAATTTTCCAAAATCACCCAAAACTCATCAAGTGGGGAATTACCAAGGCCCAAATGCTGATCAGTGGATTAACCTAGTCTATTTAAGCTAACTCATGCTAGGGTTAGAGGGGAATACACGTTATTTTGGTAGAGTTTTCAAGTGAACCCTAAAAAAGATAATTCCTTCGAATCTCACAATCTACAAGGGTTCTTCCAAAACTTCTTCCACAAACTTCATCCTTGGCATCTATAGAGCACAAATCGTCCATCACTTGAAGCTAATAGCAAGGGATACAGTCTGCATAGTCTCAGGTTAGTGCAATTTGCATGTTCCTAAAACTCCTCTTTTTGATGCGCATAATAATCTGTGATTGTTGCTGATCATTCTGGTATATTTTATTTTGTGTTTGGACGCATGGTTTGGTTGTATCGTGTGTTTAAAGTTTTTGAACCCTAACTTTTTTCGTGCGAATCTCCTTGTGTGTTGATTGTTTGCAAAATTTAATGTGATATTTGAAATCCTGATGAAATTCTGGTCAAGAAAGTGTATTTGTTTGCGTTTTCTGGTGAGTTTTTGGTTGTAGGTGACCGGAGAGGGTGGCCGGAACCCTAGCTCCGGCGGCCGGTGGTTGATTCAGTCCGGCGAGGGTTAAATTGAGGAAGATGAAGTTTTGACCGTTGATGGTTTTGATCCCACGGTCCACAGCATGCCACGCGTTCTAATTTTTGTTTTTATTTTATTTAGTTGTGTGTTTATTACCCTATGATTACTATTGTGTACCTCAGATCATGTTCTCTCATCAAGTTTACCCTCTTATTATATTGACTAATTTGGGACGTTGATTAGATCAGGTGGTTGGGAGTTTGCCAACAAATTAATTTACCATGTGCCTTACCACGTGCTACTCTTTATTTTATTTTAATTTCTAACAATTCAGTGTGTGCTTGCGTACCATTTTAATCATGTGCATGTGATCCTAACCGTTCATCTTGCATAAAACTTGAATTGTTTGACTATCTACGGAGCGTTAGATTGATCTAAGGGTAAGGATGGAGTCAACATGGTGGACTGAAGCCCACATGTGTTTTTTGTTTTGTTTTATTTTTTTGACGGGTTTTTGCTTTGGGCCTTCCTATTCACACCCCTCCCTTTCAGCCCATGTTATTTTCCAACGTGTTTTATTGCTGTTCATACCCCCCACTCATTTTCTTTCTATTTTATTTTTCTTTAATTATTGCATTTTCATTTTAATTTTTTAAAAATAGATAATTGCATTAAAAAATTCCCAAAAAATTCATGAAGCATTTTTAGCATTTTATAAAATTTTCTCAAATTTTATTTTATCATTTTATTTTATCTTTAGCATCTGAATTAATTATTTTAATAATTTCTTTTTGAATTTGTTTCATTCTGCACACATTGCATTGTTTATTTTATTTCTCATCATCCATAAAAAATTTTGAACTCATTCCTTTTGCATTGTTTCACCAACACATTGAATTGTATTAAAATATTTTTCTCTCATTTTTAAAATCACTTCATATTGCATTTTAGTCCTTTTCTTTAGCACATGGAACCATATTTCTCATCTGAATTTGCATAATTGTTTGAGTGACCTATCTTGGGAATTTTGGCATGAATTTTGGACATGTTGTTTGCTTCTGGTTGAGATATGTTGATAATTAATTTGGTGATTTTAGAAGATTTTTTGCTAATTGTTTGATTGCTTTTATTTGAGGTCTTCTTGTATGCACATTTCTTACCATGTCTGATTACTTGTTTGAAAAGGCACTTGTGCCATCATTTGGGTTGCTTCTTTGACTTCATAATCCATGTTTAGGTCATCCACATTCTGTCTTGGTTGAGTTTCATTTGGTTTATTGTCACTTATGTCTGTTTGTACTAACCTTCTATGCAGGGGCTGAGGTAAGTTATTTGAGGGTGTGGATAGTTATCCATGTCCACTCTCACTCTTTCTGTTTCTCATCTTTTCTTTTCTTTAGGCTTAGGTTGTTGTCAAACCTCACTAACCATAGGACATCCATGCATGATAACATTAGGACTCTTAGTTTCCCGTTAGATTTTCCTTTGTGTCTTCTCTCTCCTCATCTCAAAACTTCTTGAAAACACTTAATAAGGATAAAGTGTATTGCGCACGAGCCTTAAGCGTGGGGAATGAGAAATGAGGGGCTTCTGTAGCGAGCGATTTTGGACGCGGTTCTTAAGCGCTGGTCGCTCTCTGCGGTTTGAGCTTTGACTACAGGTCGATTCATTTTTTATCCTATTGTGAGCTGAATAAGGAAGGGAAATAGATGTCTCCAATTAACCCTGCTTTGCATACTGAGTTTAAACAGCGGTCTGTTAGGTTACGAATGCTATCAATGTGGGGGGGCCTTTGTACTGGTTATTTGTATTTTCGCCAATACTGTTTTCTTTCTTTTTTATCTGGGCAGAAGGTTTCTGGCGGGGAACAAGGATTAGGATGTTAGGACTGATGCTTTTGAATTACTGCTTTTGATTGATGGAGATATGGGATTTGGGTTTTTTGTTGATTGCGCTCGCTAAGATCTTTTCTTTCGATCTTATGCCTACGTATTCCCGTTTACCGAAACAGGGAAATCAGAGCGTTCGTAGTTCCTCCTATTCTATGGGAGGAAATTGGTTTTTGGTGTCTTGTTCAAAGCCCAAGACGTGAAGCGAAAGGTGGTTTGTATCTTGTTCAAAGCCCTAGATGTGAAGCTGAAAGGTCTATTTGTGTCTTGTTCAAAGCCCAAGACGTGAAGCTGAAAGACCTCGACTTTAGAGAGAATTTGTCATCTCTAAAGAGGGAGAAGGAGAATTACTTTAACTGGGATACGCGGATCCGAGCAATGCCATAATTTCCGAAGAAAGGGTTTTAACCTGAAGGAGAAGACTTTAACTCAGTGTAGAGCAATGCCATCTTTCCTTAGGAATTTCTCATGCTAAAAGAAGGACAGTGGCATGGATGTAGATGATCCAGAGGCTTGCCGCTTACAGCAATTAGATGAAGGGAAAGGAGTTGTTGATGTTTGTGTACTGTGAACGAGGCACAGTTTTGATGCTAAAAGGTTGATTGGATCAACCAGTGGTTTTCTTATACAAAAGCCTAAGAGGAGGCTAATTTCCGCTAGGAAAATCATTATACAAAGCCTAAGAGGAGGCTATTGTTTTTGTCTGACTCAACGAGGGAGTCTTTGTGTGTCTCGTACAAAGCCCGAGAGAGAGGTAAAAAGGGTTGACCCAACAGGAGAATCTTTTATACTCAACAAGAGAGTGTTTTTATATCTCGTACGAAGCCCGAGATGGAGGCTAAAGGTTTGTTTTAGTTGAGTGACAGATCCAATATACTGATTTTGAAAGAAAATTAATTCTTATATGAGCAACATTGTACTCAGGGATTTGATTTGAGGATCAGGGATATTTCCTTCACTTTGAGGAAATGGGAAATCCATAGGGTATTGAGATTGTCCGAGTCTGCGGGTTTCCTTCCTATTTAACGAAGGGGGTCACTTGAGAATGTCTTTGAGACTCAAGGAAGTTAGACTGTCCAAGTCTAGAGTTTTATCTTTTGTACTATGCTTTGAGAAACAGTAGTAGACTCTACGAAAGGACTGTTCTATGAGGATGACTAGGTTCTGTTCCTATACCACTAGGAGGACGTCGGGACAATTTGTACGAAGCCCAAGAGGAGGCTGGAAACTTTTAAGAAGCCGACGGGTCCTTGTACGAAGCCCAAGAGGAGGCTATCATTCCCAGAGGAAGAGATCATTATACGAAGCCTAAGAGGAGGCTGTGAATACTTCTAAGAAGCCGTAGTGTCCTTGAATAATGCCCAAGAGGAGGCCGATGCTTTTAAGAAGCTCGTGGGTCTATCATCTCCTTTCCATCAGGAGAGATAACTCTTTTTAAAGATAAAAACCACTGGTAAACGTGCGAGGTTTACTATCCAGCGACTTTTAGCTTTTAAAGAGGGTTCCTTAGTTAAGGTCCAAGATTATGACCGTAGTGGGTACCCAAACCCCGAGACATTCAAGGCAAGCTATCCACAAGGAATAGATCAAGTCAGGAAAGTTCGAGAATTTGGAAGAAACTCAAAGATGCCATTCACGGAGAATACATTCATCTTGGGGAGTAGAGCTTCTTGACGATTCCTAAGGAGGACAACCGAAGAGAAGACTGTATCCGGTGCTCCTATTGGGGATCTAGGCGTCTATTTCTACGAATAAATGAAACGGCGTCACCTAGTTCTAGACGTAGTTGCCGGGGAAACTCGAAATATCTATACTATTATTACACAATAGATATGAGTTTATGAATGGAGACTTACAGTGAGCAGCCCCACAATACAGTTTATAATATGAAAGCAGTAAACGAAAACGATAACCACTTACTCGGTTGGAGTGCTTCCATGCTGTTTGGTTAGTTGTTCAACAAAGAAAGATTGAAAACAACAGTATATTCAAAATCAAAGGAGAAAGTGCTTTGAAAAAGAAAGATTTGGGGCTTACAGCTCAAGGAGAGGCCCAGGGTTTTATCAGTGAGTGCACTGTTTGACTTTGTACAGCGGGACTTATACAAGTGACTGAGGCCCAAAATGGTTTTCTGTACAAAGGGATGGGTCTTACACTCTCTCAAGAGGCTCAAAAAGGTTTAAAGAAAAGAGTGGGGCTTATAACACGAGGGTAGGCCCAAATGATTTTTTGTTTAAAAATGGCGATCGCGCCGAGGTTTTCTTTTAACGCGGAGGGACTTATACAATAAGTGAGGCCCAAGATGTTTTGTTTAAAAGGGGGATTGGGTCTTACACTCTAATAGAGGCCCAAAGTGTTTTGAATGGGTCTTATAGCTCAAGGAGAGGCCCAGATGATTTTTTATTTTTAAACGGGCGACGATCGCGCCGTTTACTTGTACAGAGGGACTTATACAATGGGTGAGGCCCAAAAAGTTTTTGTACAAGGGGGGATGGGTCTTACACTCTCTCAAGAGGCCCAAGAGTTTTGAAAATGATTTATGAGGGTTGAATTAATCCAAAACCCTAATTTGTTTTCAAAATGTATTTAATTGAATAAAAATTCAATTAAAATGATAAAAAATTGTTTAACACATGGAAAACAAATTGTGATCTTGGATTAATGCTTCAAAAATTAAGTATTGACCTACAAAATAATTAGAAAGCATTAAAAGTTGCAAAATCAATGTAGAAAAAATATTTCAAATGTTAAAAACAATTAAAACATTAATTCTTTGCAAAAATATCAATTATATAAAATAGGCTTAATTACACTTTTGGTCCCTATAGTTTGGCCAACTCACGAAATTGGTCCCTATATTTTAAAATTGAACGAATTAGTCCCTATATTTTAATGTTTTGTGCAGTTTTAGTCCTCCATCTCAATTTTGAACCAAAAACGTACATGAACAGTGCATGTCCGTACATGAACAGTGTATGTTCGTACATGAACAGTACATGTCCGTACATGAATAGTGCACGTCCAGTTGGAGCAAAATTGAGATGGGGACTAAAACTGCACAAAACATTAAAATATAGGGACTAATTCGTTCAATTTTAAAATATAGGGACCAATTTCGTGAGTTGGCCAAACTATAGGGACCAAAAGTGTAATTAAGCGTATAAAATAAATAATATTTTTGGGATTTTTTGGGAAAATAAAATATTTTAACATTTTTGTGAATTATTAAAAAAAGAATCAACTCAAAATCATTAAAACTCAGAGAGAAATTAATTTTTGAATCAATTAAACAAAATCACAAAATTAAAATATTTGAATTTCTAAAAATGGCGCCAAGAACAAGCTGAAGAACACGCGCGTGTTCTTAGTTTCTTAGATTTGCATTTTCTATCCAATCTCCATGAATACGTAATCATATCATGCAATCCACATATCATTATGCTCGTCTCAACCTCACGATCATGTCTATGTACTTTAATTTCATTTAAATTAAACATACAACAAGAAATCACGAAGAGACCTCCAGAACCCTAATTTCTGCATGAACGCTAGGATTTTTGATACACGATTCAAACAATGCAATTAATTGAGGGAAAACATTCCATGCATGATTATGAACATATGGCCAAATTATTGTGCGAGGAAATATGCATAGATTGAGAGATGACCAAGTATGTGCTTACCTCCAAGTCGTGACAGCAAATTCAAAGTGATTTTTGATTTGGAGGTGTTACAGATGAGTGGTGATGATCTGAACAGCTTCCCTACACCCTATGGATTGTGTTTGGATGGTTGGACTTGATTGAAATTGGCTGGATCATTTTGTGGCACCTCAGCTGCACTTTGGTTAAAACCTTGAGCAACCAGCTGGTGATTTTGTGAAATTGATGTTTCAGAAGTAATCTAAGTGTTTGATCAGCTCATATGTGATGTATGTGAGGTGTGTGAGTGATTGGTTTGATTGGAATTACTCTCAAACTCAAAACCCGATAGTGACTTGCCTTAGAAGGCAAAATTGGAGTGAAAGAAGAGATTTTGAGGAAAGCATCTGTTAGATGGCTTTGGTGTACTCAAACTGACCACAATTGAGCTCTATTTATAGTAGAGCAAGTTTGTTTTGCAAGGAATAGTGCATGGCAGCTGGTAAGTAGGTTTGGCCAATGTTGGCAAATGAAAATCCAAGTCTCCTCTAGCCATTGACTAGAGGTTAGGGCACAGAGCTTTGGTTCCCTTGGTCTTGGATAAGTCTTGACTGATTTCAGATGAGAATGGCTCAGTCCATGCCACCTTGATGGTTCCATTGAATGCCTCATTCCAAATTTGAAGTCTTGTCCCTATTTTGGCCATTCTAGGTTCAACATGCTATTTCTTGTTCCATGGACTTTGGAGGCTTGGCTCAGTGATTGTCCCCTTTAGATTCAATCCTCTGAGGTGTCCAAGTGGATAGGAGCAATTGAATTTGGCTGATTTTGGAAAATCGACCAAAGTTGCAAATTCTGCCCTGCCTTGACAGATTTCAGCAAGGCAACTTGGCAATGTTGTATCTCATGGTGTAGGTTGAATTTGGCAATGTTCTTGGCCATTTTGGAAAGCTCTTACATGATACAACAACTGTTTGAACAAGTTTGGTTTTGATCTCTTTTGATTCCAAGTGAAAAATCCCCCTACATTTGGCAAAAAGTGAGGCAGAATCTGACTTAGTGAAAATTTCACTAAGTGTTGGAAAAAGTGACATTTTCACTTTTCAGCCACTTTGATCACTCCATAACTCAAAATCCTTAATGAATTGGAATGACTTGTAGTTGAAGTTTTTGTAGGTGATAATGAGGGCTACAAATCCATCTTTGGATGAGAAAAAATGGCCTTGTGGTTTAGGAGTTATGGTCCTTCAAAGTTGGTACCTTTGCCACTTTATTTTTAACTTAGAAAAATTTCTAAGTTTTATGGTTACCCCTTTTACAAGTTATCTCACTTTTCTTGATTTTTCTTGATGAATGATGATTCAAATCATACATTAACATCATTTTAGGGTTAAAACTCCATTTTGGTGAAAATCTCAAAAAGTCAAAGTTGACTTTTGTGCACAGTTGACTTTTTATCAGATGAATTCCAAACTGTGCAATTCTTCAGGAAATCATGTCCTTGACCTAAATCAAACTTTATGGACATGTTCCATGGGTGTCATAGGGTATATTCAATCATGTATTGGGGTTTGGGAGCATGTCCTGGTCAAAAGTCAAAGTTACAGTTGACTTTTCCCTTAAAACCCTAATTGTGGTGCAGATGAAATTGAGACTTGTTGCCCAAGCTTCTTGGATTAATCCATTGTTCCAAATGGATCAATATGGTATATTAGAGTCCCTCAAACCATCTCTTGAGGTCTTGGCTCATGGTTTGTCCCAAAAGTCAACTTAGGGGTGAATTAGGTCAAGAAACCCTAATTCCTGATTTTTGATGAATGCATCCCCTGAGGCAAAATTGACTTGATGCATGGGTTCATGAGGTTCCATGAAGTATATTAGGTCATGTTTTGGATCATTGCCTTGTGCCCAGATGAAAATTTCCATCTGGAGGCCCTGGTCGACCAAAACCCTAATTTGGTGACACTGTCGATCTTGAGACTTGATCCACCTAGAAGGGAGCAGCCTTGTGCTTAATCCTTGAAGTGGGAGTCCTTTTTGATCCATTGTGGATGTTTAAGAGATTAGACAAGTTGAGGATCATGTCATTTCTTGATTGATCCTTTGTCTAAGCACTCAGAGAGGGCTTGAAACCCTAATTTTGATTGTATTGGATGCT
Source organism: Lathyrus tuberosus (assembly GCA_022829125.1). NCBI lineage: Eukaryota > Viridiplantae > Streptophyta > Magnoliopsida > Fabales > Fabaceae > Lathyrus > Lathyrus tuberosus. Next base: position 8,417,512 of record JALAZF010000261.1, on the reverse strand, counting down.
CACCCATCTTTGGGGAGACTGATGAAGCATGATGGTTCATCCATATTGTGATGATGATTTTCACAATGATGGGAAATCTAAGTGGTCAAAATTTGGGGTATTACAGATGCCCCTATTTAATCTTCTTGGACCCGAAGGTGTGAATGACGAAGGGATTCGGGCATTCGGGGTGCAAGAGGATTAAATATCGGAATACCCGAAATTTTGATGGTGATTATGAATGGTAGCTTACGCATTCATCTTCTTTAGCTAAGCGATGATGCTTAGAAAAGTTAAACTTCCCCTCGATCCTGGTCTCCTACTAAGAACTGGTCTCAGTCTCTTAAATGAAATTCCCCTCGTTCTTGGTTTCTTACCAAGGAACTGGTCTTAGTTTCTTTTGAAATAAACTTCCCCTCGATCCTGGTTTCCTACCAAGGAACTGGTCTTAGTTTCTTTTGTCAATAAACTTTATTGACAAGGGACGCTATGTGTAGCGGTTTTCCCTCAAACTTCTCACCGAATTTTCCTGGGGAGACGCCATTTGAGTGGGAAAAGATTTGATGTCAGACTTGCTGGGGAACCCATTCGTCTGAATTGTAGAGGTACACAAACTTCTCTGTTTTGGAGACGCCATTTGTCGATTCTACTGGGGAAAGCGAGTCTCTTGAGAGACTGTTTTCGTTTGGGATCTTTCATCATACTTTGCTCAGGATCTTCCCGGAGAAACGCCATATGATGGGGTCCAATTTTGAGGTGCCGATGACCTTTTCGGAGCAAAACTGGCGTGCTGCCGAATCTCGGATCACGAGGCTTTCTCTGTGGATTTTCCTTAATCCGGGAAAGCATGGATATCATCTTCGATGGCGAAGAGTGACATCTGTTGAAGGTTCTCTGATCTTTCAGAGGTTCAAATTATCAAAGTGGCCAAGTGCCGACTCTGATCTAAAGATACACTGGTGGCGAGATTGTGCAGACGCAACACTTCCTGACGAGGAAAGAACTGACAAACTCGATTGAGAAAACTGTTTATCACTAGGGGACAAGACCGGCTAGAGTGATAACGATGCAATATGAAATGTAAATGCAAATCAAAAATGTATGAAGTACGTATGTATATGCTAACAAAACAAACGCGACATACAGACTAATGGATGAACACAATTGGATACTCGGCCATCGCGGGGCGAAGAAGTACCGTTGGTTCAAAATAGCAATTCCACCTTGCTTAGGAGAGATAGTCCCGTTGGGAGCTATGTTGATCGGGCTTAGGAGATGAGAACTCGGCCGAGGATGTCAGACGAAACAAGGTTTCTAACACAGTTGATCCCTTCATTCAGGCGAACTGGTTTAGAAGGAGTACTTTGATTCTGCACTTTAAAGTTCGCTTACTTCGGGAGAAGCGATCGATGTTCTTCTGATGTTCAACAGTCAAAAGAAATGCCATCTTTAATTTAAAAGCAGAAAAAGTTTAACAAGTAAATTCATTTTGTTTTATTTCAAGAATCGCTGATTAAGTTTAAACAACATCGTTCTGTAAAGCTAAAACAAGTAAAGAGTTAAAAACAAAAGCACAAGGGCTCAAATTTTATTGATAAGATGGAGATCAGCCAAACGCGTGATTCCAAAGAGTATATACAAAGTTAGAAAATGGTAATTTACAGGGAAAAGGGCTACGTTGAAACATAACGACCACTATCCTTCTACCAACTTTGAATTCGGGATATCCTGAGCTTCCGTCAAAGATGACCTTTGACTGGAGATTTCCTCCGATAGATGATGTTGTAACTGCTGCTGAGGGACTTGCCTCTGTTGAACATAGTTACTTGCCATTATCCCTAACTTTTTCCTGGATTGTACTATGAGATTTCCAATCCATCGGGATGATTTTTTTTCATGTCTCTAACTTTTGCCTGGACCGCCCTTTCGGGTTTTCAATCCACCGAGACGTTTTTTTTTAGTTTTAGGCGAAGTATTTCTTGACTACATCAACATTCGTGGGGTAGGAAAATTCCTCTCCGTCCATGGTTGCAAGTCTCAAGGCGCCGCCTGAGAAAGCTTTTGTGACCACATAGGGCCATCATAATTTGGGGTCCATTTGCCCCGAGAGTCAGTGAGAAATGATTGTATCTTCTTGAGCACGAGGTCTCCTTTTCTGAAAATACAAGGTCGGACCTTTTTGTCGAACGCCCTTTTCATTCTCTGTTGATACAACTGACCGTGGCATAGTGCCGTGATTCGCTTCTCTTCGATCAGGTTCAGTTCGTCGTGTCGACTTTGACACCATTCAGCTTGGGTGAGCTGAGCTTCCATCAATACCCGGATTGATGGGATCTCTACTTCTATGGGGAGCACTGCTTCCATGCCATATACTAGAGAGAAAGGGGTTGTCCCTGTTGAAGTGTGGATAGATGTTCGATAACCGTGAAGAGCAAAGGGTAGCATTTCGTGCCAATCTTTATAGGTTACAACCATCTTTTGAACGATCTTCTTGATGTTCTTGTTAGTCGCTTCTACCGCTCCGTTCATCTTGGGTCGGTAGGGAGATGAGTTATGGTGTTCGATCTTGAACTCTGCACACAACTCTTTCATCATATTATTGTTCAAGTTAGATCCATTAACAGTAATGATCTCGCTTGGAACACCATAACGACATATGATATTGTTTTTGATAAATCGGACCACCACTTGTCGGGTTACATTGGCGAATGACGCTGCTTCGACCCACTTGGTGAAATAGTCAATGGCTACCAGAATGAACCGATGTCCGTTTGAAGCCTTGGGCTCAATCATACCAATCATGTCGATTCCCCATATGGAAAAAGGCCACGGGGAAGAAAGAACTTTGAGATGTGATGGCGATACATGAATTTTGTCAGAGTATATCTGACACTTGTGACACCTCCTCATGTACTTGTAGCAGTCGGATTCCATGGTCAACCAATAATACCCGGCCCTGAGAATTTTTCTCACCATTGTGTGTCCGTTGGCATGAGTGCCAAAGGATCCTTCATGAATTTCTTTCATGAGCATGTCTGCTTCTGGTCTGTCGACGCATCGGAGCAAGACCATGTCAAAATTTCTCTTATAAAGAGTGTCACCGCTCAGGAAGAAGTTTCCAGCCATTCTTCTGAGGGTTTTCCTGTCTTTTCTGAGTGCCCCAGATGGGTACTCTTGTTTCTGAAGGAAGCATTTGATATCGTGATACCAAGGTCTGTCGTCTATGACTGCTTCAATCGCGAAGATGTAAGCGGGCCGTTCAAGGAGCATGATGTCGATCTTAGGTATGTCCTTCCATCGACCTACACTAATCATGGAAGAGAGAGTGGCTAATGCATCAGCCATGTGATTCTCATCACGAGGGATGTGATGAAAGTCGACTCTGTTGAAGAAGGGTAACAACCTCCTTGCATAGTCTTTGTAAGGAATCAATCCTGATTGGTATGTGTTCCAATCTCCTTTTATCTAGTTAATAACCAAGGCTGAATCGCCGTACACGTCCAAGTTTTTGATCCTTAAATCAATCGCTTCTTCGAGACCCATAATACAAGCTTCGTATTCAACCTCGTTGTTCGTACATTTGAACGTAAGTCTGGCAGTGAAAGGAATGTGGGAACCCTGAGGGGTAATAATGATTGCCCCAATTCCGTTTCCATAATGATTGACTGCTCCGTCAAAGATAAGTCCCCACTGGGAACCTGGTTCTGGCCCTTCACTGGGTAGCGGTTCACGCAATCTTTCATCTTTAGATACATGACATCTTCGTCTGGGAAGTCAAACCCGATTGATTCTTGATCGTCAATCGGTTGATGAGCCAAATGATCGGCTAAAATACTTCCTTTAACGGCTTTCTGAGCATGGTACTCTATGTCATATTCTGATAGTAACATCTGCCAACGGGCAATCCTTCCCGTGAGAGTAGGTTTTTCGAAGACGTACTTGATTGGATTCATTTCGGAGACCAACCAAGTAGTATGACGAATCATGTACTGGCGAAGACGTTTGGCTGCCCAAGCCAAAGCGCAACAAGTTTTCTCAAGCATTGTGTACCGAGTCTCGCAGTCGGTGAATTTCTTGCTTAGATAGTAAATGGCAGACTCTTTCCTTTTAGTTTCGTCTTGTTGGCCAAGTACACATCCCATTGAGTCCTCTAGGACTGTGAGGTAAATGATCAGTGGTCTTCCTTCCACTGGAGGTGATAGAATCGGAGGATTCAACAGATATTCTTTGATACTGTCAAAGGCGGTTTGGAAATCTTCTGACCAAACGCAATCCTGGTTCTTTTTGAGTAATCTGAAAATCGGCGCACACGTCGCGGTCATAAGGAATATGAATCTGGAGATGTAGTTCAAACGTCCCAAGAATCCTCTGACTTGTTTTTCAGTTTTCGGAGAAGGCATTTCTTGAATGGCCTTGACCTTGTCAGGATCAACTTCAATTCCTTTCTGGCTGACGATGAACCCTAGTAATTTCCCTGAACGGACACCGAAGGTGCACTTGTTAGGATTCAAGCGGAGCTTGAATTTTCTTAGACGTTCGAACAATTTTGACAGATGTTCAACGTGCTCATCCTCTGTTTTTGATTTTGCAATCATATCATCGACATACACTTCGATTTCCTTGTGTATCATGTCATGAAACAGAGTAGTCATGGCCCTTTGATAGGTTGCCCCGGCATTCTTCAAACCGAACGGCATTACCTTGTAATAAAAGGTACCCCATGGGGTAATGAACGAAGTTTTCTCCATGTCTTTCGACGCCATTTTGATCTGGTTATAGCCCGAGAATCCATCCATGAAGGAGAATACTTTGAACTTTGCTATGCTGTCAACCAGCATGTCAATGTGTGGTAAAGGAAAGTCATCCTTTGGACTTGCCTTGTTTAGATCTCTGTAATTAACACACATTCTGACCTTTCCGTCCTTTTTGGGAACGGGTACGATGTTGGCTAACCATTGAGGATATTCAGATGTAGCGAGGAAACCCGCGTCGATCTGTTTCTGTACCTCCTCTTTGATTTTGACGGCCATGTCTGGGTGAGTCCGTCTCAACCTTTGCTTTACTGGCGGACATTCCGATCTCAACGGTAAGTGATGTTCCACGATGCTGGTATCCAACCCTGGCATATCCTGATAGGACCAAGCGAATACATCGGGGAATTCTTTGAGAAGCTTTATCAGATCCTCTCTGGCAGTTGGACTGAGCAGTGCTCCGATCCTGATTTCTTTTCTCTCTTTTTCTGAACCCAAGTTTACCGTTTCCAACGGCTCTTTGTGAGGTTCAATGGACTTTTCCTCTTGTCTGAGTAGTCAGGAAATCTCTTCTGGAATTTGGTCGTCATTTTCTTCTTCAGCCTCGAATAACGGGAACTCAAAGTCGGGAGAAGGCATTGGATCGTATGTTTCAACGGGGTATAAAACAAGCAATCTGCATGACGTGATGATTCGTGTTTAGAAGAGATAGAGAAAATGCAAGTGTGTGCAGTGTTTTGATTTTACTGCTTGTTTTTATTATTGAATGTTTTTTAGGATTACCATTTTCTGAAAAAGCAAAAAGAGATAACAACAATTAATGCGGAAATTACAGAACGACGTTATTTTATTAATGAACAAGTCGAATCTTGAAACTACAGCCCTATAAAACAAAACTCTGTCGCTTTGGGTAAAGCGAAGAGGGAAATTTACAAAAAGCGAGCCCTATCAAAACATTCGTTTCACCTGGGCAGGGTGAAAGGTTAAAGATGGCAATTACTTTGACTGGCGAACGACCTTCGGAACCTCGATAGCAACCCATTGGCGGCGAACTCCTCGGTGAATCACAAAGTCTGGCACCTTCCTTGATTTGTCTTCAGAAATGACGCTGATTTCTGGTGGAGCAGGATCATTGGAATCTGTCTCCCAAGAAGAATTGTTGTAGGAGGATTCCTCTGTTGCATTTTGCACAGCATTGGTGCTCTCTGCTGTATCTCCCCATCCAGTTGACTGGATATCTTGGAGCCTGATACGAGAGTTTTCAGGAGCAGTGTACTTGACCATAAAGTTGTATTTTCCACTTGGTTGTCCCAGAGTGTCCCAAACTTCTTTGGAACTGGAGAAGTCATCCCTCTCGATGACGTTGACCTCAGGAAAAGCATAGTTGATGAATTCTAGTCCTGCAAACGTTGCGAATTCATCGTCATGTTGAGTAGTTCCGGAATGACCTGAGTGTTGATCCCATGACATGGTGGGGACACAGGTATTCTGTTCAATGACGGTCAGCTGATTTTTGTTACTCGGCTGACTTTCTTGCCCCAAGTTTCCTGGGTAAGGCTGCCACATTGGCAGACCATCCATCGGGCCATAGTAATTATGATCAAAGTTGTCTTTCATTAGAGTGTCTTCCTCTAATGAATTTGGTGGAGCACGGCATCCTTCCGGATCACAATCTCCGTAGATCATTTCGACATCTGATCTTGGTATAAATCTCAGACTTTCTGTAGGAAAGCAAAAAGGCATAGGTACCTCTTCCTGAGACATATAGCCGTCCTTGTTAAGGTAGGACTTCCATTCTTCATCTGTGTCAGAGGGATCTTCCTCATTGATAGCATGCACTGCTTGAGACACTGGGTGGAGAAAACCTCCACTGTGGAAGAAGTTTGGAAGGGGATGAAGACTTTCATCGTTGGCAACTGTCTGGGTACAGGTTGCAGAAAAACCAAGACCCTTCTTTGTTTTATTGTCAATAGGAATGACAAGCCGTCCCCATCCTGTCGTATCGGTACTCTCGACCGCTTTGATAGCATCTTTGTATGAAGAAATTGAAGTTCCTTCTTTGAACTGATTGTCCTTGCTCACCGATAGTGCTTGGAACTGAGTTCCAATAACCTCCTCGGGTTCCACACAAGTAGATGATGATAGGCTACTCACAAGCAAGGCTTGTTCCCCACAAACCGTGACAAGTTGATCCTTCTTGACGAACTTTAGCTTTTGGTGGAGGGTTGAAGTAACCGCTCCAGCCTGATGTATCCAAGGTCTTCCTAATAAACAACTGTATGTTGCCCGGATGTCCATGACCTGGAAAGTGATTTGGAAAGTGTGAGGACCAATAGTTATGGGAAGATCAACTTCGCCGATAACTATTTTTCTGGATCCGTCGAATGCTTTGACGACGACCTCGCTGACTCTCATCGGAGGGCCCTTGAATGATAATTGCGTCAAAGTGGACTTCGGCATAACATTCAGGGCTGACCCTGTGTCTACCAGTACGTTGGCTAAAGCATCGCCCTGGCAGTTAACTGTGATGTTGAGCGCCATGTTATGACGGCGACCCTCTTCAGGTAATTCTTCATCACTAAATCCCAAATTATTGCAGGAAGTGATGTTAGAGACAATGCTATCGAATTGTCTGATTGTTACATCCTGTTCCACAAAGGCTTGCTCCAAGACTTTCTGTAGAGCCTCTCTGTGTGCTTCTGAACTGAGTAACAATGATAATACTGAGATCTTTGAAGGAGTCTGTAACAGTTGATCAACAATGTTATATTCACTCCTTTGGATGAGCTTTAGCATCTCATCCTTGTCTTTTGAACAGTCGGGATTACCAGATTGACCGACTGGTGGATCAGGAATTTCTGCCTGAAGTTCCTTTTCTTTGTTGGATTCTCCAACCCCTCGGTTGAACCTGGATATGGACGAATTTCTCCATGATCGACCTGACCCTGAAGAGCTGCTCTCACAAGGTAACACCCTTGGTTACTTTCCGAACAGACGCTACAACGGTCATAATTGTGTGGTGGCACCTGGCCACGCCCACTTTGAATACAATGTAACCTCACTAGGTTACCTTCCATTGATCGGACATCCTGACTTTGACGACGAGTAGGATTTCTGTTATTGATACTAATCTGCTGAGTATCTTCGTCCATATAGATCGGCATCCACCAGTGATTTAACAAGTGCTGAAGTTCCTCCTGGACAAGGGTACAACCTCGATCGTTTTCGCAACCTGCTTTACAGTTTTGATAATCATGTGATATTAAGAATCCGAGTCGGACCTGCTCAGCATGTAACTCTACCAGGTTGGTATTCATCACGCGAATGTCAAAGATCTGAACCATGTTGATTTGATAGGAGTTCCTATCATGGTAGTCTTGGATCCATCCAAGATCCATCTGACGCTGGAGGGCCTCTTGTATGAAAGAGCATCCCTGTTTGTTTACCGAGCAAATCAGACAGGAACTGTAATCGTGCCGCGGCAGATTATGATACTGGCTTTGCCTTGAGTGCATCTCCACCAAGTTGGCATTCATCGCACGGATGTCGTGGTTTTGAATGACGTTGGAATTCGTGTAAACCATGTTAACTCCACGAACTCGGTGCTCTTGGATCCATCCAAGATCCATTTGTTCCTGTAGAGCTGCTTGCACTACAGAACATCCCTGGTTGTCTTTAGAGCAGATATCACACTGGTGATAATTATGAGGTGGCACATGGCCATATCCACTCTGTCTACAATGCATCTTGACCAGATTGGTCCCCAATAAGAGTACATCGTGAATTTGATAGACATTGTTAGTCTCTTTCTCAATCAGATTGACTGCAGCTTTCTCGTGTTGAGGCAGCGGGTTCGTAAGAACATTAGGATTCGTATCTTTGAAAGATAAGAGCCCGCTCCTAACAAGCTTTTGCACGTCGGATTTGAAATTGAGACAAGTCTCAATGTTATGCCCTGAACCTCCTTGATGATAAGGGCATGTTTGATCCGCTCTAAACCAAAAAGACGGATTTTCCGAAACTGAAATGGGAGACTTAGTCTGAATGTACCCCTTAGCCAGCAGTAACGGAAACAGCTATGCGTACGTTACGGGTATAGGATCAAATCCTGGTGGCCGTGTTGTATGGTTGTTGTTATATGGAGGACGAGCCTGCTGAAGAGGCTGTTGTGTCCTTTGTTGGTCAGGTTGGCTCTGCGCAACCTGAGGTTGATACGTAGGAACAGGCGCGGGGATGATAGCAGGAGTAACAGCTGCTACTGGCTGATAACGGCGCCTTTGCTTTCCGAGAGAGATATTCCCAATATCTTGCTCTTTTTTCTTAGGGAGAGCACTACCGTATTTTTTAGTACCACTCGTCGATCCAGTGTCTTTTACCAAACGTCCTTCTCGGACGGCTTCCTCAAGACGTACACCCATGCCGGCCATCTCGGTGAAATCACTGGGTGCACTGGCAACCATTCGGTCATAGTAAAACGAGCTTAAGGTTTTTAAGAAGATCTTTGTCATCTCTTTCTCCTCAAGAGGTGGACAAATTTGAGCGGCAATTTCACGCCACCTTTGAGCATACTCCTTAAAGGTTTCCTTGTCCTTTTGTGACATTGATCTGAGTTGATCTCTGTCGGGTGCCATGTCCAAATTGTATTTGTATTGTTGGACGAAGGCAGTACCAAGATCTCTGAATGTACTGATCGTAGTACGGTTTAAACCCATGTACCATTTGAGTGCGGCACCGGTTAAACTATCCTGGAAGTAGTGAATCAGCAGGTCCTGATTCTCCGTCTGAGCTGACATCCGCCGAGCGTACATCACCAGATGGCCCTAAGGGCAAGAGTTACCCTTGTATTTTTCAAAGTCGGGCACTTGGAACTTGTGCGGGACTTTCACATTTGGGACCAAGCAGAGGTCTGCGGCGTCCTTTCCAAATAGATCCTGACCGAGAATGGCTTGCAGCTCTTTCTGCATTTCCAAGAACTGCTCCTGGAATTCATCCATTCTGTCAAACATAGTTTCCTTCTTACCAGAAGGTGTCTGTGGAATCTGTCCTTCCGGGACAGTGTGCACCACAGGGGGTGGTACCGTGACTACAGCAGTAAGTCTTGGCGCTTCCCGAAGTTTGTAACCTTCAGGAGTCTTGAGTATGCCTCTGGCATCTTCGCTTTCCCGAAGTTTGTAACCTTCAGGCCCAGCGGCTTCTGTTGCGATTCCCTGATCTTCAGTGATCGGCGGAACATATCCTTCCGGGATATAGTTAACAGGCATGCCCCAAGGATGATCTTTCGGCATCTGATACCTAGGATCATACTTTTCTATGATGGGCGTTGAGGTGATCTCTGAGATCACAGTTCTTTGTAGCTGAGCTTCTGCCATGGCTTGCATGTCGTTACAAAGCTTTCTCATATCCTCTCTCAGAGCATCGATCTCTTCTTTCAACTCTCTGTTTTCTTCCTCAAGATCATCCATCCTTTTCTGACGATTGGCCCGAGTATTATATGAATGAGACAGTTTGACTCTAGAATCGAGACACAAACGTGAGATTCGTAGGGAAGAAGAATACGCGATGTGAGAATGATGAATGCAATGATTATATTAATTGTTGTTTGGTTTAATCAAAATAAACTTCGACAATTAGATTGGAAACATCAAACAGTGGGGAAACCCCTTTTTAATGAAATTCAAAGGATTACAGAAATGGAAGTACAGTAGATTACAAAGTGCAGAAACAGAAACCTAAACTAATGGGTCCCGAGTCCTCTCTGAGGAGAAACCGGGTGCTGATTCTGGCATCTTCCTTTTCTTTGACCGGGGCTCCTGGGCCGTTGTCAGGTTATCATTCCTTTGCCAAGTGAAACGAGTGAGCAAATTCCTTTGGTCATCTTGATTCTCTACAGCATGCTGCTCTAAAATTTCAATCAGAGCATCTTTCTCTTTTAGTAGTTGCTGTATTTGGATACACTCCACGTCGAGGGTGCGGTACTTGTTCTTCCAAGATCTTCTTTCCTTTTGAACTTTGTTGAGAGTAACCTGAAGCTTTCCAGTTTCCGTCATGAAGTACATGACAGTTTCCCTCGGTGGAAGAATTCCGTAACAAGGATAAGGCATTTTTAGCTTGAGAGCTCTGGTTTGTACCCAATGGAGATAAGGCTCCACCGAGACACAGTCCGGTTTTCCCAGAGACTCTCGTCCTTTCTTATGAACATTTTTCCAAGCTTGCACTATTTCCATCTTTAGTGCTATGTCATTTTCTCCTTCTTTGAAGAAAAGACCTTCCAGATGAACCCCCAGTGAGATGTGTCTCATCGGGTATCCAAATTGACGAAGAACCAATATCGGATGATAGTTGATTCCTCCTTTAGTTCCTATGAGGGGTACGCTGGGGAAGTTTCCACAATGGTCAATGATTCTGATTCCCTCATAAATCCTATTACACCAATCTATATCGGAATTGGTGAGAGACATGATCTTCTGCGACCAACGTAAGACACTCTTGCAATCCCAAAAAGCAGCAGACTTGGGCAAGTGAGAGATATACCATTTGTAGAGAAAAGGTACACAACATGTGATCTCCCCTCCGCTGTACAAATTTCCCAAGTGTACAGAATGATACGCATCTGCAAGCAAAGTCGGCACAGGGTTTCCAATGAGAAAAACCTTAATGGCGTTGATATCGACGAAGTTATTGATGTTGGGAAACAAAAATAACCCGTAGGTGAGCAAGACAAAGATGCTTTCAAAAGCAGTCCCGTTCCCTATACTAGCGAAGTATAGAGCCTTTTTTGTTAAGAATTGGGCTGGCAAACCTTGGATGCCACCCTTAGTGGTCATGTGAGTCCTGACCTCAGACTCGTCCAAATGAATTGCTATTGCAATAGTCTGATTCTTTGGAATTTCTTCCAGTCCAGAAAACGGAGCTCGATCAGTGATATGTAAATCAATCAGATGAGAATACTCCTCCAGCGTTGGTGATAGCTGGTAATCCGGGAATGTGAAACAGTGATAAACCGGATCGTAGAACTGAATGAGTGCGTCCATGATCCCCTTAATCACATGGACTCTTAACAGTGGTAGCAAACCACCGTGCTTGGCTCTGAAAGCCTCTGGGTTAACGATCATCCTCGCTAACTTTCTCAAATCCTCTAGCTTTGGAACCTTAAAGGTATACTGGCGAGTTCTCCTTCTACCGAAATCCATTAGCGTCATCCTCTTGTCTGATATTTGCAATCACAATCTTAGTTTAATTTGAAAAACAGAGAGACTAGAAGAGAAGTTTTTTGAATGTTTTAATGTTTTATTAAATGGATGCATGAATGCAGCACACAAAAACATAGAAAAAACATGGGGTCAAAGGGTCGTTGTCATGAAGTCAAGTCTCTACCCATCCCCAAAGGTTTATACTAGGGTGATTTTTGTACCTGTACTCATTATCATCAGCTCCTCCCAGGAAAGCAAGACAACAAGCGGATCGCCAGCGAGTTGTAAAGCAATCTTAGAGTAAGTGCCATTCACCGAGAATAGATCACCAGCCTCAAATGAGGGTAGTATCGCGTAACAACTATTTCCGATAGTTTCCGCACTACGAAAGGGTTTGGCTCCTCAGCTTCTCAGACTTAACAACCGGCCCATTGGCTAGAAGAGTGAATGGGTTGCGTTGGTCAGCCTCCACTGAGGTTGATGGTCGACCCCGTCGCCATCACTTATCTTAAGTGTATACTCATTCTTTCCACATACGGCATCACCCGCATTCCCAGTAACAGAAAAATAAACACGTATAGCAATTAGGAAAAGCAGTATATATATTTGTCCTAATCATCCTAGACTTATAAAGCTATGATTCCTAAGTTCCTGACAGAAATGGGTTCCCCGGCGGAAGCCCCAATCTGTTGTATGCACATAAGTGAAGAGAAAAAGGGAAAAAAATGTTTTAGAAAGATCCGGCCCCACGGTGGGCGCCACTTTTCTGTAGCGAGCGATTTTGGACGCGGTTCTTAAGCGCTGGTCGCTCTCTGCGGTTTGAGCTTTGACTACAGGTCGATTCATTTTTTATCCTATTGTGAGCTGAATAAGGAAGGGAAACAGATGTCTCAAATTAACCCTGCTTTGCATACTGAGTTTAAACAGCGGTCTGTTAGGTTACGAATGCTATCAATGTGGGGGGGGCCTTTGTACTGGTTATTTGTATTTTCGCCAATACTGTTTTCTTTCTTTTTTATCTGGGCAGAAGGTTTCTGGCGGGGAACAAGGATTAGGATGTTAGGACTGATGCTTTTGAATTACTGCTTTTGATTGATGGAGATATGGGATTTGGGTTTTTTGTTGATTGCGCTCGCTAAGATCTTTTCTTTCGATCTTATGCCTACGTATTCCCGTTTACCGAAACAGGGAAATCAGAGCGTTCGTAGTTGAATAGGAGGAAATTGGTTTTTGGTGTCTTGTTCAAAGCCCAAGACGTGAAGCGAAAGGTGGTTTGTATCTTGTTCAAAGCCCAAGATGTGAAGCTGAAAGGTCTATTTGTGTCTTGTTCAAAGCCCAAGACGTGAAGCTGAAAGACCTCGACTTTAGAGAGAATTTGTCATCTCTAAAGAGGGAGAAGAAGAATTACTTTAACTGGGATACGCGGATCCGAGCAATGCCATAATTTCCGAAGAAAGGGTTTTAACCTGAAGGAGAAGACTTTAACTCAGTGTAGAGCAATGCCATCTTTCCTTAGGAATTTCTCATGCTAAAAGAAGGACAGTGGCATGGATGTAGATGATCCAGAGGCTTGCCGCTTACAGCGATTAGATGAAGGGAAAGGAGTTATTGATGTTTGTGTACTGTGAACGAGGCACAGTTTTGATGCTAAAAGGTTGATTGGATCAACCAGTGGTTTTCTTATACAAAAGCCTAAGAGGAGGCTAATTTCCGCTAGGAAAATCATTATACAAAGCCTAAGAGGAGGCTATTGTTTTTGTCTGACTCAACGAGGGAGTCTTTGTGTGTCTCGTACAAAGCCCGAGAGAGAGGCTAAAAGGGTTGACCCAACAGGAGAATCTTTTATACTCAACAAGAGAGTGTTTTTGTATCTCGTACGAAGCCTGAGATGGAGGCTAAAGGTTAGTTTCAGTTGAGTGACAGATCCAATATACTGATTTTGAAAGAAAATCAATTCTTATATGAGCAACACTGTACTCAGGGATTTGATTTGAGGATCAGGGATATTTCCTTCACTTTGAGGAAATGGGAAATCCAAAGGGTATTGAGACTGTCCGAGTCTGCGGGTTTCCTTCCTATTTAACGAAGGGGGTCACTTGAGAATGTCTTTGAGACTCAAGGAAGTTAGACTGTCCAAGTCTAGAGTTTTATCTTTTGTACTATGCTTTGAGAAACAGTAGTAGACTCTACGAAAGGACTGTTCTATGAGGATGACTAGGTTCTGTTCCTATACCTCTAGGAGGACGTCGGGATAATTTGTACGAAGCCCAAGAGGAGGCTGGAAACTTTTAAGAAGCCGACGGGTCCTTGTACGAAGCCCAAGAGGAGTCTATCATTCCCGGAGGAAGAGATCATTATACGAAGCCTAAGAGGAGGCTGTGAATACTTCTAAGAAGCCGTAGTGTCCTTGAATAATGCCCAAGAGGAGGCCGATGCTTTTAAGAAGCCCGTGGGTCTATCATCTCCTTTCCATTAGGAGAGATAACTCTTTTTAAAGATAAAAACCACTGGTAAACGTGCGAGGTTTACTATCCAGCGACTTTTAGCTTTTAAAGAGGGTTCCTTAGTTAAGGTCCAAGATTATGACCGTAGTGGGTACCCAAACCCCGAGACATTCAAGGCAAGCTATCCACAAGGAATAGATCAAGTCAGGAAAGTTCGAGAATTTGGAAGAAACTCAAAGATGCCATTCACAGAGAATACATTCATCTTGGGGAGTAGAGCTTCTTGACGATTCCTAAGGAGGACAGCCGAAGAGAAGACTGTATCCGGTGCTCCTATTGGGGATCTAGGCGTCTATTTCTACGAATAAATGAAACGGCGTCACCTAGTTCTAGACGTAGTTGCCGGGGAAACTCGAAATATCTATACTATTATTACACAGTAGATATGAGTTTATGAAAGGAGACTTACAGTGAGCAGCCCCACAATACAGTTTATAATATGAAAGCAGTAAACGAAAACGATAACCACTTACTCGGTTGGAGTGCTTCCATGCTGTTTGGTTAGTTGTTCAACAAAGAAAGATTGAAAACAACAGTATATTCAAAATCAAAGGAGAAAGTGCTTTGAAAAAGAAAGATTTGGGGCTTACAGCTCAAGGAGAGGCCCAGGGTTTTATCAGTGAGCACACTGTTTGACTTTGTACAGCGGGACTTATACAAGTGACTGAGGCCCAAAATGGTTTTCTGTACAAAGGGATGGGTCTTACACTCTCTCAAGAGGCCCAAAAAGGTTTAAAGAAAAGAGTGGGGCTTATAACACGAGGGTAGGCCCAAATGATTTTTCGTTTAAAAATGGCGATCGCGCAGAGGTTTTCTTTTAACGCGGAGGGACTTATATAATAAGTGAGGCCCAAGATGTTTTGTTTAAAAGGGGAATTGGGTCTTACACTCTAATAGAGGCCCAAAGTGTTTTGAATGGGTCTTATAGCTCAAGGAGAGGCCCAGATGATTTTTTATTTTTAAACGGGCGACGATCGCGCCGTTTACTTGTACAGAGGGACTTATACAATGAGTGAGGCCCAAAAAGTTTTTGTACAAGGGGGGATGGGTCTTACACTCTCTCAAGAGGCCCAAGAGTTTTGAAAATGATTTATGAGGGTTGAATTAATCCAAAACCCTAATTTGTTTTCAAAATGTATTTAATTGAATAAAAATTCAATTAAAATGATAAAAAATTATTTAACACATGGAAAACAAATTGTTATCTTGGATTAATGCTTCAAAAATTAAGTATTGACCTACAAAATAATTAGAAAGCATTAAAAGTTGCAAAATCAATGTAGAAAAAATATTTCAAATGTTAAAAACAATTAAAACATTAATTCTTTGCAAAAATATCAATTATATAAAATAAATAATATTTTTGGGATTTTTTGGGAAAATAAAATATTTTAACATTTTTGTGAATTATTAAAAAAAGAATCAACTCAAAATCATTAAAACTCAGAGAGAAATTAATTTTTGAATCAATTAAACAAAATCACAAAATTCAAATATTTGAATTTCTAAAAATGGCGCCAAGAACAAGCTGAAGAACACGCGCGTGTTCTTGGTTTCTCAGATTTGCATTTTCTATCCAATCTCTATGAATACGTAATCATATCATGCAATCCACATATCATTATGCTCGTCTCAACCTCACGATCATGTCTATGTACTTTAATTTCATTTAAATTAAACATACAACAAGAAATCACGAAGAGACCTCAAGAACCCTAATTTCTGCATAAAGGCTAGGATTTTTGATACACGATTCAAACAATGCAATTAATTGAGGGAAAACATTCCATGCATGATTATGAACATATGGCCAAATTATTGTGCGAGGAAATATGCATAGATTGAGAGATGACCAAGTATGTGCTTACCTCCAAGTCGTGACAGCAAGTTCAAAGTGATTTTTGATTTGGAGGTGTTACAGATGAGTGGTGATGATCTGAACAGCTTCCCTACACCCTATGGATTGTGTTTGGATGGTTGGACTTGATTGAAATTGGCTGGATCATTTTGTGGCACCTCAGCTGCACTTTGGTTAAAACCTTGAGCAACCAGTTGGTGATTTTGTGAAATTGATGTTTCAGAAGTAATCTAAGTGTTTGATCAGCTCATATGTGATGTATGTGAGGTGTGTGAGTGATTGGTTTGATTGGAATTACTCTCAAACTCAAAACCCGATAGTGACTTGCCTTAGAAGGCAAAATTGGAGTGAAAGAAGAGATTTTGAGGAAAGCATCTGTTATATGGCTTTGGTGTACTCAAACTGACCACAATTGAGCTCTATTTATAGTAGAGCAAGTTTGTTTTGCAAGGAATAGTGCATGGCAGCTGGTAAGTAGGTTTGGCCAATGTTGGCAAATGAAAATCCAAGTCTCCTCTAGCCATTGACTAGAGGTTAGGGCACAGAGCTTTGGTTTCCTTGGTCTTGGATAAGTCTTGACTGATTTCAGATGAGAATGGCTCAGTCCATGCCACCTTGATGGTTCCATTGAATGCCTCATTCCAAATTTGAAGTCTTGTCCCTATTTTGGCCATTCTAGGTTCAACATGCTATTTCTTATTCCATGGACTTTGGAGGCTTGGCTCAGTGATTGTCCCCTTTAGATTCAATCCTCTGAGGTGTCCAAGTGGATAGGAGCAATTGAATTTGGCTGATTTTGGCAAATCGACCAAAGTTGCAAATTCTGCCTTGCCTTGACAGATTTCAGCAAGGCAACTTGGCAATGTTGTATCTCATGGTGTAGGTTGAATTTGGCAATGTTCTTGGCCATTTTGGAAAGCTCTTACATGATACAACAACTGTTTGAACAAGTTTGGTTTTGATCTCTTTTGATTCCAAGTGAAAAATCCCCCTACATTTGGCAAAAAGTGAGGCAGAATCTGACTTAGTGAAAATTTCACTAAGTGTTGGAAAAAGTGACATTTTCACTTTTCAGCCACTTTGATCACTCTATAACTTAAAATCCTTAATGAATTGGAATGACTTGTAGTTGAAGTTTTTGTAGGTGATAATGAGGGCTACAAATCCATCTTTGGATGAGAAAAAATGGCCTTGTGGTTTAGGAGTTATGGTCCTTCAAAGTTGGTACCTTTGCCACTTTATTTTTAACTTAGAAAAATTTCTAAGTTTTATGGTTACCCCTTTTACAAGTTATCTCACTTTTCTTGATTTTTATTGATGAATGATGATTCAAATCATACATTAACATCATTTTAGGGTTAAAAATCCATTTTGGTGAAAAATCTCAAAAAGTCAAAGTTGACTTTTGTGCACAGTTGACTTTTTATCAGATGAATTCTAAACTGTGCAATTCTTCAGGAAATCATGTCCTTGACCTAAATAAAACTTGATGGACATGTTCCATGGGTGTCATAGGGTATATTCAATCATGTATTAGGGTTTGGGAGCATGTCCTGGTCAAAAGTCAAAGTTACAGTTGACTTTTCCCTTAAAACCCTAATTGTGGTGCAGATGAAATTGAGACTTGTTGCCCAAGCTTCTTGGACTAATCCATTGTTCCAAATGGATCAATATGGTATATTAGAGACCCTCAAATCATCTCTTGAGGTCTTGGCTCATGGTTTGTCCCAAAAGTCAACTTAGGGGTGAATTAGGTTAAGAAACCCTAATTCCTGATTTTTGATGAATGCATCCCCTGAGGCAAAATTGACTTGATGCATGGGTTCATGAGGTTCCATGAAGTATATTAGGTCATGTTTTGGATCATTGCCTTGTGCCCAGATGAAAATTTCCATCTGGAGGCCCTGGTCGACCAAAACCCTAATTTGGTGACACTGTCGATCTTGAGACTTGATCCACCTAGAAGGGAGCAGCCTTGTGCTTAATCCTTGAAGTGGGAGTCCTTTTTGATCCATTGTGGATGTTTAATAGATTAGACAAGTTGAGGATCGTGTCATTTCTTGATTGATCCTTTGTCTAAGCACTCAGAGAGGGCTTGAAACCCTAATTTTGATTGTATTGGATGCTCACCCATCTTTGGGGAGACTGATGTAGCATGATGGTTCATCCATATTGTGATGATGATTTTCACAATGATGGGAAATCTAAGTGGTCAAAATTTGGGGTATTACAGATGCCCCTATTTAATCTTCTTGGACCCGAAGGTGTGAATGACGAAGGGATTCGGGCATTCGGGGTGCAAGAGGATTAAATATCGGAATACCCGAAATTCTGATGGTGATTATGAATGGTAGCTTACGCATTCATCTTCTTTAGCTAAGCGATGATGCTTAGAAAAGGTAAACTTCCCCTCGATCCTAGTTTCCTACCAAGAACTGGTCTAGTCTCTTAAATGAACTTCCCCTCGTTCTTGGTTTCTTACCAAGGAACTGGTCTTAGTTTCTTTTGAAATAAGCTTCCCCACGATCCTGGTTTCCTACCAAGGAACTGGTCTTAGTTTCTTTTGTCAATAAACTTTATTGACAAGGGACGCTATGTGTAGCGGTTTTCCCTCAAACTTCTCGCCGAATTTTCCTGGGGAGACGCCATTTGACCTTAGACACCCGTCCGTGTTCTTTCATTACTCCTCTGTGTTTGAACTTTTTAGCCAATACCCGTCCGTATTGACCTAAGACACTCGTCTGTGTTCTTTCATCACACGTCCGTGTTTGAACCTTTTTAGCCAATACCTGTCCGTATTGACTTTAGACACTCGTCTGTGTTCTTTCATCACCCGTCCGTGTTTGAACCTTTTTAGGCAATACCCATCCATATTGACCATAGACACCCGTCTGTGTTCTTTCATCACCCATCTGTGTTTGAACTTTTTAGCTAATACCCGTCCGTATTGACCTTTAGACACTCGTCCGAGTTCTTTCAGCACCCGTCCGTGTTGAAATCTTTGAGACACCCGTCCGTGTTCTTTCATTACCCGTCCGTATTAACCTTAGACACCCGTCCGTGTTCTTTCATCACTCGTCTGTGTTTGAACTTTTTAGCCAATATCCTTCCGCATTGACCTTTAGACACCCGTCCGTGTTCTTTCAGCACCCCTCCGTGTTTAAATCTTTGAGACACCCGTCCGTGTTCTTTCAATACCCGTCCGTATTGACCTTAGACACCCGTCCGTGTTATTTTATCACCCATCCGTGTTTGAACCTTTTTAGCCAATACCCGTCCGTATTGACTATTAGACACCCGTCCGTGTTCTTTCAGCACCCTTCCGTGTTTAAATCTTTGAGACACACATCCGTGTTCTTTCAATACCAGTCCGTATTGACCTTAGACACCCGTCCGTGTTCTTTTTATCACCCGTCTGTGTTTGAACTTTTTAGCCAATACCCGTCCGTATTGACCTTTAGACACCCGTCCGTGTTCTTTCATCACCCGTCCGTGTTTGAACTTTTTAACCAATACCCATCCGTATTGACCTTTAGACACCCGTCATTGTTGTTTCAGCACCCGTCTGTGTTTAAATCTTTGAGATACCCGTCCGTGTTCTTTCAATACCCGTCCGTATTGACCTTAGACACTCGTCCGTGTTCTTTCATCACCCGTCCGTGCTTGAACCTTTTCAGCCAATACCCGTCTGTATTGACCTTAGACACCCGTCCGTGTTCTTTCAGCACCCGTCCGTGTTTAAATCTTTGAGACACCCGTCTGTGTTCTTTCAATACTCGTCCGTATTGACCTTAGACACCCGTCCGTGTTCTTTCATCCCTCGTCTGTGTTTGAACTTTTTAGCCAATACCCTTCCGTATTGACCTTAGACACCCGTCCGTGTTCTTTCATCACTCGTCTGTGTTTGATCTTTTTAGCCAATATCCGTCCGTATTTACCTTAGATACTCGTCCGTGTTCTTTCATCACACGTCCGGGTTTGAACCTTTTTAGCCAATATCTGTCCGTATTGACCTTTGACACCCGTCTGTGTTCTTTCATCGTCCGTCCGTGTTTGAACCTTTTTATCCAATACCCGTCCGTATTGACCTTAGACACCCGTCCGAGTTCTTTCATCACCCGTCCGTGTTTGAACTTTTTAGCCAATACCCGTCCGTATTGACCTTTAGACACTCGTCCGTGTTCTTTCCGCACCCGTCCGTGTTTAAATCTTTGAGACACCCGTCCGTGTTCTTTCAATACCCGTCCGTATTGACCTTAGACACCCGTCCGTGTTCTTTCATCAGTCGTCTGTGTTTGAATTTTTTAGCCAATACCCTTCCGTATTGACCTTTAGACACTCGTCCGTGTTCTTTCAGCACCCTTCCGTGTTTAAATCTTTGAGACACCCGTCCGTGTTCTTTCAATACCCGTCCGTGTTATTTTATCACCCGTCCGTGTTTGAACCTTTTTAGCCAATACCCGTCCGTATTGACCTTTAGACACCCGTCCGTGTTCTTTCAGCACCCTTTCGTGTATAAATATATGAGACACACATCCGTGTTCTTTCAATACCCGTCCGTATTGACCTTTAGACACCCGTCCGTGTTCTTTCAGCACCCTTTCGTGTATAAATATATGAGACACACATCCGTGTTCTTTCAATACCCGTCCATATTGACCTTAGACACCCGTCCGTGTTCTTTTTATCACCCGTCTGTGATTGCACCTTTTTAGCCAATACCCGTCCGTATTGACCTTAGACACTCGTCCGTGTTCTTTCATCACCCGTCCGTGTATGAACATTTTAGCCAATAACCGTCCGTATTGACCTTCAGACACCCGTCCATGTTCTTTCAGCACCTGTCCGTGTTTAACTCTTTGAGACACCCGTCCGTGTTATTTCAATACCCGTCCATATTGACCTTGACACTCGTCCGTGTTCTTTCATCACCCGTCCTTGTTTGAACCTTTTTAGCCAATACTCGTTCGTATTGACCTTAGACACGCGTCCGTGTTTGAACTTTTTAGCCAATACATGTCCGTATTGACCTTATACACCCGTCCGTGTGCTTTCATCACCCGTCCGTGTCTGAAGTTTTTAGCTAATACATATCCGTATTGACCTTTAGACACCCGTCTGTGTTCTTTCAGCACAAGTCCGTGTTTGAACCTTTTAGACACCCGTCCGTGTTCTTTTCACCGCCCGTCCGTGTTTGAACCTTTGAGAAACCCATCGGTGTTCTTTCAATACCCGTCCGTATTCACCTTAGACACCCGTCCGTTTTCTTTCATCACCCATCCGTGTTTGAACTTTTTAGCCAATACCCGTCCGTATTGACCTTTAGACACCCGTCCGTGTTCTTTCAGCACCCGTCCGTGTTTAAATCTTTGAGACACCCGTCTGTGTTCTTTCAATAGCCGTCCGTATTGACCTTATACACTCGTCCCTGTTTTTTTTATCACCTGTCCATGTTTGAACCTTTTCAGCCAATACCCGTCCGTATTGACCTTAGACACCCATCCGTGTTTTTTCATCACCCGTCCGTGTTTAAACATTTTAGCCAATACCCGTCCGTATTGACCTTTAGACACCCGTCCGTGTTCTTTTAGCACCCGTCCGTGTTTAAATCTTTGAGACACCCGTCCGTGTTCTTTCAATACCCGTCCGTATTGACCTTAGACACTCGTCCGTGTTATTTTATCACCCGTCCGTGTTTGAACCGTTTTAGCCAATACCCATCCGTATTGGCCTTTAGACACCCGTCCGTGTTCTTTCAGCACCCTTCCGTGTTTAAATCTTTGAGACACACATCTGTGTTCTTTCAATACCCGTACGTATTGACCTTAGACACCCGTCCGTGTTCTTTTTATCACCCGTCTGTGTTTGAACGTTTTTAGCCAGTACCCGTCCGTATTGACCTTAGACAACTGTCCGTGTTCTTTCATCACCCGTCTGTGTTTGAACATTTTAGCCAATACCCGTCCGTATTGACATTTAGACACCCGTCCGTGTTCTTTCACCACCCGTCTGTGTTTAAATCTTTGAGACACCCGTCCATGTTCTTTCAATACCCGTCCTTATTGACCTTAGATACCCGTCTGTGTTCTTTCATCACCCGTCTGTGTTTGAACCTTTTTAGCCAATACCCGTTCGTATTGACCTTAGACACCCGTCTGTGTTCTTTCATCACCCGTCCGTGTTTGAACTTTTTAGCCAATACCTTTCCGTATTGACCTTATACACCCGTCCGTGTTCTTTCATCACCCGTCAGTGTTTGAACTTTTTAGCCAATACCCGTCCGTATTGACCTTAGACACCCGTCCGTGTTCTTTCATCACCCGTCCGTGTTTGAATTTTTTAGCCAATACCTGTCCGTATTGACCATTAGACACCCGTCTGTGTTCTTTTAGCACACGTCCGTGCTTGAACCTTTTAGACACCCTTCCGTGTTCTTTTCAGCGCCCGTCCGTGTTTGAACCTTTGAGAAACCCATCCGTGTTCTTTCAATACCCGTCCGTATTGATGTTAGACACCCGTCCATGTTCTTTCATCACCCATCCGTGCTTGAACTTTTTAGCCAATACCCGTCCGTATTGACCTTTAGACACCCGTCCGTGTTCTTTCATCACCCGTCCGTGTTAGAAATTTTTAGCCAATATCCGTCCGTATTGACCTTTAGACACCTGTCTATGTTCTTTCAGCACCCGTCCGTGTTTAAATCTTTGAGACACCCGTCTGTGTTCTTTCAATACCCGTCCGTATTGACCTTAGACACCCATCCGTCTTCTTTCAACACCTGTCCGTGTTCAAACCTTTTTAGCCAATACCCATTCGTATTGACCTTAGACACCCGTCTATGTTCTTTCATCACCCGTCCGTGTTTGAACTTTTTAGCCAATACTTGTCCGTATTGACCTTAGACACCCGTCCGTGTTCTTTCATCACCCGTCCGTGTTTGAGCTTTTTTGCCAATACCCGTCCGTATTGACCTTAGACACCCGTCCTTGTTCTTTCATCACCCGTCCGTGTTTGATGTTTTTAGCCAATACCTGTCCGTATTGACCTTTAGACACCCGTCTGTGTTCTTTTAGCACATGTCCGTGTTTGAATCTTTTAGACACCCTTCCGTGTTCTTTTCAGCGCTCGTCCGTGTTTGAACCTTTGAGAAACCCATCCGTATTCTTTCAATACCCGTTCGTATTGACCTTAGACACCCGTCCGTGTTCTTTCATCACCCATCTGTGTTTGAAATTTTTAGCCAATACCCGTCCATATTGACCTTTAGACACCCGTCCGTGTTCTTTCATCAACCGTCCGTGTTTGAACTTTTTAGCCAATACCCGTCCGTATTGACCCTTAGACACCAGTCTGTTTTCTTTCAGCACTCGTCTGTGTTTAAATCTTTGAGACACCCGTCTGTGTTCTTTCAATACCCGTCCGTATTGACCTTATACACTCGTCTGTGTTCTTTTTATCACTCGTCCATGTTTGAACCTTTTCAGCCAATACCCGTCCGTATTGACCGTAGACACCCGTCCGTGTTTTTCATCACTCGTCCGTGTTTGAACATTTTAGCCAATACCCGTCCGTATTGACCTTTAGACACCCGTCCGTGTTCTTTCAACACCCGTCTGTGTTTAAATCTTTGAGACACCCGTCCGTGTTCTTTCAATACCCGTCCGTATTGACCTTAGGAACCCGTCCGTGTTATTTTATCACCCGTCCGTGTTTGAACCATTTTAGCCAATACCCGTCCGTATTTGCCTTTAGACACCCGTCCGTGTTCTTTCAGCACCCTTCCGTGTTTAAATCTTTGAGACACACATCCGTGTTCTTTCAATACATGTCCATATTGACCTTAGACACCCGTCCGTGTTCTTTTTATCACCCGTCTGTGTTTGAACATTTTTAGCCAATACTCGTCCGTATTGACCTTAGACACCCGTCCGTGTTCTTTCATCCCTCGTCTGTGTTTGAACTTTTTAGCCAATACCCTTCCGTATTGACCTTAGACACCCGTCCGTGTTCTTTCATTACTCGTCTGTGTTTGATCTTTTTAGCCAATACCCGTCCTTATTGACCTTATACACTCGTTCGTGTTCTTTCATCACACGTCCGGGTTTGAACCTTTTTAGCCAATACCACACGCATTGACCTTAGATACCCGTCCGTGTTCTTTCATCGCCCGTCTGTGTTTGAACGTTTTTAGCCAATACCCGTCCGTATTGACCTTAGACATCCGTCCGTGTTCTTTCATGACCCATCTGTGTTTGAACTTTTTAGCCAATACCCGTCCGTATTGACATTTAGACACCCGTCCGTGTTCTTTCACCACACGTCCGTGTTTAAATATTTGAGACACCCGTCCGTGTTCTTTCAATACCCGTCCGTATTGACCTTAGACACCCGTTTGTGTTTTTTCATCACCCGTCTGTGTTTGAACCTTTTTAGCCAATACCCGTTCGTATTGACCTTAGACACCCGTCTGTGTTCTTTCATCACCCGTCCGTGTTTAAACTTTTTAGCGAATACCTTTCCGTATTGACCTTATACACCCGTCCGTGTTCTTTCATCACCCGTCCGTGTTTGAACTTTTTAGCCAATACCCGTCCGTATTGACCTTAGACACCCGTCCGTGTTCTTTCATCACCCGTCCGTGTTTGAAGTTTTTAGCCAATACCTGTCTGTATTGACCTTTAGACACCCATCTGTGTTCTTTTAGCACACGTCCGTGTTTGAACCTTTTAGACACCCTTCCGTGTTCTTTTCAGCGCCCGTCCGTGTTTGAACCTTTGAGAAACCCATCCGTGTTCTTTCAATACCCGTCCGTATTGACCTTAGACACCCGTCCGTGTTCTTTCATCACCCATCTGTGTTTGAACTTTTTAGCCAATACCCGTCCGTATTGACCTTTAGACACCCGTCCGTGTTCTTTCATCACCCGTCTGTGTTAGAAATTTTTAGCCAATACCCGTCCGTATTGACCTTTAGACACCTGTCTATGTTCTTTCAGTACCCGTCCGTGTTTAAATCTTTGAGACACCCGTCTGTGTTCTTTCAATACCCGTCCGTATTGACCTTAGACACCCATCCGTCTTCTTTCAACACCCGTCCGTGTTCGAACCTTTTTAGCCAATACCCATTCGTATTGACCTTAGACACCCGTCTATGTTCTTTCATCACCCGTCCGTGTTTGAACTTTTTAGCCAATACTTGTCCGTATTGACCTTAGACACCCGTCCGTGTTCTTTCATTACCCTTCCGTGTTTGTACTTTTTTGCCAATACCCGTCCGTATTGACCTTAGACACCCGTCCTTGTTCTTTCATCACCCGTCCGTGTTTGATGTTTTTAGCCAATACCTATCCGTATTGACCTTTAGATACCCGTCTGTGTTCTTTTAGCACACGTCCGTGTTTGAATCTTTTAGACACCCTTCCGTGTTCTTTTCAGCGCCCGTCCGTGTTTGATCCTTTGAGAAACCCATCCGTATTCTTTCAATACCCGTTCGTATTGACCTTAGACACTCGTCCGTGTTCTTTCATCACCCATCCGTGTTTGAACTTTTTAGCCAATACCCGTCCATATTGACCTTTAGACACCCGTCCGTGTTCTTTCATCAACCGTCCGTGTTTGAACTTTTTAGCCAATACCCGTCCGTATTGACCCTTAGACACCTGTCTGTTTTCTTTCAGCACCCGTCTGTGTTTAAATCTTTGAGACACCTGTCTGTGTTCTTTCAATGCCCGTCCGTATTGACCTTATACACTCGTCCGTGTTCTTTTTATCACTCGTCCATGTTTGAACCTTTTCAGCCAATACCCGTCCGTATTGACCTTAGACACTCGTCCGTGTTTTTTCATCACCCGTCCGTGTTTGAACATTTTAGCCAATACCCGTCCGTATTGACCTTTAGACACCCGTCCGTGTTCTTTCAGCACCCGTCTGTGTTTAAATCTTTGAGACACCCGTCCGTGTTCTTTCAATACCCGTCCGTATTGACCTTAGACACCCGTCCGTGTTATTTTATCACCCGTCCGTGTTTGAACCTTTTTAGCCAATACCCATCCGTATTGGCCTTTAGACACTCGTTCTTGTTCTTTCAGCACCCTTCCGTGTTTAAATCTTTGAGACACACATCTGTGTTCTTTCAGTACCCGTCCGTGTTCTTTTTATCACCCGTCTGTGTTTGAACATTTTTAGCCAATACTCGTCCGTATTGACCTTAGACACCCGTCCGTGTTCTTTCATCCCTCGTCTGTGTTTGAACTTTTTAGCCAATACCCTTCCGTATTGAACTTAGACACCCGTTCGTGTTCTTTCATCACTCGTCTGTGTTTGAACTTTTTAGCCAATACCCGTCAGTATTGACCTTATACACTCGTCCGTGTTCTTTCATCACACGTCCAGGTTTGAACCTTTTTAGCCAATACCACACGCATTGACCTTAGACACCCGTCCGTGTTCTTTCATCGCTCGTCCGTGTTTTAACCTTTTTAGCCAATACCCGTCCATATTGACCTTAGACACCCGCTCGTGTTCTTTCATCACCCGTCCGTGTTTGAACTTTTTAGCCAATACCCGTCCGTATTGACCTTTAGACACTCGTTCGTGTTCTTTCAATACCCATCTGTATTGACCTTAGACACTCGTCCGTGTTCTTTCATCAGTCATCTGTGTTTGAATTTTTTAGCCAATACCCTTCCGTATTGAGCTTTAGACACCCGTCCGTGTTCTTTCAGCACCCTTCCGTGTTTAAATCTTTGAGAGACCCGTCCGTGTTCTTTCAATACCCGTCCATATTGACCTTAGACACTCGTCCGTGTTATTTTATCATCCGTCCATGTTTGAACCTTTTTAGCCAATACCCGTCCGTATTGACCTTTAGACACCCGTTCGTGTTCTTTCAGCACCCTTCTGTGTATAAATATTTGAGACACACATCCGTGTTCTTTCAATACCTGTCCATATTGACCTTAGACACCCGTCCGTGTTCTTTTTATCACCCGTCTGTGATTGCACCTTTTTAGCCAATACCCGTCCGTATTGAACTTAGACACCCGTCCGTGTTCTTTCATCACCCGTCCGTGTTAAAACATTTTAGCCAATACCCGTCCGTATTGACCTTTAGACACCCGTCCGTGTTCTTTCAGGACCTGTCAGTGTTTAAATCTTTGAGACACCCGTTCGTGTTATTTCAATACCCGTCCGTATTGACCTTAGACACTCGTCTGTGTTCTTTCATCACCCGTCCTTGTTTGAACCTTTTTAGCCAATACTCGTTCGTATTGACCTTAGACACCCATCCGTGTTCTTTCATCACCCGTCCGTGTTTGAACTTTTTAGCCAATACCTGTCCGTATTGACCTTATACACCCGTCCGTGTTCTTTCGTCACCCGTCCGTGTTTGAACTTTTTAGCCAATACCCGTCTGTATTGACTTTAGACACCCGTCCGTGTGCTTTCATCACCCGTCCGTGTCTGAAGTTTTTAGCCAATACTTGCCGTATTGACCTTTAGACACCCGTCTGTGTTCTTTCAGCACAAGTCCGTGTTTAAACCTTTTAGACACCCGTCCGTGTTCTTTTCAGCGCCCGTCCGTGTTTGAACCTTTGAGAAACCCATCTGTGTTCTTTCAATACCCGTCCGTATTGACCTTAGACACCCGTCCGAGTTCTTTCATCACCCATCCGTGTTTGAACTTTTTAGCCAATACCCGTCCGTATTGACCTTTAGACACCCGTCCGTGTTCTTTCAGCACCCGTCCGTGTTTAAATGTTTGAGACTCCCATTTGTGTTCTTTCAATACCCGTCCGTATTAACCTTATACACTCGTCCCTGTTCTTTTTATCACCCGTCCATGTTTGAACCTTTTCAGCCAATACCCGTCCGTATTGACCTTAGACACGCATCCGTGTTTTTTCATCACCCGTCCGTGTTTAAACATTTTAGCCAATACCCGTCCGTATTGACCTTTAGACACCCGTCCGTGTTCTTTCAGCACCCGTCCGTGTTTAAATATTTGAGACACCCGTCTGTGTTCTTTCAATACCCGTCCGTATTGACCTTAGACACTCGTCCGTGTTATTTTATCACCCGTCCATGTTTCAACCTTTTTAGCCAATACCCGTCCGTATTAGACTTTAGACACCCGTCCGTGTTCTTTCAGCAGCCTTCCGTGTTTGAATCTTTGAGACACACATCTGTGTTCTTTCATTACCCGTCCGTATTGACCTTAGACACCCGTCCGTGTTCTTTTTATCACCCGTCTGTGTTTGAACGTTTTTAGCCAATAGCCGTCCGTATTGACCTTAGACACCCGTCCGTGTTCTTTCATCACCCGTCTGTGTTTGAACATTTTAGCCAATACCCGTCCGTATTGACATTTAGACACCCGTCCGTGTTCTTTCACCACCCGTCTGTGTTTAAATCTTTGAGACACCCGTCCGTGTTCTTTCAATACCCGTCCGTATTGACCTTAGACACCCGTTTGTGTTTTTTCATCACCCGTCAGTGTTTGAACCTTTTTAGCCAATACCCGTTCGTATTGACCTTAGACACCCGTCTGTGTTCTTTCATCACCCATCCGTGTTTGAACTTTTTAGCGAATACCTATCCGTATTGACCTTATACACCCGTCTGTGTTCTTTCATCACCCGTCCGTGTTTGAACTTTTTAGCCAATACCCGTCCGTATTGACCTTAGACACCCGTCCGTGTTCTTTCATCACCCGTCCGTGTTTGAAGTTTTTAGCCAATACCTGTCTGTATTGACCTTTAGACACCCATCTGTGTTCTTTTAGCACACGTCCGTGTTTGAACCTTTTAGACACCCTTCCGTGTTCTTTTCAGCGCCCGTCCGTGTTTGAACCTTTGAGAAACCCATCCGTGTTCTTTCAATACCCGTCCGTATTGACCTTAGACACCCGTCCGTGTTCTTTCATCACCCATCTGTGTTTGAACTTTTTAGCCAATACCCGTCCGTATTGACCTTTAGACACCCGTCCGTGTTCTTTCATCACCCGTCTGTGTTAGAAATTTTTAGCCAATACCCGTCCGTATTGACCTTTAGACACCTGTCTATGTTCTTTCAGTACCCGTCCGTGTTTAAATCTTTGAGACACCCGTCTGTGTTCTTTCAATACCCGTCCGTATTGACCTTAGACACCCATCCGTCTTCTTTCAACACCCGTCCGTGTTCGAACCTTTTTAGCCAATACCCATTCGTATTGACCTTAGACACCCGTCTATGTTCTTTCATCACCCGTCCGTGTTTGAACTTTTTAGCCAATACTTGTCCGT
Organism: Lathyrus tuberosus; assembly: GCA_022829125.1. Taxonomy (NCBI): domain Eukaryota; kingdom Viridiplantae; phylum Streptophyta; class Magnoliopsida; order Fabales; family Fabaceae; genus Lathyrus; species Lathyrus tuberosus. Next base: position 8,387,948 of record JALAZF010000261.1, on the reverse strand, counting down.
ATTGACCTTAGACACCCGTCCGTGTTCTTTCATTACCCTTCCGTGTTTGTACTTTTTTGCCAATACCCGTCCGTATTGACCTTAGACACCCGTCCTTGTTCTTTCATCACCCGTCCGTGTTTGATGTTTTTAGCCAATACCTATCCGTATTGACCTTTAGATACCCGTCTGTGTTCTTTTAGCACACGTCCGTGTTTGAATCTTTTAGACACCCTTCCGTGTTCTTTTCAGCGCCCGTCCGTGTTTGAACCTTTGAGAAACCCATCCGTATTCTTTCAATACCCGTTCGTATTGACCTTAGACACCCGTCCGTGTTCTTTCATCACCCATCCGTGTTTGAACTTTTTAGCCAATACCCGTCCATATTGACCTTTAGACACCCGTCCGTGTTCTTTCATCAACCGTCCGTGTTTGAACTTTTTAGCCAATACCCGTCCGTATTGACCCTTAGACACCTGTCTGTTTTCTTTCAGCACCCGTCTGTGTTTAAATCTTTGAGACACCTGTCTGTGTTCTTTCAATGCCCGTCCGTATTGACCTTATACACTCGTCCGTGTTCTTTTTATCACTCGTCCATGTTTGAACCTTTTCAGCCAATACCCGTCCGTATTGACCTTAGACACTCGTCCGTGTTTTTTCATCACCCGTCCGTGTTTGAACATTTTAGCCAATACCCGTCCGTATTGACCTTTAGACACCCGTCCGTGTTCTTTCAGCACCCGTCTGTGTTTAAATCTTTGAGACACCCGTCCGTGTTCTTTCAATACCCGTCCGTATTGACCTTAGACACCCGTCCGTGTTATTTTATCACCCGTCCGTGTTTGAACCTTTTTAGCCAATACCCATCCGTATTGGCCTTTAGACACTCGTCCTTGTTCTTTCAGCACCCTTCCGTGTTTAAATCTTTGAGACACACATCTGTGTTCTTTCAGTACCCGTCCGTGTTCTTTTTATCACCCGTCTGTGTTTGAACATTTTTAGCCAATACTCGTCCGTATTGACCTTAGACACCCGTCCGTGTTCTTTCATCCCTCGTCTGTGTTTGAACTTTTTAGCCAATACCCTTCCGTATTGAACTTAGACACCCGTTCGTGTTCTTTCATCACTCGTCTGTGTTTGAACTTTTTAGCCAATACCCGTCAGTATTGACCTTATACACTCGTCCGTGTTCTTTCATCACACGTCCAGGTTTGAACCCTTTTAGCCAATACCACACGCATTGACCTTAGACACCCGTCCGTGTTCTTTCATCGCTCGTCCGTGTTTTAACCTTTTTAGCCAATACCCGTCCATATTGACCTTAGACACCCGCTCGTGTTCTTTCATCACCCGTCCGTGTTTGAACTTTTTAGCCAATACCCGTCCGTATTGACCTTTAGACACTCGTCCGTGTTCTTTCAATACCCATCTGTATTGACCTTAGACACTCGTCCGTGTTCTTTCATCAGTCATCTGTGTTTGAATTTTTTAGCCAATACCCTTCCGTATTGAGCTTTAGACACCCGTCCGTGTTCTTTCAGCACCCTTCCGTGTTTAAATCTTTGAGAGACCCGTCCGTGTTCTTTCAATACCCGTCCATATTGACCTTAGACACTCGTCCGTGTTATTTTATCATCCGTCCATGTTTGAACCTTTTTAGCCAATACCCGTCCGTATTGACCTTTAGACACCCGTTCGTGTTCTTTCAGCACCCTTCTGTGTATAAATATTTGAGACACACATCCGTGTTCTTTCAATACCTGTCCATATTGACCTTAGACACCCGTCCGTGTTCTTTTTATCACCCGTCTGTGATTGCACCTTTTTAGCCAATACCCGTCCGTATTGAACTTAGACACCCGTCCGTGTTCTTTCATCACCCGTCCGTGTTAAAACATTTTAGCCAATACCCGTCCGTATTGACCTTTAGACACCCGTCCGTGTTCTTTCAGGACCTGTCAGTGTTTAAATCTTTGAGACACCCGTCCGTGTTATTTCAATACCCGTCCGTATTGACCTTAGACACTCGTCTGTGTTCTTTCATCACCCGTCCTTGTTTGAACCTTTTTAGCCAATACTCGTTCGTATTGACCTTAGACACCCATCCGTGTTCTTTCATCACCCGTCCGTGTTTGAACTTTTTAGCCAATACCTGTCCGTATTGACCTTATACACCCGTCCGTGTTCTTTCGTCACCCGTCCGTGTTTGAACTTTTTAGCCAATACCCGTCTGTATTGACTTTAGACACCCGTCCGTGTGCTTTCATCACCCGTCTGTGTCTGAAGTTTTTAGCCAATACTTGCCGTATTGACCTTTAGACACCCGTCTGTGTTCTTTCAGCACAAGTCCGTGTTTAAACCTTTTAGACACCCGTCCGTGTTCTTTTCAGCGCCCGTCCGTGTTTGAACCTTTGAGAAACCCATCTGTGTTCTTTCAATACCCGTCCGTATTGACCTTAGACACCCGTCCGAGTTCTTTCATCACCCATCCGTGTTTGAACTTTTTAGCCAATACCCGTCCGTATTGACCTTTAGACACCCGTCCGTGTTCTTTCAGCACCCGTCCGTGTTTAAATGTTTGAGACTCCCATTTGTGTTCTTTCAATACCCGTCCGTATTAACCTTATACACTCGTCCCTGTTCTTTTTATCACCCGTCCATGTTTGAACCTTTTCAGCCAATACCCGTCCGTATTGACCTTAGACACGCATCCGTGTTTTTTCATCACCCGTCCGTGTTTAAACATTTTAGCCAATACCCGTCCGTATTGACCTTTAGACACCCGTCCGTGTTCTTTCAGCACCCGTCCGTGTTTAAATATTTGAGACACCCGTCTGTGTTCTTTCAATACCCGTCCGTATTGACCTTAGACACTCGTCCGTGTTATTTTATCACCCGTCCATGTTTCAACCTTTTTAGCCAATACCCGTCCGTATTAGACTTTAGACACCCGTCCGTGTTCTTTCAGCAGCCTTCCGTGTTTGAATCTTTGAGACACACATCTGTGTTCTTTCATTACCCGTCCGTATTGACCTTAGACACCCGTCCGTGTTCTTTTTATCACCCGTCTGTGTTTGAACGTTTTTAGCCAATAGCCGTCCGTATTGACCTTAGACACCCGTCCGTGTTCTTTCATCACCCGTCTGTGTTTGAACATTTTAGCCAATACCCGTCCGTATTGACATTTAGACACCCGTCCGTGTTCTTTCACCACCCGTCTGTGTTTAAATCTTTGAGACACCCGTCCGTGTTCTTTCAATACCCGTTCGTATTGACCTTAGACACCCGTTTGTGTTTTTTCATCACCCGTCAGTGTTTGAACCTTTTTAGCCAATACCCGTTCGTATTGACCTTAGACACCCGTCTGTGTTCTTTCATCACCCATCCGTGTTTGAACTTTTTAGCGAATACCTATCCGTATTGACCTTATACACCCGTCTGTGTTCTTTCATCACCCGTCCGTGTTTGAACTTTTTAGCCAATACTCGTCCGTATTGACCTTAGACACCCGTCCGTGTTCTTTCATCACCCGTCCGTGTTTGAAGTTTTTAGCCAATACCTGTCTGTATTGACCTTTAGACACCCGTCCGTGTTCTTTCATCACCCGTCCGTGTTAGAAATTTTTAGCCAATACCCGTCCGTATTGACCCTTAGACACCTGTCTGTTTTCTTTCAGCACCCGTCCGTGTTTAAATCTTTGAGACACCCGTCTGTGTTCTTTCAATACCCGTCCGGATTGACCTTATACACTCGTTCGTGTTCTTTTTATCACCCGTCCATGTTTGAACCTTTTCAGCCAATACCCGTCCGTATTGACCTTAGACACCCGTCCGTGTTTTTTCATCAGCCGTCCGTGTTTGAAAATTTTAGCCAATACCCGTCCGTATTGACCTTTAGACACCCGTCCGTGTTCTTTCAGCACCCGTCCGTGTTTAAATCTTTGAGACACCCATTTGTGTTCTTTCAATACCCTCCGTATTGACCTTATACACTCGTCCCCGTTCTTTTTATCACCCGTCCATGTTTGAACCTTTTCAGCCAATACCCGTCCGTATTGACCTTAGACATGCATCCGTGTTTTTTCATCACCCGTCCGTGTTTAAACATTTTAGCCAATACCCGTCTGTATTGACCTTTAGACACCCGTCCGTGTTCTTTCAGCACCCGTCCGTGTTTAAATATTTGAGACACCCGTCTGTGTTCTTTCAATACCCGTCCGTATTGACCTTAGACACTCGTCCGTGTTATTTTATCACCCGTCCATGTTTCAACCTTTTTAGCCAATACCCGTCCGTATTAGACTTTAGACACCCGTCCGTGTTCTTTCAGCAGCCTTCCGTGTTTGAATCTTTGAGACACACATCTGTGTTCTTTCATTACCCGTCCGTATTGACCTTAGACACCCGTCCGTGTTCTTTTTATCACCCGTCTGTGTTTGAACGTTTTTAGCCAATACCCGTCCGTATTGACCTTAGACACCCGTCCGTGTTCTTTCATCACCCGTCTGTGTTTGAACATTTTAGCCAATACCCGTCCGTATTGACATTTAGACACCCGTCCGTGTTCTTTCACCACCCGTCTGTGTTTAAATCTTTGAGACACCCGTCCGTGTTCTTTCAATACCCGTCCGTATTGACCTTAGACACCCGTTTGTGTTTTTTCATCACCCGTCAGTGTTTAAACCTTTTTAGCCAATACCCGTTCGTATTGACCTTAGACACCCGTCTGTGTTCTTTCATCACCCGTCCGTGTTTGAACTTTTTAGCGAATACCTATCCGTATTGACCTTATACACCCGTTTGTGTTCTTTCATCACCCGTCCGTGTTTGAACTTTTTAGCCAATACTCGTCCGTATTGACCTTAGACACCCGTCCGTGTTCTTTCATCACCCGTCCGTGTTTGAAGTTTTTAGCCAATACCTGTCTGTATTGACCTTTAGACACCCGTCCGTGTTCTTTCATCACCCGTCCGTGTTAGAAATTTTTAGCCAATACCCGTCCGTATTGACCCTTAGACACCTGTCTGTTTTCTTTCAGCACCCGTCTGTGTTTAAATCTTTGAGACACCCGTCTGTGTTCTTTCAATACCCGTCCGGATTGACCTTATACACTCGTTCGTGTTCTTTTTATCACCCGTCCATGTTTGAACCTTTTCAGCCAATACCCGTCCGTATTGACCTTAGACACCCGTCCGTGTTTTTTCATCACACGTCCGTGTTTGAAAATTTTAGCCAATACCCGTCCGTATTGACCTTTAGACACCCGTCCGTGTTCTTTCAGCACCCGTCCGTGTTTAAATCTTTGAGACACCCATTTGTGTTCTTTCAATACCCGTCCGTATTGACCTTATACACTCGTCCCTGTTCTTTTTATCACCCGTCCATGTTTGAACCTTTTCAGCCAATACCCGTCCGTATTGACCTTAGACACGCATCCGTGTTTTTTCATCACCCGTCCGTGTTTAAACATTTTAGCCAATACCCGTCTGTATTGACCTTTAGACACCCGTCCGTGTTCTTTCAGCACCCGTCCGTGTTTAAATATTTGAGACACCCGTCTGTGTTCTTTCAATACCCGTCCGTATTGACCTTAGACACTCGTCCGTGTTATTTTATCACCCGTCCATGTTTCAACCTTTTTAGCCAATACCCGTCCGTATTAGACTTTAGACACCCGTCCGTGTTCTTTCAGCAGCCTTCCGTGTTTGAATCTTTGAGACACACATCTGTGTTCTTTCATTACCCATCCGTATTGACCTTAGACACCCGTCCGTGTTCTTTTTATCACCCGTCTGTGTTTGAACGTTTTTAGCCAATACCCGTCCGTATTGACCTTAGACACCCGTCCGTGTTCTTTCATCACCCGTCTGTGTTTGAACATTTTAGCCAATACCCGTCCGTATTGACATTTAGACACCCGTCCGTGTTCTTTCACCACCCGTCTGTGTTTAAATCTTTGAGACACCCGTCCGTGTTCTTTCAATACCCATCCGTATTGACCCTAGACACCCGTTTGTGTTTTTTCATTACCCGTCAGTGATTGAACCTTTTTAGCCAATACACGTTCGTATTGACCTTAGACACCCGTCTGTGTTCTTTCATCACCCGTCCGTGTTTGAACTTTTTAGCGAATACCTATCCGTATTGACCTTATACACCCGTCCGTGTTCTTTAATCACCCGTCCGTGTTTGAACTTTTTAGCCAATACTCGTCCGTATTGACCTTAGACACCCGTCCGTGTTCTTTCATCACCCGTCCGTGTTTGAAGTTTTTAGCCAATACCTGTCTGTATTGACCTTTAGACACCCGTCTGTGTTCTTTTAGCACACGTCCGTGTTTGAACCTTTTAGACACCCTTCCGTGTTCTTTTCAGCGCCCGTCCGTGTTTGAACCTTTGAGAAACCCATCTGTGTTCTTTCAATACCCGTCCGTATTGACCTTAGACACCCTTCCGTGTTCTTTCATCACCCCTCCGTGTTTGAACTTTTTAGCCAATACCTGTCCGTATTGACCTTTAGACACCCGTCCGTGTTAGAAATTTTTAGCCAATACCCGTCCGTATTGACCCTTAGACACCTGTCTGTTTTCTTTCAGCACCCGTCCGTGTTTAAATCTTTGAGACACCCGTCTGTGTTCTTTCAATACCCGTCCGTATTGACCTTATACACTCGTTCGTGTTCTTTTTATCACCCGTCCATGTTTGAACCTTTTCAGCCAATACCCGTCCGTATTGACCTTAGACACCCGTCCGTGTTTTTTCATCACCCGTCCGTGTTTGAAAATTTTAGCCAATACCCGTCCATATTGACCTTTAGACACCCGTCCGTGTTCTTTCAGCACCCGTCTGTGTTTAAATCTTTGAGACACCCGTCCGTGTTCTTTCAATACCCGTCCGTATTGACCTTAGACACCCGTCCGTGTTATTTTATCACCCGTCCGTGTTTGAACCTTTTTAGCCAATACCCGTTCGTATTGACCTTAGACACCCGTTCGTGTTCTTTCATCACCCGTCCGTGTTTGAACTTTTTAGCCAATACCTGTCCGTATTGACCTTATACACCCGTCCGTGTTCTTTCGTCACCCGTCCGTGTTTGAACTTTTTAGCCAATACCCGTCCGTATTGACTTTAGACACCCGTCTGTGTTCTTTCAGCACAAGTCCGTGTTTGAACCTTTTAGACACCCGTCCGTGTTCTTTTCAGCGCCCGTCCGTGTTTGAACCTTTGAGAAACCCATCCGTGTTCTTTCAATACCCGTCCGTATTGACCTTAGACACCCGTCCGTGTTCTTTCATCACCCATCCGTGTTTGAACTTTTTAGCCAATACCCGTCCGTATTGACCTTTAGACACCCGTCCGTGTTCTTTCAGCACCCGTCCGTGTTTAAATCTTTGAGACACCCGTTTGTGTTCTTTCAATACCCGTCCGTATTGACCTTATACACTCGTCCCTGTTCTTTTTATCACCCATCCATGTTTGAACCTTTTCAGCCAATACCCGTCCGTATTGAACTTAGACACGCATCCGTGTCTTTTCATCACCCGTCCGTGTTTAAACATTTTAGCCAATACCCGTCCGTATTGACCTTTAGACACCCGTCCGTGTTCTTTCAGCACCCGTCCGTGTTTAAATATTTGAGACACCCGTCCGTGTTCTTTCAATACCCGTCCGTATTGACCTTAGACACTCGTCCGTGTTATTTTATCACCCGTCCATGTTTCAACCTTTTTAGCCAATACCCGTCCGTATTAGACTTTAGACACCCATCCGTGTTCTTTCAGCAGCCTTCCGTGTTTGAATCTTTGAGACACACATCTGTGTTCTTTCATTACCCGTCCGTATTGACCTTAGACACCCGTCCGTGTTCTTTTTATCACCCGTCTGTGTTTGAACGTTTTTAGCCAATACCCGTCCGTATTGACCTTAGACACCCGTCCGTGTTCTTTCATCACCCGTCTGTGTTTGAACATTTTAGCCAATACCCGTCCGTATTGACATTTAGACACCCGTCCGTGTTCTTTCACCACCCGTCCGTGTTTAAATCTTTGAGACACCCGTCCGTGTTCTTTCAATACCCGTCCGTATTGACCTTAGACACCCGTTTGTGTTTTTTCATCACCCGTCAGTGTTTGAACCTTTTTAGCCAATACCCGTTCGTATTGACCTTAGACACCCGTTTGTGTTTTTTCATCACCCGTCAGTGTTTGAACCTTTTTAGCCAATACCCGTTCGTATTGACCTTAGACACCCGTCCGTGTTCTTTCATCACCCATCCGTGTTTGAACTTTTTAGCCAATACCCGTCCGTATTGACCTTTAGACACCCGTCCGTGTTCTTTCATCACCCGTCCGTGTTAGAAATTTTTAGCCAATACCCGTCCGTATTGACCCTTAGACACCTGTCTGTTTTCTTTCAGCACCCGTCCGTGTTTAAATCTTTGAGACACCCGTCTGTGTTCTTTCAATACCCGTCCGTATTGACCTTATACACTCGTTCGTGTTCTTTTTATCACCCGTCCATGTTTGAACCTTTTCAGCCAATACCCCTCCGTATTGACCTTAGACACCCGTCCGTGGTTTTTCATCACCCGTCCGTGTTTGAAAATTTTAGCCAATACCCGTCCGTATTGACCTTTAGACACCCGTCCGTGTTCTTTCAGCACCCGTCCGTGTTTAAATATTTGAGACACCCGTCCGTGTTCTTTCAATACCCGTCCGTATTGACCTTAGACACTCGTCCGTGTTATTTTATCACCCGTCCATGTTTCAACCTTTTTAGCCAATACCCGTCCGTATTAGACTTTAGACACCCGTCCGTGTTCTTTCAGCAGCCTTCCGTGTTTGAATCTTTGAGACACACATCTGTGTTCTTTCATTACCCGTCCGTATTGACCTTAGACACCCGTCCGTGTTCTTTTTATCACCCGTCTGTGTTTGAACGTTTTTAGCCAATACCCGTCCGTATTGACCTTAGACACCCGTCCGTGTTCTTTCATCACCCGTCTGTGTTTGAACATTTTAGCCAATACCCGTCCGTATTGACATTTAGACACCCGTCCGTGTTCTTTCACCACCCGTCCGTGTTTAAATCTTTGAGACACCCGTCCGTGTTCTTTCAATACCCGTCCGTATTGACCTTAGACACCCGTTTGTGTTTTTTCATCACCCGTCAGTGTTTGAACCTTTTTAGCCAATACCCGTTCGTATTGACCTTAGACACCCGTTTGTGTTTTTTCATCACCCGTCAGTGTTTGAACCTTTTTAGCCAATACCCGTTCGTATTGACCTTAGACACCCGTCCGTGTTCTTTCATCACCCATCCGTGTTTGAACTTTTTAGCCAATACCCGTCCGTATTGACCTTTAGACACCCGTCCGTGTTCTTTCATCACCCGTCCGTGTTAGAAATTTTTAGCCAATACCCGTCCGTATTGACCCTTAGACACCTGTCTGTTTTCTTTCAGCACCCGTCCGTGTTTAAATCTTTGAGACACCCGTCTGTGTTCTTTCAATACCCGTCCGTATTGACCTTATACACTCGTTCGTGTTCTTTTTATCACCCGTCCATGTTTGAACCTTTTCCGCCAATACCCGTCCGTATTGACCTTAGACACCCGTCCGTGGTTTTTCATCACCCGTCCGTGTTTGAAAATTTTAGCCAATACCCGTCCGTATTGACCTTTAGACACCCGTCCGTGTTCTTTCAGCACCCGTCTGTGTTTAAATCTTTGAGACACCCGTCCGTGTTCTTTCAATACCCGTCCGTATTGACCTTAGACACCCGTCCGTGTTATTTTATCACCCGTCCGTGTTTGAACCTTTTTAGCCAATACCCGTCCGTATTGGCCTTTAGACACCCGTCCGTGTTCTTTCAGCACCCTTCCGTATTTAAATCTTTGAGACACACATATGTGTTCTTTCAATACCCGTCCGTATTGACCTTAGACACCCGTCCGTGTTCTTTCATCCCTCGTCTGTGTTTGAACTTTTTAGCCAATACCCTTCCGTATTGACCTTAGACACCCGTCCATGTTCTTTCATCACTCGTCTGTGTTTGATCTTTTTAGCCAATACCCGTCCGTATTGACCTTATACACTCGTCCGTGTTCTTTCATCACACGTTCGGGTTTGAACCTTTTTAGCCAATACCTGTCCGTATTGACCTTAGACACCCGTCCGTGTTCTTTCATCGCCCGTCCGTGTTTGAACCTTTTTAGCCAATACCCGTCCGTATTGACCTTTAGACACTCGTCCGTGTTCTTTCCGCACCCGTCCGTTTTTAAATCTTTGAGACACCCGTCCGTGTTCTTTCAATACCCGTCCGTATTGACCTTAGACACCCGTCTGTGTTTTTTCATCAGTCGTCTGTGTTTGAATTTTTTAGCCAATACCCTTCCGTATTGACCTTTAGACACCCGTCTGTGTTCTTTCAGCACCCTTCCGTGTTTAAATCTTTGAGACACCCGTCCGTGTTCTTTCAATACCCGTCCGTATTGACCTTAGACACTCGTCCGTGTTATTTTATCACCCGTCCGTGTTTGAACCTTTTTAGCCAATACCCGTCCATATTGACCTTTAGACACCCGTTCGTGTTCTTTCAGCACCCTTCCGTGTATAAATATTTGAGACACACATCCGTGTTCTTTCAATACCCGTCCATATTGACCTTAGACACCCGTCCGTGTTCTTTTTATCACCCGTCTGTGATTGCACCTTTTTAGCCAATACCCGTCCGTATTCACCTTAGACACCCGTCCGTGTTTGAAAATTTTAGCCAATACCCGTCCGTATTGACCTTTAGACACCCGTCCGTGTTCTTTCAGCACCTGTCCGTGTTTAAATCTTTGAGACACCCGTCCGTGTTATTTCAATACCCGTCCGTATTGACCTTAGACACTCGTCTGTGTTCTTTCATCACCAGTCCTTGTTTGAATCTTTTTAGCCAATACTCGTTCGTATTGACCTTAGACACCCTTCCGTGTTCTTTCATCACCCGTCCGTGTTTGAACTTTTTAGCCAATACTTGTCCGTATTGACCTTATACACCCGTCCGTGTTCTTTCGTCACCCGTCCGTGTTTTAACTTTTTAGCCAATACCCATCCATATTGACCTTAGACACCCGACCGTGTACTTTCATCACCCGTCCGTGTCTGAAGTTTTTAGCCAATACCTGTCCGTATTGACCTTTAGACACCCGTCTGTGTTGTTTCAGCACAAGTCCGTGTTTGAACCTTTTAGACACCCGTCCGTGTTCTTTTCAGCGCCCGTCCGTGTTTGAACCTTTGAGAAACCCATACGTGTTCTTTCAATACCCGTCCATATTGACATTAGACACCCGTCCGAGTTCTTTCATCACCCATCCGTGTTTGAACTTTTTAGCTAATACCCATCCGTATTGACCTTTAGACAAACGTCCGTGTTCTTTCAGCACCCGTCCGTGTTTAAATCTTTGAGACACCCGTCTGTGTTCTTTCAATACCCGTCCGTATTGACCTTATACACTCGTCCCTGTTCTTTTTATCACCCGTCCATGTTTGGACCTTTTCAGCCAATACCCGTCCGTATTGACCTTAGACACCCATCCGTGTTTTTTCATCACCCGTCCGTGTTTAAACATTTTAGCCAATACTCGTCCGTATTGACCTTTATACACCTGTCTGTGTTCTTTCAGCACCGGTCCGTGTTTAAATCTTTGAGACACCCGTCCGTGTTCTTTCAATACCCGTCCGTATTGACCTTAGACACCCGTCCGTGTTATTTTATCACCCGTTCGTGTTTGAACCTTTTTAGCCAATACCCGTCCGTATTGGCCTTTAGACATCCGTCCGTGTTCTTTCAGCACCCTTCCGTGTTTAAATCTTTGAGACACACATCTGTGTTCTTTCAATACCCGTCCGTATTGATCTTAGACACCCGTCAGTGTTCTTTTTATCACTCGTCTGTGTTTGAACGTTTTTAGCCAATACCTGTCCGTATTGACCTTAGACACCCGACCGTGTTCTTTCATCACCCGTCTGTGTTTGAACATTTTAGCAAATACCCGTCCGTATTGACATTTAGACACCCGTCCGTGTTCTTTCACCACCCGTCCGTGTTTAAATCTTTGAGACACCCGTCCGTGTTCTTTCAATACCCGTCCGTATTGACCTTAGACACCCGTCTGTGTTCTTTCATCACCTGTCTGTGTTTGAACCTTTTTAGCCAATACCCGTTCGTATTGACCTTAGACACCCGTCTGTGTTCTTTCATCACCCGTCCGTGTTTGAACTTTTTAGCCAATACCTTTCCGTATTGACCTTATACACCCGTCCGTGTTCTTTCATCACCCGTCCGTGTTTGAACTTTTTAGCCAATACCCGTCCGTATTGACCTTAGACACCCGTCCGTCTTCTTTCATCACCCGTCCGTGTTTGAAGTTTTTAGCCAATACCTGTCCGTATTGACCTTTAGACACCCGTCTGTGTTCTTTTAGCACACGTCCGTGTTTGAACCTTTTAGACACCCTTCTGTGTCCTTTTCAGCGCCCGTCCGTGTTTGAACCTTTGAGAAACCCATCTGTGTTCTTTCAATACCCGTCCGTATTGACCTTAGACACCCGTCTGTGTTCTTTCATCTCCCATCCGTGTTTGAACTTTTTTGGCCAATACCCGTCCGTATTGACCTTTAGACACCCGTCCCTGTTCTTTCATCACACGTCCGTGTTTGAACATTTTAGCTAATACCCGTTCGTATTGACCTTTAGACACCCGTCCGTGTTCTTTCAGCACTCGTCTGTGTTTGAACATTTTGGCCAATAGCCGTCCGTATTGACCTTTAGACACCTGTCTATGTTCTTTCAGCTCCCGTCCGTGTTTAAATCTTTGAGACACCCGTCCGTGTTTTTTCAATACCCGTCCGTATTGACCTTGGACACTTGTCCGTGTTCTTTTTATCACCCGTCCGTGTTTGAACCTTTTCAGCCAATACCCGTCCGTATTGACCTTAGACACCCATCCATGTTTTTCATCACCCGTCCGTGTTTGAACATTTTAGCCAATACCCGTCCGTATTGACCTTTAGACACCCGTCCGTGTTCTTTCAGCACTCGTCCGTGTTTAAATCTTTGAGACACCCGTCTGTGTTCTTTCAATACCCGTCCTTATTGACCTTAGACACCCATCCGTGTTCTTTCAACACCCGTCCATGTTCGAACCTTTTTAGCCAATACCCGTTCATATTGACCTTAAACACTCGTCTATGTTCTTTCATCACCCGTCCGTGTTTGACCTTTTTAGCCAATACTTGTCTGTATTGACCTTAGACACCCGTCCGTGTTCTTTCATCACCCGTCCGTGTTTGAGCTTTTTTGCCAATACCTGTCCGTATTGATCTTAGACACCCGTCCTTGTTCTTTCATCACCCGTCCGTGTTTGATGTTTTTAGCCAATACCTGTCCGTATTGACCTTTAGACACCCGTCTGTGTTCTTTTAGCACACGTCCGTGTTTGAATCTTTTAGACACCCTTCCGTGTTCTTTTCAGCGCCCGTCCGTGTTTGAACCTTTGAGAAACCCATCCATATTCTTTCAATACCCGTTCGTATTGACCTTAGACACCCGTCCGTGTTCTTTCATCACCCATCCGTGTTTGAACTTTTTAGCCAATACCCGTCCATATTGACCTTTAGACACTCGTCCGTGTTCTTTCATCAACCGTCCGTGTTTGAACTTTTTAGCCAATACCCGTCCGTATTGACCCTTAGACACCTGTCTGTTTTCTTTCAGCACCCGTCTGTGTTTAAATCTTTGAGACACCCGTCCGTGTTCTTTCAATACCCGTCCGTATTGACCTTAGACACGCGTCCGTGTTATTTTATCACCCGTCCGTGTTTGAACCTTTTTAGCCAATACCCGTCCATATTGGCCTTTAGACACCCGTCCGTGTTCTTTTAGCACCCTTCCGTGTTTAAATCTTTGAGACACACATCTGTGTTCTTTCAATACCCGTCCGTGTTACCCTTAGACACCCGTCCGTATTAACCTTAGACACCCGTCCGTGTTCTTTTTATCACCCTTCGGTGTTTGAATGTTTTTAGCAAATACTCGTCCGTATTGATCTTAGACACCCGTCCGTGTTCTTTCATCACCCGTCTGTGTTTGAATATTTTAGCCAATACCCGTCCGTATTGACATTTAGACACCCGTCCGTGTTCTTCCATCACCCGTCCGTGTTTAAATCTTTGAGACACCCGTCCGTGTTCTTTCAATACCCGTCCGTATTGACCTTAGACACCCGTCTGTGTTCTTTCATCACCCGTCTGTGTTTGAACCTTTTTAGCCAATACCCGTTTATATTGACCTTAGACACCCGTCCGTGTTCTTTCATCACCCGTCCGTGTTTGAACTTTTTAGCTAATACCCGTCCGTATTGACCTTAGACACCCGTCCGTGTTCTTTCATCACCCGTCTGTGTTTAAACTTTTTAGCCAATACCCATCATTATTGACCTTTAGACACCTGTCCGTGTTCTTTTAGCACCAGTCCGTGTTTAAATCTTTGAGACACCCGTCCGTGTTCTTTCAATACCTGTCTGTATTGACCTAAGACACCCGTCCGTGATCTTTCATCACCCGTCCGTGTTTGAACGTTTTTAGCCAATACCCGTCCCTATTGACCTTGAACACCCGTCCGTGTTCTTTCGTTACCCGTCCGTGTTTAAATCTTTTAGACACCCGTCCGTGTTCTTTCATTACCTGTCCGTATTGACCTTAGACACCCATCCGTGTTCTTTCATCACTCGTCCGTGTTTGAACGTTTTAGCCAATACCCATCCGTATTGACCTTTAGACACCCGTCCGTGTTCTTTCAGCACCCGTCCGTGTTTAAATCTTTGAGATACCCGTCCGTGTTCTTTCAATACCCGTCCGTATTTACCTTAGACACTCGTCCGTGTTCTTTTTATCACCCGTCCGTGTTTGACTTTTTTAGCCAATACCCGTCCGTATTTACCTTAGACACCCGTCCGTGTTTGAACTTTTTAGCCAATACCCGTCCGTATTGACCTTTAGACACCCGTCCGTGTTCTTTCATCACCCGTCCGTGTTTGAACATTTTAGCCAATACCCGTCCGTATTGAACTTTAGACACCCGTCCGTGTTCTTTCAGCACCCGTCTGTGTTTAAATATTTGAGACACCCGTCCGTGTTCTTTTAATACCCGTCCGTATTGACCTTAGACACGCGTCCGTGCTCTTTCATCACTCGTCTATGTTTGAACTTTTTAGCCAATACCCTTCCATATTGACCTTAGACACCCGTCCGTGTTCTTTCATCACTCGTCTGTGTTTGAACTTTATAGGCAATACCCGTCTGTATTGACCTTAGACACTCGTCCGTGTTCTTTCATCACATGTCCGTGTTTGAACCTTTTTAGCCAATACCTGTCCATTTTGACCTTAGACACCCGTCCGTGTTCTTTTATCACCCGTCCATGTTTGAACCTTTTTAGCCAATACCCGTCCGTATTGACCTTAGACACCCGTCCGTGTTCTTTCATCACCCGTCCGTGTTTGAACTTTTTAGCCAATACCCGTCTGTATTGACCTTTAGACACTTGTCCGTGTTTTATCAACACCCGCCCGTGTTTAAATCTTTTAGACACCCGTCCGTGTTCTTTCAATACCCGTCCGTATTGACCTTAGACACTCGTCCGTGTTCTTTCATCACTCGTCTGTGTTTGAACGTTTTAGCCAATACCCTTCTGTATTGACCTTTAGACACCCGTCCGTGTTATTTTAGCACCCGTTCGTATTGACCTTAGACACCCGTTCGTGTTCCTTTATCACCCGTTTGTGTTTAAACCTTTTTAGCCAATACCGGTCCGTATTTACCTTAGTCACCCGTCCGTGTTCTTTTATCAGCCGTCCGTGTTTGAACATTTTAGCCAATACCCGTCCGTATTGACCTTTAGACACTCGTCCGTGTTCTTTCAGCACCCTTTCGTGTATAAATATTTGATACACACATCCTTGTTCTTTCAATACCCGTCCGTATTGACCTTAGACACCCGTCTGTGTTTGCACCTTTTTAGCCAATACCCGTCCGTATTGACCTTTAGACACCCGTCCGTGTTCTTCCATCAACCGTCTGTGTTTGAACTTTTTAGCCAATACCCGTCTGTATTGACCTTTAGACAGCTGTCTGTGTTCTTTCAGCACCCGTCCGTGTTTAAATCTTTGAGACACCCGTCTGTGTTTGTTCAATACCCGTCCGTATTTACCTTATACAGTCGTCCGTGTTCTTTTTATCACCCGTCTGTGTTTGAACCTTTTCAGCCAATACCCGTCCGTATTGACCTTAGACACCCGTCCGTGTTTTTTCATCACCCGTCCGTGTTTGAACATTTTAGCCAATACCCGTCTGTATTGACCTTTAGACACCCGTCTGTGTTCTTTCAGCACCCGTCCGTGTTTAAATCTTTGTGACACCAGTCCGTGTTCTTTCTATACCCGTCCGTATTGACCTGAGACACCCGTCCATGTTATTTTATCACCCGTCCGTGTTTGAACCTTTTTAGCCAATACCCGTCCGTATTAGCCTTTAGACACCCGTCCGTGTTCTTTCAGCACCCTTCCGTGTTTAAATCTTTGAGACACACATCTGTGTTCTTTCAATACCCGTCCGTATTTACCTTAGACACCCGTTCGTGTTCTTTTTATCACCCGTCCGTGTTTGAGATTTTTTGCCAATACCCGTCCGTATTGACCTTAGACACCCGTCCTTGTTCATTCATCACCCGTCCGTGTTTGATGTTCTTAGCCAATACTTGTCCGTATTGACCTTTAGACACCCGTCTGTGTTCTTTTAGCACACGTCCATGTTTGAATCTTTTAGACACCCTTCCGTGTTCTTTTCAGCGCCCGTCCGTGTTTGAACCTTTGAGAAACCCATCCGTATTCTTTCAGTACCCGTTCGTATTAACCTTAGACACCCGTCCGTGTTCTTTCATCACCCATCCGTGTTTGAACTTTTTAGCCAATACCCGTCCGTATTGACTTTTAGACACCCGTCCGTGTTCTTTCATCAACCGTCCGTGTTTGAACTTTTTAGCCACTACCCGTCCGTATTGACCCTTAGACACCTGTCTGTGTTCTTTCAGCACCCGTCCGTGCTTAAATCTTTGAGACACCCGTCTATGTTCTTTCATCACCCGTCCGTATTGACCTTATACACTCGTCTGTGTTCTTTTTATCACCCGTCCATGTTTGAACCTTTTCAGCCAATACCCGTCCGTGTTGACCTTAGACACCCGTCCGTGTTTTTTCATCGCCAGTCCGTGTTTGAACATTTTAGCCAATACCCGTCCGTATTGACCTTTAGACACCCGTCTGTGTTCTTTCAGCACCCGTCTGTGTTTAAATCTTTGAGACACCCGTCCGTGTTCTTTCAATACCCGTCCGTATTGACCTTAGACACCCGTCCGTGTTTGAACCTTTTTAGCCAATACCCGTCCGTATTGGCCTTTAGACACCCGTCCGTGTTCTTTCAGCACCCTTCCGTGGTTAAATCTTTGAGACACACATCTGTGTTCTTTCAATACCCGTCCATATTGACTTTAGAAACCCGTCCGTGTTCTTTTTATCACCCGTCTGTGTTTGAACGTTTTTAGCCAATACTCATCCGTATTGACCTTAGAGACCCGTCCGTGTTCTTTCATCACCCGTCTGTGTTTGAACATTTTAGCCAATACCCGTCCGTATTGACATTTAGACACCTGTCTGTGTTCTTTCACCACCCGTCCGTGTTTAAATGTTTGAGACACCCGTCCGTGTTCTTTCAATACCCGTCCGTATTGACCTTAGACACCCGTCTGTGTTTGAACCTTTTTAGCCAATACCCGTTCGTATTGACCTTAGACACCCGTCTGTGTTCTTTTATCACCCGTCCGTGTTTGAAGTTTTTAGCCAATACCCGTCCGTATTGACCTTATACACCTGTCCATGTTCTTTCATCACCCGTCCGTGTTTGAAGTTTTTAGCCAATACCTGTCCGTTTTGACCTTTAGACACCAGTCTGTGTTCTTTTACCACACGTCCGTGTTTGAACCTTTGAGAAACCCATCCGTGTTCTTTCAATACCCATCTGTATTGACCTTAGACACCCGTCTGTGTTCTTTCATCACCCATCCGTGTTTGAACTTTTTAGCCAATACCCGTCCCTATTGACCTTTAGACACCCATTCGTGTTCTTTCATCACCCGTCCGTGTTTGAACTTTTTAGCCACTACCCATCCGTATTGACCTTTAGACACTTGTCTATGTTCTTTCAGCACCCGTCCATGTTTAAATCTTTGAGACACCCGTCCGTGTTCTTTCAATACCCGTCTGTATTGACCTTAGACACTCGTCCGTGTTCTTTTTATCACCCGTCCGTGTTTGAACCTTTTCAGCCAATTACCCGTCCGTATTGACGTTAGACACCCATCCGTGTTTTTCATCACCCGTCCGTGTTTGAACATTTTAGCCAATACCCGTCCGTATTGACCTTTAGACACCCGTCCGTGTTCTTTCAGCACTCGTCCGTCTTTAAATCTTTGAGACACCCATCTGTGTTCTTTCAATATCCGTCTGTATTGACCTTAGACACCGGCCCGTGATATTTCAACACCCGTCCGTGTTCGAACCTTTTTAGCCAATACCCGTTCGTATTGACTTTAGAAACCCGTCTATGTTCTTTCATCACCGGTCCGTGTTTGAACTTTTTAGCCAATACTTGTCCGTATTGACCTTTAGACACCCGTCCGTGTTCTTTCATCAACCGTCCGTGTTTGAACTTTTTAGCCAATACCCGTCCGTATTGACCCTTAGACACCTGTCTGTGTTCTTTCAGCACCAGTCCGTGTTTAAATCTTTGAGACACCCGTCTGTGTTCTTTCAATACCCGTCCGTATTGACCTTATACACTCGTCTGTGTTCTTTTTATCACCCGTCCATGTTTGAACCTTTTCAGCCAATACCCGTCCGTATTGACCTTAGACACCCGTCCGTGTTTTTTCTTCGCCTGTCCGTGTTTGAACATTTTAGCCAATACCCGTCCGTATTGACCTTTAGACACCCGTCTGTGTTCTTTCAGCACCCGTCTGTGTTTAAATCTTTGAGACACCCGTCTGTGTTCTTTCAATACCCGTCCGTATTGACCTTAGACACCCGTCCGTGTTATTTTATCACCCGTCCGTGTTTGAACCTTTTTATCCAATACGCGTCCGTATTGGCCTTTAGACACCCATCCGTGTTCTTTCAGCACCCTTCCGTGTTTAAATCTTTGAGACACACATCTGTGTTCTTTCAATACCCGTCTGTATTGACCTTAGACACCCGTCCGTGTTCTTTTTATCACTCGTCTGTGTTTGAACGTTTTTAGCCAATACTCGTCCGTATTGACCTTCGACACCCGTCCGTGTTCTTTCATCACCCGTCTGTGTTTGAACATTTTAGCCAATACCCGTTCGTATTGACATTTAGACACTCGTCCGTGTTCTTTCACCACCCGTCCGTGTTTAAATCTTTGAGACACCCGTCCGTGTTCTTTCAATACCCGTCCGTATTGACCTTAGACACCCGTCTGTGTTCTTTCATCACCCATCTGTGTTTGAACCTTTTTAGCCAATACCCGTTCGTATTGACCATAGACACCCGTCTGTGTTCTTTCATCACCCGTCTGTGTTTGAAGTTTTTAGCCAATACCCGTCCGTATTGACCTTATACACCCGTCCATGTTCTTTCATCACCCGTCCGTGTTTGAACTTTTTAGCTAATACCCGTCCGTATTGACCTTAGACACCCGTCCGTGTTTGAAGTTCTTAGCCAATACCTGTCCGTATTGACCTTTAGACACCCGTCTGTGTTCTTTTAGCACACGTCCGTGTTTGAACCTTTTAGACACCCTTCCGTGTTCTTTTCAGCGCCCGTCTGTGTTTGAACCTTTGAGAAACCCATCCGTGTTCTTTCAATACCCATCCGTATTGACCCTTAGACACCCGTCCGTGTTCTTTCATCACCCGTCCGTGTTTGAACATTTTAGCCAATACCCATCCGTATTGACCTTTAGACACCCGTCCGTGTTCTTTCAGCACCCTTCCGTCTTTAAATCTTTGAGACACCCGTCTGTGTTCTTTCAATACCCGTCCGTATTGACCTTAGACACCGGCCCGTGTTCTTTCAACACCCGTCCGTGTTCGAACCTTTTTAGCCAATACCCGTTCGTATTGACCTTAGAAACCCGTCTATGTTCTTTCATCACCGGTCCGTGTTTGAACTTTTTAGCCAATACTTGTCCGTATTGACCTTAGACACCCGTCCGTGTTCTTTCATCACCCATCCGTGTTTGAACTTTTTAGAAAATACCCGTCCGTATTGACCTTAGACACCCGTCCTTGTTCTTTCATCACCCGTCCGTGTTTGAAGTTTTTAGCCAATACCTGTCCGTATTGACCTTTAGACACCCGTCTGTGTTCTTTTAGCACACGCCCGTGTTTGAACCTTTTAGACACCCTTCCGTGTTATTTTCAGCGCCCTTCCGTGTTTGAACCTTTGAGAAACCCATCTGTGTTCTTTCAATACCCGTCCGTATTGACCTTTAGACACCCGTCTGTGTTCTTTTAGCACACGTCCGTGTTTGAACCTTTTAGACACCCTTCCGTGTTATTTTCAGCGCCCGTCCGTGTTTGAACCTTTGAGAAACCCATCTGTGTTCTTTCAATACCCGTCCGTATTGACCTTAGACACCCGTCCGTGTTCTTTCATCACCCATCCGTGTTTGAACGTTTTAGCCAATACCCGTCCGTATTGACCTTTAGACACCCGTCCGTGTTCCTTCATCAATCGTCCGTGTTTGAACTTTTTAGCCAATACCCGTCCGTATTGACCCTTAGACACCTGTCTGTGTTCTTTCAACACCCGTCCGTGTTTAAATCTTTGAGACACCCGTCTGTGTTCTTTCAATACCCGTCCGTATTGACCTTATACACTCGTCCGTGTTCTTTTTATCACCCGTCCATGTTTGAACCTTTTCAGCCAATACTCATCCGTATTGACCTTAGACACCCGTCCGTGTTTCTTCATCACCCGTCTGTGTTTGAACATTTTAGCCAATACCCGTCCGTATTGACCTTTAGACACCCGTCTGTGTTCTTTCAGCACCCGTCCGTGTTTAAATCTTTGAGACACCCGTCCGTGTTCTTTCAATACCCGTCCGTATTGACCTTAGACACCCGTCCGTGTTCTTTCATCACCCGTCTGTGTTTGAACATTTAAGCCAATATCCGTCCGTATTGACATTTAGACACCCGTCCGTGTTCTTTCACCACGCGTCCGTGTTTAAATCTTTGAGACACCCGTCCGTGTTCTTTCAATACCCGTCCGTATTGACCTTAGACACCCGTCTGTGTTCTTTCATCACCCGTCTGTGTTTGAACCTTTTTAGCCAATACCCGTTTGTATTGACCTTAGACACCCGCCTGTGTTCTTTCATCACCCGTCCGTGTTTGAACTTTTTAGCCAATACCTTTCCGTATTGACCTTATACACCCGTCCGTGTTCTTTCATCACCCGTCCGTGTTTAAATCTTTGAGACACCCGTCCGTGTTCTTTCAATACCCGTCCGTATTGACCTTAGACACCCGTCTGTGTTCTTTCATCACCCATCTGTGTTTGAACCTTTTTAGCCAATACCCGTTTGTATTGACCGTAGACACCCGCCTGTGTTCTTTCATCACCCGTCCGTGTTGGAACTTTTTAGCCAATACCTTTCCGTATTGACCTTATACACCCGTCCGTGTTCTTTCATCACCCGTCCGTGTTTGAACTTTTTAGCTAATACACGTCTGTATTGACCTTAGACACCCATCCATGTTCTTTCATCACCCGTCCGTGTTTGAAGTTTTTAGCCAATACCGGTCCATATTGACCTTTAGACACCAGTCTGTGTTCTTTTAGCACACGTCCATGTTTGAACCTTTTAGACACCCTTCCGTGTTCTTTTCAGCGCCCGTCCGTGTTTGAACCTTTGAGAAACCCATCCGTGTTCTTTCAATACACGTCCGTATTGAACTTAGACACCCGTCCGTTTTCTTTCATCACCCGTCCGGGTTTGAACTTTTTAGCCAATACCCTTCCGTATTGACCTTTCGACACCTGTCTATGTTCTTTCAGCACCCGTCCATGTTTAAATCTTTGAGACACCCGTCCGTGTTCTTTCAATACCCGTCCGTGTTGACCTTAGACACTTGTCTGTGTTCTTTTTATCACCCGTCTGTGTTTGAACCTTTTCAGCCAATACCCGTCCGTATTGGCCTTAGACACCCGTCCGTGTTTTTCATCACCCGCCCGTGTTTGAACATTTTAGCCAATACCCGTCCGTATAGACCTTTAGACACCCGTCCGTGTTCTTTCAGCACCCGTCCGTCTTTAAATCTTTGAGACACCCGTCTGTGTTCTTTCAATACCCGTCCGTATTGACCTTAGACACCCGCCCGTGTTCTTTCAACACCCGTCCGTGTTCGAACCTTTTTAGCCAATACTCGTTCGTATTGACCTTAGAAACCCCTCTATCTTCTTTCATCACCGGTCCGTGTTTGAACTTTTTAGCCAATACTTGTCCGTATTGACCTTAGACACCCGTCCGTATTCTTTCATCACCCGTCCGTGTTTGACCTTTTTTGCCAATACCCGTCCGTATTGACCTTAGACACCCGTCCTTGTTCTTTCATCACCCGTCTGTGTTTGAGGTTTTTAGCCAATACCTGTCCGTATTGACCTTTAGACACCTGTCTGTGTTCTTTTAGCACACGTCCGTGTTTGAACCTTTTAGACACCCTTCCGTGTTATTTTCAGCGCCCGTCCGTGTTTTAACCTTTGAGAGACCCATCCGTGTTCTTTCAATACCCGTCCGTATTGACCTTAGACACCCGTCCATGTTCTTTCATCACCCATCCGTGTTTGAACTTTTTAGCCAATACCCGTCCGTATTTACCTTTTGACACCCGTCCGTGTTCTTTCATCAATCGTCTGTGTTTGAACTTTTTAGCCAATACCCGTCCGTATTGACCCTTAGACACCTGTCTGTGTTCTTTCAGCACCCGTTCGTGTTTAAATCTTTGAGACACCCGTCTGTGTTCTTTCAATACCCGTCCGTATTGACCTTATACACTCGTCCGTGTTCTTTTTATCACCCGTCCATGTTTGAACCTTTTCAGCCAATACCCGTCCGTATTGACCTTAGACACCCGTCCGTGTTTTTCATCACCCGTCCGTGTTTGAACATTTTAGCCACTACCCGTCCGTATTGACCTTTAGACACCCGTCCGTGTTCTTTCAGCACCCGTCCGTCTTTAAATCTTTGAGACACCCGTCTGTGTTCTTTCAATACCCGTCCGTATTAACCTTAGACACCCGCTCGTGGTCTTTCAACACCCGTCCGTGTTCGAACCTTTTTAGCCAATACTCGTTCGTATTGACCTTAGAAACCCGTCTATGTTCTTTCATCACCGGTCCGTGTTTGAACTTTTTAGCCAATACTTGTCCGTATTGAACTTAGACACCCGTCCGTATTCTTTCATCACGCGTCCGTGTTTGACCTTTTTTGCCAATACCCGTCTGTATTGACCTTAGACACCCGTCCTTGTTCTTTCATCACCCGTCTGTGTTTGAAGTTTTTAGCCAATACCTGTCCGTATTGACCTTTAGACACCCGTCTGTGTTCTTTTAGCACACGTCCGTGTTTGAACCTTTTAGACACCCTTCCGTGTTATTTTCAGCGCCCGTCCGTGTTTGAACCTTTGAGAAACCCATCCGTGTTCTTTCAATACCCGTCCGTATTGACCTTAGACACCCGTCCGTGTTCTTTCATAACCCATCCGTGTTTGAACTTTTTAGCCAATACCCGTCCGTATTGACCTTTTGACACCCGTCCGTGTTCTTTCATCAATCGTCTGTGTTTGAACTTTTTAGCCAATACCCGTCCGTATTGACCTTGGACACCCGCCCGTGTTCTTTCAACACCCGTCCGTGTTCGAACCTTTTTAGCCAATACTCGTTCGTATTGACCTTAGAAACCCCTCTATCTTCTTTCATCACCGGTCCGTGTTTGAACTTTTTAGCCAATACTTGTCCGTATTGACCTTAGACACCCGTCCGTATTCTTTCATCACCCGTCCGTGTTGACCTTTTTTGCCAATACCCGTCCGTATTGACCTTAGACACCCGTCCTTGTTCTTTCATCACCCGTCTGTGTTTGAAGTTTTTAGCCAATACCTGTCCGTATTGACCTTTAGACACCCGTCTGTGTTCTTTTAGCACACGTCCGTGTTTGAACCTTTTAGACACCCTTCCGTGTTATTTTCAGCGCCCGTCCGTGTTTTAACCTTTGAGAAACCCATCCGTGTTCTTTCAATACCCGTCCGTATTGACCTTAGACACCCGTCCATGTTCTTTCATCACCCATCCGTGTTTGAACTTTTTAGCCAATACCCGTCCGTATTTACCTTTTGACACCCGTCCGTGTTCTTTCATCAATCGTC
Source organism: Lathyrus tuberosus (assembly GCA_022829125.1). Taxonomy (NCBI): domain Eukaryota; kingdom Viridiplantae; phylum Streptophyta; class Magnoliopsida; order Fabales; family Fabaceae; genus Lathyrus; species Lathyrus tuberosus. The sequence goes on along the minus strand of JALAZF010000261.1, from coordinate 8,363,422 downwards.
TGTGTTTGAACTTTTTAGCCAATACCCGTCCGTATTGACCCTTAGACACCTATCTGTGTTCTTTCAGCACCCGTTCGTGTTTAAATCTTTGAGACACCCGTCTGTGTTCTTTCAATACCCGTCCGTATTGACCTTATACACTCGTCCGTGTTCTTTTTATCACCCGTCCATGTTTGAACCTTTTCAGCCAATACCCGTCCGTATTGACCTTAGACACCCGTCCGTGTTTTTCATCACCCGTCCGTGTTTGAACATTTTAGCCAATACCCGTCCGTATTGACCTTTAGACACCCGTCCGTGTTCTTTCAGCACCCGTCCGTCTTTAAATCTTTGAGACACCCGTCTGTGTTCTTTCAATACCCGTCCGTATTAACCTTAGACACCCGCTCGTGGTCTTTCAACACCCGTCCGTGTTCGAACCTTTTTAGCCAATACTCGTTCGTATTGACCTTAGAAACCCGTCTATGTTCTTTCATCACCGGTCCGTGTTTGAACTTTTTAGCCAATACTTGTCCGTATTGAACTTAGACACCCGTCCGTATTCTTTCATCACGCGTCCGTGTTTGACCTTTTTTGCCAATACCCGTCTGTATTGACCTTAGACACCCGTCCTTGTTCTTTCATCACCCGTCTGTGTTTGAAGTTTTTAGCCAATACCTGTCCGTATTGACCTTTAGATACCCGTCTGTGTTCTTTTAGCACACGTCCGTGTTTGAACCTTTTAGACACCCTTCCGTGTTATTTTCAGCGCCCGTCCGTGTTTGAACCTTTGAGAAACCCATCCGTGTTCTTTCAATACCCGTCCGTATTGACCTTAGACACCCGTCCGTGTTCTTTCATAACCCATCCGTGTTTGAACTTTTTAGCCAATACCCGTCCGTATTGACCTTTTGACACCCGTCCGTGTTCTTTCATCAATCGTCTGTGTTTGAACTTTTTAGCCAATACCCGTCCGTATTGACCCTTAGACACCTGTCTGTGTTCTTTCAGCACCCGTTCGTGTTTAAATCTTTGAGACACCTGTCTGTGTTCTTTCAATACCCGTCCGTATTGACCTTATACACTCGTCCGTGTTCTTTTTATCACCCGTCCATGTTTGAACCTTTTCATCCAATACCCGTCCGTATTGACCATAGACACCCGTCCGTGTTTTATCATCACCCGTCCGTGTTTGAACATTTTAGCCAATACCCGTCCGTATTGACCTTTAGACACCCGTCCGTGTTCTTTCAGCACCCGTCCGTGTTTGAACTTTTTAGCTAATACCCGTCCGTATTGACCTTAGACACCCGTCCGTATTGACCTTAGACACCCGTCCGTGTTTGAAGTTTTTAGCCAATACCTGTCCGTATTGACCTTTAGACACCCGTCTGTGTTCTTTTAGCACACGTCCGTGTTTGAACCTTTTAGACACCCTTCCGTGTTCTTTTCAGCGCCCGTCTGTGTTTGAACCTTTGAGAAACCCATCCGTGTTCTTTCAATACCCATTCGTATTGACCTTAGACACCCGTCTGTGTTCTTTCATCACCCATCCGTGTTTGAACTTTTTAGCCAATACCCGTCCCTATTGACCCTTAGACACCCGTCCGTGTTCTTTCATCACCCGTCCGTGTTTGAACTTTTTAACCACTACCCATCCGTATTGACCTTTAGACACCTGTCTATGTTCTTTCAGCACCCGTCCATGTTTAAATCTTTGAGACACCCGTCCGTGTTCTTTCAATACCCGTCTGTATTGACCTTAGACACTCGTCCGTGTTCTTTTTATCACCCGTCCGTGTTTGAACCTTTTCAGCCAATACCCGTCCGTATTGACCTTAGACACCCATCCGTTTTTTTCATCACCCGTCCGTGTTTGAACATTTTAGCCAATACCCGTTAGTATTGACCTTTAGACACCCGTCCGTGTTCTTTCAGCACCCGTCCGTCTTTAAATCTTTGAGACACCCGTCTGTGTTCTTTCAATACCCGTCCGTATTGACCTTAGACACCGACCCGTGTTCTTTCAACACCCGTCCGTGTTCGAACCTTTTTAGCCAATACCTGTTCGTATTGACCTTAGAAACCCGTCTATGTTCTTTCATCACCGGTCCGTGTTTGAACTTTTTAGCCAATACTTGTCCGTATTGACCTTAGACACCCGTCCGTGTTCTTTCATCACCCGTCCGTGTTTGACCTTTTTTGCCAATACCCGTCCGTATTGACCTTAGACACCCGTCCTTGTTCTTTCATCACCCGTCCGTGTTTGAAGTTTTTAGCCAATACCTGTCCGTATTGACCTTTAGACACCCGTCTGTGTTCTTTTAGCACACGTCCGTGTTTGAACCTTTTAGACACCCTTCCGTGTTATTTTCAGCGCCCGTCCGTGTTTGAACCTTTGAGAAACCCATCTGTGTTCTTTCAATACCCGTCCGTATTGACCTTAGACACCCGTCCGTGTTCTTTCATCACCCATCCGTGTTTGAACTTTTTAGCCAATACCCGTCCGTATTGACCTTTAGACACCCGTCCGTGTTCCTTCATCAATCGTCCGTGTTTGAACTTTTTAGCCAATACCCGTCCGTATTGACCCTTAGACTCCTGTCTGTGTTCTTTCAACACCCGTCCGTGTTTAAATCTTTGAGACACCCGTCTGTGTTCTTTCAATACCCGTCCGTATTGACCTTATACACTCGTCCGTGTTCTTTTTATCACCCGTCCATGTTTGAACCTTTTCAGCCAATACCCGTCCGTATTGACCTTAGACACCCGTCCGTGTTTCTTCATCACCCGTCCGTGTTTGAACATTTTAGCCAATACCCGTCCGTATTGACCTTTAGACACCCGTCTGTGTTCTTTCAGCACCCGTCCGTGTTTAAATCTTTGAGACACCCGTCCGTGTTCTTTCAATACCCGTCCGTATTGACCTTAGACACCCGTCCGTGTTCTTTCATCACCCGTCTGTGTTTGAACATTTTAGCCAATATCCGTCCGTATTGACATTTAGACACCCGTCCGTGTTCTTTCACCACCCGTCCGTGTTTAAATCTTTGAGACACCCGTCTGTGTTCTTTCAATACCCGTCCGTATTGACCTTAGAAACCCATCTGTGTTCTTTCATCACCCGTCTGTGTTTGAACCTTTTTAGCCAATACCCGTTTGTATTGACCTTAGACACCTGCCTGTGCTCTTTCATCACCCGTCCGTGTTTGAACTTTTTAGCCAATACCTTTCCGTATTGACCTTATACACCCGTCCGTGTTCTTTCATCACCCGTCCGTGTTTAAATCTTTGAGACACCCGTCCGTGTTCTTTCAATACCCGTCCGTATTGACCTTAGACACCCGTCTGTGTTCTTTCATCACCCGTCTGTGTTTGAACCTTTTTAGCCAATACCCGTTTGTATTGACCTTAGACACCCGCATGTGTTCTTTCATCACCCGTCCGTGTTTGAACTTTTTAGCCAATACCTTTCCGTATTGACCTTATACACCCGTCCGTGTTTGAAGTTTTTAGCCAATACCGGTCCATATTGACCTTTAGACACCAGTCTGTGATCTTTTAGCACACGTCCATGTTTGAACCTTTTAGACACCCTTCCGTGTTCTTTTCAGCGCCCGTCCGTGTTTGAACCTTTGAGAAACCCATCCGTGTTCTTTCAATACACGTCCGTATTGAACTTAGACACCCGTCCGTGTGCTTTTATCACCCATTCGTGTTTGAACTTTTTAGCCAATACCCGTCCGTATTGACCTTTAGACACCCGTCCGTTTTCTTTCATCACCCGTCCGGGTTTGAACTTTTTAGCCAATACCCTTCCGTATTGACCTTTCGACACCTGTCTATGTTCTTTCAGCACCCGTCCATGTTTAAATCTTTGAGACACCCGTCCGTGTTCTTTCAATACTCGTCCGTGTTGACCTTAGACACTCGTCTGTGTTCTTTTTATCACCCGTCTGTGTTTGAACCTTTTCAGCCAATACCCGTCTGTATTGGCCTTAGACACCCGCCCGTGTTTTTCATCACCCGCCCGTGTTTGAACATTTTGGCCAATACCCGTCCGTATTGACCTTTAGACACCTGTCCGTGTTCTTTCAGCACCCGTCCGTCTTTAATTCTTTGAGACACCCGTCTGTGTTCTTTCAATACCCGTCCGTATTGACCTTAGACACCCGCCCTTGTTCTTGCAACACCCGTCCGTGTTCGAACCTTTTTAGCCAATACTCGTTCGTATTGACCTTAGAAACCCATCTATGTTCTTTCATCACCGGTCCGTGTTTGAACTTTTTAGCCAATACTTGTCCGTATTGACCTTAGACACCCGTCCGTATTCTTTCATCACCCGTCCGTGTTTGACCTTTTTTGCCAACACCCGTCCGTATTGACCTTAGACACCCGTCCTTGTTCTTTCATCACCCGTCTGTGTTTGATGTTTTTAGCCAATACCTGTCCGTATTGACCTTTAGACACCCGTCTGTGTTCTTTTAGCACACTTCCGTGTTTGAACCTTTTAGACACCCTTCCGTGTTATTTTCAGCGCACGTCCGTGTTTTAACCTTTGAGAAACCCATCCGTGTTCTTTCAATACCCGTCCGTATTGACCTTAGACACCCGTCCGTGTTCTTTCATCACCCATCCGTGTTTGAACTTTTTAGCCAATACCCGTCCGTATTGACCTTTTGACACCCGTCCTTGTTCTTTCATCAATCGTCTGTGTTTGAACTTTTTAGCCAATACCCGTCCGTATTAACCCTTAGACACCTGTCTGTGTTCTTTCAGCACCTGTTCGTGTTTAAATCTTTGAGACACCCGTCTGTGTTCTTTCAATACCCGTCCGTATTGACCTTATACACTCGTCCGTGTTCTTTTTATCACCCGTCCATGTTTGAACCTTTTCAGCCAATACCCGTCCGTATTGACCTTAGACACCCGTCCGTGTTTTTCATCACCCGCCCGTGTTTGAACATTTTAGCCAATACCCGTCCATATTGACCTTCAGACACCCGTCCGTGTTCTTTCAGCACCCGTCCGTCTTTAAATCTTTGAGACACCCGTCTGTGTTCTTTCAATACCCGTCCGTATTGAGCTTAGACACCCACCCGTGTTCTTTCAACACCCGTCATTGTTCGAACCTTTTTAGCCAATACTCGTTCGTATTGACCTTAGAAACCCGTCTATGTTCTTTCATCACCGGTCCGTGTTTGAACTTTTTAGCCAATACTTGTCCGTATTGAACTTAGACACCCGTCCGTATTCTTTCATCACGCGTCCGTGTTTGACCTTTTTTGCCAATACCCGTCTGTATTGACCTTAGACACCCGTCCTTGTTCTTTCATCACCCGTCTGTGTTTGAAGTTTTCAGCCAATACCTGTCCGTATTGACCTTTAGACACCCGTCTGTGTTCTTTTAGCACACGTCCGTGTTTGAACCTTTTAGACACCCTTCCGTGTTATTTTCAGCGCCCGTCCGTGTTTGAACCTTTGAGAAAACCATCCGTGTTCTTTCAATACCCGTCCATATTGACCTTAGACACCCGTCCGTGTTCTTTCATAACCCATCCGTCTTTGAACTTTTTAGCCAATACCCGTCCGTATTGACCTTTTGACACCCGTCCGTGTTCTTTCATCAATCGTCTGTGTTTGAACTTTTTAGCCAATACCCGTCCGTATTGACCCTTAGACACCTGTCTGTGTTCTTTCAGCACCCGTTCGTGTTTAAATCTTTGAGACACCCGTCTGTGATCTTTCAATACCCGTCCGTATTGACCTTATACACTCGTCCGTGTTCTTTTTATCACCCGTCCATGTTTGAACCTTTTCAGCCAATACCCGTCCGTATTGACCTTAGACACCCGTCCGTGTTTTATCATCACCCGTCCGTGTTTGAACATTTTAGACAATACTCGTCCGTATTGACCTTTAGACACCCATCCGTGTTCTTTCAGCACCCGTCCGTGTTTAAATCTTTGAGACACCCGTCCGTGTTCTTTCAATACCCGTCCGTATTGACCTTAGACACCCGTCCGTGTTATTTTATCACCCCTCCGTTTTTGAACCTTTTTAGCCAATACCCGTCCGTATTGGCCTTTAGAAACCCGTCCGTGTTCTTTCAGCACCCGTCCGTGTTTAAATCTTTGAGACACCCGTCCGTGTTCTTTCAATACCCGTCCGTATTGACCTTAGCACCCTTCCGTGTTTAAATCTTTGAGACACACATCTGTGTTCTTTCAATACCCGTCCGTATTGACCTTAGACACCCGTCCGTGTTCTTTTTATCACCCGTCTGTGTTTGAACGTTTTTAGCCAATACTCGTCCGTATTGACCTTAGACACCCGTCCGTGTTCTTTCATCACCCGTCTGTGTTTGAACATTTTAGCCAATACCCGTCCGTATTGACATTGAGACACCCGTCCGTGTTCTTTCACCACCCATCCGTGTTTAAATCTTTGAGACACCCATCCGTGTTCTTTCAATACCCGTCCGTATTGACCTTAGACACCCGTCTGTGTTCTTTCATCACCCGTCTGTGTTTGAACCTTTTTACCCAATACCTGTTTGTATTGACCTTAGACACCCGCCTGTGTTCTTTCATCACCCGTTCGTGTTTGAACTTTTTAGCCAATACCTTTCCGTATTGACCTTATACACCCGTCTGTGTTCTTTCATCACCCGTCCGTGTTTGAACTTTTTAGCTAATACCCGTCCGTATTGACCTTAGACACCCGTCCGTGTTCTTTCATCACCCGTCCATGTTTGATGATTTAAGCCAATACCGGTCCGTATTGACCTTTAGACACCCGTCTGTGTTCTTTTAGCACACGTCCGTGTTTGAACCTTTTAGACACCCTTCCGTGTTCTTTTCAGCGCCCGTCCGTGTTTGAACCTTTGAGAAACCCATCCGTATTCTTTCAGTACCCGTTCGTATTAACCTTAGACACCCGTCCGTGTTCTTTCATCACCCATCCGTGTTTAAACTTTTTAGCCAATACCCGTCCATATTGACCTTTAGACACCCGTCCGTGTTCTTTCATCACCCGTCCGGGTTTGAACTTTTTAGCCAATACCCTTCCGTATTGACCTTTAGACACCTGTCTATGTTCTTTCAGCACCCGTCCATGTTTAAATCTTTGAGACACCCGTCCGTGTTCTTTCAATACCCGTCCGTATTGACCTTAGACACTCGTGTGTGTTCTTTTTATCACCCGTCTGTGTTTGAACCTTTTCAGCCAATACCCGTCCGTATTGACCTTAGACACCCGTCCGTGTTTTTCATCACCCGCCCGTGTTTGAACATTTTAGCCAATACCCGTCCGTATTGACCTTTAGACACCCGTCCGTGTTCTTTCAGCACCCTTCCATCTTTAAATCTTTGAGACACCCGTCTGTGTTCTTTCAATACCCGTCCGTATTGACCTTAGACACCCGCCCGTGTTCTTTCAACACCCGTCCGTGTTCGAACCTTTTTAGCCAATACTCGTTCGTATTGACCTTAGAAACCCGTCTATGTTCTTTCATCACCGGTCCGTGTTTGAACTTTTTAGCCAATACTTGTCCGTATTGACCTTAGACACCCGTCCGTATTCTTTCATCACCCGTCCGTGTTTGACCTTTTTTGCCAATACCCATCCGTATTGACCTTAGACACCCGTCCTTGTTCTTTCATCACCCGTCTGTGTTTGATGTTTTTAGCCAATACCTGTCCGTATTGACCTTTAGACACCCGTCTGTGTTCTTTTAGCACACGTCCGTGTTTGAACCTTTTAGACACCCTTCCGTGTTCTTTTCAGCGCCCGTCCGTGTTTGAACCTTTGAGAAACCCATCTGTGTTCTTTCAATACCCGTCCGTATTGACCTTAGACACCCGCCTGTGTTCTTTCATCACCCGTCTGTGTTTGAACCTTTTTACCCAATACCTGTTTGTATTGACCTTAGATACCCGCCTGTGTTCTTTCATCACCCGTCCGTGTTGGAACTTTTTAGCCAATACCTTTCCGTATTGACCTTATACACCCGTCTGTGTTCTTTCATCACCCGTCAGTGTTTGAACTTTTTAGCTAATACCCGTCCGTATTGACCTTAGACACTCGTCCGTGTTCTTTCATCACCCGTCCGTGTTTGAAGTTTTAAGCCAATACCGATCCGTATTGACCTTTAGACACCCGTCTGTGTTCTTTTAGCACACGTCCGTGTTTGAACCTTTTAGACACCCTTCCGTGTTCTTTTCAGGGCTCGTCCGTGTTTGAACCTTTGAGAAACCCATCCGTGTTCTTTCAATACCCGTCCGTATTGACCTTAGACACCCGTCCGTGTTCTTTTATCACCCATCCGTGTTTGAACTTTTTAGCCAATACCCGTCCGTATTGACCTTTAGACACCCGTCCGTGTTCTTTCATCACCCGTCCGGGTTTGAACTTTTTAGCCAATACCCTTCCGTATTGACCTTTAGACACCTGTCTATGTTCTTTCAGCACCCGTCCATGTTTAAATCTTTGAGACACCCGTCCGTGTTCTTTCAATACCCGTCCGTATTGGCCTTAGACACTCGTCTGTGTTCTTTTTATCACCCGTCTGTGTTTGAACCTTTTCAGCCAATACCCGTCCGTATTGACCTTAGACACCCGTCCGTGTTTTTCATCACCCGCCCGTGTTTGAACATTTTAGCCAATACCCGTCCGTATTGACCTTTAGACACCCGTCCGTGTTCTTTCAGCACCCTTCCATCTTTAAATCTTTGAGACACCCGTCTGTGTTCTTTCAATACCCGTCCGTATTGACCTTAGACACCCGCCCGTGTTCTTTCAACACCCGTCCGTGTTCGAACCTTTTTAGCCAATACTCATTCGTATTGACCTTAGAAACCCGACTATGTTCTTTCATCACCGGTCCGTGTTTGAACTTTTTAGCCAATACTTGTCCGTATTGACCTTAGACACCCGTCTGTATTCTTTCATCACCCGTCCGTGTTTGACCTTTTTTGCCAATACCCATCCGTATTGACCTTAGACACCCGTCCTTGTCCTTTCATCACCCGTCTGTGTTTGATGTTTTTAGCCAATACCTGTACGTATTGACCTTTAGACACCCGTATGTGTTCTTTTAGCACACGTCCGTGTTTGAACCTTTTAGACACCCTTCCGTGTTATTTTCAGCGCCCGTCCGTCTTTGAACCTTTGAGAAACCCATCCGTGTTCTTTCAATACCCGTCCGTATTGACCTTAGACACCCGTCCATGTTCTTTCATCACCCATCCGTGTTTGAACTTTTTAGCCAATACCTGTCCGTTTTGACCTTTAGACACCTGTCCGTGTTCTTTCATCAATCGTCCGTGTTTGAACTTTTTAGCCAATACCCGTCCGTATTGACCCTTAGACACCTGTCTGTGTTCTTTCAGCACCCGTCCGTGTTTAAATCTTTGAGGCACCCGTCTGTGTTCTTTCAATACCCGTCCGTATTGACCTTATACACTCGTCCGTGCTCTTTTTATCACCCGTCCATGTTTGAACCTTTTCAGCCAATACCCGTCCGTATTGACCTTAGACACCGGTCCGTGTTTTTTCATCACCCGTCCGTGTTTGAACATTTTAGCCAATACCCGTACGTATTGACCTTTAGACACCCGTCCGTGTTTAAATCTTTGAGACACCCGTCCGTGTTCTTTCAATACCCGTCCGTATTGACCTTAGACACCCGTCCGTGTTATTTTATCACCCGTCTGTGTTTGAACCTTTTTAGCCAATACCCGTCCGTATTGGCCTTTAGACACCCGTCAGTGTTCTTTCAGCGCCCTTCCGTGTTTAAATCTTTGAGACACACATCTGTGTTCTTTCAATACCCGTCCGTATTGACCTTAGACACCCGTCCGTGTTCTTTTTATCACCCGTCTGTGTTTGAACGTTTTTAGCCAATACTCGTCCGTATTGACCTTAGACACCCGTCCGTGTTCTTTCATCACCCGTCTGTATTTGAACATTTTAGCCAATACCCGTCCGTATTGACACTTAGACACCCATCCGTGTTCTCTCACCACCCGTCCGTGTTTAAATCTTTGAGACACCCGTCCGTGTTCTTTCAATACCCGTCCGTATTGACCTTATACACCCGTCCGTGTTCTTTCATCACCCGTCCGTGTTTGAACTTTTTAGCTAATACCCGTCCGTATTGGCCTTAGACACCCGTCCGTGTTCTTTTATCACCCATCCGTGTTTGAACTTTTTAGCCAATACCCGTCCGTATTGACCTTTAGACACCCGTCCATGTTCTTTCATCACCCGTCCGTGTTTGAACTTTTTAGCCAATACCCTTCCGTATTGACCTTTAGACACCTGTCTATGTTCTTTCAGAACCCGTCCATGTTTAAATCTTTGAGACACCCGTCCGTGTTCTTTCAATACCCGTCCGTATTGACCTTAGACACTCGTCCGTGTTCTTTTTATCACCCGTCTATGTTTGAACCTTTTCAGCCAATACCCGTCCGTATTGTCCTTAGACACCCGTCCGTGTTTTTCATCACCCGCCCGTGTTTGAACATTTTAGCCAATACCCGTCCGTATTGACCTTTAGACACCCGTCAGTGTTCTTTCAGCACCCGTCCGTGTTAAAATCTTTGAGACACCCGTCTGTGTTCTTTCAATACCCGTCCGTATTGACCTTAGACACCCGTCCGTGTTCTTCTAACACCCGTCCGTGTTCGAACCTTTTTAGCCAATACCCGTTCGTATTGACCTTAGACACCCGTCTATGTTCTTTAATCACCCGTCCGTGTTTGAACTTTTTAGCCAATACTTGTCCGTATTGACCTTAGACACCCGTCCGTGTTTGTGCTTTTTTGCCAATACCCATCTGTATTGACCTTAGACACCCGTCCTTGTTCTTTCATCACCCTTCCGTGTTTGAACTTTTTAGCCAATACCTGTCCGTATTGACCTTTAGACACCCGTCCGTGTTCTTTCAGCACATGTCCGTGTTTGAACCTTATAGACACCCGTCCGTGTTCTTTTCAGCGCCCGTCCGTGTATGAACCTTTGAGATACCCATCGGCGTTCTTTCAATACCCGTCCGTATTGACCTTAGACACACGTCCGTGTTCTTTCATCACCCGTCCGTGTTTGAACTTTTTAGCCAATACCCGTCCGTAATGACCTTTAGACACCCCCCCGTGTTCTTTCATCACCCATCCGTGTTTGAACTTTTTAGCCAATACCCATCCTTATTGACCTTTAGACACCTGTCTGTGTTCTTTCAGCACCCGTCTGTGTTTAAATCTTTGAGACACCCGTCCGTGTTCTTTCAATACCTGCTTGTATTGACCTTAGACACCCGTCCGTGATCTTTTATCACCTGTCCGTGTATGAACCTTTTTAGCCAATACCCGTCCGTATTGACCTTAGACACCCGTCCGTGTTCTTTCATCACCCGTCCGTGTTTAAATCTTTGAGACACCCGTCCGTGTTCTTTCATTACCTGTCCGTATTGACCTTAGACACCCGTCTGTGTTCTTTCATCACTAGTCCGTGTTTGAATGTTTTAGCCAATACCCGTCCGTATTGACCTTTAGACACCCGTCCGTGTTCTTTCAGCACCCGTCTGTGTTTAAATATTTGAGACACCCGTCCGTGTTCTTTCAATACGCATCCGTATTGACCTTAGACACGCGTCTGTGCTCTTTCATCACTCGTCTGAGTTTGAACTTTTTAGCCAATACCCTTCCGTATTAACCTTAGACACCCGTCCGTGTTCTTTCATCACTCGTCTGTGTTTGAACTTTATAGCCAATACCCGTCCGTATTGACCTTAGACACTCGTCCGTGATCTTTCATCACACGTCCGTGTTTGAACCTTTTTAGCCAATACCTGTCCTTTTTGACCTTAGACACCTGTCCGTGTTCTTTTATCACCCGTCGATGTTTGAACCGTTTTAGCCAATACCCGTCCGTATTGACCTTAGACACCCGTCCATGTTCTTTCATCACCCGTGCGTGTTTGAACTTTTTAGCCAATACCCGTCCGTATTGACCTTTAGACACTTGTCCGTGTTCTTTCAGAACCCTTCCGTGTTTAAATCATTTAGACACCCGTCCATGTTCTTTCAATACCCGTCCGTATTGACCTTAGACACCCATCCTTGTTCTTTCATCACCCGTCCGTGTTTGAAGTTTTTAGCCAATACCTGTCCGTATTGACCTTTAGACACCCGTCTGTGTTCTTTTAGCACACGTCCGTGTTTGAACCTTTTAGACACCCATCCGTGTTCTTTCAATACCCGTTCGTATTGACCTTAGACACCCGTCCGTGTTCTTTCATCACCCATCCGTGTTTGAACTTTTTAGCCAATACCCGTCCGTATTGACCTTTAGACACCCGTCCGTGTTCTTTCATCAATCGTCCGTGTTTGAACTTTTTAGCCAATACCTTTCCGTATTGACCTTATACACCCGTCCGTGTTCTTTCATCACCCGTCCATGTTTGAACTTTTTAGCTATTACCCGTCTGTATCGACCTTAGACACCCGTCCGTGTTCTTTTATCACCCATCCGTGTTTGAACTTTTTAGCCAATACCCGTCCGTATTGACCTTTAGACACCCATCCGTGTTCTTTCATCACCCGTCCGTGTTTGAACTTTTTAGCCAATACCCTTCCGTATTGACCTTTAGACACCTGTCTATGTTCTTTCAGAACCCGTCCATGTTTAAATCTTTGAGACACCCGTCAGTGTTCTTTCAATACCCGCCCGTATTGACCTCAGACACCCGTCCGTGTTTTTCATCACCCGCCCGTGTTTGAACATTTTAGCCAATACCCGTCCGTATTGAACTTTAGACACCCGTCCGTGTTCTTTCAGCACCCGTCCGTGTTTAAATCTTTGAGACACCCGTCTGTGTTCTTTCAATACCCGTCCGTATTGACCTTAGACACCCGTCCGTGTTTTTCATCACCCGCCCGTGTTTGAACATTTTAGCCAATACCCGTCCGTATTGACCTTTAGACACCCGTCCGTGTTCTTTCAGCACCCTTCCATCTTTAAATCTTTGAGACACCCGTCTGTGTTCTTTCAATACCCGTCCGTATTGACCTTAGACACCCGCCCGTGTTCTTTCAACACCCGTCCGTGTTCGAACCTTTTTAGCCAATACTCATTCGTATTGACCTTAGAAACCCGACTATGTTCTTTCATCACCGGTCCGTGTTTGAACTTTTTAGCCAATACTTGTCCGTATTGACCTTAGACACCCGTCTGTATTCTTTCATCACCCGTCCGTGTTTGACCTTTTTTGCCAATACCCATCCGTATTGACCTTAGACACCCGTCCTTGTCCTTTCATCACCCGTCTGTGTTTGATGTTTTTAGCCAATACCTGTACGTATTGACCTTTAGACACCCGTATGTGTTCTTTTAGCACACGTCCGTGTTTGAACCTTTTAGACACCCTTCCGTGTTATTTTCAGCGCCCGTCCGTCTTTGAACCTTTGAGAAACCCATCCGTGTTCTTTCAATACCCGTCCGTATTGACCTTAGACACCCGTCCATGTTCTTTCATCACCCATCCGTGTTTGAACTTTTTAGCCAATACCTGTCCGTTTTGACCTTTAGACACCTGTCCGTGTTCTTTCATCAATCGTCCGTGTTTGAACTTTTTAGCCAATACCCGTCCGTATTGACCCTTAGACACCTGTCTGTGTTCTTTCAGCACCCGTCCGTGTTTAAATCTTTGAGGCACCCGTCTGTGTTCTTTCAATACCCGTCCGTATTGACCTTATACACTCGTCCGTGCTCTTTTTATCACCCGTCCATGTTTGAACCTTTTCAGCCAATACCCGTCTGTATTGACCTTAGACACCGGTCCGTGTTTTTTCATCACCCGTCCGTGTTTGAACATTTTAGCCAATACCCGTACGTATTGACCTTTAGACACCCGTCCGTGTTTAAATCTTTGAGACACCCGTCCGTGTTCTTTCAATACCCGTCCGTATTGACCTTAGACACCCGTCCGTGTTATTTTATCACCCGTCTGTGTTTGAACCTTTTTAGCCAATACCCGTCCGTATTGGCCTTTAGACACCCGTCAGTGTTCTTTCAGCGCCCTTCCGTGTTTAAATCTTTGAGACACACATCTGTGTTCTTTCAATACCCGTCCGTATTGACCTTAGACACCCGTCCGTGTTCTTTTTATCACCCGTCTGTGTTTGAACGTTTTTAGCCAATACTCGTCCGTATTGACCTTAGACACCCGTCCGTGTTCTTTCATCACCCGTCTGTATTTGAACATTTTAGCCAATACCCGTCCGTATTGACACTTAGACACCCATCCGTGTTCTCTCACCACCCGTCCGTGTTTAAATCTTTGAGACACCCGTCCGTGTTCTTTCAATACCCGTCCGTATTGACCTTATACACCCGTCCGTGTTCTTTCATCACCCGTCCGTGTTTGAACTTTTTAGCTAATACCCGTCCGTATTGGCCTTAGACACCCGTCCGTGTTCTTTTATCACCCATCCGTGTTTGAACTTTTTAGCCAATACCCGTCCGTATTGACCTTTAGACACCCGTCCATGTTCTTTCATCACCCGTCCGTGTTTGAACTTTTTAGCCAATACCCTTCCGTATTGACCTTTAGACACCTGTCTATGTTCTTTCAGAACCCGTCCATGTTTAAATCTTTGAGACACCCGTCCGTGTTCTTTCAATACCCGTCCGTATTGACCTTAGACACTCGTCCGTGTTCTTTTTATCACCCGTCTATGTTTGAACCTTTTCAGCCAATACCCGTCCGTATTGTCCTTAGACACCCGTCCGTGTTTTTCATCACCCGCCCGTGTTTGAACATTTTAGCCAATACCCGTCCGTATTGACCTTTAGACACCCGTCAGTGTTCTTTCAGCACCCGTCCGTGTTAAAATCTTTGAGACACCCGTCTGTGTTCTTTCAATACCCGTCCGTATTGACCTTAGACACCCGTCCGTGTTCTTCTAACACCCGTCCGTGTTCGAACCTTTTTAGCCAATACCCGTTCGTATTGACCTTAGACACCCGTCTATGTTCTTTAATCACCCGTCCGTGTTTGAACTTTTTAGCCAATACTTGTCCGTATTGACCTTAGACACCCGTCCGTGTTTGTGCTTTTTTGCCAATACCCATCTGTATTGACCTTAGACACCCGTCCTTGTTCTTTCATCACCCTTCCGTGTTTGAACTTTTTAGCCAATACCTGTCCGTATTGACCTTTAGACACCCGTCCGTGTTCTTTCAGCACATGTCCGTGTTTGAACCTTATAGACACCCGTCCGTGTTCTTTTCAGCGCCCGTCCGTGTATGAACCTTTGAGATACCCATCGGCGTTCTTTCAATACCCGTCCGTATTGACCTTAGACACACGTCCGTGTTCTTTCATCACCCGTCCGTGTTTGAACTTTTTAGCCAATACCCGTCCGTAATGACCTTTAGACACCCCCCCGTGTTCTTTCATCACCCATCCGTGTTTGAACTTTTTAGCCAATACCCATCCTTATTGACCTTTAGACACCTGTCTGTGTTCTTTCAGCACCCGTCTGTGTTTAAATCTTTGAGACACCCGTCCGTGTTCTTTCAATACCTGCTTGTATTGACCTTAGACACCCGTCCGTGATCTTTTATCACCTGTCCGTGTATGAACCTTTTTAGCCAATACCCGTCCGTATTGACCTTAGACACCCGTCCGTGTTCTTTCATCACCCGTCCGTGTTTAAATCTTTGAGACACCCGTCCGTGTTCTTTCATTACCTGTCCGTATTGACCTTAGACACCCGTCTGTGTTCTTTCATCACTAGTCCGTGTTTGAATGTTTTAGCCAATACCCGTCCGTATTGACCTTTAGACACCCGTCCGTGTTCTTTCAGCACCCGTCTGTGTTTAAATATTTGAGACACCCGTCCGTGTTCTTTCAATACGCATCCGTATTGACCTTAGACACGCGTCTGTGCTCTTTCATCACTCGTCTGAGTTTGAACTTTTTAGCCAATACCCTTCCGTATTAACCTTAGACACCCGTCCGTGTTCTTTCATCACTCGTCTGTGTTTGAACTTTATAGCCAATACCCGTCCGTATTGACCTTAGACACTCGTCCGTGATCTTTCATCACACGTCCGTGTTTGAACCTTTTTAGCCAATACCTGTCCTTTTTGACCTTAGACACCTGTCCGTGTTCTTTTATCACCCGTCGATGTTTGAACCGTTTTAGCCAATACCCGTCCGTATTGACCTTAGACACCCGTCCATGTTCTTTCATCACCCGTGCGTGTTTGAACTTTTTAGCCAATACCCGTCCGTATTGACCTTTAGACACTTGTCCGTGTTCTTTCAGAACCCTTCCGTGTTTAAATCATTTAGACACCCGTCCATGTTCTTTCAATACCCGTCCGTATTGACCTTAGACACCCATCCTTGTTCTTTCATCACCCGTCCGTGTTTGAAGTTTTTAGCCAATACCTGTCCGTATTGACCTTTAGACACCCGTCTGTGTTCTTTTAGCACACGTCCGTGTTTGAACCTTTTAGACACCCATCCGTGTTCTTTCAATACCCGTTCGTATTGACCTTAGACACCCGTCCGTGTTCTTTCATCACCCATCCGTGTTTGAACTTTTTAGCCAATACCCGTCCGTATTGACCTTTAGACACCCGTCCGTGTTCTTTCATCAATCGTCCGTGTTTGAACTTTTTAGCCAATACCTTTCCGTATTGACCTTATACACCCGTCCGTGTTCTTTCATCACCCGTCCATGTTTGAACTTTTTAGCTATTACCCGTCTGTATCGACCTTAGACACCCGTCCGTGTTCTTTTATCACCCATCCGTGTTTGAACTTTTTAGCCAATACCCGTCCGTATTGACCTTTAGACACCCATCCGTGTTCTTTCATCACCCGTCCGTGTTTGAACTTTTTAGCCAATACCCTTCCGTATTGACCTTTAGACACCTGTCTATGTTCTTTCAGAACCCGTCCATGTTTAAATCTTTGAGACACCCGTCAGTGTTCTTTCAATACCCGCCCGTATTGACCTCAGACACCCGTCCGTGTTTTTCATCACCCGCCCGTGTTTGAACATTTTAGCCAATACCCGTCCGTATTGAACTTTAGACACCCGTCCGTGTTCTTTCAGCACCCGTCCGTGTTTAAATCTTTGAGACACCCGTCCGTGTTCTTTCAATACCCGTCCGTATTGACCTTAGACACCCGTCCGTGTTCTTTCAACACCCGTCCGTGTTCAAACCTTTTTAGCCAATACCCGTTCGTATTGACCTTAGACACCCGTCTATGTTCTTTAATCACCCGTCCGTGTTTGAACTTTTTAGCCATTACTTGTCCGTATTGACCTTAGACACCCGTCTGTGTTCTTTCATCACCCGTCCATGTTTGAGCTTTTTTGCCAATACCCGTCCGTATTGACCTTAGACACCCGTCCTTGTTCTTTCATCACCCGTCCGTGTTTGAACTTTTTAGCCAATACCTGTCCGTATTGACCTTTAGACACCCGTCCGTGTTCTTTCAGCACATGTCCGTGTTTGAACCTTATAGACACCCGTCCGTGTTATTTTCAGCGCCCGTCCGTGTATGAACCTTTGAGATACCCATCGGTGTTCTTTCAATACCCGTCCGTATTGACCTTAGACACACGTCCGTGTTCTTTCATCACCCGTCCGTGTTTGAACTTTTTAGCCAATACCCGTCCGTAATGACCTTTAGACACCCGTCCGTGTTCTTTCATCACCCGTCCGTGTTTGAACTTTTTAGCCAATACTCATCCTTATTTACCTTTAGACACCTGTCCGTGTTCTTTCAGCACCCGTCCGTGTTTAAATCTTTGAGACACCCGTCCGTGTTCTTTCATTACCTGTCTGTATTGACCTTAGACACCCGTCCGTGTTCTTTCATCACTCGTTCGTGTTTGAATGTTTTAGCCAATACCCGTCCGTATTGACCTTTAGACACCCGTCCGTGTTCTTTCAGCACCCGTCCGTGTTTAAATCTTTGAGACTACCGTCCGTGTTCTTTCAATACCCGTCCGTATATACCTTAGACACCCGTCCGTGTTCTTTTTATCACCCGTCTGTGTTTGACCTTTTTAGCCAATACCCGTCCGTATTTACCTTAGACACCCGTTCGTATTCTTTCATCACCCGTCCGTGTTTGAACTTTTTAGCCAATACCCGTCCGTATTGACCTTTAGACACCCGTCCATGTTCTTTCATCACCCGTTCATGTTTGAACATTTTAGCCAATACCCGTCCGTATTGACCTTTAGACACCCGTCCGTGTTCTTTCAGCACCCGTCTGTGTTTAAATATTTGAGACACCCGTCCGTGTTCTTTCAATACCCTTCTGTATTGACCTTAGACACCCGTCCGTGTTATTTTATCACCCGTCCGTGTTTGAACCTTTTTTGCCAATACCCGTCCGTATTGGCCTTTAGACACCCGTCAGTGTTCTTTCAGCACCCTTCCGTGTTTAAATCTTTGAGACACCCGTCCGTGTTCTTTCAATACCCGTCCGTATTGACCTTAGACACCCGTCAGTGTAATTTTATCACCCGTCCGTGTTTGAACCTTTTTAGCCAATACCCGTCCGTATTGGCCTTTAGACACCCGTCCGTGTTCTTTCAGCACCCTTCCGTGTTTAAATCTTTGAGACAGACATCTGTGTTCTTTCAATACCCGTCCGTATTGACCTTAGACACCCGTCCGTGTTCTTTTTATCACCCGTCTGTGTTTGAACGTTTTTAGCCAATACTCGTCCGTATTGACCTTAGACACCCGTCCGTGTTCTTTCATCACCCGTCTGTATTTGAACATTTTAGCCAATACCCGTCCGTATTGACAATTAGACACCCATCCGTGTTCTCTCACCACCCGTCCGTGTTTAAATCTTTGAGACACCCATCCGTGTTCTTTCAATACCCGTCCGTATTGACCTTAGACACCCGTCTGTTTTCTTTCATCACCTGTCTGTGTTTGAACCTTTTTAGCCAATACCCGTTTGTATTGACCTTAGACACCCGCCTGTGTTTTTTCATCACCCGTCCGTGATTGAACTTTTTAGCCAATACCTTTCCGTATTGACCTTATACACCCGTCTGTGTTCTTTCATCACCCGTCAGTGTTTGAACTTTTTAGCTAATACCCGTCCGTATTGACCTTAGACACCCGTCCGTGTTCTTTTATCACCCATCCGTGTTTGAACTTTTTAGCCAATACCCGTCCGTATTGACCTTTAGACACCCGTCCGTGTTTTTTCATCACCCATCCTTGTTTGAACTTTTTAGCCAATACCCTTCCGTATTGACCTTTAGTAACCTGTCTATGTTCTTTCAGAACCCGTCCATGTTTAAATCTTTGAGACACCCGTCCGTGTTCTTTCAATACCCGTCTGTATTGACCTTAGACACTCGTCCGTGTTCTTTTTATCACCCGTCCGTGTTTGAACCTTTTTAGCAAATACCCGTCCGTATTGACCTTAGACAACCGTCCGTGTTCTTTCATCACCCGTCCGTGTTTAAATCTTTGAGACACCCGTCCGTGTTCTTTCATTACCTGTCTGTATTGACCTTAGACACCCGTCCGTGTTCTTTCATCACTCGTTCGTGTTTGAATGTTTTAGCCAATACCCGTCCGTATTGACCTTTAGACACCCGTCCGTGTTCTTTCAGCACCCGTCCGTGTTTAAATCTTTGAGACATCCGTCCGTGTTCTTTCAATACCCGTCCGTATATACCTTAGACACCCGTCCGTGTTCTTTTTATCACCCGTCTGTGTTTGACCTTTTTAGCCAATACCCGTCCGTATTTACCTTAGACACCCGTCCGTATTCTTTCATCACCCGTCCGTGTTTGAACTTTTTAGCCAATACCCGTCCGTATTGACCTTTAGACACCCGTCCGTGTTCTTTCATCACCCGTTCATGTTTGAACATTTTAGCCAATACCCGTCCGTATTGACCTTTAGACACCCGTCCGTGTTCTTTCAGCACCCGTCTGTGTTTAAATATTTGAGACACCCGTCCGTGTTCTTTCAATACCCATCTGTATTGACCTTAGACACCCGTCCGTGTTATTTTATCACCCGTCCGTGTTTGAACCTTTTTAGCCAATACCCGTCCGTATTGGCCTTTAAACACCCGTCAGTGTTCTTTCAGCACCCTTCCGTGTTTAAATCTTTGAGACACCCGTCCGTGTTCTTTCAATACCCGTCCGTATTGACCTTAGACACCCGTCAGTGTTATTTTATCACCCGTCCTTGTTTGAACCTTTTTAGCCAATACCCGTCCGTATTGGCCTTTAGACACCCGTCCGTGTTCTTTCAGCACCCTTCCGTGTTTAAATCTTTGAGACACACATCTGTGTTCTTTCAATACCCGTCCGTATTGGCCTTTGACACCCGTCCGTGTTCTTTTTATCACCCGTCTGTGTTTGAACGTTTTTAGCCAATACTCGTCCGTATTGACCTTAGACACCCGTCCGTGTTCTTTCATCACCCGTCTGTATTTGAACATTTTAGCCAATACCCGTCCGTATTGACATTTAGACACCCATCCGTGTTCTCTCACCACCCGTCCGTGTTTAAATCTTTGAGACACCCATCCGTGTTCTTTCAATACCCGTCCGTATTGACCTTAGACACCCGTCTGTTTTCTTTCATCACCTGTCTGTGTTTGAACCTTTTTAACCAATACCCGTTTGTATTGACCTTAGACACCCGCCTGTGTTTTTTCATCACCCGTCCGTAATTGAACTTTTTAGCCAATACCTTTCCGTATTGACCTTATACACCCGTCCGTGTTCTTTCATCACCCGTCAGTGTTTGAACTTTTTAGCTAATACCCGTCCGTATTGACCTTAGACACCCGTCCGTGTTCTTTTATCACCCATCCGTGTTTGAACTTTTTAGCCAATACCCGTCCATATTGACCTTTAGACACCCGTCCGTGTTCTTTCATCACCCATCCGTGTTTGAACTTTTTAGCCAATACCCTTCCGTATTGACCTTTAGTAACCTGTCTATGTTCTTTCAGAACCCGTCCATGTTTAAAT
The DNA here is from genome assembly GCA_022829125.1 of Lathyrus tuberosus. Classification (NCBI taxonomy): domain Eukaryota; kingdom Viridiplantae; phylum Streptophyta; class Magnoliopsida; order Fabales; family Fabaceae; genus Lathyrus; species Lathyrus tuberosus. The sequence continues at coordinate 8,342,384 of JALAZF010000261.1, read as the reverse complement.
CTTTGAGACACCCGTCCGTGTTCTTTCAATACCCGTCTGTATTGACCTTAGACACTCGTCCGTGTTCTTTTTATCACCCGTCTGTGTTTGAACCTTTTCAGCCAATACCCGTCCGTATTGACCTCAGACACCCGTCCGTGTTTTTCATCACCCGCCCGTGTTTGAACATTTTAGCTGGAATTGTGACAAATCCAATCCAAATTCAAGGAGCTATATAAAGCGCACAAGACCAAGGAAGAAGGTACAGAAAACAGATTGAAGATCAAGAGCTGGAGGCTTAGAGTCTAGGGTTTGTTTAGAGTACTTGTAATCACACTATTCTAGGTTTGAATAGGTGTTGAATTTTCTGTCCTCTCTAGAAGCTGTGAAGCAATAGAGAGTTGTTGATTCATCGAAGCTAGGAAGCAAGATCAAGGGATCTCAAAGAGGTTGTTCTTTGAGTGTTTTAGGGGATTGAGTAGTGTTCTCATATCTAAGTGGTTTCTTAGGTAGAAAGTCACTAGTAGAGTATAAGTTTAGGAGATTGTCAACTGGTGTGTTGAGTCTGTAAATTATATCTACAAGTAGTGAATTTCATCCCTGGCTTGGTAGCCCCCAGACGTAGGTAGTTAGACCGAACTGGGTGAACAATTCCTTGTGTTTTCCTGTTGCTTATTCTGTCCATTATTGCCGAGTGTGTTGTTGTAACATCGCACCTTAACATCACACATCTGGTACTAGAATTTCAATTGGTATCAGAGCAGGCATCCTGTTTGTCTCTGGGTGAGATCTAGGGAAGTACTTTCTGGTGAAAGATGGACAAAGAGGTTGGAGGATTTGTCAACAGACCCCCTATATTGGATGGCTCAAACTATGAGTATTGGAAGCCTAGAATGACTACCTTTTTAAAGTCATTAGACAGCAGAGCTTGGAAGGCTGTCATTAAAGAGTGGGAAGCTCCTGTTGTGTGTGAAAAAGATGATGCTGGCAAGGATAAAGAAGGCACCTCTAAGCGAAAGCCTGAAGAAGAATGGTCCAAGGAAGAAGATGAGCTTGCCCTTGGGAATTCAAAAGCCCTAAATGCTATCTTCAATGGGGTTGACAAGAACATATTCAGGCTGATCAACTCATGTGAAACTGCTAAGGCTGCTTGGGATATTTTGAAGGCTACTCATGAAGGTACATCTAGAGTGAAGATGTCAAGACTTCATCTTTTAACATCTAAGTTTGAAAGCTTGAAGATGAAGGAAGAGGAAACTATTCATGACTTCCACATGAGTGTTCTTGAGCTGTCAAATGCATCCAGTGCTCTTGGTGAGAAGATGACAGAAGAGAAGCTGGTAAGAAAGATTCTTAGGTCCCTCCCTAAGAAGTATAAGATGAAGGTAACAGTCGTTGAAGAATCTCAAGACATCAGCAAGATGAGAGTTGATGAGCTTATTGGATCTCTTCAAACATTTGAACTTGGGCTGAATGAGGAAGAACCAGAAAAGAAGCCCAAGAGTATAGCCTTAGTCTCCACTCCTGCAGCAGCTAAAGATGATGAGTCCCAGGAGGATCTGCCTCAGGCTATAGTTATGTTGGGAAGGCAATTCAACAAAGTGTTCAAGAAGATGAATTATAACTACAGGCCTAATGTCAAGAACATCTCCTCTGACATCAGTAAGTCAAAAGAGAAAGATGAAGAGAAGACTGTCCAAGATAAAGGTGTTCAGTGCTTTGAATGTGAAGGGTATGGACATGTCAAGAAAGAGTGTCCCACATTCTTGAAGAAGCAGAATAAAGGCTTGACAATTTACTGGTCTGACACTGATAGCGAAGATGAAAGTGAGTCAGCAAAGCATGTTACAGCTTTGACAGGAATTGTTGAACCTGATGATGATAGTGATGGAGAAGTCACCTATGATGAGCTAGCTTCAACATACAAGGAGTTGTGTTTAAAGAGTGCTGAATTTTGTCAAGAAAACAAGTGCCACAGGAACAGATTGCTCAACTTGAGAATGAAAAATCTGATCTGGAATATGAAGTTGTTCTAGTGAGATCCCAACTTGATCAGATGACAAAATCTGTTAGGATGCTGAACAGTGGTACAGCCACTCTTGACAAGATACTCCAATCAGAACAGGTTGCTGGAAACAAAGCTGGGATAGGATATGTGGCCTAAGACAAGGGTACCTCAGAAGCAAGTACTTCAGGTCTAAAGAAGGAAGAGTCACAAACTGTGCCTCAACATCAGCCATAGAGGCAGAATCTTACTCCCAAGGAAGCTGATGTTTCACAACCTAAGAAGATTGAGAAGAAGACTGGTCATAATCAGAAGAGAAAGCAGCCACAAGGAGCAAGCCAGAATATGCCCCCCCCAATATCATAGGAGCATGGAAGCTGCAAGGGTCAAGCAGACCAGGTCACATCCGATGTCTCAACATCAGGAAAACTGGTATGGACCTGGCCTCAACAATGTTGTGCCGTATAATTATGGAAGAAGGAAGCCTCATCACCATGGGAGACGGCCTAGAAGACAGCATCCTCAGTTCAAACAGCACGTGTCTCATCAGGTGTCTCAACATCAGGGGTATGGTTACACTAATGCTGTGTCTCATTATGGAAGGAGAAAGTCCCACCATCATGGGAGATAATCCAGGAAAAAGCATTCTCAGCTTCCTTATGGATACCAGCATAATAGAAGGCAGACAAGCAATGTTAGGAGAAGACCACATTATGGATTGCAACCTATGCAGTCTCATCAAGGCAGAAGATTCAGAGAAGAAAGGGTGAGATGCTTTTATTGTGGAAGGCTTGGACATGTGCAATACTCTTGCTACAAGCTGCATGGATACCCTCAGACACAGAACATATGGAGAGATTACAGACCCAAAGTCGTTAAACAATTGGTACAGAATGAGAAGATGAAGTGCTTATTGGCTCACCTGGCTGACAAAGAAGCTAAAGAAGAAACATGGTATTTTGACAGTGGGTGTTCCAAACACATGTCTGGATGTAGATCCATGTTTGCTGAATGTAGACCGTGTCCTTCTCTTGAAGTGGTGTTTGGTAAAGGGAATAACGAAGTTGTAGAAGGTATTGGAAAAGTAAGAGGACCTGAACTTGACAATGTCTATCTTGTCAATGGTTTGAATGCTAATCTGATTAGCATCAGCCAATTATGTGATAAAGGTTATTTAGTCAGCTACACCGAAGACAAATGTGTTGTAACGAATGAGAAGGGTGAGGCTGTAATGACTGGTGCAAGATCCAAAGACAATTGTTATCAGTGGATTCCTCAAACTGAAAGCCAGTCTGGTGATGATAAAGAAGATATCAGGTGTAGACATCAGAATGATGAAGGTTCCCTCAAGTTGATGAAGGTCAGAAGAAAAGATGATCTGAAATTAGTCAAGGGCAAATGTTACACATCAGTCCTCACCATTGATGGAAGGATTAAAGGTTTTCAGGAGCTGAATAGAGCAACATCTCTCGAGAGGAAAGATGCTGATGTCTTGACATCTGAACAAATCATCAGTGGTCTGACTGTGAGTAAGTCTAAAAGGCTAGAGATTGAAGAACTCACTGAAGTTATGGGAGATACCAGTGGTAACTATAAAAAATTCTATCATCAAGATCTGAAGAAGATCGATGTCTCAGAAGAAAACCTCCCCTGGATGAATAGCTCTGTGTCGAAAGATACAGATGTCAGAGCAGATGCTGAAACATCTCAAGACAAGAAGAGTATTTCTAGCCTCAAGAAGGATGATGAGCAAAGTGCAAAAATGATTCAGAATAGACTAGAGTCTAAGACTAATCCCAATATGAAAATTGACATGCAGAGGATCTCTGATATTGGGTCTATCAGATCCTGGATTAAAATGTCAAGAATAAATACACATCCTCTAGGATGGAATCATGCTGGTCAAAAGATACAAACTGATCTTGGAAGACTAAGAAGAATAAAGAGGGGCAAAATCATATTAGTTCTCAAATCTAAGAAGAAGAACAATCGTAGATCAGTGTTATGTGGAAAGAACTCATGCTATCAACTCTTGTGGAAGAAACGACTGGTGGGCAATCACCATGTCAAGAAAGATGTTACAACATTGCAGAATGTTACTCATCAATGGGATGATGAGCAGGTTGATAGAAAAGATCTGGTTAAATACTCAGATTATTTGGTAAATAAAGAGAAATTAGATGATGAGTTCATGTATGCTAACCAATTTGAGAGCTTAAAATTGGGGAGCGTATTACTTCAAAATTAATTGAAAGATGTTTTATGGTGCAGTTGGCCTATAAGATAATGGTTATTCAACTGCAGATAGTATGGTACATAAAATAGTCTGTTCAATTTTTTAGTGTAGTCTCTCTAAGAAACTCATCTTGGTGCTCTGGTTCTGTTTAATGCAGTGCAAATTTCAGCAGTTTAGAATAGTACTGTAAAGTGTTTGGCATGGCAACTGAAAAATCTAAAAATAGGATTTTTATTCAATAGTTGAAAATACAAGATTAGACTACATCCTCATGCCAATCTCCTGCATCCAGAAAAGCCTTCCAATCTGCATCCCATTCATCTTCTGAAGGCTGTTGTTGAGCAGAATGGTTCTTACCAGGCTTCATAGTGGTCACTGAAGTCCTGCCAATTTTTGTTGCTCCTGTAGAAGGACCTGATGTCGTCTGAGATTTGATCTTCTTCTTCAAAGGGTCTGGTTGTGTATCCTCATGCTTGAGGTTCTTGGTTGGTTCTTTGGAGCTTGATTGACTCATGCTTTATTGGTGTGTTGTGCTGAGCATAGGAGAAAGAGTGGTTTTATAATGGTTTGGTTGTATCGCCCGACCAGTCAAGGGGTTGGAAGTTGTTTTTGACTATGTCATTAATAATGTCAGAACATTGTGCTTGGAGACTACATAGGTCTTGTTGCTACTGACAGTGGGACCAATATTATGTCACCTTGTAGGGCATTTGATTTGGGATAATTGTCTAATTATGGCTAAAAAGGGGGAGAGTTAAAAATTGCAATGAGGAGAAGAGTAGTTGCTGCTAAAAGAATAAAAATAAAAGGTGTTTAGTTGAAAAGTAATGATGCAGCTGTGGAGGGGGAGTATAGACAGCATAGTTGTGGAGCTGCTAGTGAAGAATTCATAGCAATTGGAGAGTGCAGCAAAGCAGACATCAAGGGGGAGATGTGTTGCACATTGTGAGCTACTGAACAGCTGTGATGCTGGTTCAAGTTTTTGAGGGGGAGCACCAATTGGCTGTTGTCAATAATGAAGATGGTGCTGCAGCAGATCAAGTAATGAAGACTATATGAAGATTGTCAAACTGCTGCAAGTTAAAGTTTCAAAATATTGAAGATATTCCGCTGCTGAAGTCTCTGAAGATGCAGAGATTGTTTTAGCCAAAATTAGCCAAAGGGGGAGATTGTAAGTTCCTGGATTGGCTGGAATTTTGGTAAAACAACAAGGTGTTCAATGCTGATGTCATGGTGTTGATGTTGCAGCATTGAGTCTTAGTACTGGGTTGTACTAAGTTGTGAAGGTTAACTATGTTTGATGTCATGGGCTTGATGTCATAACATTGCACTTAACACTGGGCTGTGTTAAGGTTGCTAGTTGCTGAAGTGGATGTCTGATGTCACATAGGTGATGTTGTAACATCAGACCTGCAGAACAGAAGCTAATGACAGCATGGGCTTGTTGTTATTAGGGTCGCGTATTAGCTGGAATTGTGACAAATCCAATCCAAATTCAAGGAGCTATATAAAGCGCACAAGACCAAGGAAGAAGGTACAGAAAACAGATTGAAGATCAAGAGCTGGAGGCTTAGAGTCTAGGGTTTGATTAGAGTACTTGTAATCACACTATTCTAGGCTTGAATAGGTGTTGAATTTTCTGTCCTCTCTAGAAGCTGTGAAGCAATAGAGAGTTGTTGATTCATCGAAGCTAGGAAGCAAGATCAAGGGATCTCAAAGAGGTTGTTCTTTGAGTGTTTTAGGGGATTGAGTAGTGTTCTCATATCTAAGTGGTTTCTTAGGTAGAAAGTCACTAGTAGAGTATAAGTTTAGGAGATTGTCAACTGGTGTGTTGAGTCTGTAAATTATATCTACAAGTAGTGAATTTCATCCCTGGCTTGGTAGCCCCCAGACGTAGGTAGTTAGACCGAACTGGGTGAACAATTCCTTGTGTTTTCCTGTTGCTTCATCTGTCCATTATTGCAGAGTGTGTTGTTGTAACATCGCACCTTAACATCACACGTCTGGTACCAGAATTTCAACCCGTCCGTGTTCTTTCATTACCTGTCTGTATTGACCTTAGACACCCGTCCGTGTTCTTTCATCACTCGTCCGTGTTTGAATGTTTTAGCCAATACCCGTCCATATTGACCTTTAGACACCCGTCCGTGTTCTTTCAGCACCCGTCCGTGTTTAAATCTTTGAGACACCCGTCCGTGTTCTATCAATACCCGTCCGTATATACCTTAGACACCCGTCCGTGTTCTTTTTATCACCCATCCGTGTTTGACCTTTTTAGCCAATACCAGTCCGTATTTACCTTAGACACTCGTCCGTGTTTGAACTTTTTAGCCAATACCCGTCCGTATTGACCTTTAGACACCCGTCCGTGTTCTTTCATCACCTGTTCGTGTTTGAACATTTTAGCCAATACCCGTCCGTATTGACCTTTAGACACCCGTCCGTGTTCTTTCAGCACCCGTCTGTGTTTAAATATTTGAGACACCCGTCCGTGTTCTTTCAATACCCGTCCGTATTGACCTTAGACACGCGTCCGTGCTCTTTCATCACTCGTCTGTGTTTGAACTTTTTAGCCAATACCCTTCCGTATTGACCTTAGACACCCGTCCGTGTTCTTTCATCACTCGTCTGTGTTTGAACTTTATTGCCAATACCCGTCCGTATTGACCTTAGACACTCGTCCGTGTTCTTTCATCACACGTCTGTGTTTGAACCTTTTTAGCCAATACCTGTCCTTTTTGACCTTAGACACCCGTCCGTGTTCTTTTATCACCCGTCCATGTTTGAACCATTTTAGCCAATACCCGTCCGTATTGACCTTAGACACCCGTCCGTGTTGTTTCATCACCCGTCCGTGCTTGAACTTTTTAGCCAATACCCGTCCGTATTGACCTTTAGACACTTGTCTGTGTTCTTTCAGCACCCTTCCGTGTTTAAATCTTTTAGACACCCGTCCATGTTCTTTCAATACACGTCCGTATTGACCTTAGACAACCGTCCGTGTTCTTTCATCACTCGTCTGTGTTTGAACTTTTTAGCCAATACCCTTCCGTATTGACCTTTAGACACCCGTCCGTGTTCTTTCAGCACCCGTTCGTATTGACCTTAGACACCCGTTCGTGTTCTTTTTATCACCAGTCTGTGTTTAAACCTTTTTAGCCAATACCCGTCCGTATTGACCTTAGACACCCGTCCGTGTTCTTTCATCACTCGTCCGTGTTTGGACATTTTAGCCAATACCCGTCCGTATTGACCTTTAGACACTCGTCCGTGTTCTTTCAGCACCCTTCCATGTATAAATATTTGAGACACACATTCGTGTTCTTTCAATACCCGTCCGTATTGACCTTAGACACCCGTCTGTGTTTGCACCTTTTTAGCCAATACCCGTCCGTATTGACCTTATACACTGGTCCGTGTTCTTTTTATCACCCGTCCGTGTTTGAACCTTTTCAGCCAATATCCGTCCGTATTGACCTTAGACACCCGTCCGTGTTTTTTCATCACCCGTCCGTGTTTGAACATTTTAGCCAATACCCGTCCGTATTGACCTTTAGACACCCGTCTGTGTTCTTTCAGCACCCGTCCGTGTTTAAATCTTTGAGACACCAGTCCGTGTTCTTTCTATACCCGTCCGTATTGACCTGAGACACCCATCCGTGTTTGAACCTTTTTAGCCAATACCCGTCCGTATTAGCCTTTAGACACTCTTTCGTGTTCTTTCAGCACCCTTCCGTGTTTAAATCTTTGAGACACACATCTGTGTTCTTTCTATACCCGTCCATATTGACCTTGGACACCCGTCCGTGTTCTTTTTATCACCCGTCTGTGTTTGAACGTTTTTAGCCAATACCCGTCCGTATTGACCTTAGACACCCGTCCGTGTTCTTTCATCACCCGTATGTGTTTGAACATTTTAGCCAATACCCATCCGTATTGACATTTAGACACCCATCCGTGTTCTTTCACCACCCGTCCGTGTTTAAATCTTTGAGACACCCGTCCGTGTTCTTTCAATACCCGTCCGTATTGACCTTAGACACCCGTCTGTGTTCTTTCATCACCCTTCCGTATTTGAACCTTTTTAGCCAATACCCGTTCGTATTGACCTTAGACACCCATCCGTGTTCTTTCATCACCCGTCCGTGTTTGAACTTTTTAGCCAATACCTTTCCGTATTGACCTTATACACCCGTCTGTGTTTATTCATCACCCGTCCGTGTTTGAACTTTTTAGCCAATACCTGTCCGTATTGACCTTAGACACCCGTCCGTGTTCTTTCATCACTCGTACGTGTTTGAAGTTTTTAGCCAATACCTGTCCGTATTGACCTTCAGACACCCGTCTGAGTTCTTTTAGCACACGTCCGTGTTTGAACCTTTTAGACACCCTTCCGTGTTCTTTTCAGCTCCCGTCTGTGTTTGAACCTTTGAGAAACCCATCAGTGTTCTTTCAATACCCGTCCGTATTGACCTTAGACACCCGTCCGTGTTCTTTTATCACCCATCCGTGTTTGAACTTTTTAGCCAATACCCGTCCGTATTGACCTTTAGACACCCGTCCGTGTTCTTTCATCACCCGTCCGTGTTTGAACTTTTTAGCCAATACCCGTCCGTATTGACCTTTAGACACCTGTCTATGTTCTTTCAGCACCCGTCCGTGTTTAAATCTTTGAGACACCCGTCCGTGTTCTTTCAATACCCGTCCGTATTGACCTTAGACACTCGTCCGTGTTCTTTTTATCACCCGTCCGTGTTTGAACCTTTTCGGCCAATACCCGTCCGTATTGACCTTAGACACCTGTCCGTGTTTTTCATCACCCGCCCGTGTTTGAACATTTTAGCCAATACCCGTCCGTATTGACCTTTAGACACCCGTCCGTGTTCTTTCAGCACCCGTCCGTGTTTAAATCTTTGAGACACCCGTCCGTGTTCTTTCAATACCCGTCCGTATTGACCTTAGACACCCGTCCGTGTTCGAACCTTTTTAGCCAATACCCGTTCGTATTGACCTTAGACACCCGTCTATGTTCTTTAATCACCCGTCCGTGTTTGAACTTTTTAGCCAATACTTGTCCGTATTGACCTTAGACACCCGTCCGTGTTCTTTCATCACCCATCCATGTTTGAGCTTTTTTGCCAATACCCGTCCATATTGACCTTAAACACCCGTCCTTGTTCATTCATCACCCGTCCGTGTTTGAACTTTTTAGCTAATACCTGTCCGTATTAACCTTTAGACACCCGTCCGTGTTCTTTCAGCACATGTCCGTGTTTGAAAATTATAGACACCCGTCCGTGTTCTTTTCAGCGTCCGTCCATGTATGAACCTTTGAGATACCCATCCGTGTTCTTTCAATACCCGTCCGTATTGACCTTAGACACAAGTCCGTGTTCTTTCATCACCCGTCCGTGTTTGAACTTTTTAGCCAATACCCGTCCGTAATGACCTTTAGACACCCGTCCATGTTCTTTCATCACCCGTCCATGTTTGAACTTTTTAGCCTATACCCATCCTTATTGACCTTTAGACACCTGTCTGTAATCTTTCAGCACCCGTCCGTGTTTAAATCTTTGAGACACCCGTCCGTGTTCTTTCAATACCTGTTAGTATTGACCTTAGACACCCGTCCGTGATCTTTCATCACCCGTCCGTGTTTGAACTTTTTAGCCAATACCCGTCCGTATTGACCTTAGACACCTGTCCGTGTTCTTTCAGCACCCGTCTGTGTTTAAATCTTTGAGACACCCATCCGTTTTCTTTCAATACCCGTCCGTATATACCTTAGACACCCGTCCGTGTTTTTTTATCACCCGTCCGTGTTTGACCTTTTTAGCCAATACTCGTCCGTATTTACCTTAGACACCCGTCCGTATTCTTTCCTCACCCGTCCGTGTTTGAACTTTTTAGCCAATACCCGTCCGTATTGACCTTTAGACACCCGTCTGCGTTCTTTCATCACCCGTTCGTGTTTGAACATTTTAGCCAATACCCGTCCGTATTGACCTTTAGACACTCGTCCGTGTTCTTTCAGCACCCGTCTGTGTTTAAATATTTGAGACACCCGTTCGTGTTCTTTCAATACCCGTCCGTATTGAACTTAGACACGCGTCCGTGCTCTTTCATCACTCGTCTGTGTTTGAACTTTTTAGCCAATACCCTTCCGTATTGACCTTAGACACCCGTCCGTGTTCTTTCATCACTCGTCCGTGTTTGAACTTTATAGCCAATACCCGTCCGTATTGACCTTAGACACTCGCCCGTGTTCTTTCATCACACGTCCGTGTTTGAACCTTTTGAGCCAATACCTGTCCTTTTTGACCTTAGACACCCGTCCGTGTTCTTTTATCACCTGTCCATGTTTGAACCGTGTTAGCCAATACCCGTCCGTATTGACCTTAGACACCCGTCCGTGTTCTTTCATCACCCGTCCGTGTTTGAACTTTTTAGCCAATACCCGTCAGTATTGAACTTTAGACACTTGTCTGTGTTCTTTCAGCACCCTTCCGTGTTTAAATCTTTTAGACACCCGTCCAGGTTCTTTCAATACCCGTCCGTATTGACCTTAGACAACCGTCCGTGTTCTTTCATCACTCGTCTGTGTTTGAACTTTTTAGCCAATACCCTTCCGTATTGACCTTTAGACACCCGTCCGTGTTCTTTCAGCACCCGTTCGTATTGACCTTAGTCACCCGTTCGTGTTCTTTTTATCACCCGTCTGTGTTTAAATCTTTTTAGCCAATACCCGTCCGTATTGACCTTAGACACTCGTCCGTGTTCTTTCATCACTCGTCCGTGTTTGGACATTTTAGCCAATACCCGTCCGTATTGACCTTTAGACACTCGTCCGTGTTCTTTCAGAACCCTTCCGTGTATACATATTTGAGACACACATCCGTGTTCTTTCAATACCCATCCGTATTGACCTTAGACACCCGTCTGTGTTTGCACGTTTTTAGCCAATACCCGTCCCTATTGACCTTAGACACCCGTCCGTGTTTTTTCATCACCCGTCCGTGTTTAAACTTTTTAGCCAATACCCGTCCGTATTGACCTTTAGACACCCGTCTGTGTTCTTTCAGCAGCCGTCCGTGTTTAAATCTTTGAGACACCAGTCCGTGTTCTTTCTATACCCGTCCGTAATGACCTGAGACACCCGTTCGTGTTTGAACCTTTTTAGCCAATACCCGTCCGTATTAGCCTTTAGACACTCGTCCGTGTTCTTTCAGCACCCTTCCGTGTTTAAATCTTTGAGACACACATCTGTGTTCTTTAAATACCCGTCCGTATTGACCTTAGACACCCGTCCGTGTTCTTTTTATCACTCGTCTGTGTTTGAACGTTTTTAGCCAATACCCGTCCGTATTGACCTTAGACACCTGTCCGTGTTCTTTCATCACCCTTATGTGTTTGAACATTTTAGCCAATACCCGTCCGTATTGACATTTAGACACCCGTCCGTGTTCTTTCACCACCCGTCCGTGTTTAAATCTTTGAGACACCCGTCCGTGTTCCTTCAATATCCGTCCATATTGACCTTAGACACCCGTCTGTGTTCTTTCATCACCCTTCCGTGTTTGAACATTTTTAGCCAATACCCGTTCGTATTGACCTTAGACACCCATCCGTGTTCTTTCATCACCCGTCCGTGTTTGAACTTTTTAGCCAATACCTTTCCGTATTGCCCTCATACACCCGTCCGTGTTCTTTCATCACCCGTCCGTGTTTGAACTTTTTAGCCAATACCTGTACGTATTGACCTTAGACACCCGTCCGTGTTCTTTCATCACTCGTACGTGTTTGAAGTTTTTAGCCAATACCTGTCCGTATTGACCTTTAGACACCCCTCTGTGTTCTTTTAGCACACGTCCGTGTTTGAACCTATTAGACACCCTTCCGGGTTCTTTTCCGCTCCCGTCCGTGTTTGAACCTTTGAGTAACCCATCTGTGTTCTTTCAATACCCGTCCGTATTGACCTTAGACACCCGTCCGTGTTCTTTCATCACCCATCCGTGTTTGAACTTTTTAGCCAATACCCGTCCGTATTGACCTTTAGACACCCGTCCGTGTTCTTTCATCACCCGTCCGTGTTTGAACTTTTTAGCCAATACCCGTCCGTATTGACCTTTAGACACCTGTCTATGTTCTTTCAGCACCCGTCCGTGTTTAAATCTTTGAGACACCCGTCCGTGTTCTTTCAATACCCGTCCGTATTGACCTTAGACACCCGTCCGTATTCTTTCATCACCTGTCCGTGTTTGAACTTTTTAGCCAATACCCGTCCGTATTGACCTTTAGACACCCGTCCGTGTTCTTTCATCACCCGTCCGTGTTTGAACATTTTAACCAATACTCGTCCGTATTGACCTTTAGACACCCGTCCGTGTTCTTTCAGCACCCGTCTGTGTTTAAATCATTGAGACACCCGTCCGTGTTCTTTCAATACCCGTCCGTATTGACCTTAGACACCCGTCCGTGTTCTTTCAACACCCGTCCGTGTTCGAACCTTTTTAGCCAATACCCTTTCGTATTGACCTTAGACAGCCGTCTATGTTCTTTCATCACCCGTCCGTGTTTGAACTTTTTAGCCAATACTTGTCCGTATTCACCTTAGACACCCGTCCGTGTTCTTTCATCACTCGTCCATGTTTGAGCTTTTTTGCCAATACCCGTCCGTATTGACGTTAGACACCCGTCCGTGTTCTTTCATCACCCGTCCAAGTTTGAACTGTTTAGCCAATACTTGTCCGTATTGACCTTTAGACACCCGTCAGTGTTCTTTCAGCACATGTCCGTGTTTGAACCTTATAGACACCCGTCCGTGTTTTTTTTCAGCGCTCGTCCGTGTATGAACCTTTGAGATACCCATCCGTATTCTTTCAATACCCGTCCGTATTGACCTTAGACACACGTCCGTGTTCTTTCATCACCCGTCCATGTTTGAACTTTTTAGCCAATACCCGTCCGTAATGACCTTTAGACACCCGTCCGTGTTCTTTCATCACCCGTCTGTGTTTGAACTTTTTAGCCAATACCCATCCTTATTGACCTTTAGACACCTGTCCGTGTTCTTTCAGCACCCGTCCGTGTTTAAATCTTTGAGACACCCATCCGTGTTCTTTCAATACCTGTCCGTATTGACCTTAGACACCCGTCAGTGTTTGAACCTTTTTAGCCAATACCCATCCGTATTGACCTTAGACACCCGTCCGTGTTCTTTCATCACTCGTCCGTGTTTAAATCTTTGAGACACCCGTCTGTGTTCTTTCATTACCCGTCCGTGTTCTTTCATCACTCGTCTGTGTTTGAATGTTTTAGCCAATACCCGTCCGTATTGACCTTTAGACACCCGTCCGTGATATTTCAGCACCCTTCCGTGTTTAAATCTTTGAGACACCCGTCCGTGTTCTTTCAATACCCGTCCGTATTTACCTTAGCCACCCATCTGTGTTTGACCTTTTTAGCCAATACCCGTCCGTATTGACCTTAGACACCCGTCCGTATTCTTTCATCACCCGTCCGTGTTTGAACTTTTTAGCCAATACCCGTCCGTATTGACCTTTAGACACCCGTCCGTGTTCTTTCATCACCCGTCCGTGTTTGACCATTTTAGCCAATACCCGTCCGTATTGACCTTCAGACACCCGTCCGTGTTCTTTCAGCACCCGCCTGTGTTTAAATCTTTGAGACACTCGTCCGTGTTCTTTCAATACCCGTCCGTATTGACCTTAGACACGCGTCCATGCTCTTTCATCACTCGTCTGTGTTTGAACTTTTTGGCCAATACCCTTCCGTATTGACCTTAGACACCCGCCCGTGTTCTTTCATCACTCGTCTGTGTTTGAACTATATAGCCAATACCCGTCCGTATTGACCTTAGACACTCGTCCGTGATCTTTCATCACACGTCCGTGTTTAAACCTTTTTAGCCAATACCTGTCCGTTTTTACCTTAGACACCCGTCCATGTTCTTTTATCACCCGTCCGTGTTTGAACCTTTTTAGCCAATACCCGTCCGTATTGACCTTAGACACCCGTCCTTGTTCTTTCATCACCCGTCCGTGTTTAAACTTTTTGGCCAATACCCGTCTGTATTGACCTTTAGACACTCGTCCGTGTTCTTTCAGCACCCGTCTGTGTTTAAATCTTTGAGACACCCGTCCGTGTTCTTTCAATACCCGTCCGTATTGAACTTAGACACCCGTCCATGTTCTTTCATCACTCGTCTGTGTTTGAACTCTTTAGCCAATACCCTTCTGTATTGACCTTTAGACACCCGTCCGTGTTCTTTCAGCACCCGTCCGTATTGACCTTTGACACCCGTCCGTGTTCTTTTTTTCACCCGTCTGTGTTTGAACCTTTTTAGCCAATACTCGTTCGTATTGACCTTAGACACCCGTCCGTGTTCTTTGATCACCCGTCCGTGTTTGAACATTTGAGCCAATACCCGTCTGTGTTTGAACATTTTAGCCAATACTCGTCCATGTTCTTTCAGCACCCGTCCGTGTTTAAATCTTTGAGACACCCGTTCGTGTTCTTTCAATACCCGTCCGTATTGACCTTAGACACACGTCCGTGTTCTTTCATCACCCGTCCGTGTTTGAAGTTTTTAGCCAATACCTGTCCGTATTGACCTTTAGACACCCGACTGTGTTCTTTCAGCACACGTCCGTGTTTGAACCTTTTAGACACCCGTCCGTGTTCTTTTCAGCGCCCGTTCATGTTTGAACCTTGGAGAAACCCATCCGGGTTCTTTCAATACCCGTCCGTATTGACCTTAGACACCCGTCCGTGTTCTTTCATCACCCATCCGTGTTTGAACTTATTAGCCAATACCCGTCCGTATTGACGTTTATACACCCGTCCGAGTTTGAACTTTTTAGCCAATACCCGTCCGTATTGACCTTTAGACACCTGTCAGTGTTCTTTCAGCACCCGTCCGTGTTTAAATCTTTGAGACACCCGTCCGTGTTCTTTCAATACCTGTCCGTATTGACCTTAGACACTCGTCCGTGTTCTTTTTATCACTCGTCCGTGTTTAAGCCTTTTCAGCCAATACCCGTCCGTATTGACCTTAGACACCCGTCCGTGTTTTTCATCACCCGTCCGTGTTTGAACATTTTAGCCAATACCCGTCCGTATTGACCTTTAGACACCCGTCCGTGTTCTTTCAGCACCCGTCCGTGTTTAAATCTTTGAGACACCCGTTCGTGTTCTTTCAATACCCGTCCGTATTGACCTTAGACACCCGTCCGTGTTCTTTCATCACTCGTCTGTGTTTGAACTTTTTAGCCAATACCCTTCCTTATTGACTTTATACACCCGTCCGTGTTCTTTCATCACTCGTTTGTGTTTGACCTTTTTATCCTATACCCGTCCGTATTGACCTGAGACACTAGTCCGTGTTCTTTCATCACACGTCCGTGTTTGAACCTTTTTAGCCAATACCTGTCCGTATTAACCTTAAACACCCGTCCGTGTTCTTTCATCACCCGTCTGTGTTTGAACCTTTTTAGCCAATACCCGTCCGTAATGACCTTAGACACCCGTCCGTGTTCTTTCATCACCCGTCCGTGTTTGAACATTTTATCCAATACCCATCCGTATTGACCTTTAGACACCCGTCCATGTTCTTTCAGCACCCGTCCGTGTTTAAATCTTTGAGACACTCGTCCGTGTTCTTTCAATACTCGTCCGTATTGACCTTAGACACCCGTCCGTGTTCTTTCATCACCCTTCCGTGTTTGAACATTTTAGCCAATACCCGTCCGTATTGACCTTTAGACACCCGTCCGTGTTCTTTCAGCACCCGTCCGTGTTTAAATCTTTGAGACACCCGTCCGTGTTCTTTCAATACCCGTCCGTATTGACCTTAGACACCCATCCGTGTTCTTTCATCACCCGTCTGTGTTTGAACCTTTTTAGCCAATACCCGTTCGTATTGACCTTAGACACCCGTCCGTGTTCTTTCATCACCCGTCCGTGTTTGAACATTTTATCCAATACCCATCCGTATTGACCTTTAGACACCCGTCCGTGTTCTTTCAGCACCCGTCCATGTTTAAATCTTTGAGACACCCGTCCGTGTTCTTTCAATACTCGTCCGTATTGTCCTTAGACACCCGTCCGTGTTCTTTCATCACCCTTCCGTGTTTGAACATTTTAGCCAATACCCGTCCGTATTGACCTTTAGACACTCGTCCGTGTTTAAATCTTTGAGACACCCGTCCGTGTTCTTTCAATACCCGTCCGTATTGACCTTAGACACCCATCCGTGTTTTTTCATCACCCGTCTGTGTTTGAACCTTTTTAGCCAATACCCGTTCGTATTGACCTTAGACACCCGTCCGTGTTCTTTCATCACCCGTCCGTGTTTGAACTTTTTAGAAAATACCTGTCCGTATTGACCTTATACACCCATCCGTGTTCTTTCATCACCCGTCAGTGTTTGAACTTTTTAGCCAATACCCGTCTGTATTGACCTTAGACATCAGTCCGTGTTCTTTCATCACCCGTCCGTGTTTTAAGTTTTTAGCCAATACCTGTCCGTATGGATCTTTAGACACCCGTCTGTGTTCTTTCAGCACATGTCCGTGTTTGAGCCTTTTAGACACCCGTCCGTGTTTTTTTCAGCGCTCGTCCGTGTTTTAACTTTTGAGAATCCCATACGTGTTCTTTAAATACTCGTCCGTATTGACCTTAGACACCCGTCCGTGTTCTTTCATCACCCATCCGTGTTTGAACTTTTTAGCCAATACCCGTCCGTATTGACCTTTAGACACTCGTCTGTGTTCTTTCAGCACTCGTCCGTGTTTAAATATTTGAGACACCCGTCCATGTTCTTTAAATACCCGTCCGTATTGACCTTAGACACTCGTCCGTCTTCTTTCATCACTCATCTGTGTTTGAACTTTTTAGCCAATACCATTCCGTATTGATCTTTAGACACCCGTCCGTGTTCTTTCAGCACCCTTCCGTGTTTAAATCTTTGAGAGACCCGTCCGTGTTCTTTCAATACCCGTCCGTATTAACCTTAGACACCCGTCCGTGTTATTTTATCACTCGTCCTTGTTTGAACCTTTTTAGCCAATACCCGTCCGTATTGACCTTTAGACACCCGTCCGTGTTCTTTCAGCACCCTTCCGTGTTTAAATCTTTGAGACACACATCCGTGTTCTTTTAATACCCGTCCGTATTGACCTTAGACACCCGTCCGTGTTCTTTTTATCACCCGTCTGTGTTTGAACCTTTTTAGCCAATACCCGTCCGTAATGACCTTAGACACCCGTCTGTGTTCTTTCATGACCCGTCCGTGTTTGAACATTTTAGCCAATACCCATCCGTATTGACCTTTAGACACCCATCCGTGTTCTATCAGCACCCGTCCGTGTTTAAATCTTTTAGACACCCGTCCGCGTTCTTTCAATACCCGTCCGTATTGACCTTAGACACCCGTCCGTGTTCTTTCATCACTCGTCCGTGTTCTTTCATCACCCGTCCGTGTTTGAACCTTTTCAGCCAATACCCGTTCATATTAAACTTTAACACCCATCCGTGTTATTTCATCACCCGTCCGTGTTTGAACTTTTTAGCAAATACCTGTCCGTATTGACCTTATACACCCGTCCGTGTTCTTTCATCACCCGTCCGTGTTTGAACTTTTTAGCCAATACCCGTCTGTATTGACCTTAGACACCCGTCCGTGTTCTTTCATCACCCGTCCGTGTTTGAAGTTTTTAGCCAATACCTGTCCATATTGACCTTTGGACACCCGTCTGTGTTCTTTCAGCACACGTCCGTGTTTGAACCTTTTAGACACCCGTCCGTGTTCTTTTCAGCGCCCGTCCGTGTTTGAACCTTTGAGAAACCCATCTGTGTTCTTTCAATACCCGTCCGTATTGACCTTAGACACCCGTCCGTGTTCTTTCATCACCCATCTGTGTTTGAACTTTTTAGCCAATACCCGTCCGTATTGACCTTTAAACACCCGTTCGTGTTCTTTCATCACCCGTCCGTGTTTAAACTTTTTAGCCAATACACGTCCGTATTGACCTTTAAACACCTGTCTGTGTTCTTTCAGCACCCGTCCGTGTTTAAATCTTTGAGACACCCGTCCGTGTACTTTCAATACCCGTCTGTATTGACCTTAGACACTCGTCCGTGTTCTTTTTATCACTCGTCCGTGTTTGAACCTTTTCAGCTAATACTCATCCGTATTGACCTTAGACACCCGTCCGTGTTTTTTCATCACCCATCCGTGTTTGAACATTTTAGTTAATACCCGTCCGTATTGACCTTTAGACACACGTCCGTGTTCTTTCAGCACCCGTCCGTGTTTAAATCTTTGAGACACCCGTCCGTGTTCTTTCTATACCCGTCCGTATTGACCTTAGACACCCGTCCATGTTCTTTCATCACTCGTCTGTGTTTGAACTTTTTAGCCAATACCCTTCCGTATTTCCTTATACACCCATCCGTGTTCTTTCATCACCCGTCCGTGTTTGAACTTTTTAGCCAATACTTGTCCGTATTGACCTTAGACACCCGTCCGTGTTCTTTCGTCACCCGTCCGTGTTTGAACTTTTTTGCCAATACCCGTCCGTATTGACCTTAGACACCAGTCCGTGTTCTTTCATCACCCGTCCGTGTTTAAACTTTTTAGCCAATACCTGTCCGTATTGACCTTTAGACACTCGTCCGTGTTCTTTCAGCACACGTCCGTGTTTGAACCTTATAGACACCCGTCCTTGTTCTTTTCAGCGCCCGTCCGTGTTTGAACCTTTGAGAAACCCATTCGTGTTCTTTCAATACCCGTCCGTATTGACCTTAGACACACGTCCGTGTTCTTTCATCACCCGTCCGTGTTTGAACTTTTTAGCCAATACCCGTCTGTATTGACCTTTAGACACCCGTCCGTGTTCTTTCATCACCCATCTGTGTTTGAACTTTTTAGCCAATACCCGTCCTTATTAACCTTTAGACACATGTCCGTGTTCTTTCAGCACCCGTCCATGTTTAAATCTTTGAGACACTCGTCCGTGTTCTCTCAATACCTGTCTGTATTGACCTTAGACACCCGTCCGTGATCTTTCATCACCCGTCTGTGTTTGAACCTTTTTAGCCAATACCCGTCCGTATTGACCTTAGACACCCGTCCGTGTTCTTTCATCACCCGTCCGTGTTTAAATCTTTGAGACACCCGTCCGTGTTCTTTCATTAACCGTCCGTATTGACCTGTGACACCCGTCCGTATTCTTTCATCACTCGTCCGTGTTTGAACGTTTTAGCCAATACCCGTCCGTATTGACCTTTAGACACCCGTCCGTGTTCTTTCAGCACCCGTCAATGTTTAAATCTTTGAGACACCCGTCCGTGTTCTTTCAATACCCGTCCGTATTTACCTTAGACACCCGTCCGTGTTCTTTTTATCACCCGTCCGTGTTTGACCTTTTTAGCCAATACCTGTTCGTATTGACCTTTAGACACCCGTCCGTGTTCTTTCATCACCCGTCCGTGTTTGAACATTTTAGCCAATACCCGTCCGTATTGACCTTTAGACACCCGTCCGTGTTCTTTCAGCACCCGTCTGTGTTTAAATCTTTGAGACACCCGTCCGTGTTCTTTCAATACCCGTCCATATTGACCTTAGACACGCGTCAGTGTTCTTTCATCACTCGTCTGTGTTTGAACTTTTTAGCCAATTCCCTTCCGTATTGACCTTAGACACCCGTCCGTGTTCTTTCATCACTCGTCTGTGTTTGAACATTTTAGCCAATACCCGTCCGTATTGACCTTAGACACTCGTCCGTGTTCTTTCATCACACGTCCGTGTTTGAACCTTTTTAGCCAATACCTGTCCGTATTGACCTTAGACACCCGTCCGTGATCTTTCATCACCCGTCCATGTTTGAACCTTTTTAGCCAATACCCGTCTGTATTGACCTTAGACACCCGTCCATGATCTTTCATCACCCGTCCGTGTTTGAACCTTTTTAGCCAATACCCGTCCGTATTGACCTTAGACACCCGTCCGTGTTCTTTCATCACCCGTCCGGGTTTAAATCTTTGAGACACCCGTCCGTGTTCTTTCATTACCCGTACGTATTGACCTTAGACACCCGTTCGTGTTCTTTCATCACTCGTCTGTGTTTGAACTTTTTAGCCAATACCCTTCCGTATTAACCTTTAGACACCTGTCCGTGTTCTTTCAGCACCCTTCCGTGTTTAAATCTTTAAGATACTCGTCTGTGTTATTTCAATACCCGTCCGTATTGACCTTAGACACCCGTCCGTGTTATTTTATCACCCGTTTGTGTTTGAACCTTTTTAGCCAATACCCGTCCGTATTGACCTTTAGAGACCCGTCCGTGTTCTTTCAGCACCCTTCAGTGTTTAAATCTTTGAGACACACATCCGTGTTCTTTCAATACTCGTCCGTATTGACCTTAGACACTCGCCCGTGTTCTTTTTATCACCCGTCCGTGTTTGAACATTTTAGCCAATACCCGTCCGTATTGACCTTTAGACACCCGTCTGTGTTCTTTCAGCACCCGTCCGTGTTTAAATCTTTGAGACACCCATCCGTGTTCTTTCAATACCCGTCCGTATTGACCTTAGACACCCGTCCGTGTTCTTTCATCACCCATCTGTGTTTGAACTTTTTAGCCAATACCCGTCCGTATTGACCTTTAAACACCCGTTCGTGTTCTTTCATCACCCGTCCGTGTTTAAACTTTTTAGCCAATACACGTCCGTATTGACCTTTAAACACCTGTCTGTGTTCTTTCAGCACCCGTCCGTGTTTAAATCTTTGAGACACCCGTCCGTGTACTTTCAATACCCGTCTGTATTGACCTTAGACACTCGTCCGTGTTCTTTTTATCACTCGTCCGTGTTTGAACCTTTTCAGCTAATACTCATCCGTATTGACCTTAGACACCCGTCCGTGTTTTTCATCACCCATCCGTGTTTGAACATTTTAGTTAATACCCGTCCGTATTGACCTTTAGACACACGTCCGTGTTCTTTCAGCACCCGTCCGTGTTTAAATCTTTGAGACACCCGTCCGTGTTCTTTCTATACCCGTCCGTATTGACCTTAGACACCCGTCCATGTTCTTTCATCACTCGTCTGTGTTTGAACTTTTTAGCCAATACCCTTCCGTATTTCCTTATACACCCATCCGTGTTCTTTCATCACCCGTCCGTGTTTGAACTTTTTAGCCAATACTTGTTCGTATTGACCTTAGACACCCGTCCGTGTTCTTTCGTCACCCGTCCGTGTTTGAACTTTTTTGCCAATACCCGTCCGTATTGACCTTAGACACCAGTCCGTGTTCTTTCATCACCCGTCCGTGTTTAAACTTTTTAGCCAATACCTGTCCGTATTGACCTTTAGACACTCGTCCGTGTTCTTTCAGCACACGTCCGTGTTTGAACCTTATAGACACCCGTCCTTGTTCTTTTCAGCGCCCGTCCGTGTTTGAACCTTTGAGAAACCCATTCGTGTTCTTTCAATACCCGTCCGTATTGACCTTAGACACACGTCCGTGTTCTTTCATCACCCGTCCGTGTTTGAACTTTTTAGCCAATACCCGTCTGTATTGACCTTTAGACACCCGTCCGTGTTCTTTCATCACCCATCTGTGTTTGAACTTTTTAGCCAATACCCGTCCTTATTAACCTTTAGACACATGTCCGTGTTCTTTCAGCACCCGTCCATGTTTAAATCTTTGAGACACTCGTCCGTGTTCTCTCAATACCTGTCTGTATTGACCTTAGACACCCGTCCGTGATCTTTCATCACCCGTCTGTGTTTGAACCTTTTTAGCCAATACCCGTCCGTATTGACCTTAGACACCCGTCCGTGTTCTTTCATCACCCGTCCGTGTTTAAATCTTTGAGACACCCGTCCGTGTTCTTTCATTAACCGTCTGTATTGACCTGTGACACCCGTCCGTATTCTTTCATCACTCGTCCGTGTTTGAACGTTTTAGCCAATACCCGTCCGTATTGACCTTTAGACACCCGTCCGTGTTCTTTCAGCACCCGTCAATGTTTAAATCTTTGAGACACCCGTCCGTGTTCTTTCAATACCCGTCCGTATTTACCTTAGACACCCGTCCGTGTTCTTTTTATCACCCGTCCGTGTTTGACCTTTTTAGCCAATACCTGTTCGTATTGACCTTTAGACACCCGTCCGTGTTCTTTCATCACCCGTCCGTGTTTGAACATTTTAGCCAATACCCGTCCGTATTGACCTTTAGACACCCGTCCGTGTTCTTTCAGCACCCGTCTGTGTTTAAATCTTTGAGACACCCGTCCGTGTTCTTTCAATACCCGTCCATATTGACCTTAGACACGCGTCAGTGTTCTTTCATCACTCGTCTGTGTTTGAACTTTTTAGCCAATTCCCTTCCGTATTGACCTTAGACACCCGTCCGTGTTCTTTCATCACTCGTCTGTGTTTGAACATTTTAGCCAATACCCGTCCGTATTGACCTTAGACACTCGTCCGTGTTCTTTCATCACACGTCCGTGTTTGAACCTTTTTAGCCAATACCTGTCCGTATTGACCTTAGACACCCGTCCGTGATCTTTCATCACCCGTCCATGTTTGAACCTTTTTAGCCAATACCCGTCTGTATTGACCTTAGACACCCGTCCATGATCTTTCATCACCCGTCCGTGTTTGAACCTTTTTAGCCAATACCCGTCCGTATTGACCTTAGACACCCGTCCGTGTTCTTTCATCACCCGTCCGGGTTTAAATCTTTGAGACACCCGTCCGTGTTCTTTCATTACCCGTACGTATTGACCTTAGACACCCGTTCGTGTTCTTTCATCACTCGTCTGTGTTTGAACTTTTTAGCCAATACCCTTCCGTATTAACCTTTAGACACCTGTCCGTGTTCTTTCAGCACCCTTCCGTGTTTAAATCTTTAAGATACTCGTCTGTGTTATTTCAATACCCGTCCGTATTGACCTTAGACACCCGTCCGTGTTATTTTATCACCCGTTTGTGTTTGAACCTTTTTAGCCAATACCCGTCCGTATTGACCTTTAGAGACCCGTCCGTGTTCTTTCAGCACCCTTCAGTGTTTAAATCTTTGAGACACACATCCGTGTTCTTTCAATACTCGTCCGTATTGACCTTAGACACTCGCCCGTGTTCTTTTTATCACCCGTCCGTGTTTGAACATTTTAGCCAATACCCGTCCGTATTGACCTTTAGACACCCGTCTGTGTTCTTTCAGCACCCGTCCGTGTTTAAATCTTTGAGACACCCATCCGTGTTCTTTCAATACCCGTCCGTATTGACCTTAGACACCCGTCCGTGTTCTTTCATCACCCATCTGTGTTTGAACTTTTTAGCCAATACCCGTCCGTATTGACCTTTAAACACCCGTTCGTGTTCTTTCATCACCCGTCCGTGTTTAAACTTTTTAGCCAATACACGTCCGTATTGACCTTTAAACACCTGTCTGTGTTCTTTCAGCACCCGTCCGTGTTTAAATCTTTGAGACACCCGTCCGTGTACTTTCAATACCCGTCTGTATTGACCTTAGACACTCGTCCGTGTTCTTTTTATCACTCGTCCGTGTTTGAACCTTTTCAGCTAATACTCATCCGTATTGACCTTAGACACCCGTCCGTGTTTTTCATCACCCATCCGTGTTTGAACATTTTAGTTAATACCCGTCCGTATTGACCTTTAGACACACGTCCGTGTTCTTTCAGCACCCGTCCGTGTTTAAATCTTTGAGACACCCGTCCGTGTTCTTTCTATACCCGTCCGTATTGACCTTAGACACCCGTCCATGTTCTTTCATCACTCGTCTGTGTTTGAACTTTTTAGCCAATACCCTTCCGTATTTCCTTATACACCCATCCGTGTTCTTTCATCACCCGTCCGTGTTTGAACTTTTTAGCCAATACTTGTCCGTATTGACCTTAGACACCCGTCCGTGTTCTTTCGTCACCCGTCCGTGTTTGAACTTTTTTGCCAATACCCGTCCGTATTGACCTTAGACACCAGTCCGTGTTCTTTCATCACCCGTCCGTGTTTAAACTTTTTAGCCAATACCTGTCCGTATTGACCTTTAGACACTCGTCCGTGTTCTTTCAGCACACGTCCGTGTTTGAACCTTATAGACACCCGTCCTTGTTCTTTTCAGCGCCCGTCCGTGTTTGAACCTTTGAGAAACCCATTCGTGTTCTTTCAATACCCGTCCGTATTGACCTTAGACACACGTCCGTGTTCTTTCATCACCCGTCCGTGTTTGAACTTTTTAGCCAATACCCGTCTGTATTGACCTTTAGACACCCGTCCGTGTTCTTTCATCACCCATCTGTGTTTGAACTTTTTAGCCAATACCCGTCCTTATTAACCTTTAGACACATGTCCGTGTTCTTTCAGCACCCGTCCATGTTTAAATCTTTGAGACACTCGTCCGTGTTCTCTCAATACCTGTCTGTATTGACCTTAGACACCCGTCCGTGATCTTTCATCACCCGTCTGTGTTTGAACCTTTTTAGCCAATACCCGTCCGTATTGACCTTAGACACCCGTCCGTGTTCTTTCATCACCCGTCCGTGTTTAAATCTTTGAGACACCCGTCCGTGTTCTTTCATTAACCGTCCGTATTGACCTGTGACACCCGTCCGTATTCTTTCATCACTCGTCCGTGTTTGAACGTTTTAGCCAATACCCGTCCGTATTGACCTTTAGACACCCGTCCGTGTTCTTTCAGCACCCGTCAATGTTTAAATCTTTGAGACACCCGTCCGTGTTCTTTCAATACCCGTCCGTATTTACCTTAGACACCCGTCCGTGTTCTTTTTATCACCCGTCCGTGTTTGACCTTTTTAGCCAATACCTGTTCGTATTGACCTTTAGACACCCGTCCGTGTTCTTTCATCACCCGTCCGTGTTTGAACATTTTAGCCAATACCCGTCCGTATTGACCTTTAGACACCCGTCCGTGTTCTTTCAGCACCCGTCTGTGTTTAAATCTTTGAGACACCCGTCCGTGTTCTTTCAATACCCGTCCATATTGACCTTAGACACGCGTCAGTGTTCTTTCATCACTCGTCTGTGTTTGAACTTTTTAGCCAATTCCCTTCCGTATTGACCTTAGACACCCGTCCGTGTTCTTTCATCACTCGTCTGTGTTTGAACATTTTAGCCAATACCCGTCCGTATTGACCTTAGACACTCGTCCGTGTTCTTTCATCACACGTCCGTGTTTGAACCTTTTTAGCCAATACCTGTCCGTATTGACCTTAGACACCCGTCCGTGATCTTTCATCACCCGTCCATGTTTGAACCTTTTTAGCCAATACCCGTCTGTATTGACCTTAGACACCCGTCCATGATCTTTCATCACCCGTCCGTGTTTGAACCTTTTTAGCCAATACCCGTCCGTATTGACCTTAGACACCCGTCCGTGTTCTTTCATCACCCGTCCGGGTTTAAATCTTTGAGACACCCGTCCGTGTTCTTTCATTACCCGTACGTATTGACCTTAGACACCCGTTCGTGTTCTTTCATCACTCGTCTGTGTTTGAACTTTTTAGCCAATACCCTTCCGTATTAACCTTTAGACACCTGTCCGTGTTCTTTCAGCACCCTTCCGTGTTTAAATCTTTAAGATACTCGTCTGTGTTATTTCAATACCCGTCCGTATTGACCTTAGACACCCGTCCGTGTTATTTTATCACCCGTTTGTGTTTGAACCTTTTTAGCCAATACCCGTCCGTATTGACCTTTAGAGACCCGTCCGTGTTCTTTCAGCACCCTTCAGTGTTTAAATCTTTGAGACACACATCCGTGTTCTTTCAATACTCGTCCGTATTGACCTTAGACACTCGCCCGTGTTCTTTTTATCACCCGTCCGTGTTTGAACATTTTAGCCAATACCCGTCCGTATTGACCTTTAGACACCCGTCTGTGTTCTTTCAGCACCCGTCCGTGTTTAAATCTTTGAGACACCCATCCGTGTTCTTTCAATACCCGTCAGTATTGACCTTAGACACCCGTCCGTGTTCTTTCATCACCCATCTGTGTTTGAACTTTTTAGCCAATACCCGTCCGTATTGACCTTTAAACACCCGTTCGTGTTCTTTCATCACCCGTCCGTGTTTAAACTTTTTAGCCAATACACGTCCGTATTGACCTTTAAACACCTGTCTGTGTTCTTTCAGCACCCGTCCGTGTTTAAATCTTTGAGACACCCGTCCGTGTACTTTCAATACCCGTCTGTATTGACCTTAGACACTCGTCCGTGTTCTTTTTATCACTCGTCCGTGTTTGAACCTTTTCAGCTAATACTCATCCGTATTGACCTTAGACACCCGTCCGTGTTTTTCATCACCCATCCGTGTTTGAACATTTTAGTTAATACCCGTCCGTATTGACCTTTAGACACACGTCCGTGTTCTTTCAGCACCCGTCCGTGTTTAAATCTTTGAGACACCCGTCCGTGTTCTTTCTATACCCGTCCGTATTGACCTTAGACACCCGTCCATGTTCTTTCATCACTCGTCTGTGTTTGAACTTTTTAGCCAATACCCTTCCGTATTTCCTTATACACCCATCCGTGTTCTTTCATCACCCGTCCGTGTTTGAACTTTTTAGCCAATACTTGTCCGTATTGACCTTA
This sequence comes from Lathyrus tuberosus, assembly GCA_022829125.1. Classification (NCBI taxonomy): domain Eukaryota; kingdom Viridiplantae; phylum Streptophyta; class Magnoliopsida; order Fabales; family Fabaceae; genus Lathyrus; species Lathyrus tuberosus. The sequence continues at coordinate 8,315,501 of JALAZF010000261.1, read as the reverse complement.
GACACCCGTCCGTGTTCTTTCGTCACCCGTCCGTGTTTGAACTTTTTTGCCAATACCCGTCCGTATTGACCTTAGACACCAGTCCGTGTTCTTTCATCACCCGTCCGTGTTTAAACTTTTTAGCCAATACCTGTCCGTATTGACCTTTAGACACTCGTCCGTGTTCTTTCAGCACACGTCCGTGTTTGAACCTTATAGACACCCGTCCTTGTTCTTTTCAGCGCCCGTCCGTGTTTGAACCTTTGAGAAACCCATTCGTGTTCTTTCAATACCCGTCCGTATTGACCTTAGACACACGTCCGTGTTCTTTCATCACCCGTCCGTGTTTGAACTTTTTAGCCAATACCCGTCTGTATTGACCTTTAGACACCCGTCCGTGTTCTTTCATCACCCATCTGTGTTTGAACTTTTTAGCCAATACCCGTCCTTATTAACCTTTAGACACATGTCCGTGTTCTTTCAGCACCCGTCCATGTTTAAATCTTTGAGACACTCGTCCGTGTTCTCTCAATACCTGTCTGTATTGACCTTAGACACCCGTCCGTGATCTTTCATCACCCGTCTGTGTTTGAACCTTTTTAGCCAATACCCGTCCGTATTGACCTTAGACACCCGTCCGTGTTCTTTCATCACCCGTCCGTGTTTAAATCTTTGAGACACCCGTCCGTGTTCTTTCATTAACCGTCCGTATTGACCTGTGACACCCGTCCGTATTCTTTCATCACTCGTCCGTGTTTGAACGTTTTAGCCAATACCCGTCCGTATTGACCTTTAGACACCCGTCCGTGTTCTTTCAGCACCCGTCAATGTTTAAATCTTTGAGACACCCGTCCGTGTTCTTTCAATACCCGTCCGTATTTACCTTAGACACCCGTCCGTGTTCTTTTTATCACCCGTCCGTGTTTGACCTTTTTAGCCAATACCTGTTCGTATTGACCTTTAGACACCCGTCCGTGTTCTTTCATCACCCGTCCGTGTTTGAACATTTTAGCCAATACCCGTCCGTATTGACCTTTAGACACCCGTCCGTGTTCTTTCAGCACCCGTCTGTGTTTAAATCTTTGAGACACCCGTCCGTGTTCTTTCAATACCCGTCCATATTGACCTTAGACACGCGTCAGTGTTCTTTCATCATCGTCTGTGTTTGAACTTTTTAGCCAATTCCCTTCCGTATTGACCTTAGACACCCGTCCGTGTTCTTTCATCACTCGTCTGTGTTTGAACATTTTAGCCAATACCCGTCCGTATTGACCTTAGACACTCGTCCGTGTTCTTTCATCACACGTCCGTGTTTGAACCTTTTTAGCCAATACCTGTCCGTATTGACCTTAGACACCCGTCCGTGATCTTTCATCACCCGTCCATGTTTGAACCTTTTTAGCCAATACCCGTCTGTATTGACCTTAGACACCCGTCCATGATCTTTCATCACCCGTCCGTGTTTGAACCTTTTTAGCCAATACCCGTCCGTATTGACCTTAGACACCCGTCCGTGTTCTTTCATCACCCGTCCGGGTTTAAATCTTTGAGACACCCGTCCGTGTTCTTTCATTACCCGTACGTATTGACCTTAGACACCCGTTCGTGTTCTTTCATCACTCGTCTGTGTTTGAACTTTTTAGCCAATACCCTTCCGTATTAACCTTTAGACACCTGTCCGTGTTCTTTCAGCACCCTTCCGTGTTTAAATCTTTAAGATACTCGTCTGTGTTATTTCAATACCCGTCCGTATTGACCTTAGACACCCGTCCGTGTTATTTTATCACCCGTTTGTGTTTGAACCTTTTTAGCCAATACCCGTCCGTATTGACCTTTAGAGACCCGTCCGTGTTCTTTCAGCACCCTTCAGTGTTTAAATCTTTGAGACACACATCCGTGTTCTTTCAATACTCGTCCGTATTGACCTTAGACACTCGCCCGTGTTCTTTTTATCACCCGTCCGTGTTTGAACATTTTAGCCAATACCCGTCCGTATTGACCTTTAGACACCCGTCTGTGTTCTTTCAGCACCCGTCCGTGTTTAAATCTTTGAGACACCCATCCGTGTTCTTTCAATACCCGTCCGTATTGACCTTAGACACCCGTCCGTGTTCTTTCATCACCCGTCTGTGTTCTTTCATCACCCGTCCGTGTTTGAGCTTTTTAGCCAATACTTGTCCGTATTGACCTTAGACACCCGTCCGTGTTCTTTCATCACCCGTCCGTGTTTGAACTTTTTTGCCAATACTCGTCCGTATTGACCTTAGACACCCGTCTGTGTTCTTTCATCACCCGTCCGTGTTTGAACTTTTTAGCCAATACCTGTCCGTATTGACTGTTAGACACCCATCCGTGTTCTTTGAGCACACGTCCGTGTTTGAACCTTTTAGACACCCGTCCGTGTTCCTTTCAGCGCCCGTCTGTGTTTGACCCTTTGAGAAACCCATCAGTGTTCTTTCAATACCCGTCCGTATTGACCTTAGACATACGTCCGTGTTCTTTCATCACCCGTCCGTGTTTGAACTTTTTAGCCAATACCTGTCCGTATTGACCTTTAGACACCCGTCCGTGTTCTTTCATCACCCGTCCGTGTTTGAACTTTTTAGCCAATACCCGTCCTTATTGACCTTTAGACACCTGTTTGTGTTCTTTCAGCACCCATCCGTGTTTAAATCTTTGAGACACCCGTCCGTGTTCTTTCAATACCTGTCCGTATTGACCTTAGACACCCGTCCGTGATCTTTCATCACCTGTCTGTGTTTGAACCTTTTTAGCCAATACCCGTCCGTATTGACCTTAGACACCCGTCCGTGTTCTTTTATCACCCGTCCGTGTTTAAATCTTTGAGACACTCGTCCGTGTTCTTTCATTACCCGTCCGTATTGACCTTAGACACCCGTCCGTGTTCATTCATCACACGTCTGTGTTTGAACATTTTAGCCAATACCCGTCCGTATTGACCTTTAGACACCCGTCCATGTTCTTTCAGCACCTGTCCATGTTTAAATCTTTGAGACACCCGTCCGTGTTCTTTCAATACCCGTCCGTATTGACCTTAGACACCCGTCCGTGTTCTTTTTATCACCCGCCCGTGTTTGACCTTTTTAGCCAATGCCCGTCCGTATTGACCTTAGACACCCGTCCGTACTCTTTCATCACCCGTCCGTGTTTGAACTTTTTAGCCAATACCCGTCCGTATTGACCTTTAGACACCCGTCCGTGTTCTTTCAACACCCGTCTGTGTTTAAATCATTGAGACCCCTGTCCGTGTTCTTTCAATACCCGTCCGTATTGACCTTAGACACCCGTCCGTGTGCTTTCATCACCCGTCCGTGTTTGAACCTTTTTAGCCAATACTCGTCCGTATTGACCTTAGACACTCGTCCGTGTTCTTTCATCACCCATCCGTGTTTGGACTTTTTAGCCAGTACCCATCCGTATTGACCTTAGACACCCGTCCGTGTTCTTTCATCACCCGTCCGTGTTTGAACTTTTTAGCCAATACCCGTCCGTATTGACCTTAGACACCCGTCTGTGTTCTTTCATCACCCGTCCGTGTTTGAAATTTTTAGCCAATACATGTCCGTATTGACCTTTAGACACTCGTTCGTGTTCTTTCAGCACACGTCCGTGTTTGAACCTTTTAGACACCCGTCCGTGTTCTTTTCAGCGCCCATCCGTGTTTGAACCTTTGAGATACCCATCTGTGTTCTTTCAATACCCGTCCGTATTGACCTTAGACACACGTCCGTGTTCTTTCATCACCCGTCCGTGTTCGGACTTTTTAGCCAATACCCGTCCGTATTGACCTTTAGACACCCGTCTGTGTTCTTTCATCACCCGTCCGTGTTTTAACTTTTTAGCCAATACCCGTCCGTATTGACCTTTAGACACCCGTCTGTGTTCTGTCTGCACCCGTCCGTGTGTGAACCTTTTTGGCACTCGTCTGTGTTTACCCCCAGCATAGTCAACACTCGTCTGTGTTTGTTTCTACTTGCTTCGATACTTCGTCCGTATTGATCTCTGACACTCGTCGTTATGATCTGACACCTTTTACTACTTGTTCCCCAGCGGAGTCGTCTCTCCTTTTGTAGGATGCAAATTTGTGCGGTCATTTTGGTATTCAATCTCCATGTATCCCGATTGTTTGGAAGCCTTTGCTTCCATACCCTTGGATCCAAGTAGTTTGAATAGGGGTAGCTGTAACACCCCAAAATTTGCCCCTATTTTCTAACCCTTTTTGGCTTATGCTTCATTTCATTTGCATCGTCCTTTCTGCATTTGCATGGTTCTTTTGGGCATGGGATCAAGGTATTTTCCTGCAGCTCATGACGTCATCAGTTCCAGTATGATTTTCAGCAGTAGAAGGATCTAGAGATAAAATTCTGGTATCAGACGTGTGATGTTAAGGTGTGATGTCACAACAACACACTCTGCACAATGGACAGCAATAACAGTAAAATAACACCAAGAATTGTTGACCCAGTTCGGTTACAACCAACCTACTCTGGGGGCTACCAAGCCAGGGATGGAATTCACTACTTGTAGATATAATTTACAGACTCAACAACCCGTTGACAATCTCCTAAAGTTATACTCTACTAATGACTTCCTACCTAAGAAACCACTTAGGTATGAGAACACCACTCAATCCCTTACAAACACTCAAAGAAACCACTTTGAGTACCCTTGATCTTACTTCACAGCTTCGATCAATCACACAACTCTCTTTGCTTCACAGCTTTAGAGAGGATAGAAACTCAACACCTATTCAAAACCTAGAATAGTGTAAATACAAGCACTTTAAACAAACTCTAGACACTAAGCCTCCAGCTCTTGATCTTCTGAATGTTTTCTATACTTTTTCCTTTGGTCTTGAGCGCTTTATATAGCTCCTGAATTGGGCTTGGACTTGTCACAATATTTGATCAGATTTGTTAATTAAAACTGAATCTTCAAAACAGATTTTATCCCCAAAATCTTTTTAAATCTTCAACCTTTTAATTCTCCAACAGACCTGCAATCAAATCTCCCATGCAATAGAAAATATCTATCCCAAGATATTCTCATCCAATGAGTCAACCACTCTCCACAATTCCAGCTAACACGCATGTCCTAACAACATATCCTGCTGTTGTTAATTCTGCAGATCTAATGTTACAACATCACCTGTGTGACATCAGACATCCAACTTCAGCACTTAACTACTTAACACAGCCCAGTGTTAAGACTTCAATGTTGCAACATCAGCATCTTGACATCAACATTGAATATACTTTGTTTTACCAAAATTCCAGCCAATCCGGGAACTAACAATCTCCCCCTTTGACTAATTTTGGCTAAAACAACCTCTGCACTCTGCAATCAACTTTTCTGCACTCTGCACCTTCAGAGATTTCAGCAGCGGAACAATCTTCAAAAAATTTGAAACTCACTAGCAGCAGTTTGACAATCTTCATAGTCTTCAGTACTTGATCTGCTGTAGCACCATCTTCATTATTGACAACAGCCAATTGGTGCTCCCCCTTGAAAACATGAACCAGCATCACAGTTGTTCAGTAGCTCACAATGTGTAGCACTTTACTCCCCCTTGATGTCTGCTTGGCTGCACTCTTCAAATGTCATGATACCTTCACAAGTTCAGTCAAAACTCCCCCTTAATGTCTGCATCACACCTTGCAGCATATGGCTATAATACTCTTGACTATCTTGGCTATTTTCTCCCCCTTTTTAGCCACAATTAGGCAAACATCTATAAGAAGCCTTATTAACTATAGTCAGTACACCCTAGCACTCATTGTTAGCCTCTCAGTTAGCAACCAGGCAAAACAAATCACAGAAGGAAACTAAAAGCATAAACAGTGCATAAACCAGCACAATATTCAAATTACAAAACCAATCACATTAAGTGCTAAAACAAATACAGAAAATAAAGCCAACCCTACTAAAATAGAAGGCAATCATTAAAAGCTTGAATCTTCTGAGCTGAGATCATCATTGTCGTCTTCATCAATAGCATCCTTCCTTGTGTTGACAGCTCCACCTTCCTTTGTTGCCAATCTCAGAGCCATGACAAGTCTTTCAAATTTTTGTTTCCTTTCAGTACTAACTCTTATGACTTCATCTAACTCCTTGCAAGCCTCCTCTAGTTCTGTAATCAACCCAGTCTTGGCTGGTGACTGTTGTGATGTTGAGACAGATGTCTTGACACTGTAAGGAACATGTTTCAACTTGTGATGGAGTGACAAGGCAGACTTCCTTTTACAAGCAACATCTGAATGTTGTAGAATTCCAGGATGTTGAGACAAGACAATCCCACAAATGAGAGAGGGAAAAGCAATGGGCATCTTTACAGCATTTGTAGCAGCATGCTTAATAGTATGATCATAGATGTAGGAGCCATAGTTAATTCTTTGCTTTGTCCCAACTGCATAAATTATCTTCCCCAATTCAAAAGAAATTGTGGTCTTGTGACTAGTAGGAACCCAGTTGGCAATGCCTATTCTGTGCAGAAAAGCATATTTGACACTCAACAGACTGGCTAACAGCTTTCCTTCTACGGGCCAAACATCTACCTGCCCAACAGTGATTTCTTTTCATATATCATTGTTAGAGGCTTCTAATTCCTCATAATCTTCCTCATTTCTTCCTAAGTAGGCATTGATCATCTCAGGAGAAAACCAGACACACTTACCCCTGATGGTAACTCTTCTGAAAGTTCGGCTCTTGCTGTCATTTATCGATTCAGGTATATTAACTATGAATTCCCTGACCAGTCTATCATAGCAATCAGCCAACCCTGACACAGTCCTTATGAGACCATCAAGCTTAATTAGGTCAATAATTTCAGTAGATTCTAAGTCTTTTGCTATTACCTCTCTTTCCAGAGCTACCTTTCTTAGGCTCACCCACTTCCACAAGGATGCACTTCTGGCACTGTGAGATGAGATGTTATCATGCACTTGATTTGTAGCAGGGTTGAAGTCTTGAGCATCACACTCAGAATCTGACTCTTCCCTGATTCTCCTCTTCTTGCCAGACTTGGCACCTTTGCTCCACGACTTGGGAGAGTCTGTAACTGAAGTCCTTTTCTTATCCTTCCTTTTTCCAATTCTATCATCATCAGATGAGTCCTCAATCTCTATAACCTCAACCTGTTCCTTTCCTTTACCCCTGTGGCTTTCATTCATAGGGGACGATGTTCTGACAACAAGACTGACATTAGTGTCATCTGGATCTTCACTTTCAGCTTCTTGACTAAGGGCCTGTCTTTGAAGATTTTTGTCCTCTCCTTGAGAGTCGACTTGTTCAGCAGGCATTTGCCTTAGAGGGACGGAAATCCCTTTCACCCGTATCCCCTTCTCAAGGATTTTGGTGGCAAGCTGTTCCAAATGCACGTCTACATCAAACTTCTCCTCAACAGCTTGAGAGGATGATGACCTAGCTTCAGGTTTGTTTACCGTGGTGGAGGGTTTAGGGTTACATGACTCGGGAAGAGCAATAGAAATGAGTTCTTCGGAAGAAACCCTAGTTCGTACCTGCTCAGATTTCTTGGAAGGGGCAGACATCGTTCCTTTGTGACAGACTAGGTTTGAAGGAGAACTTTCTATTCTGTTGAGATTTAGGGAGATGAAGCGTTGCGATGAGAATGCTTTGGTAAGTCTTGATGTAGTCTCAATATAGTAAGGCGCCTGATTTTGAATACTCTTTAAAGACCAATTACTAATTTTCGCCTTCCATAAAGACTTTCCTTTTAACACATTCATATCTGAACTTGTTAACTCTGAGTGACCTTTCAGCATCCTGATCTCATAGTCTGATGTTATAACATCAACTCAAACATCACTAGTTGAATCTCCTTCAAGAGAGGTCCACTGATAACAGTTGTCTTTGGTTCTGACACCCTTCATAACAATCTGATTATGCTCATCAGAAACCACACACTCATGCTTAGTGTAGTTTACCTTGTAACCTTCATCACACAACTGGCTTATGCTGATCAAATTTGCACTTAAGCCACTGACAAACAGAACATTGTCAAGTTCAGGTCTACCATCACCTTGTACTTTCCCAACTCCTGCAACAACACCTTTTCCTCCATTGCCAAATATGACCTCATGAGAGGGGCAAGGTCTAAGATTATCAAACATGGATCTACTTCCAGACATGTGCTTGGAACACCCACTGTCAAAGTACCATGTTCCATCTTTAGCCTCTTTTTCAGCCAAGTGAGCCAATAAGCACTTCACCTTCTCCTTAGGTACCCATTGTTTAATAACTTTGGGCCTGTGCTCTCTCCATCTGTTTTGAGGTTGAGGGTATCCATGCAGCTTGTAGCAAGAGTACTGCATATGTCCAAATCTTCCACAATAATAGCATCTCACCCTTTCATCTCTGAATCTTCTGCCATGATGAGATTGCTTATGCTGCCATCCATAATGTGGCCTCCTCCTACCATAACTGCCCTGCCATCTATTATGTTGATATCTTCTCCCATAAGACGGCAGAGAATGCTGTTTCCGGGATTGTCTCCCATGATGGTGTGGCTTTCTTCTTCCATAGATATAAGGAACAACATTGGTGTATCCATAACCATAACCATACCAGTTGTCTTGATGTTGAGACATCTGATGAGACATGTGTTGTTTGAACTGAGCAGCTTGCATGCTCTCATGGTATTGTGGGGGCATATACTGACTAGCTCCCCGTGGCTGCTTTCTCTTCTGATAGGGACCAGTCTTCTTCTCAATCTTCTTAGGTTGTGAAACATCAGCTTTCTTAGGGGTAGGATCCTGCTTCTTTGGCTGATGTTGAGATGAAAGTTGTGACACTTCCTTCTTTGAACCTGAAGTGCTTCCTTCTGAAGTTCCCTTGTCCTCAGCCACATAACCTATCCCAGCTTTGTCTCCAGCAGCTTTTTCTGATTGAAGTATCTTGTCAAGTGTGTCTGTACCACAGCTCAGCATCCTAACAGACTTGGTCATTTGATCAAGGTGAGCTCTAACTAGCACCACTTCATTCTCCAGATCCGTCTTTTCATTCTCTAGCTGAGCAATCTGTTGCTTGTGGCACTTGTTTTCTTGACAAATCTCAGCACTTTTTAAACACAGCTCTTGATAGGTAGATGCTAACTCCTCATAAGTCACTTCTCCATCACTAGAATCATCATCAGAAACAACAGCTCCTGTTAAAGCTCTCACATGCTTGGCTGACTCGCCTTCACTTTCACTATCAGAGTCAGACCAGGAAACTGTCATGCCCTTCTTCTACTTTTTCAAGAAGGTGGGACATTCTTTCTTGACATGTCCATACCCTTCACACTCAAAGCACTGCACTCCTTTATCTTGTGCAGTTTTCTCTTCATCATTCTTGCTGGTGTCAGAAGTCATGTTCTTGACATTAGGCCTGGAGTTATTATTCAGTCTCTTGAATACTTTGGTGAACTGTCTTCCCAACATCACTATGGCCTGAGACAGATCCTCCTTGGATTTAGATTTCTTCTCTTTCTCTTCTTCACCATTTGTCACCAGGGCTATACTCTTTGGCTTCTTTTCTGGTTCTTCCTCATTCAACCCAAGCTCAAAGGTTTGAAGAGATCCAATGAGCTCATCAACTCTCATCTTGCTCATGTCTTGAGATTCTTCAATGGCAGTAACCTTCATCTTATACTTCTTAGGTAGGGACCTAAGGATCTTCCTCACAAGCTTTTCATCTGACATCTTCTCACCAAGAGCACTAGATGCATTGGCCAGCTCAAGAACACTCATGTGGAAATCATGAATAGTCTCATCTTCCTTCATCTTCAGGCTTTCAAATTTTGATGTTAAAATCTGAAGTCTTGACATCTTGACTCTAGATGTTCCTTCATGAGTAGCCTGCAAGATATCCCATGCTTGCTTAGCAACTTCACAGGTATTAATTAACCTGAAGATATTCTTATCTACTCCATTGAAGATTGCATTCAGAGCTTTGGAATTTCCAAAGGCAAGCTCATCTTCCTCCTTGGTCCACTCTTCTTCAGGCTTTGGCTTAGAGGTGCCTTCTCTATCTTTGCCAGCATCATCCTTCTCACACATGACAGGAGCTTTCCATTCTTTAATAACAGCCTTCCAAGCCCTACTGTCCAAGGATTTTAAGAAGGTGGTCATCCTTGGCTTCCAATAGTCATAATTGGATCCATCCAAAATAGGGGGTCTGTTGACGAATCCTCCAACTTCTTTGTCCATCTTTACACCAGAAAGTAACTTCCCTAGATCTCACCCAGAGACAGACAGGATGCCTGCTCTGATACCAATTGAAATTCTGGTATCAGACGTGTGATGTTAAGGTGTGATGTCACAACAACACACTCTGCACAATGGACAGCAATAACAGTGAAATAACACCAAGAATTGTTGACCCAGTTCGGTTACAACCAACCTACTCTGGGGGCTACCAAGCCAGGGATGGAATTCACTACTTGTAGATATAATTTACAGACTCAACAACCCGTTGACAATCTCCTAAACTTATACTCTACTAATGACTCCTACCTAAGAAACCACTTAGGTATGAGAACACCACTCAATCCCTTACAAACACTCAAAGAAACCACTTTGAGTACCCTTGATCTTACTTCACAGCTTCGATCAATCACACAACTCTCTTTGCTTCACAGCTTTAGAGAGGACAGAAACTCAACACCTATTCAAAACCTAGAATAGTGTAAATACAAACACTTTAAACAAACTCTAGACACTAAGCCTCCAGCTCTTGATCTTCTGAATGTTTTCTGTACTTTTTCCTTTGGTCTTGTGCGCTTTATATAGCTCCTGAATTGGGCTTGGACTTGTCACAATATTTGATCAGATTTGTTAATTAAAACTGAATCTTCAAAACAGATTTTATCCCCAAAATCTTTTTAAATCTTCAACCTTTTAATTCTCCAACAGACCTGCAATCAAATCTCCCATGCAACAGAAAATATCTATCCCAAGATATTCTCATCCAATGAGTCAACCACTCTCCACAATTCCAGCTAACACGCGTGCCCTAACAACATATCTTGCTGTTGTTAATTATGCAGATCTGATGTTACAACATCACCTGTGTGACATCAGACATCCAACTTCAGCACTTAACTACTTAACACAGCCCAGTGTTAAGACTTCAATGTTGCAACATCAGCACCTTGACATCAACATTGAATATACGTTGTTTTACCAAAATTTCTGCCAATCCGGGAACTAACAAGAGAGAATGATTTTTCATCCAAAATTCAAATTCTTTCCACTCTAATTCCTCATTTCCTTTCCTAATGCATTTTTCTCCCAATTTTCACCCACTAAACCTCACTCCAAACCCAAACTTAACTCCTAACCTAGGGGTTATTTAATCTAATCAACTCCAAACCTTTCATAACCTTGATTATTTTTCACTTTTAATTTTCAGAATTCTCTCTCAATTCTCTCTCACTTTTTCACTCTCAACCTCCATTTTCAACCACACTCAAAGCTTTTCCATAGAGATTAACAAGTTCTTCATTGGAACTTGTTAATTCTTGAGCTAAAGCCTCTCATTACCACTTCAGTTTTGCTTTCCAATGGTGATTTTCGTTTGGATCTAGATCTGAAATTTCAGAAGTGCTTATTGGAAGTGATTTTGGAGCATTGTTATCTTATTGCTTGGATTTTCAGCTTTTTCTTGCAAGGAGCTCATAGATCTTGGAATTTCTGGATTGGATTCATCAATTTCTGTTTGCAACATTTACCAAAGCAATTCTCATCTTTGTAGGTTGGTTTTCCTTAGATCTATGCTTAATCTAGCTTAATTCCAACTTATACAATGTAGATCTTTGGTTGTTCTTGATTTTGATCCATTTTACTTGAATTTGATTCTTGATGTTGATGATTATTGGATCTAAGTGATGTTTGAATACTGTGCTTGAACTTAATTTTCGTGCATTGTTGATTACATGATCATTTGGAGTGATTGCATAAGTGATTTTGCTGCTGGAAAGTAATTTTTCAGACTTTTTTCTGCTTCTGGTACAAGGTTAATCGATTAATCAAAACCAGTTCATTTTGGTTAATCGATTAACCAGTGTAAAATTTTCGTAATGAGAGCTGTTAATCGATTAACCAAAGTGAACTGTAATTGGTTAATCGATTAACACTGATGCAGAGTGTGTTTTTTGTGCATTTTTTAGCATGTTTCGATCCCGTTTCACTTTTAATCTTCATGGATTGATATGAGGCATGTTTGTGGACTGTTTTGATGATATTGCACCTCACATCATTGTATGAACATGGTTTTCCGACACGCAACCTTTTGATTTCCATTGATGAATGCACATGTTTGCATCGTTGATTTCTTGATGTGATGAACACCTTGCACACACTCCTTGAGAATGTTAGTTGTGAATTATTGCTGGTGTTGCTGGAGTTGTTGTGTTGTGCATGCTTGCTTACATTTAACTTCATGAGATGCATACTTGTTTTTACTTGTTCATGTGCTTAATGTTGTGCACTATCTCATGATGTTTTTGAGATTGTTTACCATGGTGTGTGGTATGATTGTGATCATGTTTGATTAAAAAAAATGTGTAATGCTTGACGCACGTTTGTTATGCCATGATTGCATCGTTTCAAATGCACGGTGTGTTGCCCTGTGTTCCATTGCTGTTCCTTTGCATATGTGTTGTTGTATGGGCTGCTGTTTGCCTTGTTACACCTGTTTTGGGTGTTGAACATGAGCTGTTAAATGCTGTTTGGTGTATTGTGCTGGATTTACCACTGTGCAGGTGTTGGAGCGCTGTTGTAGCCGCTGTTTTTTTCATTTATCGCGTTGGTTTTTGCCTTGCTTTTGCTTGTTCCCTTAGGGTACCCTAGTCCAACTTAATCTTTGATTAAGCTTGGAGTAGGATAGACATTCGGATTCAAACTATGCATGCTAACTTAGGTAGATGTTTCCCCTTTGAACTCAACCATAGGGTCATCTTTGCATGATAACATTAGGATAGATTTCCCGTAGTGTTTTTCTTTCCCTTTGAGTCTTCTCTTCTCATCTCTCAACACTTATAAAACACTTAATAAATATAACGTATATTGCGCTCGAGCCTTAAGTGTAGGAAATGAAGAACGAAGGGTCGCCCCTCCTCTTCTAGAGTGTTTCGCATACGTCCCATTGGGGGCGACCATGCGACGCATTCGTTCCCGCATGGTAGACCTTGGTGCAATGTAAGTTACGAACTACCTTCAATCCACTTCTGTCTAAAAACACAAAACAAACTCAAACCTTTTTCATCCTTCGGGATTGTTAAGTTTCAAATCATTTTCAGAAAAGAGCACGCTATTTTCCGTTTAGTCGCAAACAGGCATCGACCCTAACTGTCGGACGCGAACTTAACGTCGCTCATAAAAAACACTAAAATCTTGTAGGTCGAACTACGTTTGTTGTGATTCCTCTTTCCCGTCCGATTGAGGATACGTAGGCACGAGATGTGATATCTCGTCGAGCAACCTCCCCCGTAGTTTTCCGAACTACGTTGACTCTGACTTTCCCATTGCACATGGGAATACGTAGGCCTAGGACGACGATGTCCTACCGAGTCACCTTTTTCTTTTCTTTTCCCCGTTCCGTTTCTGTTTAGCAATAGGCTTTAGATAACTCACCCTTTGATTAGAGAACAAGCATGGATCCCATCGAGTACGATGGACGAGAGGGGGTGCTAATACCTTCCCCTAGCGTAACCGACTCCCGAACCCGGGCTATGGTTGCGATGACCATGTCTTTCCCTCTTAGGTTTTCTTCGATCGTTTCCTTTCCCTGCGTTGGGATAAATAACGTTCGGTGGCGACTCTTCTGTTCTAGTTTTCTTGCCGGTTGTTTTTCGTAGTTGCAACACTCGTACGCTTGGGTATTTTTTTTCGTCGCGACAACACTGAAAAATGGAAGAAAGGGAGTCTTCAAACAAGGAGAATCGTCTCCTTAAATAGAAAACGCGATACAGTAAAAAAGTTCATTTGGGTTTAAACAAAAGCCAACTGAATCTAAAAACCGCAAGTTCAATCTTCTTCATTAAAATCGAATATGAGTCTTTTATTAAATCAAATCCAACTAATATTTTTCAATTTAACACAATATTTATCAAACTGATTCAGATTAATTTTTTTTCCAAAAATTCACTTTTAATCAAACCTCTGATTGAACTAAAAAAGAAACAAATATAAAAATAAATGCTCAAGCGATTAAAACAGACAGTACATACCAGAGCCAAACAGAGACAAGTTGTCTCACACTAAGTTAAGACATTTTTCTTAAAAAGTTGCTTACAAAAATTACCGTAATAATGTCTCTTATCTTAATTAGAACCAATTCCATATGATAAGTTAACCGTGTACTAAACACCCACAACACCCTTTATAGATGCAATCATCTCTGCTCTAAGTAAAAGAAATGGAAAGAACACGATACTGTGTACTTCGTGAGCAGGGTCCTACAAGGAACGTAAGTGAGGTACCAACATTGGGGAAGCTAGCCTATGACGAGTTATAATGGTCAAGGCTAACTTCCTAAAGAAAAAAAAAATGAAGAAAAAAAACCTTGCAGAAAATAGAGTTGTTTGAAAGAATATTCATTTGGTCACTATAACTCTTTGAGTACCAAATTAATTTTAAATCTAGAGAGGCCAGCAAATCTAAAATCACATCAAATTTAAAATCATGTATGAATATGTAGTAGAGATGACACACCCACAAGATAAAAATCTCTAGATCATCTTTGTTAATGGTTCAATCTCTATGAGAAAATATTGAGGATTTCTTAACACACCACCCATGTTTCTTATACACCACGTGAAATTTCCATTTTGCCCCCAGATTCCGGATGTGCACATCCGGACACACCGTTTTTTCAAAAAACGCTGATGTGTTCCGGATGTGCACATCCGGAAGCATGAAATAGCTTTATTTTTAACAAAAACCGGATCTGCAGATCCGGAAAAAAGTGTAACTTAATTTTTTTTTCCTTAAAAATCGGTTTTGTCGGTCGGTCGCAAACGTTAATATATCAACTTTGGGTCACAGTTCCTCCTGCTTATTATGCACACTTGCTAGCTTTCCGCGCTCGATACTACATAAGTGAAGTAGAACATTCTGATTCTGGTTCTGCAAGTGGTAATATGAGTGCCACCAACTTTGTGTCGACTCTGCTGCTATAAGTAATGTGGCTGGTGCACTTGTAGCAGTAATGTCATCGGAAGTTATAACAAACTCTAGGGTTGGAGTCTCTCAGTCAACATAATGGTTGTCTTCGACATTTCAATAAGTAATGTGGCTAGTGCACCAGTAGCAGTAATGTCATCAGAAGTTATAACAAACTCTAGGGTTGGAGTCTCTCAGTCAACATAATGGTTGTCTTTGGCATTTCAAAAAGTAATGTGGCTGGTGCACAAGTAGCAGTAATGTCATCAGAAGTTATAACAAACTCTAGGGTTGGAGTCTCTCCGTTAACATAATGGTTGTCTTCGGCATTTCAATAAGTAATGTGGCTGGTGCACCAGTCGCATAATGTCATAAGAAGTTATAACAAACTCTAGGGTTATAACTTCTGATGACATTTGCGACTAGCCGACAAAACAGATTTGTAAAAAAAAATTACGCTTTTTTCCGGATCTGCAGATTCGGAATTTAAAAAAATAATGCTATAATATGTTTCCGGATGTGCACATCCGGAATGCATCAGCGTTTTTTAAAAATTTGGTGCGTCCGGATGTGCACATCCGGAATCTGGGGGCAAAATAGAAATTTCACGTGGTGTATAAGAAACTTGGGTGGTGTATTAAGAAATCTTCAAAATATTGTCTATGATGTTGGAGTGTGTGGTGAACCTCTATGGTTTATTTTTATTTTAATATATTTAGATTATTGCTAAATAAAAAAAAATTGTAACTTGTGCCTCTTAACATATTGGGTTAAGACATCCCAATGTGCCTATGTGACACATTAAATTGATTTGTGGTTTTTCCATGTTGATTTTATATAAGTGTTTGTACTTTAGACTTTAATTTGTTTGTAAAATTTAGTTCTTAGAGACGAATTTTCCAGAAATTAGTCATGTTAACACATCAAGAAAAGAGACAACAAATTACAAAGTGAAGGTGTTTAGTTACATAGTTCACTCAAATGTTCCTAGCTGTGGGACTATAGAATCTTGATTTAGATTATTTTACCTATCTGATCATTTAAAGAAGGTATTATAAGTTTATAACTATTCTTGCCAGCAAGATAAAGCCGTACAAGTCGGTAGGCCATTGATATGTGGATTATGGAATATACAGCAAGATCTTGTAACAGTGCCATTAAAACCCTATGTATACTTTTATAATCATGATATGCAATTTTAATACAATATGATGTGAAAGACAACAAATAACAACGAAGATTAATCCAACTCTGCATATTCACCTTATCTTTGAATTCTGTTACTTGAAAGAGAAACATTGTCATTGGTAACTGATTCAGCATCAACTCCTAATTTTTGTACTTTACATATATTTAAATATTTAAGGGATATCCATTTTGGTTTTCTCTTTAAAGGTGCATGTCAAATAAGTATCTTCAATTTTTAAAGTTTTTTCTATAGGACATCCTTAATAATTGTATTGAATTTATTAGCAATTAGTATTAATATTGTTTTACATATTTATAAAACAATTAAGTAATCATATTTGTAGATATGTTTTGCATAATTATTTTAGAGTTTATAGTATATTTTTCTTTGTTGTTTGAGGGAGTTCTGATTTATAAAAAAAAACACAAGGGTATATCGGTGATTATTAGTGAGATATTTAAACTACTACTTGAATAATATGATATATTTAGACTTTAATAAAGTTATTTATTTATATTTGTATGACTTTTAACTTAAATAGTTTGAAATATACTAGGTACTCTTTTTTTTTATGAATTTTTTTTATGTGTACGAGTAACTCTGGAGTCAAGTTCTGTCATGTTAGAATTTTATGACCACCACTTAGCGGGCATTGAGACAGAAGATATTGATAGGTTTTTTTTATCTCTATGTGAGGATTGACGTGACAGTTTTGAGGAAGAAAGTTAGGATTGAATTGTAAAGCAACAAGGATAAGGACGATTGTTAGAGGGTAAAGTTTAAAAAAACTGTTTTGGAACACTGCAATAATCACCTTTCACTATAGGTATGTTGTAAGACGTGTTGTCTCTTGCACGCAGTGTGTACCTCTCTCAGTACCTGTACTAACAGATAAAAAGGGAATGTGTTTTATTCCTTAGGGAAAATCAACCTAAAATCCAAAGTCTGAAGGCAACCCTACAAATGAAAGAGACTATAAAAGGACCTACGTTGAAAATTGAAAAAGAGTTTAGAAGTTGAAAATACTTAAAGAAAAATATTTCATCAAGAAAAAGGAAGGTTGAACCAGATTCTGACGCGTCTCTCGCCCTACCACTCTTGAATAAAACTACTTAATCAAACATAACACAACTCGTCTCTTGTTAGTTGAAGATTGGAAGTAGTATAAGTGTCACTCTTATTTTTATCTTTTCTTTTCCTTGTTGTTTAGAAATGTTAAGCTTGAGATCACGTCCTACTGTATTTCTTTTGTACACCATGAGATAAACTCTTTATGTTTAGAAATGTGAAACACAATGAAAAATAACCATTTTGTGTGACGTGATTTAATTATAGTGACATATTTTTTCATATGTTTTAACATTATATGTTTGGTTCTTTGGCGGATCATCTTAGAAATAGACAAAAGTTTATTAATGTTTAAAAATTCTTTAATAAATAGACATCATGACAAATATGGATTAAAAATACATAGGAATATTTTTCAATTAGTTACTTTTAGGATAAATAACTAAAACCATAGGGGGACCCAAAACTTATAAAAGAAATGCATAGATCAACATGACGTCTGTTGAGCTTCTTGGGTTTATCAACACTCGCTTTATCTCCCAAATATCATATTTTACCGTGATTAGGGATGGAAAAAAGGGCCCAGCCTGTCGGACATGCCCATTTATCCGTACTTTTCATGGGGCGGACCAAGGTTGTAGGCCCACGCCCTCTAGTATGGTTTCCCCTCTATGTATATTTGCGAGATTTTACGGGTACAAATATTAACATAAGTTTTTGAAATTTATATACTTTAATGGTGCAATGCCCATGGACCGGCCCTGCCTTGCCTTCATTTTTTGCAGGGCATGCCAATGTTTTAGGCCTGCACTCTCAACAAAGCCCACTCCGTCCCATTTTTTTGCGAGAATTTACGGAGCAGTGTTAAATGGGACAAACATGCTCATTAGCCACCCTAACCATAATGACAATGAGATCATTGTTATGGGGGAGGATGCCAACGCCATCCTTGCTGGAAAATGTGGTTTTAGACTCTGGCTCATTCTCCAAACTTGCCTCAGGGCTGGAAGATATGATGCTCGACGTCATAATCTTCTTGGCATATTTCCAACGGGAAGAGTTGGAATCTCCACCATCGGTGAATCCTCATACAATGGTGTTGATGACATCGTTTGCACCTTGTTCCACCATTTTGCTAAAAAAATGACTAAGGTGGTTGGCAAATGGTAATGAGTTTGGTCCAAGTTAGTTTTATCGAGCCCTGTGGTGGGCGCCTATTGTACTTGTTAAAAGTTACAATAAAGGTAACCCTGTATTTGGAGGGTTATCTGTGGTGTTTTATGTTTGTTTATGGTTTTTAGAGTTATCTCATGCAGAGTAATAAAAAGCTCTGTATATTTGATTTCTAGGTGAAAAATCATTTGATTCCCCTAATCTTAAAACTGAGGTATTTATAAAAATTATTGGGCCTAGATCTTTAGACCTAGGGAGTTGTTATTCTTCCTCTTCTTTTAGGAGTGGGGGATATGTGAGAGTTGTTATTTCTCCTATAATCATGGAAAACATGGCTTTCCTCCTTGATTGATCCTTTTATTTCGTTAGTGTGCAAGGATACGTCACTCCCCACATTTTACAAGCGAATGAGAGGCAAACTAGCCAAAATCCAACACATACAAGTTATTACAGCCTATGGACGACCAGAAACATAACTGCGGGCGGCCTGTGGAGGTACCCTTGTTTTTCCCTACACCAGTATGTTTAATTTGTCTTGTTTCACTTTGGATTATCTTCTCTTAGGCATAATGAAATTATCTTAGTACAAGTTTCCTATTGAGGGCGTTCTTCTATCACCCTTTTTAAATCCTTAACTTCACTGAAGGGGTGAACTTGAATAATGGTTGCGAAGGAGAAAGGAGATTCAACGAGGAAGAAGATGAAGATCTAGACGAGAAATAATTTTTGAAGGTTTGCAAAGTTTTATACGCATGGAAGTGAATATAGATCTTCTAATTTGAAGCTGATGGACATGATATATGTTTTGAACATTTTTTAGGTTAGTTGTGAATGAAAAAAATAACCTGGTAAAATAAACCCAAGTGGCATTAAAAAAATGAAAAACAAAAAATATATATCGCGGCATGATCAGTCCATTTTGATGCACACTCTTCTACTATTGTACTTAGGCATTTCCCTAGTTTGTTTTATTAATTTTACTATTTTATTGTGTTTATAGAATTAAGTTTATTTTTGCCTTTAATTTAAATTCGTATTTTATTTTCAGCATTAACAGTTATTTGATTCATGTTCATTGTGCAGACCATAACTTGAGCTACGAGAATCAGATTGACGTGTTCTGAAAGGTGTTGTGAAGCTAAGATAAAGAGCTACAAGTTTTATGTTGAGTCCAAAAGTTGATTCGAAGTGAAGCAGTATCAAATAATTCGTTGAAGTTTCAAACTTTAGAGAATAATTAGTTTTGGGCCAGTTTTTATGTTTTTTTGACTCGATTAGAATTAGAAGGGGAAATCCTTATTTTTTTAAAAAAGACAGCCGCAGTACTGTTCAATACCTTCTTTTCGCTCTTCACAAATATTTCTTTTTGCTTTGTACACTTTCATATGGAGAGCTAAATCCCTTCGTAGTTGATATGCTATATTCAGGTTCTGAAACCTTGAGATTATTATAATTTGCAATATAATTTATGTTTCCTTCAATTCTATTATATGATTATCGTTTGCTTAATCTGATTTGTCATAGTGTAGACTTGTTTAGTTCGATTGATTAATATTTCCTAAATTTGATTGCGTATTATCGTTTGCTTAATTCGTTAATTCGCTTTATTCTTAACCGAGTGCTTAATTCATTCACGCTTGTTGATTGACTTTGTGATCGACAAATAGGAAGCATAATTCTTATAATTTTATTCACGCTTGTTGATTTATTTTGTGATCGAACAGGAATAGAGAATTTGCTTAGGGATTGCGAGTTTATAATAGTCGATGATAGGTAGGAATCGAATTAGTAGATTAACTCTTTAATCGTAACTATAATCACTTATTTTCTTATTTTCGTAATCGAAACCTAATCCTAAACAATGATGACTCGATTTCGTATCATTTATTTCGATTCAATTCGTGCATGTTTTAACGTATTTTTATCGAGTCATTGTCATTTCATGTATTATTTGCTTATGTTTTCGTTCTTTTTCCATTTACAGGTCCTACATCAACTCCATAGAAAGAAAGATAAAAAATTGAGCTTAAAAGAGAAGAAAAGTGAAGAAATGCTTGATTATGCCCCAGCCTGATCTGAACGGCGTTCGACATTCCCCCAGTTAAACTGAATGGCACTCGCCATAGCAGAAAAGAGGGAAATTCAAAGATTTAAATGAATGGCGACCGCCATTAGGCCTAAGGCGACCGCCGTTGCTTCGCGGGAGCAGTTTCTTGATGCAGTTCTGGCAGTTTACAAATTAAGTTTCAAATTTCGAATTCAACTGCTTGGAGCCAGAAATTTCCTATATAGAGAGCATCAGAGGTCTGCATTGGGGGATCCAAGAACCTTGCGGAAGCGCTGCCAAAATTTCATTAGCCTAACCACTTATATCATTTGCCATAGTATCGATCGCTCACACCGAGAGATTGATACATTTGTTGTACTTTTCATTTCTATTGTCGCTGATGTACACTTGGATCATTTGCTTAATAGAAGATTTGTTTTCCGTTTAATTACTTCTCATTTCAGGTTATTTACAATTTGTCTATTTTACTGCATTGTTTAATCTGATTTTTATGCTCTATAATTTGTTTCATCATTAAAGTGTAAATCTGATCTTAAACAAAAAAACTAACCAATATGTATGTTTTAAAATTCAGAAATGTTAATGCATTAGTGTTAGTTTAATTATGTCTGAGTAGAATTGCTTTGAGTCCGTAGATTGAGGACAGTCGTTCCGACGGGACTCTGTAGAACCTTCGGTGTTTAACTTAATGTTTTTAAAATTCTGGTCTTGGTGTCTAAACTGAATTTAGGCAGCCTTGTCGTGAGAGCGAGAGGTTGTTTAATAGCATTTCGTCATGAGAGTGAGAAACGCACCAAGGTGTACGTCCAATAGAGTGAAAGTTTGAGGTAATCGCTGGATAGTAGGCATCGAACATTAAGCCTAAATGCAGCGAGAGCGCTTTAGGGCCTCATTTAGTTTATGTTAGTTTTCAAAACGCACCTTTTAACTACCGAGCGAGCGAGAGCAAAATCTTGGGGTTATTAGGCGTGGCTTGGTTAAGACCGCGAGAGCGTGAGGCCGAGCCTCTAAACTGGTATGTCCTTCAGACCAATTTCGAGACATTTGTTAACACTCGGATTTTACGGAGTCCCAAGGAGCACAGAAATCATTCTTCGGTCTCGTCTTTATTGTTGTTTTTCAAATCCCGTTAAAAACCAAATTTCTTTTACCGCCAAATCTAGCCTTAGCTTTACACCGCAATAATTGATCACTCTAGGTTGATTATTAATCCTTGTGGGTTCGATACTCTTTTAAAACTACGCGATAAGCTGTATACTTGCAGCAGTAATCCGACCATATACGCAAAGTCGCGATCAAGTTTTTGGCGCCGTTGCCAGGGATTAATTTAGTCAATATTGTGATATTTTTGTTGCACAGTATAGACTAAGGAAACTTTTTATTTTTCCTTTTCGATTCGTCAATTGTATGCCAAACACTTGCTCACAAGGCGAAGAATTGGAGTAACCAATCAACGAAATCGAACGTTACATACTTCTGAGACACCGAATTAATGAATTCCTTCTTAGATATAACATCCCAGATCCTCTTATTCCCTACTCAGATTCGGAAACCGAATCAGAACCAGAACAAAACATGGTCGAATGATCGAGAAACCGTCCTCTAAAGTATTATGATGTTCCATCACAAGAAGAACCACATAACAGCATTGCTGCCCTAGCTATTAACCGTAATGATTTTGAGCTGAAACCTTTGCTAATATCCGCAGTTCAACAAAACCAATTCTCAGGTAATGCTACAGATGACCCGAACCTTCACTTATCAATATTCGTGCAATATGCAGACACCGTAAAAGCAAATGGAGTTAGTCAAGAAGCAATTAGACTAAGACTTTTTCTGTTCTCATTGAGAGATAGAGTGAGAGCTTGGCTCCAATATCTTCCATCCCACTCAGTGACGACATGGGACGAGTTGAAGAAAGTCTTCTTTGCCAGATATTTCCCACCAAGCAAGACAACTATGTTGAGAGCCCAAATCAACAGATTTAAGCAAAAGGATAACGAATCTTTATTTGATGCTTGGGAGAGATACAAGGACATGTTGAGGTTATGCCCACACCATGGACTTGAAGAATGGATGATAATACATAACTTTTACGGCGAGCTGTTGTACAATACCAAAATGAATCTGTGCGATGCCGCAGACGGTGTTGTAATGGATAAGTCGTATGCAGAAGCTTATGAACTCATAGAAACTATGGCTCAAAACCATTTCCAATGGGGAGGTGAACGCGCTGGTATAGAGAAACCAACTCCGAAAGGAGGAATGCACGAAGTCAACGGTATAGACCGAGTCAATGCTATAGTGGACATGCTTGCTCAAAAAATTGAAAGTTTAGCAATAGCACCACCAGCAGCTACCATAGCTGCGGTGACACCAAATTGTGAAATATGCGGAAACCCTAGGCATACAAACGCTGAATGTCAAGTGTTGGCTAGTACTCCTACCGACCAAGTGAATTACACTCAAGGGAACCCATATTCAAACAATTACAATCCTAGCTGGAGAAATCACCCGGATTTTTCATATAAGAATAACAATGCCATACATCCACCTAACCCATCACCTATTAATCCACCTGGATTTCAGAAAGGAGCGCAACCCGCTCCACCTCTACCCAAGAAATCAAATCCGGAAATCATGATGGAAAACTTTATGAATGCTCAAGCTCAGCAAAACAGGGATTTCGCAAACCAAAATGCTCACACGAGCGAATTGATGAAACAATTGTCAAGCAAGCTTGATGGTATGGCTACCCATAACAAAATGTTAGAAACTCAAATTACTCAGGTAGCCCAACAACAATCAACTAACGCAGCCCCCGCTAGAGCATTTTCTGGCCAACCACAACCAAACCCAAAAGGTCATGCTAACGCTATTACCTTACGAAGCGGAACAGAATACGATGGACACGTTGACCCGAGATTCCAAAATTCAACCATGCACCAAAATTTACCAAAGGGAACTGAGAAAATAAGAGAACTTAACATGGAGAAGGAAGATGAAAGCGGAAAGGCCGCGGAGAAAGAAACACCCTATATGCCTCTGCCACCATATAAACCACCTGTGCCTT
Source organism: Lathyrus tuberosus (assembly GCA_022829125.1). NCBI lineage: Eukaryota > Viridiplantae > Streptophyta > Magnoliopsida > Fabales > Fabaceae > Lathyrus > Lathyrus tuberosus. The sequence continues at coordinate 8,291,769 of JALAZF010000261.1, read as the reverse complement.
ATCCCCAAAGACTAGCTAAATCCAAAAACGAAGGACAGTTTAAGAAATTCGTAGAGCTTCTAAAGCAACTGAATATAACGATACCTTTTACATAAGCTATTACGCAAATGCCCTCATATGCCAAATTCCTTAAAGAGATCCTATCAAACAAGTTAGAAGATAACGAAACCGATATGCTCACTGCTGAGTGTAGTGCCATATTTCAAAATAACATGCCTCCTAAACTAAAAGATCCAGGTAGCTTTTCCATACCTTGTGTAATCGGAAAGACTGTCATAGACAAAGCATTATGCGACTTAGGAGCCAGTGTTAGCCTAATGCCCTTATCCACATGTAAGAAACTTGACTTAGGAGACCTGAGGCCAACGAAGATGTCTCTATAACTAGTAGACCATTCTGTGAAGTATCCAGTGGGTATGCTAGAAAACATGTCAGTCCGCATAGGTCAGTTTTATATCCCGGTAGATTTTGTGATAATGGACATTAAGGAAGACTCTAATATACCAATCATCTTAGGTAAACCGTTTTTAGCAACAGCTGGAGCTATAATAGATGTGAAGAAAGGAAAGTTAACCTTCGAAGTAGGGGAAGAAAAAATCGAATTTATCTTAGCCCAATTCCTAAAAGCTCCTGCTTTAGATGATTCATGTTGTTTTCTAGACCTTATCGACGAATGCGTCAGAGAACTGGAGAAGGAACCGACAAGGTACACGGAAGTACTAAAGATTCCAGCCCCTCTAATATTCGAAGACGATAACTGGCGTGAGCCATATGAAGATGACAGTCTAAGAGAATGCTTAGCACTCACACCTGATCCAGTGCCTTGCCCAAAGAAACCATCTGTAGAACTCAAAACATTACCCAAAGATCTAAGATATGAATTCCTAGACACTGAACTTGAAAAACCCGTAATAGTTAATGCTGATTTAGGACAAATAGAAACTGAGAAATTATTGGAAGTCTTGGGGAAATATCCCACAGCTCTTGGATATAACATCTCCGGTCTAAAAAGGATAAGTCCCTCTATATGTATGCATCGCATCATGATGGAGGAAGACTGTAAGACATCCAGAGAACATCAAATACGATTGAACCCTGTCCTAAGCGATGTAGTAAATAGAGAAATGCAAAATCTATTGGAAGCAGGAATCATATATCCGATATCTGACAGCAAATGGGTCAGCCCAGTGCATGTCGTACCAAAGAAGGGTGGTGTTACAGTTGTAACTAACGAAAAAGGCGAGTCTGTAGCCAAACAAACTCAAACTGGATGGAGGATGTGCATAGACTATAGAAAGCTGAATAAGGCTACTCGAAAAGATCATTTTCCTTTACCCTTCATAGACCAAATGCTTGAACGGCTTGCCAAACATTCATATTTTTGTTACTTAGACGGATACTCAGGATTTTTCCAAATACCTATTCATCCTGATGACCAAGAGAATACCACATTTATCTGCCCCTATGGCACATTTGCCTATCGTCGAATGCCATTTGGACTGTGTAATGCTCCCGCAACATTTCAGAGATGCATGATGTCGATCTTTGCTGATTTCATAGACAACATAATGGAAGTTTTTATGGACGATTTCTCTGTATGTGGGGGAAGTTTCGAACACTGTCTGTCAAACCTTGAGATGGTACTTGCACGGTGCGTCAAAGTGAACCTTGTGTTAAATTGGGAGAAGTGCTATTTCATGGTGCGACAAGGTATAGTTCTTGGACATGTAGTATCCGATAGAGGTAATAAAGTAGACAAAGCAAATATAGAAATCATAGAAAACCTTCAACCACCAAAAATAGTTAGAGAAGTACGAAGCTTTTTAGGACATGCCGGTTTTTACCGACGAATCATTACAGACTTCTCTAAGATTACAAAACCTTTGACTGGACTACTGATGAAAGAAGCTGAATTTATATTCGATGAAGAATACTTGAAAGCATTTGAACATCTGAAGAATGCTCTTATTACCGCACCAATTATGCAACCACCTGATTGGAGTTTACCATTTGAAATAATGTGCGACGCTAGCAACTATGTTGTAGGCGCTGTCTTAGGATAAAGAAAGGATAAAAGGCTTCATGCTATTTACTACGCAAGTAGAACCTTGGACAACGCACAGATGAACTATGCGACCACAGAAAAGGAACTCCTGGCTGTTGTGTTCGCCTTAGATAAATTTCGTTCCTATCTGGTAGGAGCAAAAATTATTATCTATACCGATCATGCCGCTATTAGGTACCTGTTGGCTAAAAAGGATGACAAACCAAGACTCTTGAGATTGATCTTGCTTTTGCAAGAATTCGATTTAGAAATAAAAGATAAGAAAGGTACTGAAAACAAGGTAGCAGATAATCTCTCTAGGATTGAGGATCTAAAGCCCAAAAGAGTGCCTATAAATGATGATTTTCCTTACGACAGACTAGTAGCCCAGTTGGAAAGGGAAAGCAAAACTGTAGAATGTTCCTTGTTATTTAACGATGCAGGGACAAATGAAGTAGTAGAAGCAATCTATACAAAAACCACATTGCCATGGTATGCTGACTTTGTCAACTACCTAGCAGCCAAAGTGCTTCAACCAGATCTAACATACCAACAGAAGAAGAAATTTTTCCATGACCTTAAACAATATTACTGGGATGAACCCCTATTATTCAAGAGAGACGCCGATGGAATATTTTGTTGATGTGTCCCTGAATCAGAAATAGAGGATGTCATATCCCAATGCCATGCTGCACCATATGGAGGACATGCCAGTACATCAAAAACATGCGCAAAGATATTACAATCTGGCCTCTTTTGGCCAAACCTTTGGAAGGACGTTCAAATTGTCGTTATGAACTGCGACCGGTGTCAACGCACTGGAAATGTTTCTAGACGCGATGAGATGCCGCAAAAGGGTATCTTAGAAGTTGAAGTCTTTGACGTATGGGGCATTGATTTCATGGGACCCTTTCCATCTTCTTTTGGAAACAAATACATACTCGTCGCAGTTGATTACGTGTCAAAATGGATTGAGGCGATAGCTTCACCTACAAATGATGCACGAGTGGTGGTAAAACTTTTCAAGAACATAATCTTTCCCATATTCGGTGTACCAAGAATTGTCATTAGTGATGGCAGTTCCCATTTCATTTCGAATGTTTTCGGGAAGCTATTGCTTAAATATGGAGTACGACACCGAGTAGCAACACCCTATCACCCTCAAACTAGTGGACAAGTAGAAGTGTCGAATAGGGAGATTAAGTAGATTTTAGAAAAAACCGTTGCAACCTCTAGGAAGGATTGGTCTACTAAACTTCATGAAGCTCTGTGGGCTTACAGAACAGCCTACAAGACCCCCATAGGAACCACACCGTACAAACTAGTTTATGGAAAGTCGTGCCATCTTCCTGTGGAACTTGAGCATAATGCTTATTGGGCCATTAAAACCCTGAATATGAATCATAAGGTAGCAGGCGAGAAAAGGATTCTGGATATCCATGAACTAGAGGAACTAAGGCTTGATGCCTATGAAAACGAAAAAATATACAAAGAAAGAACCAAGAAGTGGCATGATAAAAGGATAACAAAGAAGTAGTTTAACGAAGGAGATATAGTTCTTCCCTATAACACTAGGCTTAAACTCCTTCCTGGAAAATTACGTTCTAGATGGTCTGGTCCTTTCGAAGTTACAAAAGTCCTACCAAGTGGAGCAATTGAAATTAAAGGAAAGTCGAATGAGACGTTCTTAGTGAACGGTCAGAGACTAAAGCACGACCACTTAGTAGAAAACAAGGAATTTATCACTAGTTACAAGTTGGAAGAGCTTCCCGCTCTTCCCAATAAATGATGTCATTTCTAATGTCGAGCTTCCGACATTAAACAAAGCGCTCTGTGGGAGCTAAACCACGATTTTTGTTGTTTTTATTTTTTTTTTGTGTTAGCTCTAGGATATTGCATGCATGTTTAGTATAAAGTCTTTGCAATATGCATCACTGTTTGTTGCATCTCATTATTGTTGCTATCATTATCAGTATTATGATTATTATTACTATTTTTATCTTATTAACGCGTAGCTAATAGTATTATTCCCCTAATATTGTAATGTTTTTCAATTTTCAGGAGACCCTTCTCTAGGAAACCTTTGACCAGCAACCATGCAGACATTTGAAAACTGTGTCGTTGTTTTTAGGAATGATGTCCAGAGACGTTGATTTGAGGCTTTGTCTCAAAGAGAATTTGGTCTGTCCATCTACCCGGACGACTCGGCTATGCAAACCCTTAGCATCCGAGATAGTGTTGTTTTCCTTTTGAGTCAAATAGGTTGTCTCACTTTGCTTTAGAGAAGAGATTTAGCACTTACCGTAGCCTGACCTTGGAGTTCCTAAGCTCCCTCTATTATGATGCCACCCGTGGTTTCAGATTTGGCCGTGGATTAACTACCTTCAGGTTATTTGGAAATAAGTACAGATTCACCCACCATGAATTCGCTGAATTATTGGGTTTTCCTAATGATCCCGATGTTGTGACCAAGACCCCTGCTGATGCCTTCACTAGCTATGATCTTCAACATTTCTGGGGTACCATAACCAGAAACAGTACTGTCGAACCTGATGCCTTGTTTTCTGAAAACATCCACAACCCTGGATGGAGATATTTCCATAAGGTTCTTGCTCACACCTTCTTTGGCAAAGAAGATAACATTACATATGTGTCGAGGGATGAGCTATATATCATGCTCTGCGCATCCTAAGGAAAGCCTGTCAATGCAACCCCGTATTTGCTAGCTAATTTCAGTCGTATTGCCCGTGATTCCTTTGAACCGATCTTAATAGGTGGGCTTGTGACTATGATTGCTGATGCAATTGGGATGAGGTACCATCTGAACCGTTCCTTTGCATTCGGTGGTTTTCACCCGATGGACATTAGTTTTTGTTTCAACAGAGGCATAATTGCTAACCTTAGTCCGGTTGAATTCGAGTTACTTATCGATAATGCTGTAGTCCATACTTTCACCTTACCCAACCATGAAAAGACCAGTGTGCACAATAAGGACAATTGGATCTATGATTTGGAGGTCGTCAATGAGTTTCTGACTCCACCCGGCTCTCCTCAGGCTTACAAAAACTGAGATACCATTATGTTTGCCGAGGCCACTCAAGGTTCCGAAGTCGATCCTGATATACCTCCTTTGAATGTAGTTGTTGCTATTAATGCTCTCCAGTCTGAAGTGGATTCTTTCCGAGAAGAGATTTCCTCTCTCCGAGTCGACTTCATTGGACTCATGAATGTCGTACATGAGGAGTTGGACCATATGTTCCAAATTGTCTACTCTCTTAGACAACATCATGGATGATCCATAGCCGCACCTATTTCCCTATTTTTCTTAAGATAGTTTGTTTACATGTATAGTGTTTCCCTTTCTTGTATCGTTTGAACTGTTAATTTCCATTCCACTGTGTACCGTCGGGATGCCGACGTGTAATTGTAATGCACTTCAGTTTCATTTAATGCAAGTTTCTTTCTCTTTAAGTTTTTATTTTAGTGTTCTAAATCCTTACTTAACTAGTTGTTAATGTTTAGCAAATTTAGGTTCGTCAAGAAAACAAGAAAAACAAAAAAAAATAGTAACAAGTTTACATTCTACCAAGCCAGAAACCAAAAGGCGTGCCTGGAGCAAATGGCGGTTGCCATATGCATAACGGCACTCGCCGTTCATTCAAACAGGCATAACGCGATGTTTTCTTTGTGAAACACGTTTTTGCCTCCTTTATTCCCATTCAAGACACTCTTGCATGTTCCTAGACCCCCTAAGTACCTAGTAAACCCTTCATTATCCCACATTAACTTCTAACCATCCATATTCACCCACTTAATCCTTATTTAAACATCCCTAACCACACATTACCATTCACCTTTCTCAAACCCACTTTCCATTTCTCTACCCATTTCAGAAAACATTCACAAGCATCATCCTCCTAAGAAACAACCATGGCTGCTAACCAAGAGATCGATTACATGGGCATTAAGTTCCTCGACGGAGAAATTGGAGCCACCATGCATTTGAACTTTCACCGAGTATCCAAAAGGTCAGTCTATGCCACAAGGTATCCAGAGCCGGAAACTCTTCGCACCTTGGGTCTTTATGATTGCGTCTCGTGTATGCTCAGGAACTTAGGTATGACTCGTTTCTGCTCCATGTTTAATCCCTCTTCCATTAGACTTACTTATGAGTTTCTTAGTTCAGTCCGATATGTCCATGATCTTAACCGCACCACCGGAACCATTTACTTCAAAATGTTTAACATAGACTATTCACTAACTCATGAGCAGATAGCTCAATATTTTGGTTTTCCTACCGGTGAGGGTCTTGCGACTCAAGCACCCTTGGACAGTGACTGGGAGGAGGGATCCTTCCAATTCTGGAATCAAATAACCAACACACGAGCCACTAAATGGGAGGGCTTGAAAGCCACGACCATCCATAACCCTGATATTCGTTACTTTCACCGTACCCTCGCCTCCACCATTTTCGGACGAGAAAACCCAGGGAACGTAAATTCTAAGGAACTTTTCTTTATTCACTGTGCACTTTTCCAAACCCGAGTGAATCCTACACCGTTCCTTATGGCCCATTTTATTAGTGTAGCAAACAGAGTCGGCGGTTCCATCTGTATAGGCGGTATCATTACTTCCATTTCCATCTGTTTAGACTTAGAGGCCGATTTAGAAAATGAAGAGAGTATACCGTGTCTCTATGCCGACATTGACTTTTGCCGTAATGCGCGGCTAGTTAAGAGTTTACATTGTAACAAGTATCACTTTATGGTCCGGACACATGAGTTCCGAGGTTTTTCTCTGCCAAATGCTGAGCGCATAAATGTGCATCGAAGCACTAATTGGCTATTTGATTTAGGAGCCCGTGATTTAGAGGCAGAGAGCGATGAAAGGCACTACCGTGAAGTCATGGGGCAGCATTCTGAGCAGCCCCGTCCTCATAGCCATACCACTGACATACCTGGGTCTAGCACCCAAGCACACATGACACCTTTGTATGATTTTGCAGGTATTCGTTCATCATTGGATGAAGTTCTGTCAGAACTTTGACAGCAGAGAGAGATGTCTTGCGTGATGTGCAGATGCATGAGTTAGAGAGGAGGCAATACGAGTTCATGGCCAGGGCCGAGTCAGATTTGAGAGATATTGTCTCAGAGATGACGGGACTGCGCAGGGAGGTAAACCGAATTGCATATTGTGTCCAACATGTCCCACAGGACAACCTAGCCATCAGGCAGAACAGACACCCTCGTGGAGGGCGTGCTCGCTATCATTGATGTATCCAGGTTCTATCGCTCTTTCTTTCACCTTAGCCTAATACATTGAGGACAATGTCTAATTTAAGTGTGGGGGAGGAGCCGTTTATTGCTTTTATTTATTTCTTGCTTTCTAGTTTAGTTTGTTTTTATTATCGAGTCATATGCACGTTTGAGCCGTTTTTACTTTACGTTTTTCCTGTGTCTAATAACTCCCTTATTTGACCCCAAATTTCAAATTTTTTTGTTAGACTCAAAGGCATGACGCGTATAGTATAGGTTGTTTCATTCTTTGATTTAGGCTAGGTAGGCGGACTTGGGAAAGTTTTGAAAATATCGGTACCGTTCCTACACCTTAGATTCCTAAATATGTGGTATTGATTTAAATAGACATTATGCCATGACCTTATGCCTAGTTTCTTAGAAGTAACCTCTTGATTAGTTTATTATAGCAGTCAGCACCATCCGGGTGTACGAACTAAGCAACGAACCGATGCAAATATGTGTGATCTCAAAAGTTGATTTATGTGATTTTTATAGAAAAAAAAACGAATGAAAGACATGTTCCCGCTAAGTTAGGTGGTCCTCACCCGACCATTTAGCCTAAAGGTTCAGACTCTTGAAATTCGTAAGCAAAAGAAAGCATAAAATGCGAAAAAGAAAAAAAAATTGTCGAATAAGAGATCATAAACACCAACAGGTTCGCTTACCATGTAAGTATAAAGGATAACGGCCTTAATGTGATTGCGCTCAAATGAAAAAGAGATGAAATAAGATGAAGGATATAGGTCTAGTTATAATGTCGTGATTTGAGTTGGTATTGCATAGGAAGGGAATATTTGTCCGCTTTTCTGGAATCGTGTCACTACGTTATCCTTGTTTTCACTATCCAGTACCTATCCATTTCACTGTAGCCTAGCAACCTTGTGCTTATATTATTTTTGTCGTGCCTAAGAGTCGAAACATCATGCTTACAGTTTTATTACATTGGGAGTTTGCTTGAGGACAAGTAAAAGTCTTAGTGTGAGGGAGTTTGATGACTCGATTTCGTATCGTTTATTTCGATTCAATTCGTGCATGTTTTAACGTATTTTTATTGAGTCATTGTCATTTCATGTATTATTTGCTTATGTTTTCGTTCCTTTTCCATTTACAGGTCCTACATCAGCTCCATAGAAGAAAAGATAAAAAATTGAGCTTAAAAGAGATGAAAAGTGAAGAAATGCTTGATTATGCCCCAGCCTGATCTGAACGGCATTCGCCATTCCCCCAGTTCAACTAAATGGTGCTCGCCATAGCAGAAAAGAGGGAAACTCAAAGATTTAAATGAATGGCAACCACCATTAGGCCTAAGGCGACCGTCGTTGCTTCGCGGGAGCAGTTTCTTGATGCAGTTCTGGCAGTTTGCAAGTTAAGTTTCAAATTTTGAATTCAACTGCTAGGAGCCAGAAATTCCCTATATATAGAGCATCAGAGGTCTGCATTGGGGGATCCAAGAACCTTGCGGAAGCGCTGCCGAAATTTCATTAGCCTAACCACTTATATCATTTGCCATAGTATCGATCGCTCACACCGAGAGATTGATACATTTGTTGTACTTTTCATTTCTATTGTCGCTGATGTACACTTGGATCATTTGCTTAATAGAAGATTTGTTTTCCATTTAATTACTTCGCATTTCAGGTTATTTACAATTTGTCTATTTTACTGCATTGTTTAATCTGATTTTTATGCTCTATAATTTGTTTCATCATTAAAGTGTAAATCTGATCTTAAACAAAAAAACTAACCAATATGTATGTTTTAAAATTCAGAAATGTTAATGCATTAGTGTTAGATTTAATTATGTCTGAGTAGAATTGCTTTGAGTCCGTAGATTGGGACTCTGTAGAACCTTCGGTGTTTAACTTAATGTTTTTAAAATTCTGGTCTTGGTGTCTAAACTGAATTTAGGCAGCCTTGTTGTGAGAGCGAGAGGTTGTTTAATAGCATTTCATCACGAGAGTGAGAATCGCACCAAGGTGTGTCCAATAGAGTGAAAGTTTGAGGTAATCGCCAGATAGTAGGCATCAGACATTGAGCCTAAATGTAGCGAGAGCGCTTTAGGGCCTCATTTAGTTTATGTTAGTTTTCAAAATGCACCTTTTAACTACCGAGGGAGCGAGAGCAAAATCTTGGGGTTATTACGCGTGGCTTGGTTAAGATCGCGAGAGTGTGAGGCCGAGCCTTTAAACTGGTATATCCTTCAGACCAATTTCGAGACATTTGTTAGCACTCGGATTTTACGGAGTCCCAAGGAGCACGGAAATCATTCTTCGGTCTCGTCTTTATTGTTGTTTTTCAAATCCCGTTAAAAACCAAATTTCTTTTACCGCCAAATCTAGCCTTAGGTTGATTATTAATCCCTGTGGGTTCGACAATCTTTTAAAACTACGCGATAAGCTGTATACTTGCAGCAGTAATCCGACCATATACGCAAATTCGCGATCAAACAACCCCTCAAATCGATTTTAGTTAGTATGTTAATTATAATTTAAGAGTCCTTAAAATACAACATTTGAGGTGTCGCTCATGTTTACTGCATTTTTGTCTTTAACTCATTTTATACCCGCGTGCGAGAGCGGATCATTGTAGCAATCGATTTTGGACATGGTTCTTAAGCACTGTTGCTCTGGGGCACTACAGGTCGATTCATTTTTTATCCTATTGAAGCTGATGAAGGAAGGGAAATAGATGTCTCCAACTAACCCTGCTTGCAAACTGAGGTTAAACAGTCAAAACTGTTTATTTATAGATGCGGTTTTAGTTCGTGGGCCTCTCTCTGTTTATTTTGTTCAGAACGAAATACCGGGACTGTTCATGGGGAATTTGTTGGGATACTGCGCTAGATTGGCTGGAGGTAGGGGACTTTGGGGTTTTTTGATTAGTGTGCTCGCTAAGATTCTTTTGCAATCTTATGCCTACGTATTCCCGGGATAGGGAAATCAGAGTGATCGTAGTTCCTCCTGTTCTATGGGAGGAAATAGTGTTTTGGTGTCTTGTTCAAAGCCCAAGACATGAAGCTAAAGGTGCTTTATATCTTGTTCAAAGCCCAAGATGTGAAGCTGAAGGGTCTATTTGTATCTTGTTCGAAGCCCAAGGTGTGAAGCTAAAAGGGTGTTGACTTTAGAGAGAATTTATCATCTCTAAAGGGGATATTCGGTCTGTTTGTCACAACTGTTGGGTGACTGATTATAAAGGAGAATTACTTTTACTGGGATATGTGAATCCAGCAAGTCCATAATTTCCTTTATAAGGGATTTTTAACCTGAAGGGGAAGACTTTAACTCAGTGTAGAACAATGTCATCTTTCCTTAGGAATTTCTCCTGCTAAAAGAGGGACAGTGGCGTGGATGTAAATAATCCAGAGGCTTGCCGCTTACAGCAATTAGATGGAGAAAATGAGTTGTTGATGTTTGTATACAGTGAACGAGGCACAACTTTTGATGCTAAAAGGTTGATTGGCTCAACTGGGGTTTCCTTATACAAAGCCTAAGAGGAAGCTATTGACCCAACAAGAGGATGCTTTTGTATCTCGTACGAAGCCCGGGATAGAGGCTAAAAGGGTTGACTCAACAAGAGAGTGTTTTTATATGTGTCTTGTACGAAGCCCAAGACGGAGGCTAAAAGGGTTTGACTCAACAAGAGAGTCTTTTATACTCACCAAGAGGGTGATTTGTATCTCGTACGAAGCCCAAGATAGAGGCTAAAGGTGATTGACTCAATAAGAGAGTCTTTTTATACTCAACAAGAGAGTGTTTTGTATCTCGTACAAAGCCCGAGATGAAGGCTAAAAGCGGATTGACTCAACAAGAGAGTCTTTTATACTCAACAAGAGAGTGTTTTTGTATCTCGTACGAAGCCCGAGATGGAGGCTAAAATGGTTTTACTCAACAAGAGAGTCTTTTATACTCAACAAGAGAGTGATTTTGTATCTTGTACGAAGCCCGAGATGGAGGCTGCAAAGGTTTGACTCAACAAGAGAGTCTTTTATACTCAACAAGAGAGTGATTTGTATCTCGTACGAAGCCCGAGATGGAGGCTACAAAGGTTAACTCTGCTGGGGAGAATCATTGTACAAAGCCCAAGAGGAGGCTGGGGTTATTGTTTCAGTTGAGTGACAGGTCCAGTATGTTGGTTAAAAGAGAAACTCAGTTCTTATATGGGTAATGTTGTACTCATGGATTTGATCTGAGGACCGGGATTATTTCCTATTCTTTAAGGAAACGGGGAATCCGAAGGGTATTGAGACTGCCCAAGTCAAAGGGTGTTTTTTCATATTTTTTTAAAGGAACTTGAGAATGTCTTCGAGACTCAAGGAGATTAGACTGTCCAAGTCTAGAGTTTTATCTTTTGTACTATGCTTAAGAGAGATCAAGGGACAGTATGTTTGTCGTAGGAAGATCTAGACTCTTTGAAAGATTGTTCTATTAAGATGACTAATTTATGTTCCTATACCTTTAAGAGGTCGTCGGGACAATTTGTACAAAGCCCAAGAGGAGGCGAGAAAAACTTTTAAGAAGCCGAAGGGACAATTTGTACGAAGCCCAAGAGGAGGCTATCTTCCTGGAGGAAGAATCATTATACGAAGCCTAAGAGGAGGCTGTGAAAACTTCTAAGAAGCCGACGGGTCCTTGTACAACGCCCTAGAGAAGGCGGGGATGCTTTTAGGAAGCCTGTGGGTCCTTGCACTAAGCCCAAGAGGAGGCTGATGAACAGTTCCAGAAGGGGTTTCACTTGGAACATTGGCCTTCTATATATGAACTGTTCAAGGGGGGGATCTCTTAGATCTAGTTATCTAAAATTGTTGTAAAAGAAAATTCTCATGGTTTAGGTTATGTTGAAATATCCGGGAGAACGTCAGAGGTAAGGAGACGAGGTTTTGTCTAGTTCTAGACGTAGTTGACGGGGAAATTATAAATATCTATACTAGTATTACACAGTCGATATGAGTTTATGAAAGAAGACTTACAGTGAAACAGCCCCACAATACAGTTATATACATATGAAAGCGGTAAATGAAAGCGGGTAAACACTTAGTCGGTTGTAGAGCTTCCATACTGTATTGTTAGTCGTTCAACAAAGAAATTGAAAATAACAGTATGTTACAAAATCAAAGGAGAAAGTGCTTTTGAAAGGAAAATTGGGGCTTACATCTCAAGGAGAGGCCCAGGGTTTTATCAGTGATCGCACTGCCGTTTTATACAGGGACTTATACAAGTGACTGAGGCCCAAGAAAGGTTTTCTGTACAAGGGGATGGGTCTTACACTCTCTCAAGAGGCCCAAAATGATTGAAAGTGAACAAAGATGGGTCTTATAGCTCAAGGAGAAGCCCAGGGTTTATTTTGAAAAGGGCGACGATCGCGCCGAGGTTTTGAAAACGTCGTGGGTCTTATACAATGACTGAGGCCCAAAAGTTTTTGGTTTCAAAAGGGGATTGGGTCTTACACTCTATTAGAGGCCCAAAATGATTTTGAATGGGTCTTATAGCTCGAGGAGAGGCCCAGATGGTTTGTTTTAAAACCTACTTGGTTTTGATTTTCCAAAATGGATATTTATTTTTAAAAGGTTTAAAAACAAATAAAAAACATTTATTCACAAAAATACTAATTATATTAAATAAATAATATAAATCTAATTTTTTTGTGGAATAAAATATTTCAACATTTTTGTGATTTTTTGCAAAAAGAACCAATAAAAAATAATTAAAATTGAGGGAGTTATTAATTTTTCAAACTATTAAGAATAATATGGAAAATAACAAAAAGTTGGAAAAATAGCAAAAAGAGGATCTGGGGCGAGGGGGATTCGAACCCCAGACCTCTTGTGTATAGGGCACACGCCTTACCACTAGGGTGGTGATACATCCGTTGATTGAAACACAACCATAAATATACAAGGCTTGCCTTGCTTTTGGCCTGGCCCAAGGCAATACAAGGCAAGTTTTGACAAGAAACGGGAAGGTCCAAAACTTTCTCATTTCTCCATGGTTGGGGACAAAATTTATATGCATCTGGCCTAGAATTTCACAAGGAATCCAATGGTGGTGGTATTTTTTTCAGATCATGATCCCTCCTCAAAATTCGATAGTGGTTTTAAAATAGACCATATTTTGCATTTTCTGTGCTACATCTTCGTACAGGTATGAATTACATGATAAATTGATGCAAACACAACACATATGACATATAGAAGAGATGCATGATCAGTGGACTTCAAAGCAATGCATATTTTGGAAAGTTCAAGTCATGATGCTTACCTCTTTTTGAGCTTTTGGAATTTTTTGTGCAATCTGCCAAGTTTCTTGTTCCAGAAATGGTTTGATGCTTTCGACACTCTCAAATGATCCCTTAGAATCTTTTAGGATGATTGGAATCAGCTGGAACCTGCAAAAACAAAAACTGGTCCTTTCTTGCAAAAGGGGTTAAAATGGCCAAAATAACAACTCTCTCAAATGGTGTTCCAGATGTTGGGAGCCATTTAGGACAGTTCAAGGATGATATTTGGAGTGTGTTTGAGGCTTTATCTGGTTTGGAAAGTGACTGAATCAAGACATGGCTTGAAAAATGTACAAAAAGCCTATTTTGAGGTTTTGAGAGGTGACTTTGAGATTTAAGGATTACAGGTCACTTGTGTGAGTTTGGACATCATAGATATGACATATTGGATATGTTTGGATCATGAGCTGTGATGGAAATGCTCTCTAACTCAAAAACTCAGAGTTACCTTGCTAAAGAAGGTATTTTTGCCTAAAGAAAGTGATTTTGAGGAAAGCATCTATTTGATGGCTTTGGTGTACTCAAACTGAGCACAAATGAGCTCTATTTATAGTAGAGCAAGTTTGTTTTGCAAGCAATAGTGAATGGCAACTGCAGCAGAGGTTTGTCCAATGGTTGCATTTTGGAATCTCAAGTCTCCTCTAGCCATTGATTAGAGGTTAGGGCACAGAGCTGTGGTTCCTTAGTTGTTGTATGAATCTTGACTGAATTCAGTTGCAAATGTGTCAGTCCATGCCACCTTGGTGCATCCATTAAATGCTCCAATCCAAAATTAGAGTCTTGTCCATCTTTTAGGGATTTCTAGGTTTGGCATGCTACTTCTTGTTCCAAAGACTTTGGAGGCTTGGATCAGTGTTTGTTCCCTTTAGATTTGATCCTCAGATGTGTCCAAAGTGATTACAAAGCTTGGAATTATCTGATTTTGCCAAATCGAGCAAAAGTGCAAAATTTTGCCTAGCCTTGGCAGTTTTCAGCAAGGCATATGGCCATTGTCATATCTCATGGCTCAAGTGGAATTTGATGGAGTTCTTGGCCATTTTCGAAAGCCCTCATATGATACAATAATTGTTTGATCATAATTGGTTTTGATACTTTTTGGATCCAAGTGAAAAATGCCCCTACATTTGGAAAAAAAGTGAAGGCAGATTCTGACTTAGTGAAAATTTCACTAAGTGTTGGAAAAAAGTGAAATTTTCACTTTTTGTGATTTTGATCATTCCATAATTTAAAATCCATGGGGAATTGGAATGAGTGGTAGTTGAAGCTTTTGTATAGGGTAATGAGAGCTACAAATCCAACTTTGGATGGGAAAAAATGGCCTTGTGGTTTAGGAGTTATGATCCTCCAAAGTTGGCACCCTAGCCACTTTGTTCCATAACTTAGAAAATTTTCTAAGTTTTTTATGGTTACCCCTTTTACAAGTTATCCCACTTTTCTTGATTTTTCTTGATGAATGATGATTCCAATCATACATTAACATCATTTTGGGGTCAAAGAACCATAATTGTGAAAAATCTCAAAAAGTCAAAGTTTGACTTTTGTACACAGTTGACTTTTTGTCAGATGAATTCCAAACTGTGCGATCCTCTATGAAATCAAGTCGTTGACCTAAATCAAACTTGATGGATTGATTTCATAGGTGTTATAGGGTGTATTGAATCATGTCTTAGGGTTTGGAAACATGTCCTGGTCAAAAGTCAAAGATACAGTTGACTTTTTCCGCGAAACCCTAACGGTGGTTCTGATGAAATTGAAACTTGTTGCTCAAGCTTCTTGGATCAATCCATCGTTGTAAATGGATCAATGTGATGTATTTGAGACCCTCAAATCCCTTCTTGAGGTCTTGGCTCATGTTTTGTCCCAAAAGTCAACTTAGAGGTGAATTAGGTCAAGAAACCCTAATTCCTGATTTTTTGATGAATGCATCCCCTGAGGCTAAATTAACTTGATGATTGGGTTTATGAAATCCCTTGGAGCATCATAGGTTATGATTTGAAGCATTGGCTCATGCTCAGAGGAAAATTTCCACTTGGAGGCCCTGGTCGACCAAACCCTAATTTGGTGACACTAGCGATCTTAAGGCATGATCCACCTAGAAGGGAGAAGCCTTGTGCTTAAACCTTGAAGTGGGAGTCCTCTTGATCCTTTGTGAATGTTTGAGAGGCTAGACAAGTTGAAGACCATGTCATTTCTTGATTGATCCTTTGTCTAAGAGCTTTGAGAGGGCTTGAAACCTTAAGTCTGATTGTAGTGGATGGTCACCCATCTTTGGGGAGACTAATGAGGTATGATGGTTCATCCATATTGTGATGATGATTTTCACAATGATGGGAAATCTTAGTGGTCAAAATTTGGGGTATGACAGATGCCCCTATTTAATCTTCTTGGACCCGAAGGTGTGAATGGAGAAGGTATTCGGGCATTCGGGGTGCAAGAGGATTAAATATAGGAATACCTAAAATTTTGATGGTGGTTATTATAGCGAGCGATTTTGGACGCGGTTCTTAAGCGCTGGTCGCTCTCTGCGGTTTGAGCTTACTACAGGTCGATTCATTTTTATCCTATTGTGAGCTGAATAAGGAAGGGAAATATATGTCTCCAATTAACCCTGCTTGCATACTGAGTTTAAACAGCTGTTAGGTTACGAATGCTATCAATGTAGGGGGGCCTTTGTACTGGTTATTTGTATTTTCGCCAATACGGTTTTCTTTTTCTCTTTCTAGGATTTTCTGGCGGGGAACGAGGATTAGGATGTTAGGACTGATGCTTTTGATAGATACACGAGAGTATGGGATTTTGGGTTTTTGTTAAGTGTGCTCGCTAAGATTTTTCTTTCAATCTTATGCCTACGTATTCCCGTTTACCGAAACAGGGAAATCAGAGCGTTCGTAGTTCCTCCTATTCTATGGAGAAAATGGTTGTTTTTGGTGTCTTGTTCAAAGCCCAAGACGTGAAGCGAAAAGGTGGTTTGTATCTTGTTCAAAGCCCAAGATGTGAAGCTAAAAAGTCTGTTTGTATCTTGTTCAAAGCCCAAGATATGAAGCTAAAGGTGTTGACTTTTAGAGAGAGTTTGTCATCTCTAAAGAGGGGTCTGTTTGTCACAACTGTTGGGTGACTGGTTATAAAGGGAAGATTACTTTAACCGGGATACGCGGATCCTAGAAATGCCATAATTTCCTTTATAGGGGATTTTAACCTGAAGGAGAAGACTTTAACTCAGTGTAAAGCAATGCTATCTTTCCTTAGGAATTTCTCATGCTAAAAGAGGGACAGTGGCATGGATGTAGATGATCCAGAGGCTTGCCGCTTACAGCAATTAGATGAAGGGGAAGGAGTTGTTGATGTTTGTATACTGTGAACGATCCATAGTTTTGAGGCTAAAAGGTTAATTGGATTAACCAGTGGTTTTCTTATACAAAGCCTAAGAGGAGGCTGAAAGGGGTCTCGTACAAAGCCCGAGAGAGAGGCTAAAAGGTTTTGACTCAACGAGGGAATCTTTTGGTATCTAATATAAAGCCCGAGATGGAGGTTATTTGACTCAACAAGAGAGTTTTTTGTATCTCGTACAAAGCCCGAGGTGGAGGCTGTTGTTTGTTTGGCTCAATAAGAACCTTTTTGTATCTCGTATAAAGCTCGAGATGAAGGCGAAAGGGGTGATTGACTCAACGAAAGAGTCTCTTATGTGTCTCGTACAAAGCTCGAGAGGGAAGCTAAACGTTGTTTGACTCCGCTGGAGAGAATCATTGTACAAAGCCCAAGAGAGAGGCTAACTTCACTGGAGAAGGATCATTATACAAAGCCTAAGAGGAGGCTGTGGCGACTGTTCAGTTAAGTGACAGGTCCAGTAGACTGATTTTGAAAGAGAAAATCAGTTCTTATATGAGCAATACTGTACTCAAGGATTTTGATCGAGGATCCGGGTTATTCCTGTTCTTTAAGGAAGCGAGAAATCTGAAGGGTATTGAGACTGTCCGAGTCTACGGGTTTTCTTCCTATTCTAACGAAGGAGACACTTGAGAATGTCTTTGAGACTCAAGGAAATTAGACTGTCCAAGTCTAGAGTTTTATCTTTTATACTGTGCTTTGAGAAACAATAGTAGACTCTATGAAAGGACTATTCTATGAAGATGATTAAGTTCTGTTCCTATACCTCTAGGAGGTCGTCGGGATAATTTGTACGAAGCCTAAGAGGAGGCTGGAAAGTTTTAAGAAGCCGTCGGGTCCTTGTACTAAGCCCAAGAGGAGGCTATCATTCCCAGAGGAAGAGATCATTATACGAAGCCTAAGAGGAGGCTGTGAATACTTCTAAGAAGCCGACGGGTCCCCAAACCCCGAGAAATTCAAGGCAAGCTATTCACAAGGAATATATCAAGTCAGGAAAGTTAGAGAATTTGGAAGAAACTCAAAGATGCCATTCACGGAGAATACATTCATCTCTGGGAGTAGAGTTTCTTGACAATTCCTAATGAGGACAGCCGAAGAGAAGACTGTATCTGGTGATCCTATTGGGGATCTAGTTTTGACTATTTCTAAGAGTGATTAACAGGCTTAATGCTAGACGTAGTTGCCGGGGAAACTCTAAATATCTACACTATTATTACACAATTGATATGAGTTTATGAAAGAAGATTTACAGTGAAACAACCCCACAATACAGTTATATGTATATGAAAGCGGTAAATGAAAGCGATAACCACTTACTCGGTTGTAGAGCTTCCATGCTGTTTGGTTAGTTGTTCAACAAAGAAAGATTGAAAACAACAGTATATTTCAAAATCAAAGGAGAAAGTACTTTGAAAAAGAAAGATTTAGGGCTTACAGGTCAAGGAGAGGCCCAGGGTTTTATTAGTGAGCGCACTGTTTGAATTTGTACAGATGGACTTATACAAGTGACTGTGGCCCAAAATTTGTTTTCTGTACAAAGGGATGGGTCTTACACTCTCTCAAGAGGCCCAAAAGGTTTAAAGAAAAAGAGTGGGGCTTACAACACGAGGGTAGGCCCAATTGATTTTTCCGTTTAAAATGGCGATTGCGCCGAGATTTTCTTTTATTGCGAAGGGGCTTATACAATATCTGAGGCCCAAATGATTTTGGTTAAAAGGGGGTTGGGTCCACTCTATTAGAGGCCCAAAAGTTTTGAATGGGTCGTATAGCTCGAGGAGAGGCCCAAAAGGTTATTTTTCAAAAGGCGACGATCGCGCCATTTGTTTTTGACGGTATCGGGACTTATACAATACACTGAGGCCCAAAAATGATTTGGTCAAAAAAGGATTGGGTCTTACACTCTATTAGAGGACCAAAGTGTTTTGAAAATGATTTATGAAGGTTGAATTAATCCAAAAAACCCTAATTTGTTTTCAAAAATGTATTTAATTGAATAAAAATTCAATTAAAATGATCAAAATTGTTTAAAATATGAAAAACAAACTGTGATCTTGGATTAATGCTTCAAAAATTAAGTATTGACCTACAAAATAATTAGAAAGCATTAAAAATTGCAAAATCAAGGTGGAAAAAATATTTAAAATGTCAAAAACAATTAAAATATTAATTCTTCGCAAAAATATCAATTATATGAAATAAATAATATTTTTGGTATTTTTTGATAAAATAAAATATTTTAATATTTTTGTGAATTATTAAAAAAAGAATCAACTCAAAATCATTAAAACTCAGAGAGAAATTAATTTTTGAATCAATTAAATAAAATCACAAAATTCAAATATTCAAATTTCTGAAAATGGCGCCAAGAACACACCAAGAACACGCGCGTGTTCTGAGTTTCCCAGATTTGCGTTTTCCATCCAATCTCACTGAATACTTAACCATATCATGCAATCCACATACCAATCAACTAGTTTCAACCTCACGATCATGTCTATAACACTTAATTTCATTTAAATTAAACATAAAACATGAAATCACGAAGAAACCTCAAGAACCCTAAATTCTGCATGAAGGCTAGGATTTTTTATACACGATTCAAACAAAGCAATTAATTGAGGGAAAACATTCCATGCATGATTATGAACATATGGCCAAATTATTGTGCAGCAAAAATTGCATGGATCATAGAGTTAGAAGAGCTCATGCTTACCACTTGCAGCTGGTGATCGTGATTTGTGTAGGAGGTGTTATAGTTGTGTTGTGATCATCTGAACAGCTTCCCTAGGTGCTATGGAGTGTGTTTGAATGCTTGGACTTGATGGAAATTGGCTGGATCACTTCATGGCATCTCAATTGCACTTTGGTTAAAACCTTGAGCAATTGACTGGTGATTCTTAGAAATCAATGTTCCAGTTGTTGTTTAAGTGTTTGATCAACTCATATGTGATGTATGTGAGGTGTGTGAGTGATTGGTTTGAGTGGAATTGCCCTCTAGCTCAAAACCCGATAGTTACCTTGCTAAGAAAGGCATTTTTGCCAAGAGGAAGAGATTTTGAGAAAGGCAAGTGTTGTAGGACTTTGGTGTACTTAAACTGAACACAATTGAGCTCTATTTATAGTAGAGCAAGTTTGTTTTGCAAGGAATAGTGAATGGCAACTGCTGAGTAGGTTTGGCCAATGTTGGCAAATGAAAATCCAAGTCTCCTGTAGCCATTGACTAGAGGTTAGGGCACAGAGCTTTGGTTCCCTTGGTCTTGGATAAGTCTTGACTGATTTCAGATGAGAATGGCTCAGTCCATGCCACCTTGATGCTTCCATTGAATGCTTCAATCCAAATTTGGAGTCTTGTCCCTATTTTGGCCATTCTAGGTTCAACATGCTATTTCTTGTTCCATGGACTTTGGAGGCTTGGCTCAGTGATTGTCCCCTTTAGATTCAATCCTCAGATGTGTCCACGTGGATAGGAGCATTTGAATTTGGCTGATTTTGCCAAATCGAGCAAAATTGCAAATTCTGCCTTGCCTTTGACAGATTTCAGCAAGGCAACTTGCCAATGTCATATCTCACGGTGTAAGTTGAATTTGGTAATGTTCTTGACCATTTTGGAAAGCCCTTACATGATACAACAACTATTTGAACATGTTTGGTTTTGATCTCTTTTGAATCCAAGTGAAAAATCCCCCTACATTTGGCAAAAAGTAAGGCAAAATCTGACTTAGTGAAATTTTCACTAAGTGTTGGAACAAAGTGTTTTCTCTTGATTTTGATCACTCCATAACTCAAAATCCATGAAGAATTTGGACATAGGTCAGTATGAAGCTTTTGTAGAGGGAAATGAGATCTACAAAACAAGCTTTGAATGGGGCACAATGGCCTTGTGGTTTAGGAGTTATGGTCCTCCAAAGTTGGTGCATTAGTGGCACTTTTTCATGACTTAGAAAAATTTCTAAGTTTTATGGTTACCCCTTTTACAAGTTATCCAACTTTTCTTGATTTTTCTTGATGAATGATGATTCAAATCATACATTAACATCATTTTAGGGTTAAAAATCCATTTTGGTGAAAAATCTCAAAAAGTCAAAGTTGACTTTTGTGCACAGTTGAATTTTTATCAGATGAATTCCAAACTGTGCAATTCTTCAGGAAATCATGTCCTTGACCTAAATAAAACTTGATGGACATGTTCCATGGGTGTTATAGGGTATATTGGTGCATGTCATAGGGTTTGGGAGCATGTCCTGGTCAAAAGTCAAAGCTACAGTTGACTTTTCCCGCGAAACCCTAACTGTGGTACTGATGAAATTGAGACTTGTTGCTCAAGCTTCTTGGATCAATCCATTATTCCAAATGGATCAATATGGTATATTAGAGACCCTCAAATAATGTCTTGAGGTCTTGGTTCATGATTTGTCCCAAAAGTCAACTTAGGGGTGAAATAGGTCAAGAAACCCTAATTCCTGATTTTTGATGAATGCATCCCCTGAGGCAAGATTGACTTGATGATTGGGTCCATGAGGTTCCATGGAGTATATTAGGTTAGGTTTTGGATCATTGGCTTGTGCCCAGATGAAAAATTTTCCTTCTGGAGGCCCTGGTCGACCAAAACCCTAATTTGGTGACACTATCGATCTTGAGACTTGATCCACCTAGAAGGGAGCAGCCTTGTGCTTGATCCTTGAAGTGGGAGTCCTTTTGATCCATTGTGGATGTTAGACAAGTTGAAGATCATGTCATTCCTTGATTAATCCTTTGTCTAAGGCTCTGAGAGGGCTTGAAACCCTAATTTTGATTGTAGTGGATGCTCACCCATCTTTGGGGAGATTGATGAAGTATGATGGTTCCTCCATATTGTGATGATGATTTTCACAATGATGGGAAATCTTAGTGGTCAAAATTTAGGGTATGACAGATGCCCCTATTTAATCTTCTTGGACACGAAGGTGTGAATGACGAAGGTATTCGGGCATTCGGGGTGCAAGAGGATTAAATATCGGAATACCCGAAATTTTGACGGCGTCTATGAATGGTAATTCACGCATTCATATTCTTTTGCTAAGCAATGATGCTTAAAAAAGGTAAACTTCCCCTCGATCCTGGTCTTCAGCCAAGGAACTGGTCTCAGTTTCTGATTTATATTTCCCCTCGATCCTGGTTTCCTACCGAGGAACTGGTCTTAGTTTCTGATGTAAACTCCCCCTCGATCCTGGTTTCCTACCAAGGAACTGGTCTTAGTTTCTGATGTAAACTTCCCCTCGATCCTGGTTTCCTACCGAGGAACTGGTCTTAGTTTCTTTCGTCAATAAACTTTACTGACAAGGGACGCTATTCGTAGCGGCTTTCCTTCAAACTTCTCGCCAAATTTTCCTGGGGAGATGCTATTTGAGAGAAAAAATTTGATGTCAGACTTGCTGGGGAACCCAGTCGTCTGAGTTGTAGAGGTGCACAAACTTCTCTGTTTGGAGACGCCATTTGTTGACTCTACCCGGGGAATGCGAGTCCCTTGAGAGACTGCATTCGTTTGGGGTCTTTATATCATACTTTTCTCGGAGATCTTCTCGGAGATATGCCATATGATGTGATCTAATTTTGAGGTGCCGATGACCTTTTCATCAGTGGGTTTTTCAGAGAAAAACTGCCGTACTGCCGAATCTCCGATTTAGGAGGCTTTCTCTCAGGATTTTCCTTAATCCAGGAAAGCAAGGATATCATCTTCAATGGCGAAGAGTGATGTTAACTGAAGGCTTCTCTGGTTTTTCAGAGGTTCAAGTTATCAAAGTGGTCGAGGACCCAACTTCAATCCAGAAATAAAACTGGAGGAGAGAGAATGTTCGGACGCAGCATTTCCTGACGAGGCAAGAACTGGCGACTCGATTGAGAGAACTTCTATCACTAGGGGACAAGACCGACTAGAGTGATAGTGATGCAATATGAAATGTGAATGCAAATCAATAATGCATGATGTATGTATGTATATGCTGACAAAACTGACGCGACATACAAACTGACAGGTGAACACGACTGGATACTCGGCCATCGCGGGGCGAAGAAGTACCGTTGGTTCAGAATAGCAATTCCACCTTGCTTAGGAGAGATAGTCCCTGCGGGGAATATCGTTGATCGGGCTTAGGAGATAAGAACTCGGCCGAGGTGTGTCAGACAAAACAAGGTCTCTGACACAGTTGATCCCTTCATTCAGGCGTACTGAGTTAGAAGGAGTACTTTGATTCTGCACTTTGAAGTTCGCTTACTTCTGAAGAAGCGGTTGATGTTCCTTTGATGTTCAACAGTCAAAAGAAATTGCCGACTTTATTTTAAAAGCAGAAAAAGTTTTAACAAGTAAATTCATTTTTGTTTTATTTCAAGAATCGTTAATCATGTTAACAACGTCGTTCTGTAAAGCTAAAACAAATAAGAATTACAAACAAAAGCACAAGGGCTCAAATTTTATTGATGAGATGGAGATCAGCCAAACGCGTGATTCCAAAGAATATATACAAAGTTTGAAAATGGTAATTTACAGGGAAAAGGGCTACGTTGAAACATAACGACCACTATCCTTCTACCAACTTTGAATTCGGGACATCCTGAGCTTCTGTCGAAGATGACCTTGACTGGAGTTTTCCTCCAATGGATGGTATAACTGCTGCTGCTGAGGGACTTGCCTCTGTTGAACATAGTTACTTGCCATTATCCCTAATTTTTGCCTGGATTGTACTTTGATGTTTCCAATCCACCGGGATGATTTTTTTCATGTCTCTAACTTTTGCCTGGACCGCCCTTTCGGGTTTTCAATCCACCGAGACGTTTTTTTTTTTTAGTTTAGGCGAAGTATTTCTTGACTCCATCAACATTCGTGGGGTAGGCAAATTCCTCTCCGTCCATGGTTGTAAGTCTCAAGGCGCCGCCTAAGAAAGCTTTCGTGACCACATAGGGGCCATCATAATTCGGAGTCCACTTGCCTCGCGAATCAGTGAGAAATGATTGTATCTTTTTGAGCACAAGGTCTCCTTTTCTGAAAACACGAGGTCGGACCTTTTTGTCGAACGCCCTCTTCATTCTCTGTTGATACAACTGACTGTGGCATAGTGCCGTGATTCTCTTTTCTTCGATCAGATTTAGTTCGTCGTGTCGACTTTGACACCATTCAGCTTCGGTGAGCTTAGCTTCCATCTATACTCAGATTGACGGGATCTCTACTTCTATGGGGAGCACTGCTTCCATGCCATACACTAGAGAGAAAGGGGTAGCCCCTGTTGAAGTGCGGACAGATGTGCGATAATCGTGAAGAGCAAAGGGTAGCATTTCGTGCCAATCTTTGTAGGTTACAACCATCTTTTGAACAATCCTCTTGATGTTCTTGTTAGCCGCTTCTACCGCTCCGTTCATCATAGGTCAGTAGGGAGATGAGTTATGGTGTTTGATCTTGAACTCTACACACAACTCTTTCATCATCTTGTTGTTCAAGTTAGATCCATTATTAGTAATGATCTCGCTTGGAACACCATAACGACAGATGCTATTGTTTTTGATCAATCGGGTCACCACTTGTCAGGTTACATTAGCGTATGACGCTGCTTCGACCCACTTGGTGAAGTAGTCA
The DNA here is from genome assembly GCA_022829125.1 of Lathyrus tuberosus. NCBI lineage: Eukaryota > Viridiplantae > Streptophyta > Magnoliopsida > Fabales > Fabaceae > Lathyrus > Lathyrus tuberosus. The sequence goes on along the minus strand of JALAZF010000261.1, from coordinate 8,267,168 downwards.
ATGGCTACCAGGATGAACCGATGTCCGTTTGAAGCCTTGGGCTCAATCATGCCAATCATGTCGATTTCCCATATGGAAAAAGGCCACGGGGAAGAAAGAGCTTTGATATGTGATGGCGGTACATGAATTTTGTCGGAGTATATCTAACACTTGTGACACCTCCTCATGTACTTGTAGCAGTCGGATTCCATTGTCAACCAATAGTACCCTGCTCTTAGAATTTTTCTCGCCATTGTGTGTCCGTTGGCATGAGTGCCAAAGGATCCTTCATGAATTTCTTTCATAAGCATGTCTGCTTCTGGTCTGTCCATGCATCGGAGCAAGATCATGTCAAAATTTCTCTTTAGAGAGTGTCCCCGCTCAGGAAGAAGTTTCCAGCCAATCTTCTGAGGGTTTTCCTATCTTTCCTGGATGCCCCAGGTGGGTACTCTTGTTTCTGAAGGAATTATTTGATATCATGATACCAAGGTTTATCGTCTATGACTGCTTTAATTGTGAAGACGTAAGCGGGCCATTCAAGGCGCATTATGTCGATCTTAGGTAAGTCGTTCCATTGACCTACACTAATCATGGAAGAGATAGTGGCTAATGCATCAGCCATGTGATTCTCCTCACGAGGGATGTGATGAAACTCGACTCTGTTGAAGAAAGGTAACAACCTTCTTGCATAGTCTTTGTAAGGGATCAATCCTGATTGGTACGTGTTCCAATCTCCTTTTATCTGATTGATAACCAAGGCTGAGTCGCCGTATACGTCCAAGTTTTTGATCCTTAAATCAATCGCTTCTTCGAGACCCATGATACAAGCTTTGTATTCGGCCTCGTTGTTTGTACATTTGAACGTAAGTCTGGCAGTGAAAGGAATGTGGGTACCCTGAGGGGTAACAATGATTGCCCCAATTCCATTTCCATAATGATTAACTGCTCCGTGAAAGATTAGTCCCCACTAGGAACCTGGTTCTGGCCCTTCGCTGGGTAGCGGTTCATCGCAGTCTTTCATCTTTAGGTACATGACATCTTCGTCTGGGAAGTCAAACCAGATTGATTCTTGATCGTCAATCGGTTGATGAGCCAAATGATTGGCTAAAATACTTCCCTTAACGGCTTTTTGAGCGTGGTACTCTATGTCATATTCTGATAACAACATCTGCCAACGGGCGATTCTTCCCGTAAGAGCAGGCTTTTCGAAGACGTACTTGATTGGATCCATTTCGGAGATTAACTAAGTAGTATGATGAATCATGTACTGGCGAAGACGTTTGGCTGCCCAAGCCAAAGCGCAACAAGTTTTCTCAAGCATCGTGTACCGAGTTTCGCAGTCGGTGAATTTCTTGCTTAGATAGTAAATGGAAGACTCTTTCCATTTGGTTTCATCTTGTTGGCCAAGTACACACCCCATTGAGTCTTCCAAGACTGTGAGGTAAATGATCAGTGGCTTTCCTTCCACTGGAGGTGATAGAATCGGAGGATTCAATAGATATTCCTTGATACTGTCGAAGGCGGTTTGAAAATCTTCTGTCCAAACGCAATCCTGGTTCTTTTTGAGTAATTTGAAAATCGGCACACATGTCGCGGTCATAAGGAATATGAATCTGGAGATGTAATTCAAACGTCCCAGGAATCCTCTGCCTTGTTTTTCAGTTTTCGGAGAAGGCATTTCTTGAATGGCCTTGACCTTGTCAGGATCAACCTCAATTCCTTTCTGGCTGACGATGAACCCTAGTAGTTTCCCTGAACGGACACCGAAGGTGCACTTGTTGGGATTCAAGCGGAGCTTAAATTTTCTTAAATGTTCGAACAATTTTGACAGATGTTCAACGTGCTCATTCTCTATTTTTGATTTTGCAATCATATCATCGACATATACCTCGATTTCTTTGTGTATCATGTCATGAAACAGAGTAGTCATGGCCCTTTGATAGGTTGCCCCGACGTTCTTCAAACCAAACGGCATTACCTTGTAACAAAAGGTGCCCCATGGTGTAATGAATGAAGTTTTCTCCATGTCTTTCGGCGCCATTTTGATCTGGTTATAGCCCGAGAATCCATCCATGAAGGAGAAGACTTTGAACTTTGCTGTACTGTCTACCAGCATGTCAATGTGTGGTAAAGGAAAGTCGTCCTTCAGACTTACCTTGTTCAGATCCCTATAATCAACACACATTCTGACCTTTCTGTCCTTTTTGGGAACGGGTACGATGTTGGCTAACCATTGAGGATATTCAGATGTAGCGAGGAAACCCGCGTCGATCTGTTTTTGTACCTCCTCTTTAATTTTAATGGCCATGTCCGGGTGAGTCTGTCTCAACCTCTGCTTTACTGGCAGATATTCCGATCTCAACGGTAAGTGATGTTCCACGATGCTGGTATCCAACCCTGGCATATCCTGATAGGACCAAGCGAATACATCGGGAAATTCTTTGAGAAGCTTTATCAAACTCTCTTTGGCAGTTGGACTGAGCAGTGCCCCAATCCTGATTTCCTTTCTCTCTTTTTCTGAACCCAAGTTGACCGTTTTCAACGGCTCTTTGTGAGGTTCAATGGACCTTCCCTCTTTTCTGAGTAGTCGAGAAATCTCTTCTGGAATTTTGTCGTCATTTTCTTCTTCAGCCCCAAATATCGGGAACTCAAAGTTGGGAGAAGGCATCGGATCGTATGTTTCAACAGGGTTTAAAATAAGCAATCTGCATGACGTGATGATTCGTGTTTAGAAGAGATAGAGAAAATGCAAGAGTGTGTGCAGTGTTTTATTTTACTGCTTGTTTTTATTATTGAATTGTTTTTTAGGATTACCATTTTCTGAAAAAGCAAAAAGAGAAAACAGCAATTAATGCGAAAATTACAGAACGACATTATTTTATTAATGAACAAGTCGATTCTTGAAACTACAACCCTATAAAACAAAACTCTGTCGCTTTGGGCTAAGCGAAGAGGGAAATTTATAGAAAGCGAGCCCTATCAAAACATCCGTTCCACCTGGGCAGGGTGAAAGGTTAAAGATGTCAATTACTTTGACTTATGAACGACTTTCGGAACCTCGACGGCAACCCATTGGCGGCGAACTCCTCGGTGAATTACAAAGTCTGGCACCTTCCTTGAATTGTCTTCAGAAATAACGCTGATTTCTGGTGGAGCGGGATCATTGGAATCTGTCTCCCATGCAGAATTGTCGTAGGAGAATTCCTCAGTTGCATTTTGCATAGTATTTGTGCTCTCAGCTGTCTCCCCATCTAGTAGGCTGGATGTCTTCGAGCCTGATACGAGAGCTTTCGGGCACAGTGTACTTGACCATATAGTCGTATTTTCCACTTGGTTGTCCTAGGGTGTCCCACACTTCTTTGGAACTGGAGGAGTCATTTCTCTCGATGACGTTGACCTCGGGAAAAGCATAGTTGATGAATTTAATTCCTGCAAACGTTGCGAATTTATCTTCATGTTGAGTAGTTTCTGAATGACCTGAGTGTTGATCCCATGACATGGAGGGGACACAGGTATTCTGTTCAATGATGGTCAGCTGATTCTCATTGCTCGGCTGACTTTCCGCCCCCAAGTTTCCTGGGTAAGGTTGCCACATTGGCAGACCATCCATTGGGCCATAGTAGTTGTGGTCAAAATTGTCTTTCATCAGAGTGTCCTCCTCTAATGAATTTGGCTGAGCACGACATCCTTCCGGATCACAATCTCCGTAGATCATTTCGACGTCTGACCTTGGTATAAATCTCGGACTCTGTGCTGGATAGCAAAATAGCATAGGCACCTCTTCCAGAGACATATAACCGTCCTCGTTCAGATAGGACTTCCATTCTTCATCCGTGTCAGAGGGATTTTCCTCATTGATAGCATGTACTGCCTGCGACACCGGGTGAAGAAAACCTCCACTGTGGAAGAAGTTTTGAAGGGGATGAAGACTTTCATCGTTGGCAGCTGTCTGGGTAAAGGTTGCAGAAAAACCAAGACCCTTCTTTGTTGTATTTCCAGTAGGAATGACAAGTTGTCCCCATCCTGTTGTATCGGTACTCTCGACCGCTTTAATAGCATCATTGTATGAGGAAATTGAGGTTCCTCCTCTGAACTGATTGTTCTTGCTTACCAACAGTGCTTGGAACTGATTTCCAATAACCTCCTAGGGTTCTATGCCAGTAGATGATGACAAGTTGCTTACAAGCATGGCTTGTTCCCCGCAAACTGTGACAAGTTGATCGTTCTTGACGAACTTTAGCTTTTGGTGGAGGGTCGAAGTGACCGCTCCAGCCTGATGTATCCAAGGTCTTCCTAATAAACAACTGTACGTTGTCCGGATGTCCATGACCTGGAAAGTGACTTGGAAAGTGTGAGGACCGATAGTTATGGGAAGATCAACTTCGCCGATAACTATTTTTCTGGATCCGTCGAACGCTTTGACGACGAACTCGCTGATTCTCATCGGAGGACCTTTGAATGATAATTGCATCAAAGTGGACTTCGGCATAACATTCAGGGTTGACCCTGTGTCTACCAGTACGCTGGCTAAAGCATCGTCCTGGCAGTTAACTGTGATATTGAGCGCCATGTTATGACGGCAACCCTCTTCAGGTAATTCCTCATCACTAAATCCCAAGTTATTGCTGGAAGTGATGTTAGAGACAATACTATCAAACTGTCTGATTGTTACATCCTGTTCCACAAAGGCTTGCTCCAAGACTTTCTGTAGAGCCTCCCTGTGCGCTTCTGAACTGAGTAACAGTGATAATACCGAGATCTTTGAAGGAGTTTGTAACAGTTGATCGACAATGTTGTATTCACTCCTTTGGATGAGCTTCAGCATCTAATCATTATTTTTCGAAAGGCCGGGATTGTTGGATTGACCGACTGATGGATTAGGAGCTTCCGTCTGAAGTTCCTTTTCTTTGTTAGGTTCTCCAAATCCTCGGTTGAAGATTTGACCGCTCCGCGTTACTCGACTGATGTCTGCAATATTCACAACGGAGGGTAATGGAATTTCCTTTCCATTTTCAACTGTTGTTGCACCGTATTTGTAAGGGATAACCTTAGCTGATTCATACGGTAGTGGTCCCGGCAGATAGACAACTACAGGAGCCTTCTAATTTTTCTGACCATCATAATTAATCTCGATCCGTTCCCGGTTGGGAATTTTAGATTCGTCAAGTAGAGGGATAATGGCAAAAACATCCCTGGTCTGGTGATGACCAGAGATTGTGACAACATCCTCGACTTGACCGGGAAGGTGGTTCGGCGTCCAGTTGATAGGTCCAGAACCCAGATATGGACGAATTTCTCCATGATCGACCTGACCCTGAAGAGCTGCTCTCACAAAGTAACACCTTTGGTTACTTTCCGAACAAACGCTACAATGGTCATAATTGTGTAGTGGCACCTGGCCACGCCCACTTTGAATACAATGTAACCTCACTAGGTTAGCTTCCACAGATCGGACATCCTGACTCTGATGTCGAGTAGGATTCCGGTTACTGATACTAATTTGCTGAGTATCTTCATCCATATAGATTGGCATCCACCAATGATTTAACAAGTGCTGAAGTGCCTCCTGGACAAGGGTACAACCTCGATCGTTTTCGCAACCTGCTTTACAGCTTTGATAGTCATGTGATGCTAAGAATCTGAGTCGGACCTGCTCAGCATGTAACTCTACTAGGTTGGTATTCATCACGCGAATATCGAAGATCTGAACCATGTTGATTTGATATGAGTTCCTATCATGGTAGTCTTGGATCCATCCAAGATCCATCTGACGCTGGAGGGCCTCTTGTATGAAAGAGCATCCCTGTTTGTTTACCGAGCAAGTCAAACAAGAACTGTAATCGTGCCGCGGCAAATTATGATACTGGCTTTGCCTTGAGTGCATCGCCACCAAGTTGACATTCATTGCACGGATATCGTGGTTCTGAATGACGTTAGAATTTGAGTAAACCTTGTTAACTCCACGAACTCGGTGCTCTTGGATCCATCCAAGATCCATCTGTTCCTGTAGGGCTGCTTGCACCATAGAACATCCTTAATTGTTTTTAGAGCAGACATCACACTGATGATAGCTATGAGGTGGCACATGGCCATATCCACTCTGTCTACAATGCATCTTGACCAGATTGGTCCTCAATAAGAGTACATCGTGAATTTGATAGACATCGTTAGTCTCTCCTTCTATCAAATTGACTGCAGCCTTCTCGTGTTGAGGCAGCGGGTTCGTAAGAACATTAGGATTCGTATCTTTGAAGGATAAGACCCCGCTCCTAACAAGTTTTTGCACATCGGACTTGAAATTGAGACAAGTCTCTATGTTATGCCCTGAACCTCCTTGATGATAAGGGCATGTTTGATCCACCTTAAACCAAAAAGGCATATTTTCCGGTACTGTAAGAGGAGATTTAGTCTGAATGTGCCCCTTAGCCAGTAGCAATGGAAATAGTTCTGCGTACAACATGGGTATAGGATCAAACCCTGATGGTCGTGTTGTACGGTTGTTGTTGTATGGAGGATGTGCCTGCTGAAGAGAGTGTTGTGTCCTTTGCTTATCAGGTTGGCTCTCCGCAACCTGAGGTTGATACGTAGGAATAGGCGCAGGGTTGATAGCAGGAGTCATAGCTGCTACCGGTTGATAACGTCGCCTTTGCTTTTCGAGAGAGATATTCCCAATATCTTGCTCTTTTTTCTTAGGGAGAGCACTACTGTATTTTTTAGTACCGCTCGTCGATCCAGTGTCTTTTACCAAACGTCTTTCTCGGACGGCTTCCTCAAGACGTACGCCCATGCCCACCATCTCGGTGAAATCACTGGGTGCACTGGCAACCATTTGGTCATAGTAAAATGAGCTTAAGGTTTTTAAGAAGATCTTTGTCATCTCTTTTTCCTCTAGAGGTGGACAAATTTGAGCGGCAATTTCACGCCACCTTTGAGCATACTCCTTAAAGGTTTCCTTGTCCTTTTGCAACATCGATCTGAGTTGATCTCTGTCGGGTGCCATGTCCAAATTGTATTTGTATTGTTGGATGAAGGCAGTACCAAGATCTCTGAATGTGCTAATCGTAGCACGGTTTAAACCCATGTACCATTTTAAGGCGGCACCGGTTAAACTATCCTGAAAGTAGTGAATCAGCTGGTCCTGATTCTCCGTCTGAGCTGACATTCGCCGAGCGTACATCACCAGATGACGTTGAGGGCAAGAGTTACCCTTGTATTTTTCAAAGTCGAGCACTTGAAATTTGTGCGGGACTTTCACATTTGGGACCAAGCAGAGATCTGCGGCGTCCTTTCCAAATAAATCCTGACCGCGAATGGCTTGCAGTTCCTTCTGCATCTCCAAGAACTGCTCCTGGAATTCCTCCATTCTGTCAAACATAGTTTCCTTCCTACCAGAAGGTGTCTGTGGAATCTGTCCTTCCGGGACAGTGTGCACCACAGGGGGTGGTACCGTGACTACGGTAGTGAGTCTTGGCGTCTCCCGAAGTTTGTAACCTTCAGGAGTCTTTAGTATGCCTCTGGCATCTTCGCTTTCCCGAAGTTTGTAACCTTCTGGCCCAGCGGCTTCTGTTGTGATTCCCTGATCTTCAGTGATCGGCGGAACATATCCTTCCGGGATATAGTTAACAGGCATGCCCCAGGGACGATCTTTCGGCATTTGATACCTAGGATCATACTTCTCCACTATGGGCGTTGAGGTGATCTCTGAGATCACAGTTCTTTGTAGCTGAGCTTCTGCCATGGCTTGCATGTCGTTACAAAGCTTTCTCATATCCTCTCTCAGAGCGTCGATCTCTTTTTTCAACTCTCTGTTTTCTTCCTCAAGATCATCCATCCTTTTCTGACGATTGGCTCGAGTATTATACGAATGAGACAATTTGACTCTTGAATCGAGACACAAACGTGAGATTCGTAGGTAAGAAGAATACGCGATGTGAAAATGATGAATGCAATGATTATATTAATTGTTTTTTGGTTTAATCAAAATAAACTTCGACAATTAGATTGCAAATATCAAACGGTGGGGAAACCCCTTTTTATTGAAATTCAAAGGATTACAGAAATGGAAATACAGTAGATTACAAAGTGCAGAAACAGAAACCTAAGCTAATGGGTCCCGAGAGAACTCGGGTGCTGATTCTGGTATCTTCCTTTTCTTTGACCGGGGCTCTTGGCCCGTTGTCGGGTTGTCATTCCTTTGCCAGGTGAAAAGAGTGAGCAAATTCCTTTGGTCATCTTGATTCTCTACAGCATGTTGCTCCAAAATCTCAATCAGAGCGTCTTTCTCTTTTAGTAATTGCTGTATTTTGATGCACTCTACGTCGAGGGTGCGGTACTTGTTCTTCCAAGACCTCCTCTCCCGTTGAACTTTGTTGAGAGTAACCTGAAGCTCTTCAGTTTTCGTCATGAAGTACATGACAGATTCCCTCGGCGGAAGAATTCTGTAACGAGGATAAGGCATCTTCAGCTTGAGAGCTCTAGTTTGTACCCAATGGAGATAAGGCTCCGCCGAGACACAATCTGGTTTTCCCAGAGACTCTCGTCCTTTCTTATGAACCTGTTTCCAGGCGTGCACTATTTCCGTTTTTAGTGCTCTGTCATTTTCTCCTTCTTTGAAGAAAAGACCTTCCAGATGAACACCCCGTGGGACGTGTCTCATCGGGTATCCAAATTGACGACGAACGAGAACTGGATGGTAGTTGATTCCTTCCTTAGTTCCTATAAGGGGTACGTTGGGGAAGTTTCCACAATGGTCAATGATCCTGATCCCATCATAGATCCTATTACACCAATTTATATCAGAGTTGGTAAGAGACATGATCTTCTGCGACCAACGTAAGGCACTCTTGCAATCCCAAAAAGCAGCAGACTTGGGCAAGTGAGAGTAAACCATTTGTAAAGCAGAGGTACATAGCATGTGATCTCCCCTCCGCTGTACAAATTTCCCAAGTGTACAGAATGATACGCATCTGCGAGCAAAGTCGGCACAGGGTTTCCAATGAGAAAAACCTTAATGGAGTTGATATCGACGAAATTATTGATGTTGGGAAACAAAAATAATTCGTAGGCGAGCAAGACAAAGATGCTTTCAAAAGCAGTCATGTTTCCTATACTGGAAAAATACAGGGCCTTCTTTGTCAGGAACTGGGCTGGCAAACCTTGAATGCCACCCTTGGTAGTTAGGTGAGTCCTAACCTCAGACTCGTCTAAATGAATTGCTCTTGCAATGGTATGATTCTTTGGAATTTCTTCCAGTCCAGAAAATGGAGCTCGATCAGTAATGTGTAGATCGATCAGATGAGAATACTCCTCCAGCGTTGGTGCTAGCTGGTAATCCGGGAATGTGAAACAGTGATAAACTGGATCATAAAACTGAATGAGCGCGTCCATGATTCCCTCAATCACATGGACACTTAACAGTGGTAGCAAACCTCCGTGCTTGGCTCTGAAAGCCTCAGGGTTAGTGATCATCCTTGCTAACCTTCTCAAATCCTCTAGTTTTGGAACCTTGAAGGTGTACTGGTGAGTTCTCCTTCTACCGAAATCCATTAGCGTAATCCTTTTCTCTCTGATATTTGCAATCACAATCTTAGTTTATTTTGAAAAAAACAGAGACTAGAAGAGAATTTTTTTGAATGTTTTAATGTTTTTTAAATGAATGCATGAATGCAACACACAAAAACATAGAAAAAACATGGGGTCAAAGGGTCGTTGTCATGAAGTCAAGGCTCTACCCATCCCCAAAGGTTTATACTAGGGTGATTTTTGTACCTGTACTCATTATCATCAGCTCCTCCCAGGAAAGCAAAACAACAAGCGGATCGCCAGCGAGTTGTAGAGCAATCTTAGAGTAAGTGCCATTCACCGAGAATAGATCACCAGCCTCAAATGAGGGTAGTATCGCGTAACAACTATTCCCGATAGTTTCCGCACTACGAAAGAGTTTGGCTCCTCAGCTTCTCAGACTTAACAATCGGCCCATTATCTAGGTGAGAGAATGGGTTGCATTGGTCAGCCTCCACTGAGGTTGATGGTCGACCCCGTCGCCATCACTTATCTTAAGTGTATACTCGATCTTTCCACATACGGCATCACCTGCATTCCCATTAGCAGAAAAATAAACACGTATAGCAATTAGGAAAAGCAGTATATATATTTGTCCTAATCATCCTAGACCTTTAAAACTATGAATCCTAAGTTCCTGACAGAAAATGGGTTCCCCGGCGGAAGTCCCAATCTGTGGTATTCACACAAGAGGTGAAAAGGAAGATCGTGCCTAGATCTAACTTTGAAAGGCCCCACGGTGGGCGCCATTTTTCTGTAGCGAACGATTTTGGACGCGGTTCTTAAGCGTTGGTCGCGCTCTACGGTTTGAGCTTACTACAGGTCGATTCATTTTTTATCCTATTGTGAGCTGAATAAGGAAGGGAAATAGATGTCTCCAATTAACCCTGCCTGCATACTGAGTTTAAACAGCGGTCTGTTAGGTTACGAATGCTATCAATGTGGGGGGGCCTTTGTACTGGTTATTTGTATTTTCGCCAATACGGTTTTCTTTTTCTCTTTCTAGGATTTTCTTGCGGGGAATGAGGATTAGGATGTTAGGACTGATGCTTTTGATAGATACACGAGAGTTGGGATTTTGGGTTTTTGTTTAGTGTGCTCGCTAAGATTTTTCTTTCAATCTTATGCCTACGTATTCCCGTTTACTGAAACAGGGAAATCAGAGCGTTCGTAGTTCCTCCTATTCTATGGAGGAAATGGTTGTTTTTGGTGTCTTGTTCAAAGCCCAAGACGTGAAGCGAAAAGGTGGTTTGTATCTTGTTCAAAGCCCAAGATGTGAAGCTAAAAATTCTGTTTGTATCTTGTTCAAAGCCCAAGATATGAAGCTAAAGGTGTTGACTTTTAGAGAGAGTTTGTCATCTCTAAAGAGGGGTCTGTTTGTCACAACTGTTGGGTGACTGGTTATAAAGGGAGGATTACTTTAACCGGGATACGCGGATCCTAGCAATGCCATAATTTCCTTTATATGGGATTTTAACCTGAAGGAGAAGACTTTAACTCAGTGTAGAGCAATGCTATCTTTCCTTAGGAATTTCTCATGCTAAAAGAGGGACAGTGGCATGGATGTAGATGATCCAGAGGCTTACCGCTTACAGCAATTAGATGAAGGGGAAGGAGTTGTTGATGTTTGTATACTGTGAACGAGGCACAGTTTTGATGCTAAAAGGTTAATTGGATTAACCAGTGGTTTTCTTATACAAAGCCTAAGAGGAGGCTGAAAGGTGTCTCGTACAAAGCCCGAGAGAGAGGCTAAAAGGTTTTGACTCAACGAGGGAATCTTTTGGTATCTCGTATAAAGCCCGAGATGAAGGCTATTTGACTCAACAAGAGAGTTTTTTGCATCTCGTACGAAGCCCGAGGTGGAGGCTGTTGTTTGTTTGACTCAATAAGAACCTTTTTGTATCTCTTATAAAGCCCGAGATGGAGGCGAAATGGGTGATTGAATCAACGAAGGAGTCTCTTATGTGTCTCGTACAAAGCCCGAGAGAGAAGCTAAACGTTGTTTGAATCCGCTGGGGAGAATCATTGTACAAAGCCCAAGAGAGAGGCTAACTTCACTGGAGAAGGATCATTATACAAAGCCTAAGAGGAGGTTGTGGCGACTGTTCAGTTAAGTGACAGGTCCAGTAGACTGATTTTGAAAGAGAAAATCAGTTCTTATATGAGCAATACTGTACTCAAGGATTTTGATCGAGGATCCGGGTTATTCCTGCTCTTTAAGGAAGCGGGAAATCCGAAGGGTATTGAGACTGTCCGAGTCTACGGGTTTTCTTCCTATTCTAACGAAGGGGTCACTTGAGAATGTCTTTGAGACTCAAGGAAATTAGACTGTCCAAGTCTAGAGTTTTATCTTTTATACTGTGCTCTGAGAAATAGTAGTAGACTCTATGAAAGGACTGTTCTATGAAGATGATTAAGTTCTGTTCCTATACCTCTAGGAGGTCGTCGGGACAATTTGTACGAAGCCCTAGAGGAGGCTGGAAACTTTTAAGAAGCCGTCGGGTCCTTGTACTAAGCCCAAGAGGAGGCTATCATTCCCGGAGGAAGAGATCATTATACGAAGCCTAAGAGGAGGTTGTGAATACTTCTAAGAAGCCGATGGGTCCCCAAACCCCGAGAAATTCAAGGCAAGCTATTCACAAGGAATAGATCAAGTCAGGAAAGTTCGAGAATTTGGAAGAAACTCAAAGATGCCATTCACGGAGAATACATTCATCTCTGGGAGTAGAGTTTCTTGACAATTCCTAATGAGGACAGCCGAAGAGAAGACTGTATCTGGTGATCCTATTGGGGATCTAGTTTTGACTATTTCTAAGAGTGATTAACGGGCTTAATGCTAGACGTAGTTGCCGGGGAAACTCTAAATATCTATACTATTATTACACAGTTGATATGAGTTTATGAAAGAAGACTTACAGCGAAACAGCCCCACCATACAGTTATATGTATATGAAAGCGGTAAATGAAAGCGATAACCAGTTACTCGGTTGTAGAGCTTCCATGTTGTTTGGTTAGTTGTTCAACAAAGAAAGATTGAAAACAATAGTATATTTCAAAATCAAAGGAGAAAGTACTTTGAAAAAGAAAGATTTGGGGCTTACAGCTCAAGGAGAGGCCCAGGGTTTTATCAGTGAGCGCATTGTTTGAATTTGTACAAAGGGACTTATACAAGTGACTATGGCCCAAAATTTGTTTTCTGTACAAAGGGACAGGTCTTACACTCTCTCAAGTGGCCCAAAAGGTTTTAATAAAAAGAGTGGGGCTTATAACACGAGGGTATACCCAATTGATTTTTCCATTTAAAATGGCGATCGCGCCGAGATTTTCTTTTAACGCGAAGGGGCTTATACAATATCTGAGGCCCAAATGATTTTTGTTAAAAGGGGGTTGGGTCTTACACTCTATTAGAGGCCCAAAAGTTTTGAATGGGTCTTATAGCTCGAGGAGAGGCCCAAAAGGTTATTTTTCAAAAGGCGACGATCGTGCCGTTTGTTTTTTACGGTATCGGGACTTATACAATACACTGAGGCTCAAAAATGATTTGGTCAAAAAAGGATTGGGTCTTACACTCTATTAGAGGCCCAAAGTGTTTTGAAAATGATTTATGAGGGTTGAATTAATCCAAAAAAACCCTAATTTGTTTTCAAAAATGTATTTAATTGAATAAAAATTCAATTAAAATGATCAAAATTGTTTAACATATGAAAAACAAATTGTGATCTTGGATTAATGCTTCAAAAATTAAGTATTGACCTACAAAATAATTAGAAAGCATTAAAAATTGCAAAATCAAGGTGGAAAAAATATTTAAAATGTCAAAAACAATTAAAATATTAATTCTTTGCAAAAATATCAATTATATGAAATAAATAATATTTTTGGGATTTTTTGATAAAATAAAATATTTTAACATTTTTGTGAATTATTAAAAAAAGAATCAACTCAAAATCATTAAAACTCAGAGAGAAATTAATTTTTGAATCAATTAAATAAAATTACAAAATTCAAATATTCAAATTTCTGAAAATGGCGCCAAGAACACACCAAGAACACGCGCGTGTTCTGAGTTTCTCAGATTTGCGTTTTCCATCCAATCTCACTGAATACTTAACCATATCATGCAATCCACATACCAATCAACTCGTTTCAACCTCACGATCATGTCTATAACACTTAATTTCATTTAAATTAAACATAAAACATGAAATCACGAAGAAACCTCAAGAACCCTAAATTCTGCATGAAGGCTAGGATTTTTGATACACGATTCAAACAAAGCAATTAATTGAGGGAAAACATTCCATGCATGATTATGAACATATGGCCAAATTATTGTGCAGCAAAAATTGCATGGATCATAGAGTTAGAAGAGCTCATGCTTACCACTTGCAGCTGGTGATCGTGATTTGTGTAGGAGGTGTTACAGTTGTGTTGTGATGATCTGAACAGCTTCCCTAGGTGCTATGGAGTGTGTTTGAATGCTTGGACTTGATGGAAATTGGCTGGATCACTTCATGGCATCTCAACTGCACTTTGGTTAAAACCTTGAGCAATTGACTGGTGATTCTGAGAAATCAATGTTCCAGTTGTTGTTTAAGTGTTTGATCAACTCATATGTGATGTATGTGAGGTGTGTGAGTGATTGGTTTGAGTGGAATTGCCCTCTAGCTCAAAACCCGATAGTTACCTTGCTAAGAAAGGCATTTTTGCCAAGAGGAAGAGATTTTGAGAAAAGAAAGTGTTGTAGGCCTTTGGTGTACTTAAACTAAACACAATTGAGCTCTATTTATAGTAGAGCAAGTTTGTTTTGCAAGGAATAGTGAATGGCAACTGCTAAGTAGGTTTGGCCAATGTTGGCAAATGAAAATCCAAGTCTCCTTTAGCCATTGACTAGAGGTTAAGGCACAGAGCTTTGGTTCCCTTGGTCTTGGATAAGTCTTGACTGATTTCAGATGATAATGGCTCAGTCCATGCCACCTTGATGCTTCCATTGAATGCTTCAATCCAAATTTGGAGTCTTGTCCCTATTTTGGCCATTCTAGGTTCAACATGCTATTTCTTGTTCCATGGACTTTGGAGGCTTGGCTCAGTGATTGTCCCCTTTAGATTCAATCCTCAGATGTGTCCAAGTGGATAGGAGCATTTGAATTTGGCTGATTTTGGCAAATCGAGCAAAATTGCAAATTCTGCCTTGCCTTTGACAGATTTCAGCAAGGCAACTTGCCAATGTCATATCTCATGGTGTAAGTTGAATTTGGTAATGTTCTTGACCATTTTGGAAAGCCCTTACATGATACAACAACTTTTTGAACATGTTTGGTTTTGATCTCTTTTGAATCCAAGTGAAAAATCCCCCTACATTTGGCAAAAAGTAAGGCAAAATCTGACTTAGTGAAATTTTCACTAAGTGTTGGAACAAAGTGTTTTCTCTTGATTTTGATCACTCCATAACTCAAAATCCATGAGGAATTTGGACATAGGTCAGTATGAAGCTTTTGTAGAGGGAAATGAGATCTACAAATCAAGCTTTGAATGGGGCACAATGGCCTTGTGGTTTAGGAGTTATGGTCCTCCAAAGTTGGTGCATTAGTGGCACTTTTTCATGACTTAGAAAAATTTCTAAGTTTTATGGTTACCCCTTTTACAAGTTATCCAACTTTTCTTGATTTTTCTTGATGAATGATGATTCAAATCATACATTAACATCATTTTAGGGTTAAAAATCCATTTTGGTGAAAAATCTCAAAAAGTCAAAGTTGACTTTTGTGCACAGATGACTTTTTATCAGATGAATTCCAAACTGTGCAATTCTTCAGGAAATCATGTCCTTGACCTAAATAAAACTTGATGGACATGTTCCATGGGTGTTATAGGGTATATTGGTGCATGTCATAGGGTTTGGGAGCATGTCCTGGTCAAAAGTCAAAGCTACAGTTGACTTTTCCCGCGAAACCCTAACTGTGGTACTGATGAAATTGAGACTTGTTGCTCAAGCTTCTTGGATCAATCCAGTGTTCCAAATGGATCAATATGGTATATTAGAGACCCTCAAATCATGTCTTGAGGTCTTGGTTCATGATTTGTCCCAAAAGTCAATTTAGGGGTGAAATAGGTCAAGAAACCCTAATTCCTGAATTTTGATGAATGCATCCCCTGAGGCAAGATTGACTTGATGATTGGGTCCATGAGGTTCCATGGAGTATATTAGGTTAGGTTTTGGATCATTGGCTTGTGACCAGATGAAAATTTTCCATCTGGAGGCCCTGGTCGACCAAAACCCTAATTTGGTGACACTGTCGATCTTGAGACTTGATCCACCTAGAAGGGAGCAGCCTTGTGCTTGATCCTTAAAGTGGGAGTCCTTTTGATCCATTGTGGATGTTAGACAAGTTAAAGATCATGTCATTCCTTGATTGATCCTTTGTCTAAGGCTCTGAGAGGGCTTGAAACCGTAATTTTGATTGTAGTGGATGCTCACCCATCTTTGGGGAGACTGATGAAGTATGATGGTTCCTGCATATTGTGATGATGATTTTCACAATGATGGGAAGTCTTAGTGGTCAAAATTTGGGGTATGACAGTTATGAATGGCAGTTCGCACATCCTTCCTCTTTTGCTAAGCAATGATGCTTAGAAAAGGTAAACTTTCCCCCGATCCTGGTTTCCTACCAAGGAACTGGTCTCAGTTTCTGATTTAAACTTCCCCTCGATCCTGGTTTCCCACCAAGGAACTGGTCTCAATTTTTGAAATAAACTTCCCCTCGATCCTGGTTTCCTACCAAGGAACTGGTCTCAGTTTCCGATATAAACCTCCCCTCGATCCTGGTTTCCTACCAAGGATCTAGTCTCAATTTCTGAAATAAACTTCCCCTCGATCCTGGTTTCCTACCAAGGAACTGGTCACAGTTTCTGAAATAAACTTCCCCTCGATCCCGGTTTCCTACCAAGGAACTGGTCTCAGTTTTTGAAATAAACTTCCCCTCGATCCTGGTTTCCTACCAAGGATCTGATCTTGGTTTCTTTTGTCAATAAACTTTATTGACAAGGGACGCTATTTGTAGCGGTTCTCCTCAAACTTCTAGCCGAATTTTCCTGGGGAGATGCCATTTGATGGAAAAAGTTTTAATTGTAGAGAAGCACAAACTTCTCTGTTTGAGACGCCATTTGTCGACTCTACTGGGGAAAACGAGTCTTCTTGAGAGACTGCTTTCGTTTGGGGATATTACATCATACTTTTCTCGAGATCTTCTCAGAGAAATGCCATACGATGTACCCCAATTTTGAGGTGCCGATGACTTTGTTGACATTGACATTCTGGAGAGAAGGACCAATGTGTTGCTGAAAGTCTTTAGTTGAGAGGCTTTCTCTAGGGATTTTCCTTAATCCGGGAAAGCGAATATATCATCTTCCATGGCAAAGAGTGATGCTGGCTGAGGGTTCTCTGGTTTTTCAGAGGTTCAAGTTATCAAAGTGGTCAAAGGCCGACTTCATCCCAGAAATAAACTGGAGGAGAGAGGTAGTTCAGATGCAACATTTCCTGACGAGGAAAGAACTGACAACTCAATTGAGAGGACTATTATCACTAGGGGATAAGACCGACCAGAGTGATAGTGATGCAACATGAATATGAATGCCAAGTAGTAATGCATGATGTATGTATGTATATGCTGACAAAACTGACACGACATACAAACTAATAGATGAACACCACTGGATACTCGGCCACTGCTGGGGACGAAGAGGTATCGCTGGTTCAAGATAGCAATTCTGCCTTGCTTAGTAGAAGTAGTCCTCGTGGAGAGCTACGTTGGTCGGGCTTAGGAGATAAGAACTCTGTCGGGCGTGTCAGATGAAACAATGGTCTCTGACACAGCTGATCCTTCATTCAGGTGCACTGGTTTAAAAGGAGTACTTTGATTCTGTACTTTAAAGCTTAACTTCCTTTGGGAGAAGCCATCGATATTCTTTCGATGTTCAACAGTCAAAAGAATTTTCCATCTTTATTAAAAGCAGAAAAATTTTACAAGTAAATTCATTTTTGTTTTATTTCAAGAATCGTTGATCATGTTAAAATATCGTCCTGTAAAGCTAAAACAAATAAGAATTGCAAACAAAAGCACAAGGGCTCAAATTTTATTGATAGGATGGAAATCAGCCAAACGCGTGATTCCATAGAGTATTTACAAAGTTAGAAAATGGTAATTTAAGGGAAAAAGGCTACATTGAAACATAACGACCATTATCCTTCTACCAACTTTGACTTCGGGGCATCCTGAGCTTCTGTCGAAGATGACCTTGACTGAAGTTTTCCTGACGGATGATGTAACTGCTGCCGAGGGACTTGCCCCTTTGTCGAACGTAGTTACTTGCCATTATCCCTAATTTTTGCCTAGATTGTACTTTGAGGTTTCCAATCCACCGGGATGATTTTTGATCCTGTCTCTAATTTTTGCCTGAACCGCCCTTTCGGGTTTTCAATCCACCGAGACGTTTTTTTTTATTATTATTATTTATTTAGGCGAAGTATTTCTTGACTACGTCAACATTTGTGGGGTAGGAAAATTCCTCTCCATCCATGGTTGCAAGTCTCAAGGCGCCGCCTGAGAAAGCTTTCTTGACCACATAGGGGTCGTCATAATTCGGAGTCCACTTGCCCCGAGAATCAGTGAAAAATGATTGTATCTTCTTGAGTAGTTTGAAGATTGGCGCGCATGTCGCGGTCATGAGGAATATGAATCTGGAGATGTAGTTCAAACGTCCCAGGAATCCTCTGACTTTTTTTTCAATTTTCGGGGAAGGCATTTCTTGAATGGCCTTGACCTTGTCAGGATCGACTTCAATTCCTTTCTGGCTGACGATGAACCCTAAAAGTTTCCCTGAACGGACACCGAAGGTGCACTTGTTGGGATTCAAGCGGAGTTTGTACTTTCTCAACCGCTCGAATAGTTTTGACAGGTGGGTCACATGCTCCTCTTCTGTCTTTGATTTGGCAATCATGTCATCGACATATACCTCAATTTCTTTGTGTATCATGTCATGAAACAGAGTAGTCATGGCCCTTTGATAGGTTGTCCCAGCATTCTTCAAACCGAACGGCATTACCTTGTAACAAAAGGTACCCCATGAGGTGATGAACGAAGTTTTCACCATGTCTTTCGGCGCCATTTTGATCTGATTATAGCCCGAGAAAACATCCATGAAGGAGAAAACCTTGAACTTTGATGTACTGTCTACCAGCATGTCGATGTGTGGTAAAGGAAAGTCGTCCTTTGGACTAGCCTTGTTTAGATCTCTATAATCGACACACATTCTGACTTTTTCGTCCTTTTTTTGTACGGGTACTATGTTGGCTAACCATTGAGGGTATTCAGACGTAGCGAGGAAACCCGCGTCAATCTGTTTTTGTACCTCCTCTTTGATTTTGATGGCCATGTCTGGATGAGTCCGTCTCAACCTTTGTTTTACTGGCGGGCATTCTGATCTCAACGGTAGATGATGTTCCACGATGCTGGTATCCAACCCTGGCATATCCTGATAGGACCAAGCGAATACATCGGGAAACTCTTTGTGAAGTTTCGTCAAACTTTCTTTGACAGTTGGACTGAGTAGTGCCCCAATCTTGACTTCTTTTCTCTCTTCTTCTGATCCTAAGTTGATTGTTTCCAGCAACTTTTTGTGAGGCTCAATGGACCTTTCCTCTTGTCTGAGTAGTCGGGAGATCACCTCTGGAATTTCATCGTCATCTTCTTCTTCAGCCCCAAATACCGGGAACTCGAAGTCGGGAGAAGGCATCGGATCGTATGTTTCAATGGGGTTTAAAACAAGCAATCTGCATGACGTGATGATTTATGTTTAGAAGAGATAGAGAAAATGCAAGTGTGTGCAGTGTTATATATATATATATATATATATATATTAACAATGCTCATTTTTATTTATTTTTGTTTTTTAGGATTACCATTTTCTGGAAAAAGCAGAAAGAGAAAACAACAATAATTGCGGAAATTACAGAACGACGTTATTTTATTTATGAACAAGTCGATTCTTGAAGCTACAATCCTATAAAATAAAACTCTACCGCCTTGGGCCAAGCGAAGAGGGACATTTATAGAAAGTGAGCCCTATCAAAACATCCGTTTCACCTGGGCAAGGTGAAAGGTTAAAGTAAAGATGGCAATTACTTAGACTTATGAACAATCTTCGAAACATCGACAACAACCCATTGGCGGCGAACTCCTCGGTGAATCACAAAGTCCGGTACCTTCCTTGATTTGTCTTCAGAAATGACGCTGATTTCTGGTGGAGCAGGATCATTGGAATCTGTCTCCCAGGCAGAGTTGTCGTAGGAGGATTCCTCAGTTGTATTTTGCAGAGTATTTGTTCTCTCAGGTAAATCTCCCCATCCAGTTGGCTGGATGTCTTCGAGCCTGATACGAGAGCTTTCAGGAGCGGTGTATTTGACCTTGAAGTCGTATTTTCCACTCGGCTGTCCTAAGGTATCCCATACTTCTTTGGAACTGGAGGAGTCATGTCTCTCGATGACGTTGACCTCGGGAAAAGCATAGTTGATGAATTTTAGTCCTGTAAATGTTGCAAATTCATCATCGTGCTGGGTATTTTCAGGATAACCTGGGTGTTGATCCCATGACATGGTGGGGACGCAGGTATTCTTTTCAATGATGCTCAGTTGATTTTCATTGTTCGGCTGACTTTCTTGCCCCAAGTCTCCTGGGTAAGGCTGCCACATTGGCAGGCCATCCATCGGGCCATAGTAGTCGGGGTCAAAGCTGTCTTTCATCAGAGTGTCCTCCTCTAATGAGTTTGGGGGAGCGCAGAATCCTTCCGGATCACAATCTCCGTACATCATTTTGACATCTGACCTTGGTATAAATCTCGGGCTCTGTGCAGGAAAGCAAAAGGGAGTCTGCGTTTTGCCCTGAGACGTATAACCGTCCTTGTTGAGATAAGACTTCCATTCTTCCTCCGTATCGGAGGAATCATCTTTATTGATGGTATGCACTTCTTGAGTCACTGGTTGAAGGAAGCCACCACTGTGGAAGAAGTTCTGAATGGGATGAAAACTTTTATTGTTCGCAGCCGTCTGACTACAGGTTGAGGAAAAGCCAAGACCTTTCTTTTTCTTATTGTCAGTAGGAATGACAAGCTGCCCCCATCCTGTTGTATTGGTATTCTCGACCACTTTGATAGCATCTTTGTACGAGGAAATCGACGTTCCCCCTTCGGATTGATTGTCCTTGTGTAGCGAAAGTGTTTAGAACTAGGTTTCGATTACCCCCTTCGGTTCTACATAAGTGCATGACGATAAGTTGCGTACGAGCAAGGCCTGTTCTCCACAGACTGTGACGAGTTGGCCGTTCTGGACGAACTTTAGCTTTTGGTGGAGGATTGAAATTACCGCCCCAGCCTGATGTATCCAAGGTCTTCCTAATAAACAACTTTATGTTGCCCGGATGTCCATGACCTGGAAAGTAACTTGGAAAGTGTGAGGACCAATAGTTATGGGAAGGTCGACTTCGCTGATAACCGTTTTTCTATATCCGTCAAATGCTTTGACAGTGACCTCACTGCCTCTCATCGGAGATCCTTGAAATGATAGTCACATTAGAGTGGACTTCGGCATAACATTCAGGGCTGACCCTATGTCTACTAGTACGCTGGCTAAAGCATCGTCCTGGCAGTTAACTGTGATATTGAGCGCCATGTTATGACGGCAACCTTCTTCAGGTAATTCCTCATCACTAAATCCCAAGTTATTGCAGGAAGTGACGTTAGAGACAATGCTATCGAACTGTCTAATTGTTACATCCTATTCCATAAAGGCTTTCTCCAAGACTTTCTGTAGAGCCTCCCTGTGCGCTTCTGAACTAAGTAACAGTGATAATACCGAGATCTTTGAAGGAGCTTATAACAACTTATCAACAATGTTGTATTCACTCCTTTGGATGAGCTTTAGCATCTCATCATCGTTTTTTGAAAGGCCGAGATTACTGGATTGACCGTCTGGTGGATTGGGAACTTCTGTCTAAGGTTCCTTTTCTTTGCTGGGTTCTCCAACTCCTCTGTTGAAGATTCTACCACACCGTGTTACTCGACTGATTTCTGCAATATTCACGCCGGAGAGTAACGGAATTTCCTTTCCATTCTCAATTGTTGTTGCACCGTATTTGTAAGGGATAGCCTTAGTTGATTCATACGGTAGCGGTCCTGGTAGATAGATGACTATGGGAGCCTTCAGATTTTTTCGACCATCATAAGTAATTTCGATCCGTTCCTGGTTGGGAACTCTCGATTCGTCAAGTAGAGGGATGATGGCACAAACATCCCTAGCCCTCTGATGATCAGAGATTCCGACAGCGTCCTCGATTTGATCAGCTAAGTAGTTGACTGATCCAGAACTTGACCATGGTTGAATCTCTTTGCGGTCCAACTCACTTTAAAGGGCTGCTCGCATGAGGTAACATCCTTGATTATCCACTGAGCAAACTCCACACCGCTCATAGTTGTGTAGTGGCACCTGGCCACGTCCGCTTTGAATACAGTGTAACCTTACTAGATCTGTTTCCATCGACCAAACATCCTGACCTTGATATCTAGTAGGATTCCTGTTAGTGATACTAATTTGCTGGGTGTCTTCATCCATATAGATTGGAAGCCATCAGTGGTTCAATAAGTGCTGAAGTGTTTCCTGGACAAGGGCACATCCCTGATCGTCTTCGCAACTCGCTTTACAGCTATGATAATCATGTGATACCAGGAACCCGAGCCGGACCTGTTTAGCACGTAACTCCACCAGGCTGGTATTCATCAAGCGAATATCGAAGATTTGAATCATGTTGATTTGATAATGATTCCTATCATGGTAGTCTTGAATCTATCCAAGATCCATCTGACGCTGGAGGGCCTCTTGTACAAAAGAGCATCCCTGTTTGTTTACCGAACAAGTCAGGCAGGAATTATAATCGTGACGCGGCAGATTATGATACTGGCTTTGCCTTGAGTGCATTGCCACCAGGTTGACATTCATCGCACGAATATCGTGGTTTTGAATGATGTTGGAATTCGTATAAACCATGTTAACTCCACGAACTTGGTGCTTTTGGATCCATCCAAGATCCATCTGTTCCTGTAGAGCTGATTGCACCATAGAACATCCTTTATTGCTTTTAGAGCAGATATCACATTGGTGATAATTATGAGGTGGCACATGGCCATATCCACTCTGTCTACAATGCATCTTGACCAAGTTGGCCCTTAACAAGAGTACATCATGAATTTGATAGATGTTGTTAGAGTCTCCCTCTATCAAATTGATTGTAGCCTTCTTGTGTTGAGGCAGCGGGTTCGTGAGAACATTCGGATTTGTATCTTTGAAAGATAAGACCCTGCTCCTAACAAGCTTTTGCACGTTGGATTTGAAACTGAGACAATTTTCTATGTTATGCCCTGGTCCTCCTTGATGGTAAGGGCAAGTCTAATCCCCCTTAAACCAAAAACGCAGATTTTCCGGTACTGTAAGAGGAGACTTAGTCTGGACATGCCCCTTGGCCAGTAGTAACGGAAATATTTCTGCGTACGATACGTGTATAGGATCAAATCCTGGTGGCCACGTTGTACGGTTGTTGTTGTATTGAGGACGAGCCTGCTGAAGAGGCAGTTGTGTCCTTTGCTGAAATTTCTGCGACTGTGGTTAGCTTTGAGCAACCTGAGGTTGATACGTAGAAACAGGCGCAGGGCTGATAGCAGGAGTTACAGCTGCTACTGGTTGGTACCGTTGCCTTTGCTTTCCGAGAGAGATATTCCTAATATCTTGCTCCTTTTTCTTAGGGAGAGCACTACCGTATTTTTTAGTACCGCTTGTCGACCCAGTGTCTTTGACTAGACGTCCTTCTCGAATGGCTTCCTCGAGACGTACTCCCATACCGACCATTTCAGTGAAGTCGCTGGGCGCACTGGCAACCATTCTGTCGTAGTAAAATGAGCTCAAGGTCTTTAAGAAAATCTTTATCATCTCTTTTTCCTCAAGAGGTGGACTAATTTGAGCGGAAATTTCACGCCATCTCTGAGCGTATTCCTTAAAAGTTTCCTTGCCTTTTTGCGACATTGATCTGAGTTGATCTCTGTCCGGTGTCATGTCCAAATTGTATTTATATTGTTGGACGAAGGCAGTGCCAAGATCTATGAAAGTGCTAATCGTAGCGCGGTTTAAACCCATGTACCATTTTAATGCGGCACCGGTTAAACTATCCTGAAAGTAGTGAATCAGTAGATCCTGGTTCTCTGTCTGAGCTGACATTCGCCGAGCGTACATCACCAAATGGCTTTGAGGGCAAGAGTTACCCTTGTACTTTTCAAAATCGGGTACTTGGAACTTGTGCGGGACTTTCACATTAGGGACTAAATAAAGGTCTGCGGCGTCTTTTCCAAATAAATCCTGACTGCGAATAGCTTGCAGTTCCTTCTACATTTCCAGGAACTGCTCCTGGAATTCATCCATTCTATCGAACATACTTTCCTTTCTACCAGAAGGTATCTGTGGAATCTGTCCTTCCGGGACAGTGTGCACCACAGGGGGTGGTACCGTTACTACAGCAGTGGATCTTGGCGTTTCCTGAAGTTTGTAACCTTCAGGAGTCCTCATTATGCCTCTGGCATCCTCGCTTTCCCAAAGTTTGTAACCTTCAGGCCCAACGGCTTCTGCTATGATTCCCTGATCTTCAGTGATCGGCGGAACATATCCTTCCGGGATATAGTTAACAGGCATGCCCCAGGGACGATCTTTCGGCATTTGATACCTAGGATTATACTTCTCTACTATGGGCGTTGAGGTGATCTCTGAGATCACAGTTCTTTGTAGCTGAGCTTCTACCATGGCTTGCATGTCGTTACGAAGCTTTCTCATATCCTCTCTCAGAGCGTCGATCTCTTCTTTTAACTCTCTGTTCTCTTCCTCGAGATCATCCATCTTTTTCTGACGATTGGCCTGAGTATTGTACGAATGAGACAGTTTGACACTAGAACCGAGATACAAACGTGAGATTCTTAGGTAAGAAGAATACGTGACGTGAGAATGATGAATGCAATGATTATATTAATTGTTTTTTGGTTTAATCAAAATAAACTTTGACAATTAGATTGCAAATATCAAACAGTGGGGAAACCCCCGTTTTATTGAATTCAAAGGATCGCGAAAATGGAAATACAGTAAATTACAAGGTATAGAAACAGAAACCTAAGCTAATGGGTCCCGAGTCCTCTCTGAGGAGAACTCGGGTGCTGATTCTGGGACTTTCCTTTTCTTGGACCGGGGCTCTTGGGCCGTTGTCGGGTTGTCATTCCTTTGCCATGTGAAAGGAGCGAGCAAATTCCTTTGGTCATCCTGATTTTCTACAGCATGTTGCTCCAAAATCTCAATTAGAGCATCCTTATCTTTCAGCAGTTGCTGTAGTTTCATACACTCTATATTGAGAATACGATACTTGTTCCTCCAAGACCTCTTCTCCTGCTGAACTTTGCTGAGAGTAACTTGAAGTTTTTCCATCTTAGACATGAAATAAAGGGCAGAGTCCCTTAATGGAAGAACTTCCTGACGAGGGTAAGGCATCCTCAGCTTGAGAGCTCTAGTTTGTACCCAGTGGAGATAAGGCTCCACTGAGACACAGTCTGGTTTTCCTAGAGACTCTCGTCCTTTTTTTGTGAACATGTTTCCAAGCGTGCACTATTTCTGTCTTTAGTGCCCTGTCATTTTCTCCTTCCTTGAAGAAAATATCTTCCAGATGAGCATTCTGTGGGACGTGCCTCATCGGGTATCCGAATTGACGACGAACGAGAATTGGATGATAGTTGATTCCCCCCTTAGTTCCTATAAGGGGTACATTTGGGAAATTTCCACAACGGTCAATGATCCTGATCCCGTCATAGATTCGATTGTACCAATCGACGTCAGAGTTGGTAAGAGACATGATTCTCTGCGACCAACGTAAAGTATTCTTTTGATCCCAAAATGCAGCAGACTCGGGCAAGTGAGAAGTGAACCATTTATATAGCAGGGGTACACAGCACGTGATCATTCCTCCGCTGTATAAATTCCTTAAATGTACCAAATGATATGCATCTGCGAGTAAGGTCGGTACGGGTTTCCAATCAGGAAAATCTTAATGGCGTTGATATCTACAAAGTTATCGATGTTGGGAAACAAAAATAACCCGTAGGTGAGAAAAACAAAGATGCTCTCGAAAGCGGCCACGTTCCCTATACTGGCAAAGTATAGGGCTTTCTTTGTCAAGAACTGGGCTGGCAACCCCCGGATGCCACCCTTAGTGGTCGTGTGAGTCCTGACTTCTGACTCGTCCAAATAAATTACTCTTGCAATGGTTTGATCCTTGCGAATTTCTTCCAGTCCAGAAAAGGGAGCTTGATCAGTAATGGGTAGATCAATCAGATGAGAATACTCCTCCAGCTTTGGTGCGAGCTGGTAATTCGGGAATGTGAAACAGTGTAGACCGGATCATAAAACTGAATGAGTGCCTCCAGGATTCCTTCAATTACATGGACCCTTAACAGAGGTAGCAGACCTCTGTACTTGGCTCTGAAAGCGTCAGGGTTAGTGATCACCCTTGCTAATCCTCTCAAATCCTCTAGTTTTGGAACCTTGAAGGTATACTTTTGAGTTTTCCGTCTACCGAAATCCATGAGCACAATCCTTTTCTCTCTGAAATTTGCAATCATTGTTTTAGTTTAATTTGAAAAAGAGAGACTAGAAGAGAAAAATTTTCTTTGCTTAATGTTTTTTTTAAATGAATGCATGAATGCAGCACACAAAAACATAGAAAAAACATGGGGTCAAAGGGTCGGTGTCATGAAGTCAAGGCTCTATCCATCCCAAAGGTTTATACTAGTGATTTTTGTACCAGTCTCTCAAAATCATTGATTCTTGTCGAGATAACATCAGCGGGCCGGGAACCGTGCTAGGTGATGTATTTCGAAGAATCTCAGAAGAGGGTAGTATCGCGTGACAACTATTTCCAATAGCTTCCGCACTACTGAAAGAGGTTTTTCCTAGGTGTATACTCAATCTTTCCACATGCGGCATCACACGCATTCCCATTAGCAAAAAAATAAACACATATATCAATTAGGAAAAGCAGTATATATATTTGTCCTAATATCCTAGACTTTTTAAGATCTATGAATCCTATGATCCTAACAGAAAATGGCTCCTCGGCGGAGTCGCCATTCTGTGGCACCTTCCCAACTTAAATGTTTTTGACCTAAGATCCTAGTGAGGGCCGATCCTAGCAATAATGACATTCCCCGATGGAACCGTCATTCGGTGATACCTTGTGAACCCAAGGACTCGTCCTAAGAGAAGCTTTCAACCAGAGAGATAAGAGAGACAAGATTCCTTTGTTTGGCCCCACGATGGGCGTCATTTTTCTGTGGCGGCCACCGCCATGAAAATGACTTGTCCAAGGTTTTCACCTTAAATTGTAAGAAAGAAAGATGAGAAAGCCCCACGGTGGGCGCCATTTTTCTGTAGCGAGCGATTTTGGACGTGGTGCTTAAGCACTGTCGCTCTGGGGCACTACAGGTCGATTCATTTTTTATCCTATTGAAGCTGATGAAGGAAGGGAAATAGATGTCTCCAACTAACCCTGCTTGCAAACTGAGGTTAAACAGTCAAAACTGTTGGTTTACAGATGCGGTTTTAGTTCATGGGTCTCTCTCTGCTTATTTTGTTCAGAATGAAATACCGGGACTGTTCATGGGGAATTTGTTGGGATACTGCGCTAGATTGGCTGGAGGTAGGGGACTTTGGGTTTTTTGATTAGTGTGCTCGCTAAGATTCTTTTGCAATCTTATGCCTACGTATTCCCGGGATAGGGAAATCAGAGTGATCGTAGTTCATCCTATTCTATGGGAGGAAATGGTGTTTTGGTGTCTTGTTCAAAGCCCAAGACATGAAGCTAAAGGTGGTTTATATCTTGTTCAAAGCCCAAGATGTGAAGCTGAAGGGTCTATTTGTATCTTGTTCGAAGCCCAAGGTGTGAAGCTAAAAGGGTGTTGACTTTAGAGAGAATTTGTCATCTCTAAAGGGGATATTCGGTCTGTTTGTCACAACTGTTGGGTGACTGATTATAAAGGAGAATTACTTTAACTGGGATATGTGAATCCAGCAATGCCATAATTTCCTTTATAGGGGATTTTTAACCTGAAGGGGAAGACTTTAACTCAGTGTAGAGCAATGCTATCTTTACTTAGGAATTTCTCATGCTAAAAGAGGAATAGTGGCGTGGATGTAAATAATCCAGAGGCTTGCCGCTTACAGCAGTTAGATGGGGAAAAAGAGTTATTGATGTTTGTATACTGTGAACGAGGCACAGCTTTTGATGCTAAAAGGTTGATTGGCTCAACTGGGGTTTCCTTATACAAAGCCTAAGAGGAGGCTATTGACCCAACAAGAGGATGCTTTTGTGTCTCGTACGAAGCCCGAGATAGAGGCTAAAAGGGTTGACTCAATAAGAGAGTGTTTTTATATGTGTCTTGTGTGAAGCCCAAGACGGAGACTAAAAGGGTTTGACTCAACAAGAGAGTCTTTTATACTCATCAAGAAAGTGATTTGTATCTCGTATGAAGCCCGAGATGGAGGCTAAAGGTGATCGACTCAACAAGAGAGTCTTTTTATACTCAACAAGAGAGTGTTTTGTATCTCGTACAAAACCCGAGATGAAGGCTAAAAGCGGATTGACTCAACAAGAGAGTCTTTTATACTCAACAAGAGAGTGTTTTTGTATCTCGTACGAAGCCCGAGATGGAGGCTAAAATGGTTTTACTAAACAAGAGAGTCTTTTATACTCAACAAGAGAGTGATTTTGTATCTCGTACAAAGCCCGAGATGGAGGCTGCAAAGGTTTGACTCAACAAGAGAGTCTTTTATACTCAACAAGAGAGTGATTTGTATCTCGTACGAAGCCCGAGATGGAGGCTACAAAGGTTAACTCTGCTGGGGTGAATCATTGTACAAAGCCCAAGAGGAGGCTGGGGTTATTGTTTCAGTTGAGTGACAGGTCCAGTATGTTGGTTAAAAGAGAAACTCAGTTCTTATATGGGTAATGTTGTACTCATGGATTTGATCCGAGGACCGGGATTATTTCTAGTTCTTTAAGGAAACGGGGAATCCGAAGGGTATTGAGACTGCCCAAGTCTACAGGTGTTTTTTCCTATTTTTTGAAAGGAACTTGAGAATGTCTTCTAGACTTAAGGAGATTAGACTGTCCAAGTCTAGAGTTTTATCTTTTGTACTATGCTTAAGAGAGATCAAGAGATAGTATGTTTGCCGTAGGAAGATCTAGACTCTTTGAAAGACTGTTCTATTAAGATGACTAATTTATGTTCCTATACCTTTAAGAGGTCGTCGGGACAATTTGTACGAAGCCCAAGAGGAGGCGAGAAAAACTTTTAAGAAGCCGAAGGGACAATTTGTACGAAGCCCAAGAGAAGGCTATCTTCCAGAGGAAGAATCATTATACGAAGCCTAAGAGGAGGCTGTGAAAACTTCTAAGAAGCCGACAGGTCCTTGTACAACGCCCAAGAGGAGGCGAGGATGCTTTTAGGAAGCCTGTGGGTCCTTGCACTAAGCCTAAGAGGAGGCTGATGAACAGTTCCAGAAGGGGTTTCACTTGGAACATTGGCCTTCTGTATATGAACTGTTCAAGGGGATATTTCTTAGATCTAGTTATCTAAAATTGTTGTTAAAGAAAATTCTCATGGTTTAGGTTATGTTGAAATATCCGGGAGAACGTCGGAGGTAAGGAGACGAGGTTTTGTCTAGTTCTAGACGTAGTTTCTGGGGAAACTCTAAATATCTATACTAGTATTACACAGTCGATACGAGTTTAGGAAAGAAGATTTACAGTAAAACAACCCCACAATACAGTTATATACATATGAAAGCGGTAAATGAAAGCGGGTAAACACTTAGTCGGTTGTAGAGCTTCCATACTGTATTGTTAGTCTTTCAACAAAGAAATTGAAAATAACATTATGTTACAAAATCAAAGGAGAAAGTGCTTTTGAAAGGAAAATTGGGGCTTACAGCTCAAGGAGAGGCCCAGGGTTTTATCAGTGATTGCACTGTCGTTTTGTACAGGGACTTATACAAGTGACTGAGGCCCAATAAAGGTTTTCTGTACAAGGGGATGGGTCTTACACTCTCTCAAGAGGCCCAAAATGATTGAAAGTGAACAAATATGGGTCTTATAGCTCAAGGAGAAGCCCAGGGTTTATTTTGAAAAGGGCGACGATCGCGCCGAGGTTTTGAAAACGACGCGGGTCTTATACAATGACTGAGGCCCAAAAATTTTTGGTTTCAAAAGGGGTTTGGGTCTTACACTCTATTAGAGGTCCAAAATGATTTTTAATGGGTCTTATAGCTCGAGGAGAGGCCTAGATGGTTTGTTTTAAACGGGCGATGATCGCGCCGAACTTTTGAAATACAACGGGACTTATACAACATTTGAGGCCCAAAATAGGTTTGTATTTACAAAGGATTGGGTCTTACACTCTATTAGAGGCCCATGAGTGTTCGGAAAAGTTTGTTAGGGTGAAAATGAATAAAACCCTAATTTCATCATTTTTTTTAATATAATTATTCAAAGAAAATTAATACAAATGATAAAAATTCCAAATAAGTTTGAATAAACAACTTGTGATTTTGGTTTTAGGTTTTAAAAATGAGGCTTTCATCACAAGATGAATTAAAACCTACTTGGTTTTGATTTTCCAAAATGGATATTTATTTTTAAAAGGTTTAAAAACAAATAAAAGACATTTATTCGCAAAAATAATAATTATATTAAATAAATAATATAAATCTAATTTTTTTTGTGGAATAAAATATTTCCATATTTTTGTGATTTTTTTGCAAAAAGAACCAATAAAAAATAATTAAAATTGAGGGAGTTATTAATTTTTCAAACTATTAAAAATAATATGAAAAATAACAAAAAGTTGGAAAAATAGCAAAAAGAGGATCTGGGGCGAGTGGGATTCGAACCCCAGACCTCTTGTGTATAGGGCGCACGCCTTACCACTGGGGTGGTGATACATTCGTTGATTGAAACACAACCATAAATATACAAGGCTTGCCTTGCTTTTGGCCTGGCCCAAGGCAAGGCAAGGCAAGTTTTGACAAGAAACGGGAAGGTCCATAACTTTCTCATTTCTCCATGGTTAGGGACAAAATTTATATGCATCTGGCCTAGAATTTCACAAGGAATCCAATGGTGGTGGTATTTTTTTCAGATCATGATCCCTCCTCAAAATCCGATAGTGGTTTTGAAATAGACTATATTTTGCATTTTCTGTGCTACATCTTGGTACAGGTATGAATTACATGATAAATTGATGCAAACACAACACATATGACATATAGAAGAGATGCATGATCAGTGGACTTCAAAGCAATGCATATTTTGGAAAGTTCAAGTCATGATGCTTACCTCTTTTTGAGCTTTTGGAGTTTTTTGTGCAATCTGCCAAGTTTCTTGTTCCAGAAATGGTTCGATGCTTTGGACACTCTCAAATGATCCCTTAGAAGCTTTTAGGATGATTGGAATCAGTTGGAACCTGCAAAAACAAAAACTGGCCCTTTCTTGTAAAAGGGGTTAAAATGGCCAAAATAGCAACTCTCTCAAATGGTGTTCCAGATGTTGGGAGCCATTTGGGATAGTTCAAGGATGATATTTGGAGTGTGTTTGAGGCTTTATCTGGTTTGGAAAGTGACTGAATCAAGACATGGCTTGAAAAATGCACAAAAAGCCTATTTAGAGGTTTTGAGATGTGACTTTGAGATTTAAGGATTACAGGTCACTTGTGTGAGTTTGGACAGCTTAGATATGACATATTGGATGTGTTTGGATCATGAGCTGTGATGGAAATGCTCTCTAACTCAAAAACTCAGAGTTACCTTGCTAAAGAAGGTATTTTTGCCTAAAGAAAGTGATTTTGAGGAAAACATCTGTTTGATGGCTTTGGTGTACTCAAACTGAGCACAAATGAGCTCTATTTATAGTAGAGCAAGTTTGTTTTGCAAGCAATAATGAATGGCAACTGCAGCAGAGGTTTGTCCAATGGTTGCATTTTGGAATCTCAAGTCTCCTCTAGCCATTGACTAGAGGTTAGGGCACAGAGCTGTGGTTCCCTAGTTGTTGGATGAATCTTGACTGAATTCAGTTGCATATGTGTCAGTCCATGCCACCTTGGTGCATCCATTAAATGCTCCAATCCAAAGTTGGAGTCTTGTCCCTCTTTTAGGGATTTCTAGGTTTGGCATGCTACTTCTTGTTCTAAAGACTTTGGAGGCTTGGATCAGTGTTTGTTCCCTTTAGATTTGATCCTCAGATGTGTCCAAAGTGATGACAAGGCTTGGAATTATCTGATTTTTCCAAATTGAGCAAAAGTGCAAAATTCTGCCTAACCTTGGCAGTTTTCAGCAAGGCATATTGCCATTGTCATATCTCATGGCTCAAGTGGAATTTATTGGAGTTCTTGGCCATTTTGGAAAGCTCTAACATGATACAATAATTGTTTGATCATAATTGGTTTTGATACTTTTTGGATCCAAGTGAAAAATGCCCCTACATTTGGAAAAAAGTGAAGGCAAATTCTGACTTAGTGAAAATTTCACTAAGTGTTGGAAAAAAGTGACATTTTCACTTTTTGTGATTTTGATCATTCCATAATTTAAAATCCATGGGGAATTGGAATGAGTGGTAGTTGAAGCTTTTGTAGAGGGTAATGAGAGCTACAAATCCAGCTTTGGATGGGAAAAAATGGCCTTGTGGTTTAGGAGTTATGATCCTCCAAAGTTGGTACCCTAGCTACTTTGTTCCATAACTTAGAAAATTTTCTAAGTTTTTTATGGTTACGCCTTTTACAAGTTATCCCACTTTTCTTGATTTTTCTTGATGAATGATGATTCCAATCATACATTAACATCATTTTGGGGTCAAAGAACTATAATTGTGGAAAATCTCAAAAAGTCAAAGTTTGACTTTTGCGCACAGTTGACTTTTTGTCAGATGAATTCCAAACTGTGCGATCCTTTATGAAATCAAGTCCTTGACCTAAATCAAAGTTGATGGATTGATTTCATAGGTGTTATAGGGTGTATTGAATCATGTCTTAGGGTTTGGGAGCATGTCCTGGCCAAAAGTCAAAGATACAATTGACTTTTTCTGCGAAACCCTAACTGTGGTTCTGATGAAATTGAAACTTATTGCTTAAGCTTCTTGGATCATTCCATTGTTGTAAATGGATCAATGTGATGTATTTGAGACCCTCAAATCCCCTCTTGAGGTCTTAGCTCATGTTTTGTCCCAAAAGTCAACTTAGGGGTGAATTAGGTCAAGAAACCCTAATTCCTGATTTTTTGATGAATGCCCCCTGAGGCTAAATTGACTTGATGATTGGGTTCATGAGATCCCTTGGAGCATCATAGGTTATGCTTTGAAGCATTGGCTCATGCCCAGAGGAAAATTTCCATCTGGAGGCCTGGTCGACCAAACCCTAATTTGGTGACACTGGCGATCTTAAGGCTTGATCCACCTAGAAGGGAGAAGCCTTGTGCTTAATCCTTGAAGTGGGAGACCTCTTGATCCTTTGTGGATGTTTGAGAGGCTAGACAAGTTGAAGATCATGTCATTTCTTGATTGATACTTTGTCTAAGAGCTCTGAGAGGGCTTGAAACCCTAAGTCTGATTGTAGTGGATGCTCACCCATCTTTGGGGAGACTAATGACGTATGATGGTTCATCCATATTGTGATGATGATTTGCACAATGGTGGGAAATCTTAGTGGTCAAAATTTGGGGTATGACAATCATGCCACTCATGCAAAATGGATGCGTGTTTACCGTGAAAATTGGTAAACAACCGTTGGTCTACCAAATTAATGAGAAATTGGGTAACTTGCAGGATCGACCATACAGAATCCTAGGACATGTGCTAAATAATTTAAAATGACATTTGGAAAAAGATGAACACTTCGACAGTATCCATGGTTTAAATAAAGTTTGCTTCGAAAATACTGAATGTAAATTTAATGCAGTGAAATAATCGAAAGTGCGTTGGAAATAACTTGCGAAAGTAAAAGATAAACTTCTGGGCAAAAACTAACTGAATTGTATTGAATGAAAAGTATGGTGTTACATCAAACGTACATTTCTCACGCACTCATTTCTCTACACGCGGGTACTTTGAGTAATTGAGGAATTTGTACAAACTTGAACACACACAAATCCTAACACTAAGACTTGCTATTTATACTATTCGAAAATAACTACCTCTAACGACCTACAAACTAGAGCAAGACAAATGGCATTCTGCATGTCTTCATCTCCTAAACGTGCTCCATGTGTCTCCTGCCAGTAATAGGATAAGAACAAAGTTCCCTCCTTTATTTGAATTCAAATCTTGAATTGAACGTCATCAGTAATGCTTCCGTCGAACAATATTTCCAAATTATTAGAAATATCCCTAAGTCCATAAAATACTTCTTCTTGTACAAGGATACTTTTGACTAGAATTTCTGGGAACGCTATTCCAGTCGAAGTCTTCCAAGTCTTCTCTAAAATCCTATTTTCTTGATTAATTCTCTTAACCCAATACTAGGTGTCGAAATTAGGAGCTAACAAATTGCACCTAAAAAAAGTCATTTTCGACACCATTGAAGAAAAAAGCATTTTTTGATAATGTCGTTCGACGCCTCATTTAGTCCTTGTGAGGTTTCGACATTATTCTTTGGTTCCAACACTACCAAACTGTTCACCTTCCCTTTAGTAGGCCTATGATGTCATAGGCATCATTACAATCTATGACACGCCTCCTCAAGCCACGCGAGAATCTCCATCATCATCACGTTTCCTAGAGTCTCAGAAATCATGGGGGTAGGCATTAATTTCCACCGTTACATCAAAGATAGTGGGGAGGACACGCGTCCCACTTCCATTTTAACCATTAAGGTGATTCTGAAACCGTTTCCACTCCCATCCTTATAAATACCCCTTTCATCACTTCTTTTCACTTTTTACGCTCTCTATACTCTCAAGAAAAAAAACTTCTCACACTCAAAAACTCAGTCTCTTTCTTCACATTTCAACAATGGCTTCATCAACACGATCTACCAAGGATGCCAACAAAACTGCAAGAGCTCCTAAGAAGATCTCTCAATTTCCGCCATAGGTCAAGCTAAGAAACCTAAGGCTAGTAACAAGGATTCTAATCCTGCTAACCAGAATAACCCTTCGACTGAAGAGGCCATTGATCTTAGGTATATGAACAACTTTAGGGTATTTATAGTTAGTCTATCCTTTAAGGATCCCTCTGACTATTTAGGATGGTAGAATAAATTAGAGAAAACAAAGTCTAAAGTCTGGAAAGACATGGGTATTTATGATTTGATCATGCCTTCGAAGGTAGGACCTGACTATTGCTCCAACATGCTTGTCTCATCCTTGTATTTTTGGGACAACACCCATTACACTCTCCATGTTCCAATGTGGGATAATGACACCAACTTTATTCGACGTCGCCGCTATCACAGGGCTCAAACAAACTGGGAACACCTATGACCCTGATTTTATGTCTGACGATAGCATTAGCTTTTCAACCTCTAGGGCAGTATATTCGACCCACGTCTCACATTATCACGATAAGGACATAGAAGAGGTTTCAGATGTAGAACACATAGCTTTCTTAGCATTATGGTTGTCTCGTTGTGTCTTCTGTTCGAAGTCACTACAAGTTGCCAGGAAATTCCTAACTATGGCGAACCAACTCCATTCTGGCCATAACCTTTGTCTGAGCGAACTAATTCTAGCTAGCCTCTATGAATCTATGAGCGAAGGCATTACCCAACCTAAATGTCTGGGTGACAAAGGAAATCTCCTCCTTTCTGGACCTTTTTGGATTCTACAATTGTGGTTGAACGCTTCATTCAAAGCATGTCTTCCCCACAAGAATTAAATCGACGAGGATGCTGACAAAGTGAAGAATAGGAGGGTAGAAGGTCCACACCTGGTGAAGCTAACTCCTGTTGGTGAAGGTCGGCCTGTTCAACAAACCTTCACTAATTTTATCATGATGTTTGCTAAACTTTATGACTTCTCACCCAATATGGCTCCCTTCGCTGCAAGGAAATGTGGTCCTGAGTGGTTCACCAGGCCATTCCCAGCGCTGTCGAAGGCTCAAGAAGTAGAATCTACTGTAATCTGGGAAGCCTTCTTGACTCCTAGGGTTTTAACCCTCAGGTTCAATATCTCGAAGAGTCTAGTCACTTTGATTGCTTACCAGCCCAATCTTGTCGCCCGACAATTTGGATTAGTTCAGGTCTTACCTAAACCCCTCTATGACAAGAAAAACCTCCTCCTCCTCTACAACACAGTCCATACCGAAGTCGTGACTATTAAACAAATTGCGCGGTATTCTGGTCGAACACAACTTTTTCCTGTTGCTTTCGAACCTAGCTTTCTTTGCACCCAACAATTCGATGACTGGTGGAAAGCTTACTATGTAGAGGAATTTTTCGACGTGGTTGTTTTCACTCAGCACATTAACAAGGCTTTCCTCTTTGTGCAGGAAATAGTCAAGCAAGGTACTTCGACGCACATCAAAGAAATCCAAGCATTCCAGAAATACTTTGAAACTGCTTATCGACCAGATGATCTTGATCGAACCGTCTGTGACGCAGCTGTTACTTTAAAGGAATTTTTTTAAAGAAAATGGAGAACTTAAAGATCCCTTCGTATGTCCCTCGTGAGAAACGGTACGAAACGGATTTTAACATGTTTCCTCCCAAATTCCATCGACTGCCAAATGCTTATTTTGGAGTGGCCCTTGCCCCTCCATTTCCAAACTAGTTCGTGTGTGGGGATTCTATCAAAATCCTTCGCCAATAATCAAAACCAAAAGTCCAGCGGATGGTTCTAACCAAACATACACTAGACAGTTTCAAAAGGCATCTTCACATTGGGATCGAAGATGTTCGTATAGAATCTGAAATATATGAAGGTGTGGAATCGAAGGATTTCGATCTAACATTTCTTCTTACTTATTTTCTCTCACATATAATAACTGTTTCCATTTTGATTTAGCCGTGAAAATTCCACCAAAGAAACCAACAGCTAGGAAACCAGTCGAGGTAAAAGAGGAAGGAGGCAGTAAAGCAGCAACAACAAAGGTATTTTGCATTCCTTATTAATTTTGTCATTTCCCATATGTTCAACTATATTTCTAACATTTCCCTTTCAGGGTGCTCGAAAGCTACCCCCCAACTCCCCAAAAAAGGAAATCTAAGGAAGATGAAGTTGTGGTGGTTGAATCGGATGATGAAGACCTATCTCCGACTGCCAAGCAACCCCTAAAAAAAGAAGAGGCAGCTCAAAATGAACGAAGCTTTGGCCCAAACTCAAACAAAAGGTGCAAAGGCTCCGACCAAGAAATCCACTACCCTAACAATACTGGAACCAACTCCTGCAGAAATGTCGAAGAAAGCTGCGGACCAACTTGAAAGTCACAACTCAAGCCCTGTGGCTGATGCTCCCAAGGTTCCAAATTTGATACCTTATTATTTTTTAGTAATCTTTTTCAACTCCTGACGACTTCGATTACTCTTTTCAGGATAATGCATAATTTTCTACTCAACGGGCTGCCAAATCAACCAACAGCACACTCCTCAATAGTGAAGGCGAACCAACATACCATCCTACTTCTGCGAAGGATTTTGAGAAGAGCTCGATGAGCGAAATTAATCATATAGTTGGGGAACATCGCGAAACTTCGTCGCCCAAGACTACCACCCAGAATTCTCATACCAGTGGATCTAAACACGAAGGTGACCAAGGAAAGGACATGCTAGCTGAAGCAGCTAAGAATGATATGGAGGTGGATCACCCTGAAGTCCATGTCGAAGATGAAGCTGAAGATGGCTCCCCAAGAGTCGAACATCTGGATATCATTCAGCAAGATCAAGACGATGATATGGAAGAGAGGCAAAATCGATATGCATTCTAGTAGTATTCGATGCCTATTAAGGAATTTGTGGATGACGAGGAAAATGTCGAAGCAGATGATGGCAAGGACGAAGAAGAGGAGGAAGAAACTCATGATGAGACAACCATCGAACCAACCCCTAATCCTGACCCGTCGATTGCGAAGGACTCAATCAAGACCTTTGTGACTCTTTCTTTAGATGAACTAGAGGCTTTGAATAATAGCAACCCTCGCGAATACCTGAAAGCTTTGATTGGTTTTAGAGGGAGTTCGTCTGAGAAGAGTCTTAGTTCCTCCTCAGTATTTGGTGGACGATCCTCTAATAATCCTGCCAGGGAAATACTTTCAAAAATCAAGGAAAAGGTTTTTAAAGGTGACCTGTTTCGACTCATAGAGTCTGGCCTTACTTCTCCTATTGCCTTGAAAAGTCATCTAAAAAAGGTTGACATTCTGACTGCTTCTCCTGACATTGCAAACGTCATCTTGGAGCTGACTTCAATGATCGAACTGTTGCCGCTGATGTTGTCAAAATCAAGCAAATCTCTAAAGATATCAAAAGTCTTACTAGCTCTGTAGCAGCTGCATGGGATGCTGC
This sequence comes from Lathyrus tuberosus, assembly GCA_022829125.1. Taxonomy (NCBI): domain Eukaryota; kingdom Viridiplantae; phylum Streptophyta; class Magnoliopsida; order Fabales; family Fabaceae; genus Lathyrus; species Lathyrus tuberosus. The sequence continues at coordinate 8,228,966 of JALAZF010000261.1, read as the reverse complement.
CTCGGAGTCAACCAACCGATTGGATGATTTAGAGAAAGCCCAAAAACGGAACAAGGCTGAGATCGAAATAAATAATCGAAATATCAATTCTTGAGAGAAACTAAAAAAAGATCTACATACCAAGATTTCAAAAGCCAAGAAACACAATGTTAAGCTTCTGAAGTTTAACAATTCTAAAGTGGCTAAAGAGCTTGATTTGGGCAGAGCGTTGCTGATAAAGCCCAAAAGTTAGAAGCAGAGCTAGAGGTTATGAGGTCGACCAAGTCTGTCTGCGAGAAGCGGTTATAGTTTCTGAAGGCGAAGTATTCCAACATGAAGTTAAACCTTCCATTTTAGCTCTAGTTCCCTTTTTTTTTTTTAAAAACTTATCATCACTTCTTAGATTATGTAATAATTTTGAACCCTTCGTGGTTCTTCTGGATGTAAGGGATTTAGCCATTTTGGCAACAAATTTCCACATGATGTTTTATCATGAAGGTCATTTTAAAAAACACATTAGCCATTTTGGCAACAAATTTCATTTTACCATGTTAGCTTCGATCATTTTGCATGTGATTACTCTTTAGCTATTTTTATTTCTTGAAGTGTCGGCTTGTATTTTTTCAAATACTTCCCATTTACCCTCAAGATCCTCTTATCTTGATCTAACTCTTCGATCTCATAAGCACCATTCAAAAAGACGTGTATGATTTGAAAAGGGCCTTCCCATTTAGGGGACCACTTCCCCAAGGCTCTGTCTTTTCGATCCATAGGCAGGATTAATTTCCAAACCAACTCTTCAGGAAAAAACATCTTAGCGTTGACTTTCTTATTATAAGACTTCTCTATTCTCTTCTTCTGTCTTTTCAGTAACTCTAAAGCATTGAGTCTTTCCTCATCCAAGTCAACTAATTCATCTAACATTATGTTCCAATATGACTCATATGGGATCTCATGATGCCTCTGAATTCTTATCGACTGAAGGTAAATCTCAATTGTTAACACCGTATCATGACTAAAGGTCAATCAAAATGGCGTGGAATTTGTAGCTTCTTTAGGGGAGGTTCGACATGCCCAGAGAACCTGGTCTAAAGTCTTGTGCCAATTTCTAGGCTTCTTTCCCACATGTTTCTTAATTAAACTAATCACCACTTTGTTTGCTGCTTCGACCTGACCATTAGCCTGAGCATAATAAGGTGTGGAAGTTAATAATTTAAAACCCATTTCCTTAGCAAATTCTTGCATCTTTCGACCAGTGAATACTGATCCTTGATCCGTTGTAATGGCTTATGGGATTCCAAACCTATAGATAATGTGTTTTTTAATGAATTCGATTACGTCTTCTTGGCCAACATTTGGCAATGGTATAGCTTCGAACCATTTCGTAAAATAGTCAATGCCTACCAAAATGTACCTTTGATGTTTAGATGACGCTGGTCAAATTTCTCCAACCAAATCCAAAGCCCAACCTCTAAAGGGCCATGGCTTAACTATGGAGTGTAATTCACTTGCAGGAACATGTTGTATGCCTGAGGGCACTTGGCACTCTTGGCATCCCTTAGCGAATTCGATACAATCTTTCAACATAGTAGGCCAATACATCCCTTGTTGAAACAAAAGCCATTTCATCTTATGGCGTACCTGATGAACCCCACATGCCCCACTATGGATAGTAGAAAGGGCTAGATATGCCTCTGACTCACTAAGGCATTTAAGTAAAACTCCCTCAGGAGTCTTTTTAAATAATTCATTACCCAAAAGAACATAGCTTAAAGCTCGATACCTGATTTTTCGTTCTGTGGACGCCGTTGGGTTTTTCAAATACTCCACTATTGGTTTTCTCCAGTCTTCATCCGTCAAGCTATCTATTGGTAAGATTTCGAAGTTCTCTTTATCAACGTACCCTAACTTCATTATTTCCAAATCTGATGGGATAATCTGACTGATACAACTCTTCCTCTGACTTCGATTGCATCTTGTAATTTTTCTTTCAAATTTTTGTACCTAGAAGCAATTTGATCCAAGTCATTAGCCACTTGATTCTCCAGTCGAGGTATGTGTCGAATGCTCACCACTTCGAACTCTTTCAGTAGTCAATTGGCTATTACAAAGTGCATAATGATATTTTCTTTAACACACTTATACTCCTTTGTGATTTGTTTTATGACTAACTCTGAGTCTCCCATTATTTCGACTCGAGTTGCCCCCAATTCCAACAATATCTCAAGTATGGATATTAAAGCCTCATATTCAGCCTCATTTTTCGAACAAAGACCTTCGACTTTATACTTGAATTTTGTTGGAATTTTATTAGGAGAAATAATCAAGACTCCTACGCCGGTACCATCTTTATGACTAGAACCGTCGAAATACAATTTCCAAGGTTCGAGCTCAACATAGTTTAACATATTTTCATTTATAGAGTGGTCGACGATAAAGTCTGCTACCACTTGTCCCTTAACAGCCTTCAAAGGAATATAAGTTAAGGAATATTAAGTTAGAGCTAATGCCCATTTACCAATTCGACTATGCAAAATTGGTTTAGACAACATATGTTTAATGATATAAAAAAGAGACGAAACATAAACATCAATAGGTTTTATATAGTGCTTCAACTTTGTACAAGAAAAATCAAGCATAAACACTTCATCGCCGAATTCCTTACCAGGAACTTCTTGGTGTAATCGTTTGTTGGCTTCGACAGCCATATGTTTCACTTCAGCCTCTAGGGTCGTTTGTAGTTTGTTTTCGGCTATATAAGCCAATATCCTTTTAAGTGCTTCGAACTCAGACATCATCGCCGAATTCGCTTCCCCATCCTGTAGGGTCGACTCCAGACGTCCCTTCATATGCAAGGTCAACTTCTCTCACAACCTCACGATCCCATTGAAAGCCATTTGTGGGATGCAAATACAACGAACAATATGCGTTGTCATCCGGAGTAAATGCAAAGTTGGTCGGGTTGCATGGAGTAATGCTGGCCAAGTGCTTTTCGAAATGGCGCATGTCTGCATGATTGATTACAGCCTTGAAATAATCTTGGTCTGCTTCAATATTTTCCACAATGCCGTCTGGGCGCCATATAGTAATCCTCTGATGCATGGATAAAGGCACAACCCCTATCCCATGTATCCATTCATGGCCAAGTAAAAAGTTGTAATTGGATTTTTTTCGACAACCATAAACATGGTCAGTCTTGTAACAGTACCTATGGTCAAATCGACCTGAATCACCCCCAAAGTAGTACCCACATTTCCTTCATAGTTGAAGAGTACCATATTATGAGGTTTGGTATCAGTGTCGAATTTTCTGATTTTCCTCAGCATGAAATGTGGTATTAGGTTCACCGTCGCACCACAATCCACTAAGATTTTGTTGACATAAACGTCTTCGACCTTTCCTGTAATGAATAGAGGCTTCAAATGAATCTTCGTTGCCTCTTCTAGGCATTCAAAGAACGCGTTTTGTTCCTCGGCGCAGCCAATGTTCATCACGCAATAGCACATAGGTTTATATGCAGCCATTTCGATTTCAGTATTATTATCCATTTCTTTGACCTCAATTATTTGGTCGGATTCTCTGGGAAGCACTGATACCACATTTACTATGATATCCAAAGACTGCTATGAACCTGAGTTGAAATTGTCAGTAAGCATCTCATCCTCAGCAATTGCTCGATCACACTTTTCTTTGGCCTCTTCTTCTTGTATGGAAAATAACTTTCTTCCCACCGACATCTTTTCGACAGGCTTTGGCTCCTCCTTGTCAATCTTTTCAGTCGGTACATTGGTACTTGACTCCACCCTTGCCCCAGCCTCTCTCTGAGCCTTTCTTCTTCTCTGTTCCCTTCTCCATTGTGATCTGGACATGCGATTCTTTCCTTTATAATTTTCTGAGATGTAGGCTGACTGCTTTGAAGTCTGGAATTCTCTGCGGTATTGCCATTGATGAGCCTCTATCTACATCGAAGTTTTGCTATTTCTGCTGGCTTTTTCCTCTGTTTTCGTTTGGTCTTGTCCACTTTCCATTAGAGAGCTCTGCAAATGGCTTAAAAGTGGTGGGTCTTGCATCTGGGACTCTTGGCTTAACCTGTTCTTGCTTCGAAGAAGATCTCCTCGGGTCGAAGCCTCGTTGACCATGAAGGGCTCTTTCTTCATGTCTTTCTTTGGCTTTCCTAACTCCTTCAAGATTTTGGGCTGCTTTTTTTATCAAATACAGCATTGCATCGAGGACACAACATGACTTCTGATTTTTTCTTTTGCAACCTATGAAGGAAATCCATCAGACCTCCTCCTGCTTTTGGTAAGCTATTTTGTTATGCTCCTCTTGTCGACGTTCCTTGTCGACTTCCATGGAAGTTTCTTGTGTGATTTCCACCATGTTGATATCCATGTTGACATCATCAGTGATGTCCAACTTGTGTAACTTCATTTGAAGGCCTTCAACAACCTTGTCTATTCGTATGAAACCATCAGGAGTTTCTTTTGCTATCATCGTTAAATTGGAATCCTCAACGATTCCTCTATTAGAGTCTTCAGTGACTCCCAAATCGAAACCATCAGCAGTTTCTTTGGCGAAGCCTTGAGCAACCTCACTGGCAAAATTCTTCATAAACTCTTGTTCAAGATCCTCAGTAATCCTGACCATAACAGCTCCATTATTGAAGTTCTCAGTGACTTCAACCATGTTAACAGTGTTGTCGAGATCTTCAGTGACCTCGATCATGTTGACTTCAGTTGGCTATGTGTAATGAGCATCAACCACTTACAAAGGATCAGAGTTAATCTTCATCTGACTCTTTGACTTCTCTCCAAATTTGAGTCTTCCCTCCTGCATAGCATTTTGAACAAGATCCCTAAAAAGAAAACATTGAGAAGTTTTATGACACAAGAAATTATGATACTTACAAAAATATATCTTTTTCCTTTGTTCTAAAGGAGGCATTTTAGCACCAGGAGGCACTATCATTTGACCATCCTTAACCAACAAATCAAAAATTTTGTCACACTTGGTAACATCGAAAGTGTAAGTTTTCTTAGGAAATTTATCGCTTTTTTCTGGTTCGATGGGGTTATTTCCGTTTGAAGGGGCCAAGACCTTACAAGAGTAAGGTGGGTCTTGCTTCAATTCAGCAAGGTCAATCTCGCTTTTGTCGAAACACAATGACTCACTATAAGGTATTTCTTCTTCATTGAGTTCGACGTAGGCTATTCTTTAATTCTTATTTGCCCTAGCCTTCTCTTCCATCAGGTGTTCTAGTTGTCGAACCCTGTTAGCCAACTGGGCCATGTCCCTCAAGTATTGGGTATCTAGTTTCTTCCTAATGGAATAATCCAGGCCTCCAGCGGCCATTTCGACCAACTCATGTTTTGATACTTGAGTAAAACATATAACTTTGAGCAGTCAGAATCTGTTGAGATAATCATCTATTGGCTCAGTAAATTTCCGCTTTATACTAACCAATTCCTTTAGACTGATCTTAGTCTGTCCCATATAGAACTGCTCATGAAATAAACATTCCAACTGGGTCCAATTATGGATCAAATTTGGTGGCAAGATTGTGAACCATGTGAAGGCATTCTTTGTAAGAGAACTTGGGAAGTATTTTACCCTAAGGTTCTCATTATTCGAAATCTCTCCAGCTTCTATCAAATACCTAGCCACATGTTCGACAGTGAACTCAGTGGTATCCCCAGAAAACATAGTGAATTTAGGAACTTTCGTTCTAGGGGGTAAATCTGACTGCAGGATATATTCTGACAATGGTGATGTATAATTTGGCGTTCGAAGATCAAAGTTTACTCCATTCCGTGCCATAATCCTTTCGACCATGGCTGCCAAATTATTATCTGCTGCCACGTCGTTACGTCGAATTTGCTGTACAACATTGTCAGCATTATGGTTTCTATTTACCAAAACTACCCTTGGTTCCTCTCCCACAGGAATTTGTGGTTGATTCCTAGGGAGTTTGACTCTAGGTCGTTCGACTATTCCTTGGTTTGTTAAATTCGTCTGGGGTATGTTTCCTGGGTTTTGTTGAACTTGGTTAATAGTAGGGTCCTCTTCGAAAACTACCCCTTGGTTTTCTATCACATACTCCCTTGGTGGGTATCGAGGAGAGCTTGGTACACCAAAGAAATCTACAAGGCGCGTCATCTGCGCTGCCATTTGCTGATTAGTCTGGGTAGTATTTTGAATGAGAGGCTGAAAAATTTCTCCCATAGTTTGGGATATCATTTGGACCATTTGATGGTTACTCTCGTCCATTTGTTGCCTCAAATATGCTGCAGAACTATTCGTCAAGTTTGGCATTTGGGTTGGATATTCCATTCCTAAAGATTGGCTATTTCGACCCATATGAACCCCAGATCCTGACCCTTGTAACGTGTTAGATGTCAAACATGTTATATATTTGTATGGAATATTTGGCATTTTTCATTTCTTTCTAATGGTATAGTGTGAATTTAAGCGGTAAATGGAGTTGTTATGCTTACATCGGAATATATGTGTGGAGCTTGTAATTTGTGTGTTAATATGCAGGTATAGGCATGAAAGGGCAAAATGGTGAACACATGGAACCAATGCAAGTTCCACTGAGTTTTTATTGCTGCAACAGGGTGTTCGCAGTGCGAACAATCTGGCGAAGTCCCAGCGAATGTTCGCACTGCGAGGGACCAGCGAGGAGCCAGCGAATGGAGGCAGCGAGTTCAAGGTTTTCAATTACCTTGTGTTCGCAATGCGAACTCCTAGCGAGGGTCCAGCGAATCTTCGCTGGCTAGTTCGCAGTGCGAATGTGCTAGCGAAGAGAGGCAGTAAGTTCCAGTTTTGAGAATTCTGGCTCGCTAGTTTATTCGCAGTGCGAATGAAGCTAGCGAATGATTCGCAGTGCGAATGAAGGGTTCGCAGTGCGAACCCACGATTTCTGCTTGGGGCGGTTTAAGTCTCAGAGGCACTTAAAGTGCCATTTTTCCTCATTCGCAGTGCGAATCATGCAGAATTCTGCTATGTATAAATAGAATTTCACTTGTTGTAAAAAGGATCTTTTGTTCATTTTGATCTAAAATCATAGTTTTCAGTCTTTTTACCATTGGAGCTTGTATTTTCACTTGGAGAAGCTGATTTTGCATCCATTCTTGATTATTTGGAGTGGATGTTTACTCATCTCCTCTCTTTACTTGTTCTCCAATCTACCATGAGAAGTGGTAGCTAAACCCTCTATATTGAGGTTAGAAGTAGTTGATTCTGTTTTTATGTATTGCTTTTGATCTATTGTATATGAACAAAGTCTTTGATCAATATAGATGAAGTTATTTTCTCTTAATGCTTTAAGTTTGATTTGTTTTACTCTAGACATAGATTCCACAAATCTTGACCTAACAATTTCATCTCTTAAAAACCAAACTCTAGACATATATTTGGGATTTGCTATTCGCAATGTATTGATCTTAATGATCGTTGTTTAGATTGTTAGCGTGAGACATCATCTAACGGTTTAAACAGCGGTACTCACGATTTCGCTTTAGACATAAACGTAGTCGGGAGGATACACGGTTATATTGGTCGGAAACCGAGTTCATGTGCTTGATTAATCGTTTATACATGGAAAGGATTAGCGAAACCTAACCTTAACATGCTTTTATAAAACCTTTTACAAAAATCTTTGTCACAATTTAATCTTTGCTACAAGTGAATGATAACAACAATTGAAACTTTTGAAACCGTTAACTTAGAATATCGCAACTATTGAAAGGCAAGCATCAAATATCAAACAGTCCCTGTGGATACGATAACAAAAACCCACACTATTACTCTTCTAACAAACTGGCGCCGTTGCCGGGGATCGAACCCGGGTCACTCGCGTGACAGGCGGGAATACTCACCATCCGACCGGTTATTGTCCTCCAGTTGAGGAGGAAGCAAATTACGCGGGAAATCAAGGTTACCAACCTCGACCTCAGTATCAACAAGCCAACCAAGGTTACCAACAAAGGCCTAACCAAGGTTATCAACAACAATGGAGACCGCAAGAAGCCGGACCATCAAACCGCCAACAATATCAGAATTACACTCAACCTCCGCAAGCCCCCGTTGGAAATACAAAGATGGAAGACACTCTTACACAATTTATGCAAATGGCAATCTCAAACCAAAAGAACACCGATGCCGCCATAAGGAATCTTGAAACTCAAGTCAGGCAATTATCAAAACAATTGGCCGACCAACAAAAAGGGCCCTTTACGACAAATACGCTTCCGAATCCTAAGGATTGTAAAGCTATTCTCACTAGAAGTGGAAGAGAGATTGACATGGGTGTAGGTAAAAAGAGAGTGGAGGAGGAGGTTGAAGTTGAAAATGAAAAAGATAGGGAAGAGATTGAAGTAGAAAAAAATGTGGAGGGTGTGTTAGTTGAAAATGAGATAGAAAAAAATGAGAGAGAAAAAAATGAGAATGAGAAAAAAATAGAGAATGAAGAAAGAGTGAAGAGAACTAAGAAGGGAAAGGAGCCGATGAACAATATTCCAATTCAACATCTACCATATCCGCATGCTCCTACAAAGAAAGATAGTGCGCGGCACTATTCTCGGTTTATGGATATCTTCAAGCAATTACAAATAAATATTCCATTTTCCGAGGCTTTGGAGCAGATGCCTAAGTATGCGAAATTCATGAAAGATATCCTCATGAAGAAGAAAAGGTATACTGATCAGGAGACAATTATGGTGGATGCAAGCTGTAGTGCAATCATTCAACGGACGCTCCCGCGAAAAGAGTGTGATCCGGGACGAGTTACATTGCCGGTTACGATAGGAAACATGTATGTGGGCAATGGATTGATTGATTTGGGGTCTAGCATCAACTTGATACCATTGTCGATTGTGAAACGGCTAGGCCACATGGAATTGATGTCCACGCAAATGACGTTGCAACTCGCCGATAAATCCACTACCCGTCCTCACGGTGTAGCGGAAGACGTGTTGGTCAAGGTGGACAAATTTTTGTTTCCAATTGATTTTGTTGTCATTGAAATGGAAGAGGACGAAGATGCACCTTTGATTCTTGGAAGGCCTTTCATGAAAACTGCCCGTATGGCAATTGACATGGACGATGGTCTCATGAAAGTGAGAGTCCAAGATGAAGAGGTGTGTTTTAATCTTTATGATGCAATGAAGCATAAGAAGGATAAGGGTGATTGTTTCCGAATCGATGTAACGGAGGAAGCAAGTTTGGAAGTTACAAGGAAAATTAATATCATTGATCCTTTTCAAAGAGCTTTGGATGAATCCTTGGAAGTATTCTCGGTTGAAGAAGAGCAAGCTCTTGAAGAGTGTTTGTTGGAGCTTGAAGCTTTGGAAGAATTGCAACCGTGGGAGTATGAAGAGGAAATTCTGAAAAAAGAGGTGAATGATGAACCATCCAAACTTGAGCTGAAAGTGTTACCTTCCACATTGAAATATGCTTTTCTCGATGACGGTGGTAATAAACCGGTTATCATAAGTAGTATTTTGTCTGAAAACGAGGAAAGCCGCTTAATTCAGGTGTTGAAGAAAAATCAGGGTGCAATGGGATGGACATTGTCCGATCTCAAAGGCATAAGCCCTTCGTATTGCATGCATAGGATATTCATGGAGGAGGACTTTAAGCCGGTTGCTCAACCTCAACGCCGCTTAAATCCTATCATGAAAGAAGTGGTTAGGAAGGAAGTGGTGAAGATGTTGGATGCCGGAATGATTTATCCTATTTCTGACAGCCCGTGGGTTAGTCCGGTGCATGTGGTACCGAAAAAAGGAGGACTAACGGTGGTCCGAAACGAGAATAATGAGCTTATATCAACAAAGACCGTAATCGGGTGGAGAATGTGTATCGACTACCGTAGGTTGAACAAGGCTACGAGAAAAGATCACTTCCCTCTACCTTTTATGGATCAAATGCTCGAGAGGCTTTCCGGTCAACAATTTTACTGTTTTTTGGATGGTTATTCGGGTTACAACCAAATAATTGTGAACCCGGATGATCATGAAAAAACAGCTTTTACATGTCCGTTTGGAATCTTCGCTTATAGGAGGATGCCTTTTGGATTATGTAATGCACCGGCGACTTTTCAGCAGTGTATGCAAGCTATCTTCTCGAATTTGATCGAAAAGACTATCGAGGTTTTTATGGATGACTTCTCTGTTTTTGGACAATCGTTTGATTTGTGTTTGAAAAATTTGGATACGGTGTTAGAACGGTGCGTGGAAACTAACTTGGTGCTTAACTGGGAGAAATGCAACTTCATGGTGAACGAGGGAATTGTGCTCGGTCACAAGGTTTCGGCAAAAGGCCTTGAAGTTGATAAAGCCAAAGTGGATGTTATCGAGAAATTACCACCGCCGATGAATGTCAAAGGTATAAGGAGCTTTCTTGGACACGCCGGGTTCTACCGGAGATTTATCAAGGACTTCGCCAAGGTCGCAAAGCCGTTGAGCAACTTGCTTGTCCAAGGTAAGGTTTTTGACTTTGACGAGTCTTGTCTTTTCGCATTTAATTGTTTGAAACAAAGTTTAACCACCTCACCGATAATCATTGCACCAAACTGGAAAATAGATTTTGAATTAATGTGCGATGCAAGCGATTATGCGGTTGGGGCTGTTTTGGGTCAGAGGAGAACGAAAGTTTTCCACGCTATACATTATGCGAGCAAAGTTTTAAATGAAGCTCAGATTAACTATGCAACAACTGAAAAAGAGTTGCTTGCCATAGTGTATGCGTTGGAGAAATTTCGTGCCTATTTGATTGGTTCACGTGTCATCGTTTATACGGACCATTCGGCTATAAGGTATCTGCTCACCAAGCCTGATTCAAAACAGAGGCTGATTCGGTGGATCCTTTTGTTACAAGAATTTGATCTTGAAATTCGTGACAAAAGGGGTTCCGAGAATTTGGTGGCGGATAACTTATCCCGCCTGGTCAACATTGACGTGACCAAGAATGAATTTGAGGTAAAAGAGGAGTTCCCAGATGAAAAATTTTTTAGAGTGTAGGTTAGACCGTGGTTCGCCGACATGGCTAACCACAAAGCCACCGGATTGATACCGGACGGTCTAACGCACCACCAAAAACCGAAATTTTTGTCTGATGCCAAGTCATTTGTATGGGATGAACCCCACTTATTTAAACTTGGTGTCGGCAACCTCCTCAGAAGGTGTGTGTCAGTGGAGGAAGCCACGAGTATTCTGTGGCATTGTCATAACTCTCCTTACGGAGGTCACTTCAATGGGTTAAGAACGGCCACTAAAGTCATTCAGTCGGGCTTTTATTGGCCGTCCTTATTCAAAGATGCGCATGCGCATGCCCTTAGTTGTGACAAGTGCTAGAGAAGCGGCGGTATTTCACAGCGGCAAGAAATGCCATTACAAAATATGTTAGAAATCGAAGTTTTTGACTGTTGGGGGATCGACTTTGTCGGTCCGTTCCCATCTTCTTTTTCTAATGAATATATTTTGGTCGCTGTGGATTACGTTTCCAAGTGGGTTGAGGTGATAGCATGTGCCAAAGCCGATGGAAAAATGGTGGTGAAGTTTTTGAAAAGAAATATTTTTGCGCGTTTTGGTACACCTCGAGTGTTAATAAGTGATGGAGGATCTCACTTCTATAACACTCAGCTTGACAAAGCTCTTGAGCAATATGGTGTGAAGCACAAAGTTGCTACACCATACCATCCTCAAGCTAACGGTCAAGCAGAGGTATCCAATCGTGAGATTAAGCGTATCTTAGAGAAAACTGTTTCGGCCTCGCGAAAGGATTAGGCGAACAAACTGGATGACGCATTGTGGGCGTATCGGACCGCTTTTAAGGCTCCGATCGGTCTCACACCGTTTAAAATGGTTTATGGTAAGAATTGTCACTTGCCGGTAGAGTTGGAGCACAAGGCGTTTTGGGCCTTAAAATTTTTGAATTTTGATCCAACTCTAAGCGGCGAAAAAAGAAAAGTGCAATTGCACGAGTTGGATGAAGTGCGCCTTCAGGCATACGATTCCAATAAGTTGTATAAGGAACGTGTAAAGTCTTACCATGACAGAAAAATTGTCATCAAACAGTTTGAGGTCGGACAGCTGGTCTTATTGTTCAATTCTCGATTAAAATTGTTTCCCGGAAAATTAAGATCTAAATGGTCCGGTCTGTTTCGGATTGTGGAAATCAAACCCTATGGAGCAATCGTAATTGAGGACACAACGTCAAAGGAAAATTGGACAGTTAATGGCCAGAGGCTGAAAGTGTATCTCGGAGGAGGTTTCGAGCGGAATCCTGCAGTTGTGCCTTTCCGCGATCCGTGAGGTCGCGATGGCCCGTCGAGCTTAGCCGACGTTAAACAAGCGCTTGTTGGGAGGCACCCCAACATTGTAAGTATTTTTGCTTTAATTTGCTGTTTTAAGTCATTTTGACATTTTGGACATTTGGAAGTGTGGCAGCAAGACAGACCTGTAATTTTGAAAAAAATTGTCTTGTTCGCTGGCTCATTCGTAGTGCGAATATGGGGCGAGCATTCGCCAGCCATTCGCACTGCGAAGCTGGGGCGAGTATTCGCTGTCCATTCGCACTGCGAACGTCAGCGTACCTGCCTGGGTTGTATTGCTGCCACATCATTAAAAGTGAGGGTTTTATGGGTGGGCCAACACTTAGGCCCAAAACCAGTGTTGAAATGATGAGAACTTGGGGGGACCAAACCCTAGTCCCTCACTCTCACTTTCAACTGTAACCAAAAGGAAAAAAAAGAGAAGAAAAACCCTCTCAAAAACTCTTTCCCTCTCACGTGCAATTTTGGACCACTTTTTCTCTTCTTTTGTACTCAACTGCCATTTCCTAGCAAGGTTAGAATTCATTTTCTCTGAACTTTCTGATTAAGTGAGTTTATTTGTTAATTATGCATATGAATGTATAGGAAGTTTTGGGGTTTGAATTCTGGGTTTGGTTAGTCAATGCATGTCTAAATTTTTGCTGGATTTTAAGTTGAGTAGACCTGTAGAATGTTGTTATGTGTGAAATCTGGGGGCTGCATAAATTTTTCAACATTTTCGTGCATTCGCTGGCTTATTCGCACTGCGAAGCTGGGGCGAGTGTTCGCCAGGCTTCGCAGTGCGAATGATCTAGCGAGCAGCCCAAATTTTTGATTTTCTGATAGTCCATTCTGATGCATGTCTGTCCTTAATTCTAATGTTTTGTCTTGGTGTTTTTGTGTGGATTCATTTGTCATTTGTGCAGATGGGTCCTAAAACTATGATGAGAAAAAGAAAGACATCCACATCAAGACAAGCGCTAGTCCGTTTTGATGAGACCCGGTTCCGAGGTATTAGACAAGCTCAGAGGTATGAAGTGTTAGAAGGAAGGACCATCCTTGCGGAAAGGAGGTTTGTTCTGAATGAACAGGGAAGTTATCGTGCCATTGCTACCCTGTTAACTGCGAAAAAGTGGGATATGCTGATTAACCCTGTTGATTCTTACGACGTTGAAATGGTTCGTCAGTTTTACGCCAACGCCCTTCCTGATGAGGGCGATCTGTTTACTTGGACTACTTTTGTTGGCGGGAAAATGGTAAGGTTCGACAGAAGAACTATTAACAGAGTTCTTGGAGATCCCCTTCCACTGCGGGCTAGCGAAGAGGATAGGTATCTTGAGACGCTGTGTAATTATCCTGATATTGCCGCAATGACTCGTGATCTCCTACGCCCAGGTAAAAATGTAAAGTTTAATCATTCAGGGGTGGCTGTTCGATATCACCAGGAGGATATGGTGCCTTTGGCTCAACTTGTTTTACTTTTGGTTGTGACCAACATTACGCCAAAGTCACACTCCTCCACAACTCCAATTCGTTTGGCTCGCCTTGTCCACAGTATCCTTACTAACGTGGAAATTGACGTCGCAAGGATCATTACTGATGAAATAAGGGCCATCGTTGAGAGTGGGTTTGGTGGGACTGCTTCGAGGAAGAATGCCCCTCTTGCTTTCCCTTGTTTGATTATGACTTTATGTGCTGATGCTGGTGTGACTTTGCCTTCGCGCCGTCAAGTTACTATGCCTTCGACTATTGATGATCAATACATCGACAAATTCTGCAAACCGAAGGGTGCTCGGGCTGAATCTTCTGGGGCTGGTGTTGGTGCTGAGACCAGTACAAGAGAGGGTGTTGCTTCTGGATCTCACAGCTTCTATCCATATCAGCAGGAGATCTGCCAATATAATTGGGATTGGATGGCTGCTCAGCAGCGTGCCATGACTGATATTCATGATTCTTTGCAGGTTCTACAATTGCAGATCCGCGACCCTTCTACGCAGCACACGATGATGTCGAGGGAGCAGTTCCTCGCGCATGCTGGATGGCCTGAGGCCAGGCCTGATTTCAGTTGGGGAGAGGATGCTGCTGAGCATGATGCTGAGGAGAGGGGAGATGGCGATGATATTATGATTTCTGATGATGATGATGAGGGGCAGAGGACGGATGTTATTGGGACTGAGCCTGAGGATGATCCGGGTACTGATATTATCGAGACGGAGTCCGAGGAGGACTGATTTTTGGATCTTAGAGTTGTACACTTCCTTTGGTCATCAAAGTGAAGTTTCTTGTATTTTGTTTTTTCAGCTTTTACTAGTCTAATATTGATGTACTCGTACTAGTGTGGTACTTTTTGGATTATGTAGGTGTTATATACACCAGGCACTTTTTGATTATTATTAGTAATGAGTATGGTTTGCAGTAAATTTTTTTTTGTTTCGCTTTACTAATAAATTGTTGGTTTTTAATTTTCATATTATGTGTTGAGTTCTTTAGTTTACGAATGCTCAACACTTCAGTATGTTTTTTGTTGTTAAGTGTTAGTAAGAGTTGAATTCTTCAGTTGACGAATGTTTAACTCTTACACTGTGCATATGTGTTATTTTGATGTTCCTTCTTTTAGGATTAATTTGGGGAAGTAGGTTGGAGACTCTTGATTTTAAAGGTAGATTCCTCCAAGACGTGAGGGCTATGATAGTACCGTAAGCATTGTGTTGCGACAAGGTATATCGTTACCTAGTTCGAGAATTTTTTATGTTTTTGAACTTTGTGTCTTAGTGTGATTGAAAATGTTGTTTCATGTTACAACTTCCTTTGAATGCATGTGTCATTTTAGGATCAAAACCATTAAAGTGAGAAGCCTCCAAGGTTACTATATGCTAAGGATTGTGATGCATGTTGTCTTTACTTTTAATTCATGCCTTATCTTGTGACCATGTGATTTTGTGGAAGTATGAGAAGTGATCAAGGCACTTGTTTGAATTTGAGCACAACCATGTCCATATATTAATTCACCCGT